>CM044398.1:47673333-48896666 GCA_024322285.1 Musa beccarii | reverse complement strand
ATGTCCATGTAATAACAATCTTATCAGCAATAAGATCATAAGTAACATCTTATAGATGAAACCAGAAAGGTAGTTTAGTCATTAGAACAGATAGAATAACAAAAGAAAATACAAATAAATACGAAACAGAGACAAATGGTAGGAGCAAAATACATCATATGTATGTCTAGTATGCAATGCAGAGCATAATAGGTAAGATTCAAAATTCTAGCATATTGAGCAATAGATTACCAATAGCTTTCTAATGCATTTCCCATCATGGACTACTTTATATGATATATGTGAATGGATGATGCTTGGAGAAGAAGTGGTCTACACAGCATCCATAAGCCTTGTGTTCAATACAAAGTGGAACTCCTCTAACTAGCACAGTGAATTGATCAGACCGCTGCCTGTTGTTACCAATATGTTGAAGTCGAAGAACTAGTATCACCTTATATTCCTAGTTATGGAATCACGAAACAGAACGTTAACACAAGAAAATAGCAGTCCTCTACTTAAAACAATCATAAATTAGACTAAAGTAACACCAAATAACTCATATAAGCAATTTTAGCTACCACAACAATATCAAAATTGTCACCAGAATCATCCCTCTTTCAGAAGAATATAGTCTTGAACTATGTTAAAGGCGACACTGAAAAGAATCTATAAAGTGATATAACATGACGATGATTCTCTTGAATTATGCTTGAGCTATGAGTCCTCTGACACAAGCAAAGTTAAATATAAGGGGCTTCTTGTGAATGGGACGTTGGGGTATTGACCTTTATTATATACGAAGAGAAGTGATTAATTATGTTCAAGGATGGGCAAGGAAAAAGCAGATACAGCTTTTATTTGGAAAGCTCAGTTTCATATGCAATTAAATTATTAGACACTGCTTAGCACATCAGAACTAAGAACCTATCACTCATCAACAGAGAGACTGTGCAAAATAATTCATATGCAAGAAACATATATTATTCCATTATTAGAACTAAGTATACAAGGGAATTGCAAGTGTGACATGATTGCTACGGATGCTTGCCAATGCTTATGAACAGTTTAATATCAGATCGTCCCCAGCAAAGATGGAAATATTATTTTTCATCTACAGTGAAAATGAAAAGTTATCATACTTTCTAGGTAATACAAATTAAACCAAGATCACTTATTTCTTTTATAGCATTTAATGCAGTCTTATTTTTCTGTCCAAGACCATATTAGTCATTAGCTGGATCAATACAGGTTTAAAGTTGTACCACACAGGATGCTAATATACTGGTCGGCACAGATTGAACAGAAAGAGGGATAAAAGAGGTGGGACAAGGAAGGACAGAGGAAAAGGAGGAAGAGAAGGTGACAGAAGAGAAGTGGAGGAGCAGCAGGACGAAGAGGAGGCATATAAGAAGAGGATGTCTTAGGCCCTTAACAGAGCACAGTGGATGCCGAGGTGACATGATGAGGCAGTGGAAAGAGAGGATACGGAGAGGAGGGAAGAGTGAAATCATCAAGAAAAAGAAAGGGACAGAGAGGATCAATGGAAGGAAAAAAAAAGAAAAAAATTAAAGGACTAGTTGTCATCAAAAGCTTAAAAGAAGGATGTGAGTACCAGTGTTAGACTTCCCATCCAGTACAGTACCCCTGAATGTTAAGCATGGTTTATTAAGGGTTAATAGACAATAACCCTTGTTTCTTACTGGACTATGTCTGTGTTATGTTTTTTAGTTGAACTGGTAAATATTAATCAGTATGGACTCGTCCAACAGGTTTTTAAATCTTTTCTTCGACGTATTGTTGTAATGAGCATATGCTGTTTAAACTTCAAACTTCAAAGTATGCTCCCTTCACGCTAATTGTGTATGTGTTTTATGTTTTTGTATTGAGAAGTGTATGTCAATTGGACTAATCACAGATTACATATATGATGAAACCAAGGTCTGCAATACCGACCTGTACCACTCGATACGAGCGGTATGTACTGGTCTGAATACCGATACGCGGACCGCCCGCTACCGGTCAGTATAATTTTTTTATTTTTTTAAATTAAAAATTATTTTTTAATAAAAAATGATATTTTTTAATAAAAAATATTTTTTTGGTTTTTTAAGGCTCGGGCGACGCCGTCGAGGCTTCGGCAACATTGTTTTTTCATTTTTTAATAAAAAATTATTTTTTTTACTTTTCGGACGACGTCGCCTCGGTCCGTGTATCGGTCAGTATGTTTTTTTTATTTTTTAAAATAAAAAATTATTTTTTAATAATAAAAAAAAATTTTTAGTTTTTTTAAGGCTCGGGCAACGTCGCCAAGGCTTCGGCAACATTGTTTTTTCATTTTTTAATAGAAAATTATTTTTTTTACTTTTCGGGCGACGTCGCCCGAGATGGGAGGCGATGTCGCCCGTTGACATCTCAGGTGACGTTGCCGAGGGTGACATCACCGAGGGAAAAAATATATATATATATCTATTTATATATATATATATAATATTTATAATTATAAATATATATACCGAACGGTATGTTGAAACGTACCGTTCGGTACCAAGTACCGTAACCATACCAGAGAAGTGTCGAAACTCCGGTACGGTACAGTATTGCATGCCTTGGATGAAACTCATATAACAACTTATTCACCTGCTACCTAAACAACACTTATGGATTCTTTATGGATTAGTGAAAATCATGAACAAACACAGAACTCAAATCGATGACTAGTTGTTTTGGCTTTTGCAATATTTTTCTGGAAAAAGCATAAAGCCTAAAGTGTCCATACTTGAACATAATGAAATTACTAACATGTTATATGATGAAAATGTTGCACACTACAATTATAAATCTCCTGGTTTCAAATGAAACCTGTTCATTCCCACATCAAATCCAAATGTTTAATTAGTCTAATGTCTATGTTCAGAGTGAAGTCTGAATCATTCCCATATCAGATCCAAACCATCCATCCGTGTAGTTCATGTGTTTCCCCATAGTACCATTCATGGTTCGCCTTACTAATTTATCCAGGTGTACTGACCGGCTATCAGTACAGTAGATATTGATATATCGACATATGGTATGGTGGGGTGTACCAACAAACCGGTATGTACCAACCGGTCTCCTATCGGACCGGTATATACCGCCCATATCGGTTGAGATGTTGCAGTACGATATACTTGGGTACCATTTCTCTGCTGATAAAGAATGTGTGAGTTCTCCTAGTATCTAGGATAGGGTTTCCTTATAACATTTGTTCCCTTCCCAAGAAAGCAAGTGAAAGAGGCAAGATGTCTTGGTTGATTAAGCATGTGAAACTACTTGTGATTTAGAATATAACTATGTTGTTAACAGTGTAACTTAGTCAATAAAATCTTTATAACATACTCAATTCAGACAATTATCCAAGTTTCTATTCCAGTTGTTCGATATCTTAGTTCAGAAAATGGTTGTGAAATCTATTCTATTTATTCTCTTATTGTTATGTTTAATTGACTAAATACTAGTTAAACATTAAAAGATACTGTGGATGATTGGGAATTAATAATGCGATGAATATATGAATACAAAATTGGAACGTGACCAACTAGTCTTTTTTGTTTTTGGCAGCCACTTACCGAATTTGTACATGTAACATGGTCATATAGTGGTTGTTTAGGATACTGTGAGCCAACAGTTTCTCAATCAGAACAAATGAAGAATCAAGGTATGAACTTAGAAAAGGTAGGAAATCAACATAGACATTTCTGATTCATGATCTTATACCCTACATGGAGAATATACACCACTTGCATAAATAAAGGAAGAACCTGCAGGTGATAATGCCTCAAGTTAAAACAGTTTCAAGCTCATTGCTGTTGCATTAGCAGGCCAAAAAGGAATAAATGGCCCAAACAATAAAAGCACAACAAATTCAACTATTTCACAAGATCTATATGCATCAGAACTTTTGCTTATAACCATGGACCACCGTTTTGCCTGGACCAATAAGAAACAGATGGCATGTAACGGTCTAATTGTGTACCAATGCACGGACCACCCTTGTTTAGGGTGGTCCACTCTAACCCATTAAAAATTAATTAATTAATTAATACTCTTTAGAGCGCATGTTCATGAGCCCTCTTCACCCGAAAGCGAGCCCTCTTCGCACTGGCCTCCTAATGTTGCCTGTTGTTACCCACCATCTGCCACTCACCATGCACCACCGAGGGCTATGCTTCCTCCTCTTTTCCTCTAACTCCTCTTCCTCTATTGCCTCCTCCTCCTCTTCTTCCTTTCCTTTCCCCTTCTTCCTCTTCCACCTTCTGCTTCTTCCTCCACCCCTCCTCTTCTTTCTTCCTCTTCCTTCTTCCTCCTTTTCCTTGACCACACCTTTCTCTTCCCCTTCTTCCTCTTCGATACACTGATACTTACCAATGTAGCATGTGTTGCTCCACCAATATCGATCAGTATGTACTCGTTTGATCAGGGAATACAGGTCCAGTACTTGAAACAACATTCCTTGGGTGATACAGAGAAGGTAGAAGGTCTGTTGGATATTCTCTTCAACATTCAACCATTCACAATGAATTGTCTGCCAAGTCACTATTGAAGGTGAAAGTTCCATTGGATATTCTCTTCAACCTTCAAGAATTCACTGTGTCACCCAAATATGGCAGTAACACCCAAGAATTTATGTATTTACTTCTACGTGTAGACTATGCACTCTGATATACTTATATTTAAAATATTTAGAACAAGTTTTGAAGTGTCTCACCGCTGCAAACATCTACTGATATGCAATATAAAATAGCATGATTAATGTAACTTTAACATATATATTATTGTTTTTCCTAATGATATCCTAAAATATCCTGCACCAAATCAATATATAGATCTATATTTGATACTCAAATTCTTGGTATCAATGTCCATAAAGAACCAAAAAAGGCCCACTTTTATCACTTTCAAATTGTCATAAAAGACCCACAGAGAACTATAAGAGAATTATCATCAATCTCAATCCTATCCTCTGGTGACCTTTTCTCTGGTCCTCTGTAGACTATTCTGCATAACTGAATACTAAAACTCTATTGTGTATCATATTGTCCTGGCCAAAACTTGAAACATTTGCTACACCTACTTATAGTTTAATAATTAACAGCTTGTAGCCTTTGTTAATGGATAATCATTAAAGAGGAACCCAGCTAGAAAAACTAAATAAGAAAAGTACACTATGCACCCAAGAACATTTTATCTTCTGATTAACTTCATAAAATAAGACAAGGTTAACGATGATCCACTTTCAACAATGAAACAAGGTTTATGTAAGCAATATCTATTTTGCTTGGAGAAAAAATATGAGGATCCTTCCAGGTGATGATGTAAATGTTAGAAAGGCTACATGTGAGAATAAAACAAAAAATGTGCAGCTTCTGTAAAGTAGTATGAACTTGTTGAACCTTACCATATACAGCAAGTACAGGATATAAAATGATATAAAGCATAGGCATGCAAAATGGATCCAAAGCCTGTAACAAAAAATATAAATACTAAGCTCCTCAATGAGAAATTTTGAATTTTAATTATTGTATATGAACTAAGATGAAAGAAAAATGACTGCATGACAAGATGCATATAACATAATTAACCAATCAATAGAGAAATTGAAGAGTAAGGATGATTAATAAGAAATTCTTACCTCATCTAAAAGAAGAAAAAATGTTGATACATATAGCAAAAGTCCAAAATATATTAATTTATGTCAATTAGGTACAGTGAACAATTTCTGCGAGACATTAAATCCCAAAATCTCATTGAATATTTTATCATACTAGTTAGTAAATAGAAGGTATCCCAAGATTTCAATAAAGAAGAAGACCAAAGATAATGCCAAAATCTCTGTCAGAATATATAAAAAGAAATTGATGATCATGCAAGAACAAAATAACAAGAGCTAAAAAAGCTTCCTGGCAAAATAATAAAGGACATATTCCAAAATGAGAGGTTCTGAAATCAGTTTGACACTTTTTCATGCAAACAGAAAATTAGAACTACCAATTTAGTCTTTCTAAAATGTGTCTGACATATGAAGAAATGACTAGAAATGTGAATAACAATTTCAGGAAAACTGAGAATATTGACTGTAGCTACAATTTGCACACACAAAAACAGCATGAGAAATTATGAATTTTCTGATCACGAAAATTTAATAGTTGATGGTAGCAGGTGAAGTTCAATGTCATATAATATGACAATCCTTTAATGAAAGAAAGTCAATCAAATGAAGAAGACATTCATGTCAAAGTTTCTCACCAACAGGAAAAATTATGCTGTGGAAAGAAAAGGAAATAGTGACTTGGTATCTCACAAAATTGCTAATCTGCTGGTGGCAGATAAAACCCAAGCACAACCTTGCAATCATTTAGGCAAGCATCATGTTGATGCATCTTCTATTCAGATGAACCTTTTTTTTCTGGCATTTAAATTTAGCTAGTCTATGCATAAGTACAAAGAAAATAAGCTTTGATAAATAAGTGTTTACCCATGTCCACAATCCAACCCCATCCTTCCATAACAATGTGTCTTGGCACATGCCTGGATGTGATCAGCATGGAATCTTATCATGCCAACTGGACAGGACATGCTTGGACTGCAAAATACTAATCATTAATTCTTACCATGTTTGGCGATGTTTGAGCCAATACACAATAACATAACTCATACTAGGGCAGCCCAGTGCTGAATGCTACAGCTGTTGTGGGATTTGAGGGTTCATTATGCAGTCCTACCCTTGCTAATAAAGAGGTTGTTTCCACAACTCGACCCTAATACTTAACTTTTCATTAGACTGCCTAAAATAGTTTTCGCATAACTGAAAACTTCAAATGCATGACAAATCAACATTTACAAACAACAAATGACAAACAACAATGAAGTCATAAGTCCCAACTATTTGGGTTCGGCTACATGAGTCTTTGTCGCCATTGAGATCCATAAAAGGCCATATGTTTAGTTAAGTTCATAGCATATAAATCTTTATTTATGATTTCTACTAAAGTCCTTCTAGGCCTTCCTCTACCTCTCATTATAGCACTAGCATTAATCAATTCAATTCTTCTAAGTACTGCCTCTATAGGTCTTTTAAGCACATGTTCATACTATCTTAAATGATTATCTATCATTTTATTCTCTATCGAGGCGATACTTAGTTGTTCACAAATAAAAATATATTTTTTCAATCTTTTCTAGTACCTCCATACATCCATCTCAACGTTCTGTTTTAGTAATATAAACTTCTTGTATATGTTGTTTCTTAACACCCAATACTCAGGTTAACGTTTGCTAGACAAAAATTAAAAAATAAAAAGGTAAGATTGAACAAGGTAATTAACCTAAGACTTGATATGTGCAAACATGATGATAAGTGTTTTTAACTTTTTATCTGGTATATTATTTCTTTACTCTATGTACTAAATAGTTATCATAGCAGTCAACGAAGACTGTTACAATTACAATAGCCACAAAAACCATTACAAGAAGTTAAGAACTACATTTAATCTAGAGGTATTCATCATGGCATTAAAATCAACCTATTCCCGTCAATATCTTCCATAGCTATCTGCATTGCAAATTTGATTTTAGCATCTTCCATTATTTATTGATTAAGACAATCCTCGGGTGGGGCTGTGTGCTGAGAAATTCTCAGATTTCTTCATTCCAAAGAGTACGAACCAATGTTTTAGAATCCAGCTAGGCTGATATGCACTGAGTTACCTGTTTGACCAAATGCTAAAGCTCGATACATGATATATTAAGCTCAAACTGTTTTTCTTAATTCAATGATACCAAGCAGTACAGATCAGTATAGTACCCATTAGGGTTCTCAATTTCGATGTGCACCACCCGGTATGGGCAGTACGTACCGGTCCAAGAGGATACCAATACATGGACCATCCTCTACCAGCCGGTACCAATGTTTTGACCTCGTATTAGGCAATACGAGGTTAGCACTGAGCGGTAACAGTTGAAATCCAACTGTTACTGAGATGTACCGATCGGTTCACCCTAGATTTTGACCATTACCAAGGCATACCAACCACATTTTTGAACCATTACCTCCAAATATTTTTGAAGGTTTTTTGGCTCTTTTTGGGCATACCGTCAGTATGCTCCGACGTACCATTGATATGCCTCGGTATGTACCGTACTGAGCAAGACTCAGTACATCGGTACGGACTGAAATTAAGAACCTAGATACCCACTACCCAGTATACTGATACCATACCTGTCCAACAGATTACCAAAACTCTTATTGAACCGATATCAAAAACTTTCTACAAAAAGTACCAACGGCTATACTTCTTATTCCATTTACTAATATCTTCCATATACTGGCCATTTTAAGTTGTCATACAAAGCAAAACAGCTCTATGGACTTTAACAACGTATCCCACTTCATCTCAGAGGACACACAACAGAAAGAAAAAAAGATGAAAGTTTTGATTCACTACTTTCTTGGTAGAAAATGTGTGCAGAGTTCTCTGCCAGCTAGCCATAAAATTAATGTATGTTTCACTATTATTCTCCAGGTTGTACGATCTTATAACACCAGGTACTGCAGTCGTTAGCAAATGAGAACTACAGTTCACAAACCTATAATATGTACATACTGTAGTAGAATATACCAGATAGGCAGATACTGTAAAACAGCATACCAGATATGTATGTACTAAAACACAATGAATCAACTAAATAACAGAAATAGCATATTACCTATTAGAGCCTTTCCCAATATTAGAAATTGTAAAAGCATCCATTGAATATGAAAATTCACTTTGAGAATGGCCATCTTGACAGGTAAAGTTCACAGGTACAAGTATCAGCAACCCAATTATTGAGCAAACCGTGAAAAATTTAGTTCTACAAAGTAAGAAAGATTAGAAATATAGATTAGAAAGCAATTCCACAATTTTAACAAAATTGAATCCAAAAGCATTTGGGAGTATAAAGGCATAAGATCATCCGAGACATAATTGCAAGAAGCCAAGAATATATATAGAAGCACGACATAGTCTAAGAAGATCCGAAACCTGCCACAACCCATTTTTAACTTTCAAAAACCTCGATTTCACTATGGATTGTGAGAAAATGTTCCTTAAGTGCATTAAACCCCATATACAAGTAATCCATGTTACGGGATGCAAATCTATGATCTTGTCTGCTGCACTTTTCTGCTTCCAACAGGACATGCTATCTAGTGTCGAGCATGCATAACATTTGTTAACATTGGGTGGAAAGGTCATTTAAGAAATCGTTCAACTATATCACACACCATATCTACTCTGCAACCAAGATATCCCCATCATGACCCTTCTCTCTTCACATGAAAGAACGATCATGTTTGCCTACAGATGTACCAAAACATCAGGCTTACCAACTAACCAACAGCCATTCTTTAATAATAATGTGACTGCTGCAGGCTCCTTAAGCTCCCGATCCCTTGAGCCAACTGACATACTCTAGGGATATTTGAGTATCTCCTAGAGTCAGAAGTCTTTTATTGAGACTAGATGGAGCAAATTACCCACCACTTCTGGGCTTTCTAGATTGTGTTAAAAAATGCAATGCTCTGCTCTGCTCTGTCTGTCACTTATCTGATGACAGAGTACAGCATATAGTCTTCAAATATCCTTTTACCACAAAATTTCTGCCACTTCTGATAACTGAATTGAATTATACTTTTAGTCATTATTCTGATTGGGCCCAAGGGCCTTGAATTACTAAAGAAACTATCCTTCATAAACAGTATCTCAGCAAGATTAGGGCCTTTGTTGCCACCTCTCTACGGTTGTTTGAATTGTAACAACTCCATATTTCACAATAGTGGAATCCAAATTTCAACATTAATTTGCAGGACCATTGATGTAAGCAACGAGCAAAACCAGCTACCCTTCATGTCTGAGGAGATATTGACAAAACCATTTCTGTTCATGACTACCTAGCTCTCAAGAGTGTATATTTCATGATTGCTATTTTGGTTCAATTAACAAGAATACTAGTACAAGTTATATTGTCTATGATTCCAACAACTACGAAGGTGCTGCAGCCTGTTGCTGCTAAAACAGGTATAAGGCCCTGACAACTGAGATATGGACTCCAGAGGACACTACAGGCAAGTTACAAGAACTCAGGAGCAAACGATAGGCGTCTTTAGCTGTGAACTGGACCCTCGTTAGCTTCTGCATAACCTATCTTGGGCATGGCACATTCATTAAAGAAAGATAAACAGCAATGAGCTTAGCACTGGTTACCCGAATTTGAAGAGGCGGAGGACGACGAGGGCGTCAAGGCCTTGGATGCGCAGGACCTCGTCCTCGGTGATGCGGAAGGCGCGGCTGATCCATGAGGCGGTGGGGCGGAGGCGGGCGAGGGAGAAGGCAGGATAGAGGGGAAGGGCCTCCCGGCGGGCTATGCGACGGGCGAAGTAGACGGGGGCGCTGCAGGGCTGTTTCTTGAGGACGGAGAAGAGGGAGAGCACCACCAGCGCCAGCCCTATGTTCATCCCCGCCGACGCCAACAAGCTCGCCGCGTTCATCTCTTTCCGATCAATCAATTTGCTGCCCTTTCGGATTCCCCCAGTATTTCGTGGAACGCAAAAGACGGAGGAATCCGAATCAGTTTGTTTGTGTCAGTTAAATCGAGCGATAGGTTGTTTGAGTCTACACCTGTGATAACACGTGGCAATCAATGGGATGTCGAATTGGTCGACGACTCCTAAGAGACCGCCACGTCGTAAATTATGCTGTCGCGACGGAAACGCTTCGTCTATTCAACCCTGCAGCTTTGGTCGCTTTTGCATGCGGCTTCCGCAACTTGTTGTATTATTATAAAGATTTTAAATAAAATGAAGAGATTTTTTAAGGTAAATTCTGGGAAATTTTGCTCATTTTAATTTTTTTTCAATATATATATATATATATGGAAGGGGGAGCAACCGCAGAGAATCATTCCAGCATTTCTTCACATGACTGGCAAACACAAATTCTTTATCAATATCTGATGCATAATAAATATAATGATTACAAAAGGACTCCTCTCTTGAGCACACCTGAACGCTAAAAATCATCTACAAAAGTACAGCTTTTGATCTACAAGAGAAATAAATCAAGAATAACCAAGAAAGGCACTGAGCTCAAACATTACATGTTACCAATTCTGAATCAATGAATCATAAGCCAAACACAACTTAGATCGCCCACGGATCATCCGGTGGGCAAGTCTGGCCGCGATGCATCACATTTAATTGTGTCGATGCAACTATATATATACATACATGTCGAGATGCAAAGCAAGCAAAGACCAAACATCTTATAGTGGAGGAAGTTTTTGACGTAAATATGATCAAGTGTCTTCTGTAAATACTTTGTAAATGAAGTCGCGGAAGCGTTTGGAGTACTGCTTCGGATCCACAGCTGATATCGAGGTTGGATCATACTGAATGGACTTGTAAGCATGTTCGAGCTTTTTGCTGATATCGTAGTCCTGCAGAATATCTATGATGCCAAAATACAGAATCACATCATAGAACTCGCCTGTTGGTTCCATAACTAGCAAGGATTCACCCTCACTCCTCAGTATTTGTTCAACCCTTGCTGGCATATTTACGCCTAGTTTTGTTGAAGGCAATCTGCATTTTCACAAGGCTGAAAAGAATCCTGAAACCTTATTATATACACAAAATGATCGACAAGTCCTCGCATCATACCGTATCAAATCCCAAAGAAACTCATCCATGTCTACTCTTGACAGGCGGAGGGTTGCATCGTTCGTATCGTCGACTTCAGAGGAAGCTGTCAGGAAAAAGAGGAGAAAGAAAGATGACCTCGTTAGCATCAACTCATCCGTCACAGAGAAAGCTTTTGAGCACCAATTTGAGTTTGAGAATGACCATCAGTTGTCTCCTGGGAGGCCGATGCTTCTCTGAAATGGACTCCCACCAAAAGACTGTAATCCATTATCCTCTCCTGCTCCAGGAACTCGCAGTCTTTATCGACTTGCCTGCAGGAGGAGAGCGTAAGCTGGCTCAAAGAAATGGAAGACCAGGTGAATGGGAGGAATCAGCACACCAGACATGAACACCTGTGGAATTCCTGAAACCAGGAGTTCTGCAGCCGGAAAATTAAGTTGAGATCGAGGTCCTTCAGGGTGGTGGTCTCGTCAATCTCCGCCTCGGGCTTGTCCGTCATGCGTCCATGGGAGGACCCTTTGAGATCGAAGCGCTTATGAATCGGGTGCTCGGAGCAGAACAGGTTGCCCATTATGACGAACCGGACCTAATACATTTCGTTTGACGAGGCATCAGAGGTTTGGCTTCACTGAGCTGACATCGAACGCGAAACCAACCTTTCTCTGAGCAGCCCCAGTTAGCTTTACGCAGTGCAGACCGAAGAACTTGGTGACCAGAGTGTTCTCAAAAGCTCGGAAATGGTTGTAGTAGGCTGGAAGCATCCGGAGAAGCACCTGCAACAAGCGTAGATAAGACAGACCTGCATTGCTGACACTGACAATAACAAAGCACGCACTCACTTTCACTTCCGATTTCTTCATCGTTTTTATCATGTATCGATCATCATTTGTGAGGTAAAAGAAGCTTCCACTCTTCCCCGGGGACGAGAGCTCGCGGAGGGCGTCGTTTCCGCAGATCGACATCATGTAGTCGGCTGGGTCAACCCTGAATAGCTTGCGAAGCGTTCTGCACATCCATGTTCAAGAGGGGAAAGATGAGCTTGTCCACACATGAAACGAAAGAGAAAGAGAGAAGCCATGGCAAGAGACCTGAAGACCAGTGGGCAGTAGTCCTTCCACTTGAACTCACAAGACTGGTGTGGGGGTGTTTGTTTCGTTCCTTCGGGAGGAAACCTCGTCCATATCTTCTCTTTTGGATCGAAGGCTGACGTTTTCAGATCAAGTGTTTTGGGTTCAGGCAGCCTCCCTACTGCATGCCTGCCAACGACAGAAGAGTCATGATATGAAGACATCAAAGGCGACAAGATTATGAGCTAAACAAATAGCAATAAAGCATTTCAGATCAAAGTACCTGATGCCAAGCTGGAGATTGAGCATGAGTTCATAGTTCTTGTGCCCCTTTGAGATCGCCTCCCCCTGCTTCTTCATCTCCCTGGGCGTCCACTTTATCGGCTGCTGGATTCTCCCCACCCCCTTCGACTCCGCGTCGTCGAATCGAAGGCCACCAAGAATGTCATCGACCGACACCTCCGCTTCTCCCTCGATTCCGCCTTCGTTCTCGACGCCACAATCGGTAAGCTCGTCTGTGGCCCATACCCCATTGTTGTTCCACGAACCGATGACAGTGTTTGCATGGCGATTTGAACATCTCGGCACACCCCCTGTCGAGACGACCTCCACCGAGGCTCTTCTCCTAGGCCGCGAATCTGTCGACTTGGAGAACCTCAAGGCTGCCTGCTTCTGCAACAAGTCGGGTCTGCCCGACCGGTTGACTGCCTTCTGCGGAGGAAGCGCGGATGCGTTGTCGCCCGTGGAGACCTTGCAATCCCCGAGATCGACAGAGAAAACTCCATGGGGATCCCGGGCAGTGGGGGAAGATGCGGTCGGCGAGGGGTAGTAGACGCCCTTCTGCTGAAGGCTGCCGCTCTCCTTGCTCCAATGCCCGACGTAAACGCCTCCGTCAGCCCAACGGAAGCTCCCGTCACCCTTCGGGAGTCCATTCTCCCACCCTCCCTCGTACCGGTTGCCGTTCGCCCAGACGAGGTTGCCGTGGCCGTCAATAGCGCCCGCCCGCCACTGCCCGTCGTATTCGTTCCCGTTCTTCCAGACGTACCTTCCATGGCCATCTTGAACGCCGGAGCGCCACTCGCCGTCGTAGTAATCGCCGTTGGCGTAGGACTTGACCCCGTGGCCATGCTTAAGGTTCATGGACCACGTTCCGCGGTAGGTGTCGCCCAAGGAGCCCGTGTACGTGCCGTAGCCTTCCATGAACCCCGACTTGAACTCCCCCTCGTAGGTGCCGCCGGAGGGCCACGAGAACGTGCCCTTCCCCATGGTCTTTCCATGGCGCCACTCGCCCATGTACATGCAACCGTCGGTCCAGAGGTACTTGCCGGTGCCGTGGGGCAGGTTGCCGCACCATTGCCCAGAGTAGAAATCACCGTTAGCGAGGAGGCGCTCGGCGTGGTAGATCTCCTCCTCGCTGTCCGCGGGCAAGAGGTCCGTCGGGGTGGTGGCAACGGACGGGAGGTCGCCGCATGACGCGGGGGTAGCGAGTGCGCCATCAGGGCCGTCAGTGGGGAAAACCGACATAGGGTGGGAAGACGAGATTGTGATGGCGGGAGGCTTGCTGCTGCTACTAGGGCTTGTGGTTGGTGGACTCCCGAGCCTCGGGAAGTTGGTCGTCCTGAAACATTCTCCAACTTCGCCTCTTCTTCTTCTTCCTCTTCTTGTTCTTCTTCTTCTCCTCCTCCTCCTCTTCCTCCTCCGTCAATACGCTTTCCACTAATCTGCCATAATTTTCCAGATTTGTCTGCTTAATCCTAATCTTTTCTTTTTCCACTTGAAGAAAAGATTATTACAAAGAGTAGTAGAGGAGGAAATGCATGGGTTTGTGTCGCTTGAAGAGTAGGAGGTCTGGCTGGGGCTCCGGGTAGAGCTCTCGGACCAAACACATGGAAGGAGGGAGGAGGAGGAAGTCATATCCATCGTTCCTTACTTTAAGGTGCTTTAGACGATGGTCAGAGGGAAGGAGGGAGGGGCATTATTTTGGGAGAGGAGAGCGGATCCGAAGAAAGAGGTCGATGCATCGTAGCTCTTTGTTATCAAGTATTGGCATCAGAACTTGAGGTTTCAGTGGGAGTGCAGATACACGTAATGGAATATGCATAATTGTAAATAAACTAAAAATTAATAAAAATATAATGGAATTATGGATGAGAGTACTATCAATTTGAGCTAATTTTGACGAAATATTTGTGTTATGCAACGCATAACAATGACAAGGACAACTTTATAAACGGGGAAAAAGAGGATTAAAAGTCAGAATATGGGTGTTACAATGGGTATAACATCATCAAACAAAACCTTTTATGGAAAACATAAGCAAAAGAAGAAAAAAAACCCAAAAATATCATTTTTTAACTACCAAAATTTCAAGAAAAATATTGCTTATTATTTTTTGCACCTTTATCTAACTTCTTTGAATCTACTCTCTTATCAACTAGTTTAGCTTTAAAAATCAAAATTAGGTGATCTTTATTCAATACTAACAATATGTGTCTTGATAATTTATTAATAAAAGCTCTTTATTTTGATAAATTCTCATTTAACATCTCTTTTTTTTTAAATTCTCGTAGAGTTTTTTATTTCATGATTGATTATGTTACTCCTTGCCTTTGTCTTATCGGGCACTGTCTCCATCTTTGTCCTTAGTCATGTATGTCTGGACTCTCGTCCTTAGTCACATATGTTTTTATGTAAAACTCTTAGTTGGTTTCGTGTGTCGGACTCTATTCTTATTTGTCATAGATAGTTTTTTTGCCTTTGGCCCTGATCATGCCTACCTTTGCCTCATTGCCCAATGCCTTACTAATCATCAACTCTGCCCCACATCATCACTCTCACTCGTACGTTTTATCATCATCTTTACTTGTGACTTCCTTTATCAAGATCGTTTATGTGGATGATGAAGATAACAAGAGGGCTACGTGCTCTTACCTATAGCCCTTGCGTGCTCGTTGACGAGCGTTGGGGGTGGAAATAGTGGAGCTGAGGTAAGGGAGAAGGCACACATGACTAGGGGTGTAGGCAATGATTGATGATGATAAAATTATTTTTTAAGAGAAAAGAGATAATTTCTTAAAATAAGATTTTGTTTTAAAAAATATCCTTTAATATATATATCATACTAAAATTAAAATTATCTTAGTTGTTATTAAATGATTATTCTGCATGAAAATTTAGAATGGCATTCACTAACATTTATTAATTTTAGTAGGGTATCTATAATTCTTTTATACGGGTGGAGGTTTAAATACAAAATATTCCAAATTAATAATATACCTGCGGTGCAACGCACATGACTCTGATCACCTACTTCTCCAAAACGTTAGGAGGCGGCGGGGGCGGCCGTGCTGATTTGCCACGTGTTCTCCTTGTGTCCCACTAAACATTCTTGGAGCAATACGTACCCCGCATCCACCGGTGTCCGAATATGGCGCCAAATGGGGGCCACCGCGGGGCCTGCGTCGTTGCAGGTAGGTGGAGGCGATGCTGACTCTGCTTTCGGAAGGCTAAAAATATCGGCCGTTTATCATCTACAAAGATATAATAGCACCATGTCCAAAGTCCACATGGCGCTTCCTCCTTGGCATCACCGCCGCTGCACTCTTCCGTGATGTTCGCCGCCGCCACCGTTGCTTGTCCTCTTCTCCGCTTCCGCTCCCTCCGGCTCGGTTGCTGCATCTCGCCGTCTCGCTTCTACCGCCAGCACCGCCCCATCGACTGCATCAGGGTCCTTGCCATGGCCGGGTCCTCGACCTCCGCCGCGCCACATCGCCACACCAACCGCCTTGCCTCCGAGCACAGCCCTTACCTCCTCCAGCACGCCCACAACCCGGTACCTCCTACCCACAGGACATTTTGCCCCCGTAATTATACTCTGTTCCGCTTCCTTCATTCTTTCTTTCTTCCAATTTAATTACGTTTGATCATTCCGCCTCTACCCCATCGGTGAATGAAACAATTTGACGGCTTCTTGAATTGTTTGCTCGAGGTGGTTCTCGAATTTGATGTTTTTGTGGTCGAAACCGGTACTTGTCTATCTGATTTCCTCGTGGACATAATTAAAACGCCGGAGCCTAATTGTCTCACTTGCCTCGGATGATATTTTCTTTTAAATCAAAAATTGGTATCATATGAGATGTTTGGTTTCTTTGAGATCCGAGCATTTCGGTGATTTCTTGTGATTGCATTTGATTCTCTTTGACATCATAGATTATGTCTATTCGCTCTGCATGGATAATGCTCGTGCATATATTGTCGACTTCAAGGATGAAACCAAGTAAAACAACTGCTGGAAATTATTTTGGTGAATTATCTTTTGACAGTTGATTCACTTTTCGTTTCTGCAATTGAAGGTTGATTGGTATCCATGGGGGGAGGAAGCCTTTGAGAATGCTCGTAAAAGAAACGTTCCCATCTTTCTATCAAGTGTGTGCGCTTAACTATAAGTCTTCTGAGAAATTTTGCATCTTTAGGATTTCTGTTTAACTAAAAATCAGTTTATCTTCTTATCTTGCTTAACATATTCGTCCTGTTGGTTTATCTTCTCATCTACTTGCGTTGACCTGGACATTTCGGTTGAAGTTGGATACAGCACGTGCCACTGGTATGCTTTTTCATCCTTCTGTCAGTCCTCCCCGTTTTCTTGTATATGCAGTCTTTGTGTCTTCAGCGCACCTTGCACACTGCATGATGTGTTCTGTTGGAATCATCTGGGGGGCTGTTTTCATTTCTTACAAGCATGATGTCAAACACCCATAAGGGAACTTAAATTGATGTTCCTAAAAAACACAATATGGAGAACTATAACTAGCACAGGGAGAGAGAGAATGCATGCCATTTTGTCGTGGTCTAGTCATAATTATTGGTAGATCCTTGACTTCCAATCTTCTACGATCATGTTCATTTAAAACATTTTTGAATCCCCTTGGCACCTCCGCTCCAAGCTAGAAGATAAGATCGTTACAAGAGGCATCTTTGTTTAATGCAAGAGCTAATATGAATCTCTTAAACCTCAGAGCAAATGCATACAACAACAAAAAGTCATATTATCTCAACTATTTTGGGTGGGCTATATTGAATCTTTTCTTATCGTGTTGTGTACAATACAATATATCTAGTTAATTAAGAGCAATCAATTCTCTTTTGATTGTTTATAATAAACTCTTAGATTTCCCTCCCTCTTTTGAAATACTAAATATGATCAACTCATCTTTTCTAACAAAATTTTTAGGCCTCATTTGAATATACTCATACAATATTAATTGGTTCTTTATAATTTAATCCGCTACAGAGATTACACCTAGTTAAAATTATCTTTTTTAATTATCTAATAACACCTTATATCTATCTTAGAATTCTCATTTTAGCTATACGTTCTGCATGTTATTTTTGTTAGTTGTCCAACAACTGAATCTTGATCAAACAAGAGTCTTATATAATTTTCATTTTTATCTAAGGGGCACTTGCAATTATGGATCTGTGAAACCAATAATGCTTTATGGATCTGACTATTGGGTAGTTAAGAAAAAACATATACAAAAAAATTATGTTGTCAAGATGAGAATATTGAGATGGATATGTAAAGTTGCTAGGAAAGATTGGAAAATAAATACTTTTATTTATGAATAACTAGGTATCGCTTCGATAGAGGATAAGATAAGAGAAAATTGTTTAAGATGGTATGAACATGTGCTGAGGAGACCTCCGGATGCAGTAGCCAGAGAAGGTGAAATAATTAATGTTAGTGGTGTGAGGAGAGATAAAGGAAGATCTAAAAAGACTTAAATAGAAACTATAAATAAAGGTTCATGTATTCTGAACTTAACTAAATATATAGCTTTTTACTAATCTCAATGGCACAAAAGATCCATGTAGCTTACCCCAAATAGTTGGGACTTACGCCTTGTTGTTTAGAATTTGTTCAGAATATCTAAGGGGCACTTGATAATCATACATAACCAAAGATATCCCTTTCCATTTTTACATACCCACTTTTACTCTATGGAATTTGTTCAGAATATCTAAGGGGCACTTGATAATCATACATAACCAAAGATATCCCTTTCCATTTCTACATACCCACTTTTACACTATGGACAATATATTTATCAATCTTCTATTCTCTTGAATAATTGAACAAGGGTGATAGGACCCTAGCAGGGTAAGGTCCTACTCAACCATATAGCAGCTAATAAAAACCCTGTGAGAATGTAATAAACCCCACCTAGCCACCTCTATCCTATAAAGAAGAGAGGCTAGGGTTTATATTTAGGTCTTTGGGCTTCTTAGCCGTCACCCCCTTGTTACTGGGCCGGCCCGCTAAGGTTGAGGGCAAATTGGGTAGTTCACTTAGGAAGCAGCCCCTAGGGTTAGGGTTTGGAGCTCTATATAAGCTTGTAGCCTCCACCTCTTTGGAATAAGAAAGATCAATCTACAATTGCAGCCACCAGGCTACTTGGAGGGTGGAACCCCTATAGCGTTCCAAGGGTTAATCCCCCTCAAAGATCAATCTCCATAGAATTCCTTTGGGGTTCTATCAAAGGGTACCTACAACTTTTATCTACCAGAACTTGTTATCCATCTACAACTGCAATTCTCTTTATTTTATTGAAAATAAGTTTCATATGCACTTGTAGTCCTGCATAATCTAAAGCTCAAGTTTCTAAGGTCTATTCATAATGCAAGTTAAAATTGTTTCTGTCTAGACCTTCATCAATAAGATTAATCTCATCAGCATATAATACATACATGACTAGTCAGCTCATCTATTGCAAATGTAAAAAGCTAAAGACTTGAAGCTGATTGTTGTGGCAACCTTATAAGATAAAACTCGTTACACTCCCTCGCAAATATAATTCATATCTTTCATGACATCAATAATTTTCATTATATTAATTGATTTGTAATTAGAGCAACCTTGATTATCTCCTTCTATTCTTGTAAATTGGTACCAAAAAGCTTTCTCACAAGTCACTAAATATCTTCTCATTCTTAAAATTTTGCTAAATGAATTAGTTGGCTACCTTTAGGAGACTTTAAAACCTCAATAGACTGCCATTAATATCTACATATTTTCATCCTTTTGAAATTACTTCTATCTCATTTTCTGTAATTTTATGAAAAAAACTGTGATTTTTAGACTCACTATTTTTCTAACTTTAAAGCTAAATTATCTGTAGGAAATTCATTAAATAATGTATAGAAATGGTTTTTTCATCTTTCCTTATCTACATATCATTAACCAGTATCTTTGATCTTCATCCTTTATACACCCAAAGTCACTTAAATCCTTGAGAGTTTTTTTCTTTATCTCTGGCAATCTAGAATCTAGAGTATCTCTTTTTTCAAATCTTTAGTACTTATCTTACCATGAAATCTACATAGTTCTAGAATTGTCTTTTGTGCCTTTTTTTAGCTGCAATGTTATATTCTTATAATTTTTTTTCCAATGTTATAAATTTTAGTTTTACAATTTTGCAAACTTTTTAAGACATAATCTTTTTGTAGTAATTGCTTTTTAAATCTACATCCTTACGCTTTGATTCTCCAAGAATCTCCTTTGACATCAGGTCCACATACTATTAATATCGCCCTTTTCTAGGTTTTAACCTCATCTCTCTCCTTGCTTTCAAAAAGCCTTACATGACTGGTTGCATTTTGCTAGATGCAAAATTTATTTCCGTCTGCTCCAGCTGGAATGTAAAACATTGATGATGTGTTCTCTTGGTTTGTGTTAATATTCACTGATCAAAATTCCAGGTGCCATGTCATGGAAGTGGAGTCATTCGAGAACAAAGAGATTGCCAAAATGCTAAATGACTGGTTTGTTAGCATCAAGGTGCATATCATTTCATACAATGATTATCTAATGCTCTTTTTTTGTGAAAATTGTAAGTTAGCATATCCAAAACAATTATTAGAAAATTAGTTTTAAATATAAAAGGAGAAGAAGTATACTGTATGTTGTGTTCACACATTAGTGCAACCTATTTTATTTTATGACAATTGTCTCATATGTTCAATCTACTTCTTTTGTGCTTTCGGCCACCATTGTGCTTCAGTTCAGGAACTTCCAAATGTGAATGCTTCAATATCTTGTAAAATACTGGTTCTAATTATTGGTTTTAACAGGTTGACCGTGAGGAGCGACCTGATGTTGATAAGGTAAAAAATTAATGGGTAATAGTTTTCAGTTACCATTATCAGTCGAATCCTTTTTGCACTTTTGAGAATGTTGTGAAGAGATCATTTCATGTGGTTGATGTGTTTGCCTTAAGTTATATAATTGTTTTTTCTAGGATCAGTTTAGGTGCTTAAAGCCTTCTCATGTGGATATGCAAATAATTATATTCTCTGAGTTCACTAATTATGATCATATGCCTCTACAGGTATATATGACCTATGTTTCTGCATTATATGGTGGTGGTGGTTGGCCTTTGAGTGTTTTCCTCTCTCCTAATCTTAAGCCTCTTATGGGTGGGACATATTTCCCCCCTGATGATAATTATGGACGACCAGGATTCAAAACAGTCCTTAGGTACCTGGTCTTGTCTATTGCAGTTAGGATTAAATGACACTAAATTCATGACCTGTTTAACTCAAGTTTTTGTTGTTACTTGAGCCTAGAAAGGTGAAGGAAGCTTGGGAAACTAAATGTGAGATGCTTGAAAGGGGTGGGACTCTTGCAATTGAGCAACTTTCTGAGGCACTTTCTGCAGCTGCTAAATCCACTAAGTTATCGGATGAACTAGCTCAAGCTTCATTAAAAACTTGTTCTCAACAGGTATATTATGGTAAAAAGTCAGTTTCTATCTCATGCTTATAATTTTCCAAATGTACCTAGTTTCCATCAACTTAGTTTGAGAGAGATGAACATTTTTTCTGTGAGCTGGTGTCCTGCATTTGGTGGCATTGTCAATAAATGTATATCTAATGATCATGAGGTTTAATCCCTTAATCACATCATTCATCCACTATTCATTCTTATGACATGTTGTGACAAGTTGTTGAACAAGTATGCTTATATTGTCTCACTAATCTTTTTCAGGACATTATAGATTAAGCACCTGAATCGACATATATAGTTCTATGTGAAAATTTTCCTGTATTAAGTGTGTATTCATGATTAGAAAATCTGTTTAGTAAATTATAGACTGATATTTAACAAGAATGTCACAATAGTTTTTTTTTCCTTTCTGTTGATTTTGTGACTGAATCTTTAATCTTGTTATGAGTAAGACATTTTTTCCTTTGGGTATTGAACCTAATTATCTCTGTCCCATATCTCAAGTCGCCATTTTTCCAATACTTTCTCCAAGGATCTAATTGGGAATAGATGAAGCAGATTGCTGAGTTTTCATACTAACTTGTATGCTATTGATATTACTGTTCACATCATTCTGGATCGAGCTTATTCTTTTTAAGGCAAGCTTGAGCCAAGTCCATTTGCTGAACCACCTTTTTTAACGAGTAGTTCATCAGTTGTATAAGATATTGATATAGATACCTTGAAATGATTTAGACAAATTGATTGTCTTTGTGAGAGAGTTGGAGTCAGGTCTGGTTTCTTTTAGGTTTGTGAAGTAATATAATAAAGCTTGCTTGTCATATAGTGTCATGAAATACCCTTGTATCTTTAAAATTGAGGGTGTCACTTTCTCGATGTCTTGTTTTATCAAGTGCAACTTCCTCTACACGACCACTTTTATTATTGCTTTCACCACCACTTTGTTGGCTGTCATCGGTGCTGTCACTATGATCACCACCATTGCTTCTGACTCCAGTATTCATTGTCTCCACTGGCACCATTATGACCATAATGTTCAATTGTTCATAATCACAATTGGTTACCACTTGGTCATCAGCATGGTCACAACTACTACCACCAACCTCTACCTTCACCGTCTTGCGACTACCTCCTTATCACTAGTGGTGTTGCCATTACAACCATCGTCATCTATTATTACTAGTTTACTACCACCACCATTGTGGCAACCGCTAGTGCAGCTTGGCATTATTACCACCACTGCCATGAACGTCATCTTTATCCACCATCACCATTATCACTATCACACTATAATTGTGGTCGCTACTGCCATTACCATTGCCACTACCAACAACAATGCCATTGCTGCCACCATTTTTTATCTTTATTGGTCACTGCCATTATCATTACTAGCATTGGTCTTTATAATGTCTCACAGACATAACTGGCCATTGTTACCACCACAATAACTGCCAAGACCATCGCCATTAGGTGTCAATACCACTCCATAATAGCAGGCAACCCTGTCATTGCCATTGGTACCTCCATCACCATGCCTGTTGTTACCAACTCTACCGTCATTATTGGCATTGTTAATACCAGTGCTTGTCAAGAGGATTCTCTAACAAACATTTGTTTGGTTGAAAACTCACATGGAACATGATACTTTTTAACCAGCCATCTTCACTAGTATGCAAATGTCTCTGTGATGCAGTGTCAAAAGGAAGCTTTTTCAAAAGCTACCTCGTGTAGTAGTACTGCCAACACTTTTCTTTTAAAAATATAATATTTTTCTTTAATTTATTATTGTTAGTGACTTAGTTTTGTCATTGGAAGCTCAGTAGTTATGTGATATTTAAAAGTTATTATCACACCCAGCTGGTGGGTTAAAATCTTGTTTTTCCAAAAATGAAAAAGAGGAAGTTTCTATGTGGTGGAAGAATCCAACATTCAGAGTCCTGGAGAGGCATGCTAGACGCTTGTACTTTTGGAACAAGTTGACATATTTCCCAAGCATAAACTCACTTTTTATCTTGACTTCTGAACAAATTGACTTAGCTATAGTTAAATCTTTTTTTTTATAGTAATTTTTTTTTCTAAATTAACACAAAAACTTGTTTGGCCAGTATTTGTTGGATAGAGATTAGGTTTATTAGCCACTATTAAGGTCTCAGTCCATGTCTCAGCTTCAACAATACTATAAGCAAAACATGAGAGCAAGGTTAATGGACTGTCTAAACACAATATGGATCCTATTGTACATTATCTGCAGATTGACGGAGGAGATTTGTTTGAAACATCTTATTTATGAACACCTGTTTTGTCATATTGCACTGATTAGTTTGTCATTTTCGTTTCTTTGTTCTATTCTTCTCCAAGGTACCGTCCTATTGATTCTGACACCAGATTATGCCATTTGAATGTTTTTATTAGCTTGCAAGTAGCTATGATCCGAAGTTTGGTGGATTTGGTTCTGCTCCAAAGTTCCCTAGGCCTGTGGAAGTCTGCCTTTTGTTATATGAGTCAAAGAAGTTGATGGAGAACAGTAGGCAAAGTGAAGCTAATAAAAACATGCGGATGATATGTCATACGTTGCACTGCATGGCCAGAGGTGGTATTCATGATCACATTGGAGGTGGATTTCATAGGTACAGTGTGGATGAGTGTTGGCATGGTGAGTACTTAATGATTGTGGTTTGTGGTTTGCCTTATATATTAATCTCTTGGTTCCATTGAATTATAAAATGATTCCAATTTTTACCATGTGTATGATACAAATAATTAAATGATTGATCATCATTAAACCTTTTAAATTTATCATATCAATGGCAGCATTTTCAATATTGGTTGTGATATGTTATTGATGTTGCAATAAGCAACTTACATGTCATCATGTGTTGAAAAATATCAATGATACTAATATGCTGGATTTAAGTGGTAACCTAAAATATTTTGCATCATTTCCAGGATTTTGAACAATTTATTAGTTAAAATAATTTTGTTGTCATATATATATATATATATATATATATATATATATATCTTTTGACATATGAATGTCCTGGTTCTAATCAATAGCATAGAGCTCTCATAATTTTGAGGGCATGCCTTTTGGCCTCCCTTGCAATGTGGTCATGTGGTATACTTAACCCAATTATAATCTTTTATCTTGTCAATCCTCCATAATAATATGCCTAAAGGCTTCATGGTAACAATAATCTCAGCCACATGATCCCAAAATCTGGCATATGATAATATCTTCTTCTTCAATCACTTGTAGTAGGCTAAATAGGCATAACGAGGGGCTGACCTATTGGTGGTGAACATAGTTTTGAGCAAGGTTTTTTCAGTCCAAGTCCTATATCGATACTGAACTGGTACCAGATTGATACTTTTCAATGTACTAACACATGGTATGCTGGCACACTGATCGGTACGGACCAAACTGAAAGAGGGAGAGAAGAGGAAGAGGACGTGGTTGAGGAATGGAGGAGAAGATGGTGGCGGAAGAGGACAAGCCAAGGAAGAAGAGGAGGTGGAGTACCAGAGATTGAGCAAGAACTGGCAATAGTAGAGGTGATGCAGCAGGGCAGTGGTGACAGTGGGTGGCTGTGCTGAGAGAGATGCCTAAAAGAGAGAATTTGCGGTAAAAAAGGATGAGAGAGAGAGAGAGGAGCATGCAAGAAGTAAAAATAGGAAAAAATAAATTTCAAAAAAGGCAAGTGTTAGAATTATAAAAAATAATAATAAAGGTACTTGGTGGTGGGCTTACATCCCATTGCTTTTGGTTTCATCCATTAAAAAGATATCATTTAATGCATATCTCTACCTAGAATTTCTTATTATATAAATATATATATGTATATATATTCACTCAAAAAGGTAGTTTATATATTTGCATGTTGTTACTGAATTGTCATGGCTTCCTTGATATGCAGTTCCACATTTCGAGAAGATGTTGTATGACCAGGGTCAGGTCGCTAATGTCTATTTAGATACATTTTCAATCACAAGAGATGCCTTCTATGCATCTATTGCTCGTGATGTTCTGGATTACTTGAGAAGAGAGATGATTGGAGATACAGGTGAAATTTATTCAGCAGAAGATGCTGATAGTGCTGAACATCATGGTGCTTCAAGAAAGAAGGAAGGAGCTTTTTATGTCTGGACAAGTCAAGAGGTCTGTTTATTTTCTCAGATTGACTGTTGATTTATGATAGAAAGCCAAGTCATGTAACATGCAAATGCTATTATTCCTTAAATTGTTGTCTGTCAAGCAAGATTTCCTTCCTATCATAAACTAGACGTATATTGTCTTCATTACAAAGTAAAGTAACATGAATTGAAGTGTGCACATTATGGCCAAATTATCGCATACAGGAGCTACAAACACCTTTCTGAAGTTACTATTGAACATTTTTCAATTGCTGAAGACATTATCTGGGGCAAATTGTTAAAGATAACCTGTGCTAATATCCGAAATTTTGTGATCTATCTCATCAACAGCCTCCTTTTTTCCAGAAGCAATATTTTGCTTTTCCCTAATTATTTCTATTGAATTTCATACAATTATTTGCCATTTATATTTTTTAGTCATATCTTATATTTCTTTGCTTCTCTATGTGCTTTTCTGACAAACAGGAGTCTTGTCGCAAGTGACTTGGGCTTGATAGCCAAAACTACTACACTGTTTTGCATTTTAACTGTTGTAGTTCGTTTCTCCTACGATATGTTCAATTCCTTATTGTTATTGTCATTTGACAATCCATGCACACTGTCCTTGTGCTCAAGACCTTATCATTGTTTTATGGAATCTTAATATTACCTTTTAAGGGAATCATTGTTTCCATAAAGATTGCTTGCGCTGTAAATCTGTTTGTCTTTTGCTTTTGATTGGGTAGGTTGTATCTCTATCTCCTTGTTGGTAACATGGAGATGTAGAATCCCTTGTTCATTTTTATATTTTTAAATGCCAAGTACGTGTTACAGCTCTTCTTGTCATTTTTCCATCTCTCTCTCTCTTCCCACCATCACCACCTCCTCTCCTTCTCCAGTGCCTCCTCCTCCTCCTCTCGATCTTCTGCTTCCTCTTCTTCTCTTTCCAATTCTGCTTCCTTGTCTCTTCCTCTGCTGCCTCCTACTTGCTGCGAGCATCTTCTTCTCCATCTCTGCTCTCTCCCTCTGGTTGTCCAGCCAACTCACACCAATGGTATATTGTACAGCACCTGAATGGTCCAGCTGCTGACTGGTGTTGGTCGCAGACCAAAAATAACATACTAGAATACACAATATTATCACCTTTATGAAAATGTATACAGCCCCTTAGTTTGGTGAGATCATTCATTGCAAAATTGTACCATGCATAGAACCTGTTACCTTCGAGGCATGCTGTCCTGTTCAATATTCCTAGTTCAGACTTCCAGGTGCATGCGCCTGTATTTGTTCTAGACAGAATTTAACATACTAGAACACACTGTAATATCAACTGTATGACAATGTATATGGCCTCTCAGTTTGATGAGATCATTCATTGCAAACTGGTACTGTGAATAAAACTGTTGCCATTGAAGCTTACTGTTGTGTTTAACATTCCTAATTCAGATTCTCAGGTGCATGCACAGAAAAAGAATTGGAAATGTATGAGGATGTCTAGCTAATATGATGCAAAAGATTCATTTTTAATTCTGGCCCATCTCTTCAGGTGATCTAGCATTGCCTCATGGAGTCTGCTACCATCTAATACCTGCACTTGTTTGAATGCATAAAATGTTAACAGAATTTGTAACTAGCAGAAGGTTAGACCCCATTGACTGGTTCAAAAATTTATTTTAATGTTAATGGATTATATTGGTGTTGGTTCTTGTTTTTCATACAGGGCATTGTTTAACTTGTCTTTTTTTTTGTTTTAATTCTCATTATGTCACTAATATTCTCAATTTCTGCTAAAGATTGAAGAGCCGCTTGGAGAATATGCAAATTTGTTCAAGGACCATTATTATATAAAACCGTCAGGAAATTGTGACCTTTCTAGAATGAGTGATCCTCATAATGAATTTAAGGGCAAAATTGTGCTCATAGAGAGAGAAGATATTCCCTCCATGGCATCAAAGTGGGGAAAATCTGTGGATGAGTACTGTCATATTTTGGCAGAATGTCGTAAAAAACTATTTGATGTGAGATCAAAACGGCCAAGACCACATTTGGATGATAAGGTATCAGATTTTTATTTTCTCATGCTTGAATCCTTTTTCATTTCTGAAATTATGACTATGAACTTTTAGTCTCTAGAAAAGCTTCTCAATAAGCCTGGTGCATTTTTCAGGTAATTGTTTCATGGAATGGGCTTGCAGTGTCTTCATTTGCAAGAGCTTCTAGAATACTCAGAACAGAACCAAAAGGAACCAAATATTATTTTCCAGTGGTTGGATGTGATGTAAGCTCACCTCTTTCCAGTCACTTCTCAACATGATATTAGTGTTCTTGCATGTCTTTTGACATCTTCTAGGTTACCTTTGGTGCTGTCATGTAAATGTTCTGTAATTTTCGTATATCAAAATGCATACGATCATAAAACTACTTATGCGGTTGTTCAGAATACTATCAAATTGAAAACTAATTTTTTGGTGCATACAAATTAAGTATACGAATTGTCATATATGCTGGGAAGTAAAAGTGATCCAACACAGTGAGCTAATGAGGCCGTGAGATTATTCTTTTAAGAGACACTGCTTTTGTATTAGAAGTTCAGTTATTTCTATGTCAAGTTGTAGGTATTCTCTTACATATGCATGTATTCTAATGTTATTTTGCTTCAATTTGAACTCATCATTTCTTAGCTTCCGGATAAATTTCACCAAGGTAAGATATTAGTTATAAGATATATCTAAAGACAATTGTCATCTGGCATAACTTATCTAGATCTACTTAGCTGTGCATGCTGACCGACTGGTATGATTGACTCTTAGAGCTTTCAGTCTAGACATACCATTTTTAACCAACAACCAAAGTGTGAATGTGTGCTGGACAATGGTCAAATGCAACTAATGCTTAGGCATAAATAACATGTTTCTGCCAGGTTTATGTAAGCGGAGCCAGTCTATTAAGGAATGTGTGGCCATTGTCTGTTCCCATCTATCTTTGATTTATTGTTTGATTTAAGTGGAGTGAAGGTTCACTAATATAATACATTTTACAAGATGAACCATATTTGTTGAGAGAACTCTTCGGTATATCTTGACAATCAAGAATCATCAACTTTGTTGAACTCTAAGATGTTAAAAGCATGTCTAGTTATGTATATTCTTAAGAGTAGTGAAAGTGTAAATCTGAATACCTTTCTGTTTAATGATATATTGGCCTGCCATTATGAAGTTGCTGTGTATTAAATCTTTCATCTTGATGTTTTATGTCACAAAAAGATGTTGAAAAATGCCAATTCTAGCCAGTTCAATTGAATGTTTTATGACTTAAATACCTGAATATTGCATTCCTTATTAGCATTTCTGGAATTTAGTTGATACCTGAACATTCTTGGCATGTTACATGTGTTATCAACATTCAAGAATATTCAAACTTGTTCACCAAGTAATAACCTATGATACTAATTGTTGTTAAGTTGCTTCTCTCTGCAGCCAAATGAGTACCTCGAAGTTGCAGAAAAAGCTGCTTCTTTCATTAGGAAAAACCTATATGATTTGAGCACACAAAGGCTACAACATAGCTTCCGAAATGGTCCATCAAAAGCACCTGGTTTTCTTGATGATTATGCCTTCCTGATCTCTGGTTTGCTAGATCTTTATGAGTTTGGTGGTAAGATTGACTGGTTATCATGGGCAATTGAATTACAAGCTACGCAGGCAAGTAAATTGTCTTTGGCTTGATATTGTCTATGGCTGCAATGTTGATCTAAATTAACACAAGGCACCTTTGACAGGATAAGCTCTTTCTGGACAGAGAAGGGGGAGGCTATTATAATACTCCAGGGGAAGACCCTTCTGTCTTATTGCGCATAAAAGAAGATCATGATGGAGCAGAACCATCTGGGAATTCAGTTGCAGCAATCAATCTGATAAGGTTGTCATCTATCATTTCTGGTGCAAGGTCTGAAGATTATAGACGGACAGCTGAGCATCTCCTGGTAAGTTCTTTTTTGTATTAATCGGTTGATGTTATCATTGCTTTGTTCACTTCGAGGAAATAGTCTTTCTGCTGATCACATAGCTCTAGTATGAGCTTCTGTAAGTGTTGGAAAAAAGTGGTTCAAAATAGGCATCCGTCATTTACTAATTTTAGAACTTGATTGAGAAAGTTGTGTTCCTATCCAAGCTGTGAAAGGGCTGTCACTGTCAGCAATGATAGTGAGAGGACATTAAATTTAATTGTTCTATCCTTGTAGGGAGGGCGGGTCTTGGTACAACGATAAGGTTGCTCCTATGAGACCTGAGAGACCAGGGTTTGAGTCATGGAAATAACCTACTTAAATATTTAAAGATAAGATTGTGTTCATTGACCTGCCCCAGACCCCGCATTGGTAGGAGTCTCATGCACTGGATATGCCCTTCTATCCTTGTAGGGTTAAGTTTAACGAAGTAAAATTGGATGAGCAATTATGTGAAATTTAGTTATAGTGATTGTTGTTATTCAAAATTGTGCAGCATTAGTTTGCTAGTTCCAGTATCTAAACAATAAAATTTTAGTGATTGTGTGGAGTATACAAATTAGGGTGCTACAGTGGTCATAATGTTCCCCACAATACTTTGTGTACAGGCTGTTTTTGAGACGAGGTTAAAAGATCAAGGCATCGCTGTCCCACTAATGTGCTGTGCAGTTGACATGCTTGCTGTCCCATCGAGGAAACAGGTGGTCTTAGTTGGTGATAAAGCATCTGCGGAGTTTGATGACATGGTGGTGGCTGTTTTTGCATCATATGATCCCAACAGAACAGTAAAGTCTTCTCTTTTCTTGTTCATATTTGTTTTGATTAGTCTCTAAGTTTAAACTATCATGTTTTTGTGGTTGTTCTTAAAGAAAATGGAGTTACCATGCCCCACCATGGTAAGAGCTTGGGTAGGTCACTCACCTGAAAAGACAGCTTCCTGAATTTATACATGGAACCTGTTCCAAATTAAGAATAAAAAATTTATTTCAATTGCTGATTGATAAGTTATCACTAGTTCAAAGTGGGACTTCAAGACATTTGATGCAAGTGAATGTGTAGGAGTTTAATCCGGGTCATGGTTCAAGTCATACTGGATTTTAGTCATATTTATCATTGTTCTACAATTTTCTGAAGGACTTTTCCTTGATTTTCTTAGCAATTAGAAGGTAAGTCAGAGTCATATTTCGTCTTGTATTGTTTCTTCAAGGTCTTCAAATTAGCAATTGGTCAGAAGGATCATTAAGTCATAGGCTGCAATTGGTCAGAAGTGTCATTAAGTCATAGGCCAGTATTTACAAGTGCTACTATGATTGGTGTTACATGGAATATGAATTTTCTACAAACAAAACATCTTCTCATAAGTTTTGCCTATTTATAGTCTTAATTTAGGAGAATTAGTATATCTATAAACAGACCCTATTTGTTGAAGAACAGGAAGATTATATGATGGAATAGAAATAACCAACATCGTTACTCTATAGCCACTAGCATTTCCCTATTCTGTTGTACTCTTTCCACCTTTTTGCTGTATCCCATCTCCTTACTGCTGAAAACATCATTTCTTCTTTCTATTTACTGATTGAAAGTGAAAGCAGTTTCATAACATGTAGATCGATTTAAACATATTATCCACATTCATGTTGCTTTTTTCTTGAAACCGGAGCAATGTTTCTCCTCTATCTATTAATTGCAGCATTTTGTATTGTTGGTTTGTCAACAAAATAGCCTCTGTATCACTTAGTTCTCATCCACACAAGTACCACTTCACCATGCATATAATTCTTGTTATCTTGAGTCCTGATTTATCGAGGATTGAAAATATTGATGAGATCTATGAACAATGAGGATGGAAGTTGGGTAGACCAAAATTTTGGATTATACAGTAGTAATGATTTCTCAGTTCATGAGATGATATATTGTGATGTCAAGTAACTTGCTGATGCTGAAACAACCCTAAGAGGGTGAGTTAGCGATGTCAGCTTTAGCGTAATATAGTAAGTATAGTGCACAATGGTGCTTACATTCCTCAAAAATTGCAGGTGATTCAAATCGACCACAGCAGCAGAGAGGAGATGGAGTTTTGGGAAAACTGTAACCCCAACATCGCACAAATGGTGAAGGGTACCATGGAAGACAAGCAGGCCGTAGCTCATGTGTGCCAGGACTTCGTGTGCAGCCCTCCGGTCACCGACCCAGATGCATTGAGAGCCTTGCTTGGCAAAGCGTGAGGTCTGCCTCATCCTGTACAAGCCGAAGGTAGTTTGCCATGTTCATGAAGACCGTGCTGCTGTGGTGGCTGGCTGTTAAAGCTTGCCGGAACAAGTGCGATGATGGCAGTTGTATATGAACTTGCCATGTGATGAGATGACGCAAAGCGGAAGAGAAACTGTGTTTAATTTGATCTCCGTTCGAAATGGCTTGAGTTAGAATCCTGTTGTTGTATGATTGATAGATTATGATAGGAAATATATTGTCAGTTAACATGTGATTGTCATGTGAGATTCAAGTCATCTTTAATCTATTTGTCTATTTATCTATGTGGTCAAAGATTAAAAGTAGAAATTTTTTTTTCTCATCCATTATAACAAAAAAAAAAAAATCACAAGCTTTATTCTCATCTATTATGATAAAAAAGACAATCAAAAGCCTTATGCCTCTGGCTCCTTTGTTCTTATCTTCATCGATCTCTCGTATAACATAAAGAAGCATAAGAAGTTGTTCTTATGTAAGAATGATCTCGTCATCAACACTATCATCGGCCTCGGGCCATTGAAGGTGATCTCCAGAATTGAGATACTGTTGAATTTCATCTATAGCGAAGTGAGGGAAGAGATCTTTATGGCATTAGGGATGAATGGCTTTAGCAAGTCGACCTGGATCGATGCCCTCATGAACCATATCATATGGGAGAGCCTGTAGGGTCCCATCACACTTAACGATAAGAAGCTCGAGGGATGGCTCCTCAAGGTGATATCCACTTATGTCCTCAAGGTGGTCTCCCATATTCATCGTGAAAGAGATCTTGATGTTCTCTGTGAAATTTTGGCTACTGCAATCGCTATCCGCCTTGAAGAAGAAGAGCCAGGTACAAGCACTCATCGACCAGCTCGACATCTAGTCCGTTGCCAAGACCAGCATCAGCGATGAGATCCAATGCAACATCTCCGATGGAGAGCATCACCATGTGTCGATCAGAATCAATATCATCAATGATCGAGAGGCAAGGTCAAATGCACCCAAGACACGTGAGTAGAGAAATCTGATCTTTATGAAGAGAAATTCATCACACCAGGAGGTTCTAAAATCTACCATAATGGGAGGACCTAAAATCTTCCACGACAGAGGGAGAAACTAAAGCCCGCCATGATGGGAGGACTCGAAATATACTATGGCATAGGGTGAAATTGAAGCATGCCATAGTGGGAGGACTTGAAATTTGTTATGGTAGAGAGAGGATTTAAAGCTTGCCATGACGGAGAGAGAAATTGACACTTGCCACAATGGGAGGGCCCGAAATTTGTCATGGAAGGAGGACCCAAAATCTATCATGTAGGGAGGACTTGAAGCCTATCATGGTAGGACCCAAAATTTGCTATGGAGCAAGGAGGACATGAAGCTCGCCATAGCGGGGGGATCCAAAATCCATCATGGTAGAGGGAGAACTTGAAATCCACTATGTCGGAGATACAAGACTAACGTGCCTAAGACACGTGAGTCAGGAAAACTCAACTTATTTGAAGAAATCTATCATGATGGAGGCACAAGACCAATATACCCGAGATGCATAAGAAAAAAACCTGACTCACATAAAAAAAAATTTGCTATGGCTAAGGCACAAGGCTAATATGCTTGAGATGAAAATGTAAAGATAAATATATTATGATGAAAATGTAAGGCTAAATGCACCAAAGACGCGTGAATTAGGAAAACCTAACTTGTGTGAAGATAAATCTACTATGGCAAAGGCACAAGGCCAAATATGCCTGAGACACATAAGTTAAGAAAACCCAATTCGCACTAAAAAAAATTTGTTATGGTTGAGGTGCAAGGCCAAATACGCTCAAGATGCATGAGTCAGGAAAACCCAACTTACGTAAAGAGAAATCCACCATGATGGATGTACAAGGCCAAATGCACTCGAGATACATAAGTTGAGAAAACTCGAGCCGCATGAAAAGAAATCCGCTATAGTGGAGGCATAATGCCAACTAAGCTTGAAAAGCATAAATCGGGAAGACCCAACTTGCACCAAGTTAAATCTGCTAAGGTAGAGGCACACGGCCAAATGCGTCAGAGATACGTAAGTTAGAAAAATTCGACCTATGCTAAGATAAATTTGCTATGGTAGAGGTACAAAACCAAATGCATCCAAGATGCATAAGTAAAAAAAACTCGACCCATGCCAAGATAAATATGCTAGTTATAAGTGCTTTGCAAGTCAATCACATGAGTGATGACACGTGTGATTTGACATGCACGTTTTTTTCTTATTATTTGTCATATTATTACTTTATCTTGCATGTTGCATATATTGTGATGTCTATAGATCTGTACAATGAGAATCGGATCGTGATCAGATTATGATAATGAGACCGATTTATTTTTAAACATAGACCATAAATAATCCCGATCATATGTTACTTGAGAAGGACATTGAAATAATCGGATAGACTGGTGTGTTGTATACCCGTCCATATGATGGAGGCGATTGGTCTCATAGTTACTCATGTGGGGACACTAATGATATAGTGCAAGTGCTCATTGTAGAATGAGTTCACTGATTGATCCATGGATGGTTGATGATATCTTAATGTCAGACAGCGATTCCGTAGTCCCAGTAGCATATCTGGTCCTTAGACTTGAGATATCAAGGATGTCCTGTATAAGTACTCCACTCTTTGATACCAGAATTATATGTTTAGAAGTTCCAGATCTAGTACAACCGATTATTAGGAGTGGTAGCCAACCTTATGAGGGCTATTGAGTGTCGATAGGGGATCATCTGCTCTCGATATCATGAGATGAATAATCCATATGTTCGTACTCAAATAAATCCTTGGCCAAGATTGTTCGGATTCAGAGATAAAGAGTTTTCCGAGAGAATCCGATTAGAGCGAGACTCGAGGAGAGACCGTATGGATTTGACAACACCATGCCCAGTATAGGGTCTTTGGGATATTAGAAGGATGATGGACTCTAGGTATATGGTATCTAAGGACAAATAGGTCCAAAGGATTGGATTTCCTTGTATCGTCTAGAGATTGCGACATAGTACGTCCGTAGTCGATGAGTCGAGTGAATTATTATGGAGATAATAATTCAGTGAGCCAGAAGGAATTCTGACAAGTATGACTCACGGCCAGCTCGATATTAGGTCTAGAAGGTCACACACATATGGTAGGTGTTGCGACGAGTAGAGGTTCTGATATGAGATATATGCTAGAGCCTGTATCTTTGGATATCCGTTAAGCCCATGAATTATTGGATCCTATAGATGAGATCCAATAAAAGCTAATAAGAGATTATTAGGTAGAGATCCACTAATATAAGAGGCTTGGGTAATTGGATGGAGATCCAATACCTAATAGGGCAGGAGGGAATCTGTCACGACCCGGCCTGATGGGCTAACTAGCCTATCAACTTCGTTTTGACCTATCAACCACTGGCCAAAATGCTTAAGCTGAAATTGTTAGTATTACACTCATCAGGCCCATATAAGCCAATCTTAGTCCTACCCACTTTCGATGTGGGACTATTGGACTAACTAGAGGTGTTACAATCTCTCCCACTTAAACGGCTTGACGTCCCCGTCAAGGCCCATATCAGACCCTAGCATGGTGCATGTGAAGCATAGCCTAGTGATGGCTCCATGCTATGATGAGTTCTCTGATTTCATCCACAGGTGACCCTTTTCCCTATTCAAGCCTACCTTACCATGCCCGAATACTAGGTCGGCTTTGATACCAAATGTCACGCAACCCGACCTGATGGGCTAACTATTATATCAACTTTGTTTTGACCTATCAACTGTTAGGTTCAGAGTGGCACTAAGAGGGGAGGGGGGGGGGGTGAATTAGTGCAATGGATTAAAATGAATAAAGCTTGAAAACCGATTTCGGAGATTTGCTTAAGCACTTGATTCAGCGAATGAGACTTTAACTTAAAAAATATTCAGGTAAATGAAAATGGAAGTAGGGAGAAGAAATCCGATCAATTTGCAACTTAAGAAATTTACGATGTAGAATTTTAAGTACTCACACAGCAAGTAAACGCAGCGATGTATAGTGGTTCGGTCAAATGACCTACGTCCACTCTTGAAGCCTCCTCCAATGAGGCTCCCAACTTCCACTACCAAGTCTCTTGAAGGGGAAGGACCAAACACCCCTTTACAGCCTTTTACAAGAGGTTCCCTCTCTTTACAGGATTTTTACAAGGAGAAGAAAGGAGGAGAACACTTGAGCAAATGAAAGCAGAAATTTGCTATAGCTTAGACTCAATTCTAACACTGCAAAGATCCTCTTACTAGCTAGAAGTAAAGGGGTATTTATAGAGCTTTTGGGATTCAAAAATCCCGCTCAAAAAGGGGTCTCATCCAAAATTTTGGACTGCAGGCGGCACTACCGCCTGGCACTGGCGATACTACTGCTTGACACACCTTTGCGTGTGTCAGTGTGCTGGCGGTACTACCGCCTGCATCAAGCGGCGGTACTATCGCTGACACAGTGGTTGCAACACTGTCAGCGATACCACCGCCGCTGCAGGGCGGTGCTACCACCTGGCTTATGGTCAACAAGCGGTGCTACCGCCTAGCCTACGATCAATAGGCGGTGCTACCGCCGACCCTTGCCGAAAACTGTATGGGCCTAACCTTCGGCCCAATACAGCCCAATAAAAGCCCAATTGGCCCAACACAGGTCTAGACAGGATTAACACCTAGTCTATACCCAAATCAATCATGCTAACTATGAAATTAAAGACATTTCCTAAGCTATTACAAAGTCCGACAAGTCAAGACTTCTTCCGGTGAGCTTCCGGCGGTCTTCCAACAAACTCTCAGAAACTATTCTGCGGACTCCCGGTAAGCTCCTGGACTTTACGATGATCTTGGCGAGTTCCTACGAGCTTCTTTGGCAAGCTCCGATCTTTCTTGGCAAGCTCCGTGAACTTCCGATGAACCCTTCGGCGAACTTTCGAAAACCCTTCGGCAAGCTCCATACTCGTTCTCGGCCAGTTCCGGTAGCACTCCCAAAGAATCTCCGGACTTCCGTCAAACTCATGAACTTCCAACGATCCATCGCACTTGACTTTCAGCACTTTGTTTCGCTTTATATTTTCATCGTTATCGTAGTTAATCCTGCACATAAAAAAATAAAACTATACTTCGATCTAGACAATTATTATAATGCGAATCAACATTCTGTTGCTTGGCATGTCATTGGCTTATCGGCGCTTCGTCCGTTTCTTCAGCACACCGTCCTCTCTTACGATCCGTTGCCCAATCGGTGGTTAACCTCCGCAACCCTGATATCCTTGGCGCAACTTCGCTCTTCTTGGCCCGATACCCGACGTCTGAAGCCTTCTACTGATTGTCCAATATCCTGACGTGATTTCCTCCGGTGCAACGTCAATTCCTCCAGCGTCAACTGTCTAATTCTGATCGAGTAGACCTACGTAACTCAAAATGCAGTTAGACAAACAAAATACAATCAATTAGTGTCATCATCAAAATTTGAGATTTAACAATCTCCCCCTTTTTGATTATGACAACTAATTGATGACTAACGGAGTTAACCTTAACTCTACGGAGTTTAACCCAAACTCCCCCTATCAATATGCCATTGATAGAACACTTGGATTATCCCAAATCTAAGCTACATGTATCACATGTTGAGAGAAAACATCAAACCATCATGCAAATATATAAAATACTCAATCAACATTAACTCATCAATCTACACTTCTCCTCCTTTGTCATCAACAAAAAGGAGAAATAGCATTTAGCTAGTTTTTAAAAGATATGCAAGTTTTAAATCATACTAGCTAGATTTTTATTAACATTCAACATTCAATCACGGAAAGTTTATCATGATATGCAAGATATCACTTGTTGTGATGATGTTCATGATAATTCAACACTTGCTTCTAGTGCAAGTTTGCACTTTGCTTTTCTTGAGATTACAAGGTAGCAATTTTGTTATTGTCAAGATAGCAAGTTCCTTTATGGTTAGCAAGATACCAATTATTAGCGATACCAATTGTTGATAAGCAAGCAAGCAATAATGATAAGTAAGCTAGCATTCTTTGCGATACACAAGCTAGCTCCCTTTCAATTTTATGCAACCAAGTTTTTCTTTTGCAAGCTCTAGCTAGCTATGTTTGCTACTTTCTCTTGTGATATCCAAGCTAGCATGTTAACTCCCCCTTTGTCATTGTAATAACATTTCATTTAAATAATTTTATATTTAAATAACATTTCATTTAAATAACATTTTATTTAAATAATTTTGCATCAATCAATATTTCAATTTTTATGCAAACAAGCCATAGATGTAAAGAATTCATGAAAGATATCAATATAAGACAAGGATCAAGTCATGAATTCCAAAAGACATCTTATGTTGTCAAAATCTTTTTAGAAAGATATTTCAAAAGGATATATCGCAATCGTAAATATCGATAGGTGATTCATTTGAATGTATCATTTAACTTAAAACTCATGATCAAAATTACATTCAAGAAATTTATGAGATTTATAACATGAATAAAGTTATTACCACATCATCAAAATCTTGTTCATAATTCAAGTGATTTATAAATAAATTCATTCACATCAATAGGACAGAAAATGCAATCTCTTTTTATGTGATTCATTCTATAAGCATGCTTTTGCCTTTAGTAGAAACATGTATTAACATTCTAGAGCGAAAGGCAAACTTCGTCCTAAAAATCGTTAAGTCAAATCACATTAAGTATGTGACATTTTCCAAAAGATTCGATTCAAGAGATTCACATGGATTCATCAAAACCGAAAACTTTAGAGTTAGAAAAATTTTCAAGATCATGCATTTTCTTTTTATGATTTATTTCAAATAAGCATGCCTTTGACTTTAACAAGTTTCAACATTTAAAAAACAAAAGATAAATTTCATAAAACAATTTATCAAGCATGATTCCATAACTTTCAAGCATGATAACATCCTTTTAATATTGACATGTTCATCGTCAAGTAAGATTTCAAACGGTATGTCAAGATTTTTTTATTCGAAAGCCATGTATCATCATACAAATTGGATATTATTATCAAAATATTTCATTCAGAAATTTTACTTAGAACAATGTAGATTAATTATATGTAAGCATGCTCAAGTCCCCCTTTTTTTTATAAAAGTTGTGTATCAAGTTTAAGACCGAAAAGGTGATCTCATCAAAGCCATCAAGAACAAACACATAAAGTGTAAAAGACATCATGATAGCACATTTTCCATTTTTATGCGATTGATCTTTCATAAGAATTTTCAAAATTTTCATATGAAGACCATCATCGTATAAATTTGAAATACAAGTTTTATCATCAAAATCATCAAACCAAACATATCAAACATGAAACATCATGATGGTGCATTTTTCATTTTTATGTATTTCACTTTAAGTTGATTTGATCTTTCATAGGAATGTTTAAATTTTTCATATGAAAATGTCATGCATCATATTTTTTTTTAAAAAAATGAGAGCATCATTAAAATTAGTTATAACAATATGATCAATGCTCAAATCTTTTGCTAAAATCACGCGTCATTTTATCAATCCGAAAAGTAATTTTTATCATAAGATCCGAAGTACATAATCATGGTTAACCCTATTAAGCCTAATCATGCTAATTAACTTTTGTGTTAAAACCATGCATAAAAAACTGATATGGAAATCATAAACATTCATGGAATTAATCTTGTACACAAATCAAGTGATTATCACCCATAATGTTGCATCATTCAAAATTTCAAAACATAACATGCATGAAAGCTTAGCAATATAATTTTCATGGTCTAAGTTTTTAATTTTTAAAGATGCTAAAAAGAGAAACATGATATAATTTTTAAAAAATAATTTTTATTACCTATTTTCTAAATTAAGCACTCATGAAAAAGATATCAAGTAATTTCAAAATAATTCAAGGGAGTTAAGTTGCTTACCTTGTAGTCGAAGCCCATCAAAGCCCAATTTGTCGTTTCGTCATTTGATTCTTCTTTGCACTTCTTCTTCAACTTTGGTCTCTTCCTCCGTTCAAGTTTATTATTTATTTTAGATTTTTGTTTAATGAACTTGTTAAAATACATTGTTATGTGTTCAATGTCATCATCACTTGAGTCATTACTCAAGTGACATTCATTTGTCCAAGGTTCCAAATCCTTCTTGTTCTTTGGAAGGTGATTCAAGTATTCTTCGGGTTCAAAATGTTCCATAAGTGTCATTTCATAGGTCATTAATGACCCGATTAATTCTTCTAATGAAAAATCATTTAAATTTTTTATCTCTTGTATTACGGTTATTTTAGGATCCCACCTTTTTGGAAAGGATCTTAAGATCTTGCTTACGAGATCAAAATTTGAAAAAGATTTACCAAGAACTCTTTGACTATTGATGACATCCGTGAAACAAGTGTACATGTCGCATATAGTCTCGCTTGGTTGCATTTAAAAAACCTTAAAATCGTGCATCAAAATATTAACTTTCGAGTCTTTAACTCTACTCGTTCCTTCGTGTGTGACTTCAAGTTTGTGCCAAATTTCAAAAGTCGTTTTGCATATTGAAATCCGATTAAACTCGATTTTATCGAGAGCACAAAATAAGGCATTCATAGCCTTTGCATTTAAAGAAAAATATTTTTTCTCTAAGTCCGACCATTCGTTCGTCGATTTAGAGGGAAGTTGAAAATCGTTTTCAACAATATTCCATAAATCCAAATTCATAGAAATCAAGAAAACTCTCATTCGAGTTTTCCAATAAATGTAGTCCGATCCGTTAAACAACGGTGGACGAAAAATCGAAAAGCCCTCTTGAAAGTCATTTTGAGCAATTTCTCACGGGTATAAATCTGAAATGAGAAATACCGGGCTCTGATACCAATTGTTAGGTTCAGAGTGGCACTAAGAGGGGGGGGGGGCGGTGAATTAGTGCAGCGGATTAAAATGAATAAAGCTTAAAAACCGATTCCAGAGATTTGCTTAAGCACTTGATTCAGCGAAAGAGACTTTAACTTGAAAATATTCAGGTAAATGAAATTGGAAGTAGGGAGAAGAAATCCGATCAATTTGCAGCTTAAGAAATTTACGATGCAGAATTTTAAGTACTCACACAGCAAGTAAACGCAGCGATGTATAGTGGTTCGGTCAAATGACCTACATCTACTCTTGAAGCCTCCTCCAATGAGGCTCCCAAATTTCACTACCAAGTCTCTTGAAGGGGAAGGACCAAACACCCATTTACAGTCTTTTACAAGAGGTTCCCTCTCTTTACAAGATTTTTACAAGGAGAAGAAAGGAGGAGAACACTTGAGCAAATGAAAGCAGAAATTTGCTATAGCTTAGACTCAATTATAACACTACAAAGATCCTCTTACCAGCTAAAAGTAAAGGGGTATTTATAGAGCTTTTGGGATTCAAAAATCCCATTCAAAAAGGGGTCTCATCCGAAATTTTGATGCAGTGGTACTACCACCGCACAGTAGTACTCTCGCTGCATCAAGGCGATACCGCCTAACACACCTTTGCGTGTGTCAGTGTGCTGGCGGTACTACCGCCTGGCACAGGTGGTTACAACCACCTATCAGGCGGTACCACCGCCTGCCTGGGGCGGTGCTACCACCCGGCTTATGGTCAACAGGCGATGCTACCGCCTGGCCTACGGTCAACAGGCGGTGCTACCGTCGGCCCTTGCCAGAAACTGTATGGGCTTAACCTTCGGCCCAATACAGCCCAATAAAAGCCCAATTGGCCCAACACAGGTCTAAACAGGATTAACACCTAGTCTATACCCAAATCAATCATGCTAACTACGAAATTAAAGACATTTCCTAAGCTATTACAAAGTTCGACAAGTCAAGACTTCTTCCGGCGAGCTTCCGATAAACTTCCGATGGTCTTCCAATGAACCCTTGGAAACCATTCTGCAGACTCCCAGAAAGCTCCTGGACTTCATGATGATCTTGACGAGTTCCTATGAGCTTCTTTAGCAAGCTCCGATCTTTCTTGGCAAGCTCCGCGAACTTCCGATGAACCCTCCGGCGAACTTTCGAAAACCCTTCGGCAAGCTCCCTACTTGTTCTCGGCCAGTTCCGGTAGCACTCCCAAAGAATCTCTAGACTTTCGTCGAACTCATGAACTTCCAACGATCCATCGCACTTGACTTTCGGCACTTTGTTTCGCTTTACGTCTTCATCATTATCGTAGTTAATCCTGCACACAAAAAATAAAACTCTACTTCGATCTAGATAATTATTATAATGCGAATTGATATTCTGTTGCCCGACATGTCATTGGCTTATCGGCACTTCGTTCGTTTCTTCGGCACACCGTCCTCTCTTATGATCCGTTACCCAATTGGTGGTTAACCTCCGTAACCCCGATATCCTTGGCGCAACTTCGCTCTTCTTGGCCCGATGCCCGACGTCTGAAGCCTTTTGCTAATTGTCCAATATCCTGACATGATTTCCTCCGGTGCAACGTCAATTCCTCCAGCGTCAACTGTCTAATTCTGATCGAGTAGACTTACGTAACTTAAAACGCAGTTAGACAAACAAAATATAATCAATTAGCTTCATCATCAAAATCCGAGATTCAACATCAACCACTGGCCAAAATGCATAAGCTGAAATTATTAGTATTACACTTATCAGGCCCATATAAGCCAATCTTAGTCCCACCCACTTTCGATGTGGGACTATTGGACTAACTAGGGGTGTTACAGAACCAAAGGCTCATAGGCTAATGGTTTTTTTAACAGCCACCTCCTATTCTCTTTCCTCTCTCATCCTCAGCTAGCAACCTTAGTTTGGAGTGTGTGGATAGCAAGAAGTGCCAACCCCTTCTTTATTGTATAGTGACCACAGCGAGGAGATTTGAGCAACGATTTGAAGAGCATCGTCATAGCCCATATCGTGTGGATTATCACTAGAGAGGAAGACATTTGAACTCATTCATCTAGTCCCATAGATCTGTAGGAATTCAAGGATATACGATCTCCCTAGGTAATTTTCCTATACGTAGTTTTTCGATTTTGTAGTTTGTTGTGCACCAACATTTGCATGATGATAAGAACCTCTTTTTTATTAGGAAATCTATGATTTTTTGTTTCTGTTCTTCCGCTGTGCATATGATGTTGCCATAGATTTTCCAATAGTGGTATCAGAGCCAGGTTGCTTGTGTAAAAGATTGGCTTTTAAACTACGTGTGTTGTGTTCAATCACGTAATAATTATTTTGCACGATTGCTGTGAATTTTTGTCATAGATATCAAATATGTGCTATAATTTTTTCTCTATTATGAGGTGTTTTACAAAGGGCTTTTGATGTTAAATATGTTGGCACAAAAGAGAAAGAAAGGGCAACAACTATTGCTTCCCCTTAGACTGGCCAAAGGCTACTTGCAGCCTTGGTTGAGAGCTTTTCTTGTTGCTCTCAGCATGGCCAAAAGCAACAGGAATGAGGCTGCTCTCAACCTACTGCATGGCAACCCCTGTAGCTAGGTTTCTTGGCTACAAGGGTGTTAGGACTCTAGCTATGAGAGTCCTAATTTAGTTTCATTGATAAGGGCATTCATGTAAATCCTATCTAGCCGACCCCTATTAAAGAGGTGAAGAGGTCGGCTAGGTTAGGGTTAGGTTGCTTCTTAGAAAAGAAGTCCTATTAGAAATAGGAGTCCTATTAGAAATAGGAGTCCTATTAGAAATAGGAGTCCTATTAGAAATAGGAGTCCTATTAGAGCAAGAGTCCTATTAAAAGTAGGAGTCCTATTAGAGAGAGACTCCTATTAGAAGTAGGAGTCTTATAAGAGAAAGAGTCCTATTAGAAATAGGAGTCCTATTAGGGAAAGAGTCCAATTAGAATTAGGAGTCCTACTAGAGAAGGAGTCCTAATTAGAAGTAGGAATTGGTCAGAAGTAGGAGTCTTGAGTAAGAGTCCTATTAGGAGTTGGGGTTTAGAAGCCCTATAAATAGCCATGTATTCAGCCTCTTTTCATCATGAATAGATCAATCTTTTAGCAGCCTTTAAGCAGCAACTTGGAGGAAGGAACCCCTATAGAGTTCTAAGGAGGCCTATCCCCTATAGAGATCAACCCCAAGCTTAGAATCCATAAGGGTTCTAACACTTGGTATCAGAGCAGCGTTCTTGGCATCTCGCTGCCCTTCCACAGCCATCCACCAGCCCTCCACAACCGCCCAAAACAATTCCCACAATTTCTTAGAAGAGCATCGCCGAATTCCGCCATCATCTCCACCACCATAGATCATCCTTTAATATTCCTGTGAATTGTAACAGGCATATGCTATGGCTTCTCAAGATCCAATTAATGCCAAATTTGAAGCATGAGAATCTCAGATTGAATCATGCCTTGAATCGTGCTTGGAAGATAAATTGCGCGCTTTGTTTGCAGAATTTAGAATTGGACAACCACTGAGTCCAACCAAATTATAGCAAGGAGAGAATTTAGAAAGGACCCCATAGAAGGAGGGACAGCCCTCGGACATGCTTCAACCATGCATGAGGGTGGACTTCTCATGATGGGAAGAAGGAGACCCGGCGGGGTGGATTTCATGCGCCGAACGTTAATTTCGCTACTACCGAACGTCGGATAATGCTATGGTGGAGATTGCTGTCATCCACCTTGAAGGAGATGCTATTCAATGGTACAATTGGCTGGAATATAATCATGGGGCTTTGACGTGGAATCAATTTAAGAACGCACTGCTGAACTGTTTCGGACCTACGAAGTATGAAAATATCGACGGTCAACTCGCAAAGATTCGACAAACCTCTATGATTTAAGAGTACCAAACTAGGTTTGAGAAGCTATCCTACCTTGCTTGTGATTGGATTGACCGTCAATTGTTAGGAACATTCATCGAAGGACTCAAGCTAGAGATAAAAGGGGAAGGCGCGATAGCCCCGTATCGTGATGGCTGTGATTTCTTTCGCTTGAATACAAGAAGAATGGCTCAGCCAAGATGCTCGAAGGATGAGAACCACTCCTAGAACCTCAGCATATAAACCCCCTTCTGCTCCTAGCCATCCTTCACTGCCAAAAAAATTGACAAGAGAAGAACTACGTGACCGATCAGCAAAGGGTCTTTATTGGCATTACGACGAGCCGTGGAACCGCGATTATCGCTGCAAAAGGGGCCGCCTCTTATTGATTGAACCTCTTGAAGACATAGAGGAGGAGGTTCAGAAGCATGAGGAAGAGATCACAGATGAAGAACAGCAGCTAATTGATATTACGATGCATACCCTTGCTGGTTACGCAAACCCGCAAATAATGAAAGTGGGAGGATTTCTGAAGCAACAACCGATCACCATTCTTATTGACACCATGAGAACTAATAATTTTATGAACAGTAAGGTTGCTGTCCGGATGGCCTTACCTATTGAGAATTGCAGCAGGTTTGATGTTAAGGTCGTAGATGGATGAATTTTGAAGTGTGATCATAGGTGCCCACGGGTGAAACTGTTGCTGCAGGACCAAGAGATAATTACAGATTTTTTCCTCCTCCCTCTCGATGATTATGTGGCTGTGCTTAGTATCGAATGATTGACGACATTAGGTGATGTTTCTTAGAATTTTTTAAAATTAATTATGAAATTTTACAGTAAGGAGAAATAGGTGATACTGTACGGGAAACGTGGGGGCGACGTAACGATGATTTGCACACAATGAATGGAGAAAGTTTTGCATAAAGCATGCAGCGGCTTTTTGATACAACTTGAGCAGCAATCTAAGGGAGAGCCAACCAAATTTGAAGATCCAAACCTACTTCCCTTGCTTGCTGATTTTTTAGATATATTTGACGGACCACGCAACCTACCTCCTAACCGCTGACATGATCATCGTATACCGATTCTTCAGGCAAACCTCCAGCAAATACTCGACCATATCGGTATCCATATCTCCAAAAAGATGAAATTGAAAGGATTATAAAAGAGATGCTCGAAACAGGAGTTATTCAGCCAAGTTGCAGCCCCTACTCTTCACCGGTGCTCCTCGTATGAAAGAAAGACGGAACATGGCGAATGTGCATTGATTACTGAGCTCTCAACGGCATAACCGTCAAGGACAAGTACCCTATTCCAGTAGTAGATGAATTGTCTGATGAATTAAAGGGAGCATGAGTCTTTACAAAGCTGGGCCTTCGATCCGGGTATCATCAAATACGAGTGTGCGAAGAAGACATACCGAAAACTGCCTTTCGAATGCACAACGGTCACTACGAATTTTTGGTAATGCCCTTTGGTCTCACCAATGCTCCCTCCACCTTCTAGAGCCTTATAAATGATATTTTCTGAAGTTATCTTCAAAAGTTTGTGCTAATTTTCTTTGACAATATCCTTATTTACAGCCCTTCTCTTGAAAGTCATATTCAGCACTTACGACTTGTTTTGATAATTTTGCGAGAACTTATTCTTTTTGTCAAAAAAACAAAGTGTAGCTTTCTTCAAAAAAAGGTAAAATATCTTAGGTATATCATATCAGAGGAAGGGGTGGCAGTGGATCCCTCTAAAATTGAAGCAATGCAGAACTGGCCGACCCCGAGGAACATAAAATCGATACGCGGCTTTCTCGGTTTAACAGGTTGCTACCGTAAGTTCATGAAAAACTATGGAAAGATCAGTACACCCCTTACTTCCTTGCTGAAAAAAGATGCTTTCCAGTGGTCGGACAAAGCCACCACCGCCTTCGACGAACTTAAAGTCGCAATGATAACAACACCAGTATTAGCGTTACCCGACTTCGGCAAGACTTTTATTATTGAAACCGATGCCTCCGGAGTAGGAATTGGTGCTATACTAATGCAAGATGGCCGCCCCCTTATTTATACTAGTAAGACGTTATCTCCTTCCCATCTCAAGATGACTATTTACGACAAGGAGATGCTCACGATTATGCATGCGGTGTCCAAATGGAGACCATACTTGATTGGGCGACGCTTTCAAATCAAGACCGACCATAAAAGCCTAAAATATTTCTTGGAGCAGAAGATATCTTCTCTTGAGCAGCAAAAATGGGTAACAAAGCTTCTTAGATATGATTATGAAATAACTTACAAAAAGGGGAATGATAATATTATTGCAGATGCGCTTTCACGGCTACCCGAGCAAGCTGAATTTTCGGCTATTTCACTTTCGACCAGCGACTTCCTTGAGGATATTAGGAGGGAATGATAAGATAATCTGGAAATGAGTAAAATCTTAAAAAAATTGGAGGAAACACCAAGCTCCATGGCGCATTACAGTTGGGACTCAAAGGACTTGCGATATAAATGACGCATTATGCTTGTGCCAAATTCTACTTTCATAAAGACCATCTTTCAAGAGATGCATTCCACACCTGCGGTCGGGCACTTCGGGTTCCTTAGAACCTATAAAAGAATTAAGTAAAATTTTTATTGGATAGAGATGAAAAATATTATTGCTGAATTTGTAGCACAATGTGATGTATGTCAACGACACAAAGGTGAGACAGTGGCAAGTCCCAGAAAGTTACAACCTCTACCCATCCCAGAATCAATATGGACTGATATATCATTAGATTTCATCGAAGGACTTCTCTCATTACAAGAAAAAGGTACAATTTTTGTTGTGGTTGATCGCCTTACAAAGTATGCTCACTTTTGTGCCATCCGTAATCTCTACATTGCTTCTAGTATTGCTCGAATCTTTATGGAGAATATTGTAAAATTACATGGGATGCCGAGATCTATTGTAAGTGATCATGATAGGGTCTTCATGAGCAAATTTGGGATAGAGTTATTCCAGATGCAGGGCACTAAATTAAAGATGAGTATGGCATATCACCCACAAACTGACGGCCAAACTGAAGTGGTGAACAGGTGTTTGGAGACATACTTTAGATGCTTCACCAATGACCGACCAAAAGAATGGACAAAGTGACTTCCCTAGACTGAGTGGTGGTATAATATAACTTATCATTCCTCCACAAAATGTACTCCCTATAAGGCCATGTATGGCCGACCCCCCCTGTAATTCCAAAATGTGTTGGGAACCTCTAAAGTAGAACAAGTAGACAAGAAACTACAAGACATAGACAAAATGCTAAAGTTGCTAAAAGATAATCTCACTGCAATACAACCAAGGATGAAACAACAATATGATCAACACAAAGGCGAAAGAGAATTTTCGGTAGAAGATTGTGTCTTCCTATGGCTCCAACCATACAAGCAAACATCAATCCAAACCAGAGCATCTATGAAGCTTTCACCTCGATTCTATGAACCCTACCAGATTTTGGAGCACATTGGAGCAGTAACATACAGATTGGACTTACCCGCAAGCTTCCGAATCCATCTAGTCTTCTGTGTATCGTGTTTGAAGCTCAAGTTGGGACAACATGAGATAGCCCAAAGCCATCTACCAAATATAACTATCCAAGGAGAGCTCCAGACCCAACCAAGTGCCATTATTGATCGACGGATCGTGACTCGACGACGACGACTTGCTACTGAAGTGTTAATATAGTGGGTAAACCTACCAGTAGAAGATGCCACTTGGGAGAACTATGATGACTTGAAGATCAAATTCCCAGAATTCATGGAACGTCAGCCTCGAGGACAAGGCTGATTTGAAGAGGGCGGGTTTGTTAGGACTCTAGCTATGAGAGTCCTGATTTAGTTTAATTGATAAGGGCATTCATATAAATCCTATCTAGTCGACCCCTATTAAAGAGATGAAGAGACTGGCTAGGTTAGGGTTAGGTTGCTTCTTAGAAAAGGAGTCCTATTAGAAATAGGAGTTCTATTAGAGAAAGAGTCCTATTAGAAGTAGGAGTCTTATTAGAGAGAGACTCCTATTAGAAGTAGGAGTCCTATTAAAGAAAGAGTCATATTAGAAGTAGGAGTCCTATTAGGGAAACAGTCTTATTAGAATTAAGAGTCCTACTAGAGAAGGAGTCCTAATTATAAGTAGGAGTTAGTTAGAAGTAGGAGTCTTGAGTAAGAGTCATATTAGGAGTTGGGGTATAGAAGCCCTATAAATAGCCATGTATTCACCCTCTTTTCATTATGAATAGATCAATCTTTTAGCAGCCTTTGAGTAGCAACTTAGAGGAAGGAACCCCTATAGAGTTCCAAGGAGGCCGATCCTCTATAGAGATCAACCCCAAGCTTAGAATCTGCAAGGGTTCTAACAAAGGGGCACCCATGGCGACTAAGGTTTCTTGGCCGCATGGGGCAAACTGACGACCAGGTTTCCTGGCTGCCCAATGCAGCCTTGTAGTCAAGGTTTCCTAGCTACAAGGGACTCCTTAGTGGCTAGGGTTTCCTAGCCATGCAAGGCAGCCCTATGACCTAGGATTCCTAGCCACATGGGAATCCTTAGTGGTTGAGATCTCCTAGCCACATAAGGGACTTCCTGCCATATGGGGATACCTTATGGTATGGTACCCAAAGGGTAGCAAAGTAATTAATTAAATAATTTAATTAATTATATTTATCTAGTAGTCCTACATGATGATGTGCACAAATGATATATGATGCGGAAGGATGACCATGGACTATGTGATATGTGTATACATGCGATTATTATTATTATTATTGGGGCCTACGAGCCTTCATTTTTTTCTCATTTATTATCGGGCCTATGTGCCTGTAATTAAGTTATAATTACATGAGAAGGCACGGCGGAAGTGTGAAAGCAATAGCGGGACTCACGAGGGCAAAACGGATGATCGCGACATATGGAGATGCATCGAGATGCCGACAGAACCGACATGGACGAGATGGATGATCATAGGGCATGAAGATGCACTACTACATATATAGATCTTAATGTGAGTGATTAGACCCATTGGCTTAGGCTTGTTTACATTAGGATGTGGTCCATGATCATCTGGTGTGATTGCTCATGTGATGTGTGATTATATACATATACTTGATACATATATATTTGCATGCGATGTAGATATATATTAAATATGTTTGCGTGTGACACGTCATAGGAGACCAAATTAAAAATTCCCTCTCTTGATAATATTAAGTCGATAAATATGAGGTAATTGAGTTGACCCACGTGGCCTTCTATCGTTATAGGTAGGAACCGATTCTCGGTGTAGGTTGAGTTGATCGAGTCCCTTGAGGCTCATCTATATCGCGACTCACTATCTTGCCTACGACATAGAGATATCACTAGTGACCTGAGGACATGGTATGCTTGGTTGAGTCCCTCGAGGGCATATCATCGAATCAGACTCATCTTGTAACGATGGTGATGACTTAACCGAATATCATGGTTGGTCGAGTCCCTCGAGGCCATAGTGGTTTGGAGGCCGAATAGGATAAGAATAATGAGTTGTGATTGGCAAGAGTTGCTTACCTTTACGGGCTTAACAGGATTAGTCGAGTCTCTTGTGGTTATATTAAGATACCAATTGGATCCCGATCCTCACTAGAGATTCGCTTGGGGTCTTCGATTCACATATCAAAGGGAGTTATATGTTTCGCGAGAAAATAGTGGGAGTAGATTAAGATAGAAGTTCTTATCTTAATTGTTTAATTTTTATAAAATCTGCATGTTATTTATTTCTGCTACATCTTTATTTTAAGAAAAATATTAATTTCGAATCCTTTACATAGCATACTTGATGCCAACTACCTCACTGGTCCAAATTATTTGGATTGGCTCTGTAACCTGAGAATCGTTCTCACGATGGAGAAAATTACATATGTCTTTGATATAGTGATCCCTGTTGAATCTCGAATTTTGATGATGAAACCAATTGATAGTGTTTATGATCTTATCTACGTTTTGAGTGATGTAGGACTAGCTTCGATTAGGAAGAGACAATTAAATTAGGAGGAATCGAAAGTTGGGTTAGAGTAGAACATGTCAGATGATTAGACGTCGAACCGAAGGATCGATTGACGTATCGACAGAAGCTTTTGTGCCATGGGTTTGGGCATCAGGCCAAGAAGAGTGAAATTACATCAAGGAAATCAGAGTTACGGAGGACAACTAGCTGATTGGGCAATGGGTCATAAGAGAGGATGATGTGCCAAAGGATCGGATGAAGCGTCGATGGACCAATGACATGCTGGATAATAATTGATTCAAAGCATTATAATAATTATCTAGATCAAAGTAGTGTTTAGGTGTAATTGGGTTGAAATTGAGCCAACTCAATTAGAGGCCAAATGGACCCAAGTTTGGGCTGTGTTGGGCCAATTGAAAGGCCCAAATAGTGACCCAATAGATGGGTCAGGCAGTGGCACTACCAAAATAGGTGGTGGAAACATCGGTGGCTCGATCTCCAAGATATAGTCTCCGAGACTGTGTGAGGTGATGGTACCACCAGATTGGGTGGTGGTACCGCTAGACTAGGCGGTGGTACCTGTTGAATCTCAGATTTTGATGATAAAATTAATTAATAAACTATTAATCTAATCTATATGTTAAGAAAAAAGTTATAGGATTAACTACGATAACGAATAAGGCATAAAGCAGATTTTCTGTTAGAGTCAAAGATCGGATGATTCGTTAGGAGTTCGATAGTTTGTCGGGAGTTCGCCAAGAAGCTCATTGGGAGTGTTGCCAGAGTTTTTTGAGAAGTTCGTCGGGAGCTCGCCAAAAAGTTCATCGAAAGTTCACAGAGAAGTTCATCGGAAGTTCACCAGAGCTCATCGAGAGGTTCATTAGGAGCTCGGTGAGAAGCTCATTAGAGCTTGCCAAGAAGATTATTGAGAGTTCAAAAGCTTATTGGGAGTCCGCTAGAAGATCGTCGAGAGTTTGTTGGAAGTCCGTCAGAAGATCGTCGAAAGAACTTTTGACTAACGAAGCTTAATTTACTTAGTTAATATCTTAATTATCATAATTAGTGTTAGGATCGAGTCCGGCACTAAGAGAGGGGGGGGGGGGGTGAATTAATGCAGTGTTTAAAAATGATGATTTCATAGATTTCAAAAAATCATTTTAGTGAAAATATTCGTTCGATAATTAAATCCATATAAAAAAGATGGTTAACTTGAAAGTGATTGCAAAAGAGAAATGTAGAGCAGTAAGTAAAATTATTTACAGTAAGGATAAATAGCAAAGTAAAATGCAAACCGATTTATAGTGGTTCGGTCGTCCGACCTACGTCCACTCCCGATTCTTCCTTCGTCGAGGCCACCGGTTTTCACTATTAGTCTTCTTTCAACCAGGCAAAGGCTAACTACCCTTACAACTCAATTCTCTTTTTACAAGTTTAGGAGAACAACCTTTACAAGACCTCTCACTCCTCTCTTAAACTTAGCCAACACTAAACTAGAGGGGAGGAATTTTGTCAAGATTTCAATAATGTTTTTTCCACTTTTTTATTCTTAGTTAGTGTATCTTCTAACCATGGATGAGAGGAGTATTTATAGGCCTCAATAGGATTCAAATTTGGAGCCTAAATTTGAATCACCTTGGTTTTTAGGGTATTGGAGGTACCATTGCTAGTTGACTCTGACACTGGATGGTACCACCACCTAGATAGAGTCTCAGCTACTGGACCTAGGCGGTACCACTGCCTAGGTAGCTTGACACTGGGCAGCACCACCGCCCAGACTTAGCCTTGGAGACTAAGCCTTTAGGCGGTTCCATTGCCCACCCTGGTGGTGCCACCGCCTGACGTGGCTCTAGGGTATTATTTGGGCCTTTCACTTGGCCCAACACAGCCCTAATTTAGGCCCAGTTAGCCTCTAATTGAGTTGGTCCAATTCTAACCCAATTAGACCTAATTCTACTTCGATGTAGACAATTATTACAAAGCTTTAATCAAAATTGTTGTCCAGCATGTCATTGGTCCATCGGTGCTTCGTCCGATTCTTCGGCGCATCGTCCTCTCTTGCAGCTTGTTGCCCAATTAATAGTTATCCTTTGCAACTCCAATCTCCTTGGCGTTACTCCGCTCTTCTTGGCCCGTTGCCCGAATCCTTTGTTCGAAGCCTTCTACCGATATGTTGACGGATCCTCCAGCTCGACGTCCAATCTTCTGACATGCTCTCCTCCGGCCCAACGTCGATTCTTTCTACTTCAATTGTTTAATCCTGATTGAAAGTAGTCCAACGTTACTCAAAATACAATTAGATCAAAATCACAATTAATTGATTTCATCATCAAAATTTAAGATTCAACAATCTCCCCCTTTTTTATGATGACAACCAATTGATGACGGAGTTAACCTTAACTCTCCTTATCAATATTGCCATATTGATATATCATTTGAATTAAATTTTTTTGAATAAATCATGTAAAATCAAAATGTTCAATACAACATACAATGCATGATCATCAATATACTTCTCCCCCTTTGTCATTAACAAAAAGGAGAAATTACATCTAGCAAATGTTTAAGATATGCAAGTTTTACAACTTTAAGCTAGCAATCACTTTACAACATACAAGCATATCAAGTCTTAAAGATGTGCAAGATTGTAATTTATCACTTGCTTCTTAAGATGTGTAAGTTTGCACTTTTGCTTCTTACGATAGGCAAGATAACACTTTGCCTCTCTTTGTGATATTTCAAGCTAGTTTCTTCTCTTTTGAGAAGTGCAACTATGTTTTGCTTGAGATTTACAAGTTAGCAATTTTTTTTTTCAAAAAGTGAAGTTGAGCAAAATTTTTGCCTCTCTTGAGATAGCAATTTTTGCTTTTCAATGTTCAAGCTAGTAAGTTTTCTTCTTCTTATTTTATAGACTAGCTATTTGTTTTCTTTATGATATGCTAAGCTAGCAAACTTTTCTCCCCCTTTGTCATTGTCAAAAGGAAGTGAAGAATACAATGTTGTAAAAATTTTACATTAATTTACTAATCATGACAAAAAGTATACCACCAATACAAAAGAATCATGATACAAAAGATATCAATATCAATGATTATGAGAAATCAAATCATGATTCATTTTGATATGTTTAGCAAAAAAATTAATTTTGATATGTCTAGCAAAAATTCATTTTGATATGTCTAGCAAAAAAATAGCAAAAAAATCTTAGTAAAACAAAGAAGAGACCTTGATTTATGCATAATATCTCTAAATTCATCATGAATCATAAGAAATTTAAGTTATGATTCAAAAAAAAAAAATTCATGATACATTTAGAAAGTTCTCCTTTTTGTAAATGAGAAGTAGAAATATAGGAGAAAAACTCTTGATTCAAGCATAAGACATCTCATCAAGATCATATTTTATAAAAAAATTTCAAGTATATAATTCCGAGAAATCAAGAGACAAGTCAATTAATTTGAAAAATTCTCTTTTGATAATGAAATAATCATGATATATGATCTTGATTTATAAAGAATTTCAAGTTATAATTATCAAGATTTCGATAAGGACTCATTCAAATCATCCAAATTACTTTCTAGAGATTCACGAGATTCATAAAATATCATAAATGAATTCATTAATCTTGATAAAATAAAAAATATATGTTCCTTTATGTGTTTTAATTTATATGATTTACTTCATATAAGCATGCCTTTGCCTTTAATGCTAAATAAAAATAAGTATCCATGTTCAAGAGTGAAAGACAAACTTCGTTATAAAAATCATCAAGGCCAAAAATATAACATGTCATCTTAAAAAAAATTTCATCATAAAAATGATTAAGACCAAAAAACACATTATTCCAAAACATAGGATTTTAAATCATCATGACTTCAAATCCTCATGCATGATACCATAACTTTCAAGCATGATTCCATAAAACATTTTCCAAATCATTTTAATTCTAATGATCTTTCTTTTATTGTTGTTAGTTGTAACAAGAAGTTTTCCTTCTTACATGATTCTAGCTTAGTGTGAGAAATCAATAGTCATGCTTAAATTTTTGCCAAAACCATGCATCATCATATAAATCCGAAAAATAAGTTTCATCATAAAAATCATCAATACAAAAAATATAGTACATTAAACACAAGATATCTTCAAAAGATTTGATTTATCATGATAATGCAATTTTCCTTTTTTTGTGTTTCAATTTAAGTGAGCATGTTCAAATTTTTATTCAAAGCCAATCATTATGCTTAGAATAAAAACCAATATAAAATCATCAAGATACATATACATGAAATTAATCATATTAGGTGTACAAGCATTATAATAAATTATGCAAGTGCCATTTTAATTTTTAAAAACACTAGAAAGAAAAGCATGATATATTTTAGTAAAATTTTTTATTTTCTACAATCTAAATCAAACTCATGAAAAGATCAAGTAATTTCATAATAATGTAAAAACATTTCGGGTGAATTACTTATCTTGTTGTCGAAAGTCATCAAAAAGCAGTACGCAACTTCATTTTCAGATGTATTCGATTCTTCTTTGTAAGCTTTCTTCTTATTCACTTTTGTATACTCATCTTTAGAGCACACTGGCTTCTTGCATTCATAGCAAGAGGTTGTGTTCTTTTTAGATTCATTTGTATTCTTTGATTCTTGTTTAATGAACTTTTTAAATTTCATTGTTAAGAGTTCAAGGTCATCGTCACTTGAGCTTTCGCTCGAGTGGTCTTCTATAGTTCGAAGTCCCAAATTCTTCCTGTTCTTTAGAAGGTGGTTCTCAAGTTCATCATGTTCTAAAAAGCTCATTTCATATGTCATCAATGAGTTAATAAGTTCTTTAATAGGAAATTTTTTTAGATATTTTGTCTCTTGTATAGTCGTTACTTTCGTATCCCAACATTTTGGAAAGGATCTTAGAATCTTATTTACAAGTTCAAAATTTAAAAAAGATTTACTAAGTGCTTTTAAACTATTGATAACATTCGTAAAATGGATGTATATGTCACCAATAGTTTTGCTTGGTGCCATTCGAAAAAGTTCAAAATCATGCATCAAAATATTTATTTTCGAGTCTTTAACTCTACTTGTGCCTTTATGCATGATTTCAAGTGTGTGCCAAATGTCAAAAGCTGTTTCACAAATAGAAATATAATTAAATTTGATTTTATCCAAGGCATAAAATAAGGCATTCATAGCTTTTACATTTAAAAAAAAAGTCATCTTTTTCAAATCATTCGAATCATCCATTGGTTTGGAAGACTTTTGAAAGCCATTTACGATGATGTTCCATAAATCAAGATTCAAAGAAAGCAAGAAAACTCTCATTTGATTTTTTCAATAAGTGTAGTCCCTCCCATTGAACATAGGAAGACGAACGATAGAAAAACCCTCGTGAAAGCTAAAAAGAGCCATTTCCATTGGGTGTTAATCCAAATAAGAAATACCAAGGCTCTGATACCAATTGTTAGGATCGAGTTCAGCACTAAGAGGTGGTGAATTAGTGTAGCGGTTAAAAACGATGATTTTATAGATTTTGAAAAATTATTTCGGTGAAAATATTCGTTCGACGATTAAATCCATATCGGAAAGATGGATTGACCCTACCCTATCAGTGTACTAGGCGGTACTACCACCTGACAAGGTCCTCGGACTTTATGGAGGGGTGGTACCATCGCTTGTCAGGCAGTACCATTATTGACAGGTAATAACTATCAGCGATACCACCACTGACATGGGACGGTACCATCGCCCAAACCACCTAGGAAGCCGTTCTAGGGGCGGTGCCACCGCCCTTTTCTGGCTGTGCCACCGCTAGACATAGTTCAACACTGTTGAATGGGCCCTGAATCTAGCCCAATTCAGTTTAATTAAGGCTAAGTTGGCCCCTACTAGTGTTGATTAGGATTATCACCTAATCCTAATCCTAATTATATGCTAACTATAAAATTAAAAATATATTCTAAGCAAATTAAAAATCGACAATGTCGAGTCTTCTTTCGATGAGCTTTTTGGTAAACTTCCGACGAGCTTCCGACACACCCTCGGATATTTTTTGACGGACTTCCAGCAGCCTTCTGGACTTTATGGTGAGTTCGACAAATCTTTTAGCCATGTTTCAAACTTTCTCGGTGAGCTTCGCAAACCTTTGACAAACCTTCCGACAAACTTTTGAAACCTTTGACAAGTCCCTGATTCATTCTCGGCTAGTTTCGATAGCACTTTCGATGATCCTTTGGAATTTGGGCGGACTCTCGAACTCCCAACGTGCTTGACTCTGACAATTTGCTTCATATCTTTATTGCTATCGTAGTTAATCCTGCACACTTATTTCAATAATATGGATTAGATCAAATAACCTATCAATTAACTTCATCATCAAAATTTGAGATTCAACACATATTGCCTTTACTACCTTTCTTGCTTCTACGATGGTTTTCAAAGGTAAATGCTTTACCGATACGATTTTTGTAAAGTCAAAAGAATTCTGAATCACAACTGTTTTTATCATTGCACTAATTCACTGCCCCAGTGCCGTATTGATTCTAATAATTGGTATCAGAGCCAGGTCACTCTCAATTTGGTTTAAAACCCAAGAGAGATGGCTTTTGTTAGCAATCAAAAAGATCATTCTATCACACGTCCACTCATGTTCAATGGGATGAATTACATGTATTAGAAAACTAAAATAATGATTTTCTTAATTTTTATGGATTTCAAGTTATAGAATATCATCAAAAATAGATTTCAAAAGTCTTCTCTTCCAAATGAATGATTGGAATGATTTGGAGAAGAAGACTTTCTCTTTGAACGCCGAAGCTATAAATGCTTTATTTTGTGCTTTGAATAAAAATGAATTCAATCAAGTTTCTATTTGCGAAATAGCTTACGACATTTGGCATATATTTAAAATCACACACGAAGGCACAAGTAGGGTAAAGGAGTCAAAAATTAATCTCTTGGTTCATAGTTATGAATTGTTTCTTATGAAACTAAGCGAGACCATTGGAGACATGTACATATGGTTTACGAATGTCATTAATGATCTAAAAGAAATTAGTAAAAGCTTTTATAATTTTGAACTTATTAATAAGATATTAAGATCCATTTCAAAGTGTTGAGATCTTAAAGTAACAGGTATTTAAGAAGCCAAGGTCTTGAATAACTTTTCGCTCGAAGAACTTATTGGATCTTTGATGACCTACGAAATGACTTACAATGCACATGAAGAACTTGAGAACAACCTTCCAAAGAATAGGAAGGATTTGTCACTTAGAACTCAAGAAGACCACTTGAGAGAAACCTAAATGATGATGATGATGATGATGATGATGATGATGATGATGATGATGATGATGATGATGATGATGACTTGGCACTTTTAACAAGAAAATTTAAAAAATTCATAAAAAGAAACAAAACTAAACATGACACTAAAAACAGAAATAAACTAAAAAAGGATCAAACAATTTGCTACGAATACAAGAAGACATGACACTTCAAAAGTGAATGTCTCCATATGAATAAGAAGCATACAAGAAGACATAACACTTCAAAAGTGAATGTCTCCATATGAATAAGAAGCAACTGAAGAAGAAGAAAATACTCAAAGCTACATGGGATGATTCGAGTGCATCCGAAGACGAGGAGCAAATCAACAAGGAAGTTGCAAACTACGTGCTAATGATGCTTGACAATGAGGTAAGTAGTTCATTTGAAGCTAATTTATCTTTTAATGAATTGTTGAATGCTTTTCATGACTTATTTGATGAATGCAAATTAGTTAGTAAAAAGTATAAATTATTAAAAAAAAAGCATGCCTCTCTAGTTAGCAAATTTGATAAATTAAAGATTAAGCATAATAATGAGATATTATCTCCATGGACTAAATGTGAAGAACTAGAAATGCTTAGAAAGGAAAATTTGCTACTAAATAAAATTTTAAAAAAAATTAAAATAGGAAGTAAATCCTTAAACATGATCCTTACTAATAAGGGTCATGTTCATAGAAGAGTTGGAATCAGCTTTGTGAGTAACACTCACCAAAAGCTAACTATCTTTGCATGTTTCATCTTGAAACAAATGTAACTTTTATTATAAATTTGGACATTATGCTCACAAATGTCCATTTAAGAAGCATAGTCCACATAAGTTAATTTAGGTTCCTAAAGGAACCACAAAGGACTCAATGCAAAATGATAAGTTAGGTAGATTGATTCATGAGGCACCCAAAGTTAAATGGGTACATAAAAAAACCTCATTTCTTGTATATATGTTCACAATCATAAGCTAAAAGTAATGGATGGTACCTTGATAATAGATGCTCAAGGCACATAATCAGAGATCCAATTCAATTCTCTAAGCTCACTAGCCAAGATGAAGGGTATGTCACCTTCAGAGACAATAATAAAGGTAAAATCATTGGCAAAGGAACCATAGGTAACAAATCAAACTTCTTGATTGAAGATGCATTATTAGTAGATGACTTAAAGCATAATCTTTTGAGCATTAGTCAATTGTGTGATGAAGGATATATCATAAGATTTGAATCTAATACTTGTATTATTGAAATACCACACAAAAACACATCTATGATTGCCTTAAAACATAATAACGTGTATACTATTGATATTGATGATCTTTATAATAAAATATGCTTTTTGGCTTTAAATGATAATGCATAGGAGGATAGGTCATGTTAGCATGAAACTAATATCTCAAATTTTATCTAAAGAACTTGTAAGAGGAATCCCTAGCATCAAGTTTGTCAAAGACAAAGTGTATGATGCATGTCAAATAGAAAAATAAATAAAAGATAGTTTCAAATCAAAGAATCAAATAAGCACCTCGAGACTATTGTAATTGATCCATATGGATTTATTTGGACCAAATGATATAACAAGTCTAGTAGGTAGTAAATACGCCTTTGTAATTGTAGACGATTATAGTAGATACACATGGATATACTTCTTGGCACACAAAAGAGATTGTTTTAAGTGTTTTTTAAACTTGTTTAAAAGATAGTTTCAAATCAAAGAATCAAATAAGCACCTCGAGACTATTGCAATTGATCCATATGGATTTATTTGGACCAAATGATATAACAAGTCTAGTAGGTAGCAAATACGCCTTTGAAATTGTAGACGATTATACTAGATACACATGGATATACTTCTTGGCACACAAAAGAGATTGTTTTAAGTATTTTTTAAAATTTTATAAACTTGTTTAAAATGAAAAAGGCTTTATAATTTCATCGATTCATAGTGATTACGGTGGTGAGTTTCAAAACTATGATTTCTAAAACTTTTGTGAATCAAATGGGTACAATCATAATTTTTTTACTCCAAGAAACCCATAACAAAATGAGGTAGTTGAAAGAAAAAAATAGGAGCTTATAAGAAATAACAAAAACCATGTTAAATAAATATAGCCTACCAAAATATTTTTGGACCGAAGCCGTTAACATGATATGCTATGTCATGAATAGGGTTCTAGTAAGACCATTACTTTCCAAAACTCTTTGTGAATTGTGGAACAACAAATGACCTAATGTTTCATATTTTAAAGTTTTTGGTTGTAAATGCTTTATTTTGAATGAAAAAGATGTCCTAGAAAAATTTGATGCAAAATCTGATGAAGGCATTTTTCTTAGTTATTCTTCTTCTTCTAAAGTTTTTTGTGTCTTTATTAAAAGAACCTTAGTTATAGAAGAATCTATTCATATTATTTTTAATGGCACTTTGAAATTTAAGAAAAATGATTTTGATGATGATCTTGATCTTGATACTTTAAATTTGAATGAAACTTCTTCTCCTAGCAACTTGGATGCATCTTCTTCCAAAGCATTCTTACATAAGGAATGTATGTATATAGATGCTCATCCTAAGGAGCTAATTATAGTAGATATATCAAAAATGTTCAAACTTACTATTCCTTTAATCATTTTTGTGCTAACATCGCTTTTTTATCTCAAATTGAACCAAAATATATTGACGAAGTCTTGAAAGATGATTCATGGGTTATTGCAATGCAAGAAGAGTTAAATCAATTTGAGAGAAATGGGGTATAAAAACTTGTTCCTAGACGTAATAACCATTTAGTGATTAGTACTAAATGGGTCTTTAGAAACAAGTAAGATGAATTTGGTATCATGGTTAGAAACAAAGCTAGGTTAATGGCCAAAGGTTTCAACTAAGAAAAATGTATTAATTATGAAGAAACCTTTGCTCTTGTGGCAAGATTAGAAGCTATAAGGATGCTCCTTGCCTATACTTGTTGCAATAATTTTAAGTCATTTCAAATGGATATCAAAAGTACTTTTTTAAATAGCTTTATTTCCGAAGAAGTTTATGTTGAACTACCACCCGTATTTGAGAACTCTTTTTCCTAATCATGTATTTAAGTTATCTAAGGCTCTCTATAGATTGAAACAAGCCCCAAGGGCCTGATATGAGAGACTTAGTTCCTTTTATTTAATCCAAAATGATTTCTCTAAAGGCAAGGTCGATACTATATTATTTATTAAAAATTTTAAAAATAATTTCTTATTGTTCAAATTTATATTGATGACATTGTTTTTGGTTACACGAATGAGTCTTTATGTAAATCGTTTGCCAAAAGTATGAGCCAAGAGTTCGAAATGAGCTTAATGGGTGAACTAACCTTTTTCTTAAGTTTACAAATCAAATAACTAAGTGATGAAATTTTTTTTTAGTCAAACCAAATAAGTATTAGAATTGCTAAAATGATTCAATATGGATAGTTCAAAGGCTATCAAGATACCAATGAGTATTTTTACTAAGTTAGATATGAACGATAATGGAGAAAGCTTTGATAAAAAAATTTATAGGGGTATGATAGGTAGTTTACTATACCTCACCGCAACTAGACTAGACATTATATTTAGTATTAGTCTTTGTGCTATATTTCAATCTAATCCTAAGTAATCCCACTTTAAAGTTGTTAAAAGGATTCTTAGATACATAAAAGAAACTCCTAATATAGGATTATGGTATCTAAAATCGGAGAGCTTTGAATTAATTGCTTATGCTTATGCTGATTTTGTTGGATGTAGAATAGATAGAAAAAGTACATTTGAAATATATCAATTCTTAGGTCATGCACTTATCTCTTAGTCTTTTAAGAAACAAAATTCGATTGCACTATCTACAATCGAAGTCGAATACATAGCAATAAGTGTATGTTGTTTACAAGTTATATTGATAAAAAATACATTAGAAGATTACGGAATTCATTTAAAGAATATTCCTATAAAATGTGATAACACAAGTGCAATATGTTTAACAAAAAATCTCATTCAACACTCTAGAATTAAACATATTGATATTAGGCATCACTTTATTAGAGATTATGTTAATAACCATGATATAACTTTAGAATTTATTGATACGAAACATCAATTAGCTGATCCCTTAACTCTCTATTTACGAAAGTAGAAGTTTGATGAATTTTTGATAGCTTGAATAAATTCCTTTTCTTGTGATGAATGATTTATGGATTTTCAATAAGCTTGGTTTTTCTTATGATGAATGGACTCCTCTGTTCTCTTCATCTTTGCTACCTTGCCTACTTCAAAGCTAAAGAGAAGTGCTAGCAAGAGTAGTGCTAGTTTGTGTTGAATCTCAGATTTTGATGATGAAACTAATTGATAGTAATTAAGATTTAATTTGCATTTTGAGTGACGTAAGTAGCTTCGATCAGGAATAGACAATTGAAGTAGGAAGAATCGATATTGGGTCGGAGAAGAATAATGTTAGAAGATTGGACGTCGAGCCGAAGGATCAATCGATGTATCGGTAGAAGGCTTCGGACGATGGGTTCGGGCATCGAGCCAAGAAGAGTGAAATTACACCAAGGAGATCAAAGTTGATTGATTGGGCAATAGGCCGCAAGAGAGAACGATGCATCGAAGAATCGGACGAAGCCCCAGATGAACCATTGACATGCCGGACAACATTCAATTAAGCTTTGTAATAATTATCTAGATCGAAGTAGGTTTTAGGTCTAATTGGGTTAGAATTGGGCTAATTCAATTAGGGGCCAATTAGGCCCAAATTCAGATTGGTTTAGGCCAGCCTGTTAGCCCAAACAGTATGCTGAACCTTGTCTGATGATGACATCGCCAGAATTAGATGGTGGAATTGCCCATGGCTTTGTCTTCTAGGAGTTTAGGCGGTGGTACTACCCAAACTAGGCAATGGTATCGCCAGGCACAGATGGTCGTACCGCCCAAGTCTAGTAGCTGAGACTTTGTCTAGTGGTAGTACTATCAGACTAGGTGGTGGTACCACCTAATATCAGGTGGTGGTACCATCCAGTGTTAGAAAGCCTAGGTGATGGTACCGCTAGTACCCCAAAATTTTAGGGTGTTTGAATTTTGACTCCAAGTTTTGAAGTCACTTAGGGTCTATAAATACCCCAGCTATTCTTGCTTGGGATAGTGAGAATTGAGCATAAAAAAAGCAAAAACTCTATGATTTTAAAGTTAAAACCCTTATAAAAATATAGAGTCCCTCCTCAAGCATAGAGAGTAATCTAAAGGAGAGTGTGAGGAAAACCTTATAAAAGAGGATTATAAATGGGTGATTGATCTTCGCCCATTGAAAGAAGACTACTAGTGGATACCGGTGGCCTCGACGAAGGAGGAATCGGGAGTGGATGTAGGTTGGATGATCGAATCACTATAAAAATCCAGTGTGTTCTATTCTTTTCTGTTTTGCTCTTTACAACTTCCATTTCATGCTTTTTATCACTGCCCTCATTTACTTATGAGTCTTTTTAAGTTCAAGCATAATTGATATCAATTTTTATTGAATGAATCTTTGAATCGAATGAGTTTTCTGAAATCAACATAGTTTTTACGACTGCACTAATTCACCACCCCCCCTCCCCCCTTCTTAGTGCCATATTGATCCTAATAGTGCTATCGATAGTCCGCTGGAAGATCATCGATAGTCCATTGAAAGTTCGTCGGAAGCTCATCGGAAGAAATTTTGACTAATCGGGCTTAATTTACTTAGTTAATATCTTAATTATCATAGTTAGGATGTAATTTGAGTTAGGATTGGGATGTAATCCCACTGACTCAGTTAGGGGCCAATTGGGCTTGAATCCGGACTGGTTTGGGTCGGATTGATGGCCCAAATAGTATCCTGAACCTTGTCTAGTATTGGCACCACTAGGATTGGGCAGTGGAACAGCCCAAGGCTTAGTCTCCCATGAGGTCTGGGCGGTGGTACCACTGGCAGTTATTAATTACCAAGCGGTGGTACCGCCCAAGTCTAGTAGCTGAGACTCTGTCTGATGGTAGTACCACCAGATTGGGCAGTGGTACAGTCTAGTGTCAAAGAGCACAGGCGGTGGTAATGCTAGGCATAAGCTGTGGTAATGCTAGGCATAAGCTGTGGTACCGCCAATACCTCGAAAATCCGGGACAAAGCCTTTTTTGGCTCCATTTTTGTTTGAGGCCTATAAAAACCCAACACTTCTCCGCTTGTGGGATACAGAAAAGTTAATAAAAAACTTGAGATTATAATGAAATCGCTGTTGTAATTTTGAGAGTTCACCTCCACCGATTCTAACTTAGGTTTATGTATAAGGAGAGGTAAGTGAATTATAAAAAGGCTGACTCCTGAACCTGTTAAGAGGAGAAGAAATTTGTAAAGGGGTGATTGATCTTCGCCCATTGAAGGAAGATCAATAGTGGAAGTCGGTGACCTCGACGAAGGTGGTATCGGGAGTGGACATAGGTCGAACAACCGAACCACTATAAATTGGTGTTCTTTCCTTGTTGTGTACTTTCCTTCTTTGCTGATTACTTTTATTACATACTGTCTTTATTGCCTTTTTTGCTTCTATGATTGTTTTCGAAGGTAAACGCTTTACTGAAATGATTTTTCTAAAGCCGAAAGAATTCTGAATCGTAACTGTTTTTATCACTGCACTAATTCATCCCATCCCCCTCTTAGTATCATATTGATCCTAATAGTACCGTCGAGTGTCAGAGTACCAGGCAGTGGTACTGCCTAGCACAAGCGGTGGTGCCGCTAGTACCCCGAAATCTTGAGGTGTTTGAATTTTGGTTCCAATTCTTGAAGCCATTTGGGGTCTATAAATACCCCAGCTATTCTTGCTTGGTATAGCAACAATTGAGCAAAAAAAAAAAAAACTCTATGATTCTAAGTGTTGAAGTCCCTCCTCCTAGATCTTAAAATTAGTTCCTAAGAGAGGTGTGTGAGGGAACACTTGTAAAAAGAAAGAGTTGTAAAAGAGTGATTGGTCTTCGCTCATTGAAGGAAGACCATTAGTGGATGCCAGTAGCCTCAACGAAAGAGGAATTAGGAGTGGACGTAGGTCAGATAACCAACACTATAAACTTCGGTGTGTAATTTCTATTCTGCTTTTCATTATCATTGCCATTACTCTCAAAGTTAATTGCTTAAGTTCACATACTCTAAGTTAAGCACACTTTCAATATTGGTTTTCATTGGATGAAAGATTTCATCGGAATAAAAGGATTTTAATCGAATGAAGTTTTCCGAAATTGACATTTTTATCGCTGCACTAATTCACTCCCTCCCCCTCTTAGTGCCGACTGCAATCCTAACAGTTGGTATCAGAGCCATGTTATTTCTCATATTGGTTTAACACCTAAGAGAAATGACTCTTTTCGGCTTTCAAGAGGGTCATTCTATTGTTCGTCTTTCTATGTTTAATGGGACAAACTATATATATTAAAAAACTCGAATGAGAGTTTTTTTGCTTGCTTTGGATTTGAAATTATGGAATATTATTGAAAATAATTTCAAAAGCCTTCCAAGCTAATAAATGATTGGAATGATTTGGAAAAGAAGACTTTTTCTTTGAATGCAAAAGCTATGAATGCTTTGTTTTATGCCTTGGACAAAAACGAATTTAATTGGGTTTTTATTTACAAAACTACGCATGACATTTGGTACACATTTGAAATCACACACAAAGGCACTAGTAGAGTAAAAAATTTAAAAATTAATCTTTTGATGCATGATTTTAAATTATTTTATATGAAACTAAGTGAAACCATTAGAGACATGTATACCGGTTTATAGATATCATCAACAGTTTGAAAGCACTTGATAAAAGTTTTTTGAATCTTGAACTTGTTAATAAAATTTTACGTTCTCTCCATAAAAATTGGGATCCTAAAGTAACTACTATTCAAGAAGCACAGAATCTAAATAATTTTCCTATTGAAGAACTTATCAGGTCATTAATGACCTATGAGATGACATTTATGGCACATGACAAACATGAGAATAACCTTTTTAAGAACAGGAAGGATTTAGGACTTCGAATAATAGAATACCACTTAAGTGATAACTCAAGTGATGATAATGATGATGATGATGACCTTGAACTTTTCACTATAAAATTTTAAAAATTTATAAAATAAGAAATTATGAACAAAAATGAACTTAAAAAGAAGAAGGTGCCAAAGAAGAAGATGTTGAATCTCAAATTTTGATGAAAAAGTCAATTGATAGGTTATTTGATCTAATCCATATTATTGAGATAAGTGTGTAGGATTAACTATGATAGCAATGAAGACATAAAGTAAATTGCCAAAGTCAAGTACGTTGGGAGTTTGAGAGTCTGTCGGAAGTTCGAAGGATCATCGGAAGTGCTACCGGAACTGGCCGAGAATGAATCGGGGACTTGCCGAAGGTTTCGAAAGTTCACTAGAAAAATCGTCGGAGGTTCGCGGAGCTTATCGAGAAAAATTTGGAAGCTTGCAAAAAGATTCATCGAACTCACCATAAAGTCCAGGAGGCTGTTGGGAGTCTGTCGGAAGATATCCGAGGGTGTGTTGGAAGTTCGTCGGAAGTTCGCTAGAAGCTCACCACAAGAAGACTCGACGTTACCAGATTAGAATTTGCTTAGAAATATGTTTCAATTTTATAGTTAACATATAATTAGGGTTAGAATTAGGTGATAATCCTAATTAACCATAATAGGGGCCAATTGGGCCTTAATTGGACTGAATTAGATCAGATTTAGGGCCCATTCAATAATGTTGGACCATGTCTGGCGGTGGCACCACTAGAGTGGGGCGGTGGCACCACTATAGTGGGGTGGTGGCACCGCCCAGAGAACTAGTTCCCAGGTGGTCTGGGTGGTGGTATCGCCCCAGGTCAACGGTGGTACCGTTGATAATTATTACCCGTCAACAGTGGTATCGCCTGACAAGCGGTGGTACCGCCCCTTCATAGAGTCCAAGGACCCTATCAGGCAGTAGTACCGTTAGATTGGGTGATGGTACCACCTAGTACATAAACAGAGCATGGTCAACTAGTGGTGGTACCGCCAGTGCCCAGCGATGGTATTGTCAGTACCCGAAAATCCGGGATGTGACTCTTTTTGGCTCCAATTTTGAAGCCAATTGAGTCTATAAATACCCTTTACTTCTCAGCTGCTAAGGACATTGATAAGTGAAAAAGTTGAGTCAAAGCTCTAGCAAAAATGCATTCATAAGTTCTGTAAGAGAGTGTGAACCACTTGTAAAAGTTTGTAAGAGGGGTGCTTGGTCCTTCCCCTTTAAGAAGAATTGATAATGGAAGTTGGGAACATCATCGGAGGAGGTTTCGAAAGTAGACGTAGGTCATTTGACCGAACCACTATACATCGCTATGTACTTCTCTTAATGTGTGAGTTTTAAATTGTTGCATTTCAATTTTTACTTAGCTGCATTCTCTCAATCTCCTCCTCTCTACTTTCTGTAGTATTCACTCGAATCACTTTGCTGAAATTATTTTCGTCAAACCGAAACTTCTCAACGCACAACTCTTTTCCATAATTGTTTTAAATTTATAGTTTTTATCCGCTGCACTAATTCACACCCCCCCTCTTAGTGCCTCTCTAGATCCTAACAGTAGAAGGCACTCAAGGATAAATCGAGTGCATCCAAAGACGAGGAGCAATCCAATGAAGGCAAAATGGAGAACAACGCCTTGATGGCTCATAACGACAAGGTAAATAATTCAATCGATTCTATTTTACCTTACCATGAAATTACTTAGTGCTTTTCATGATTTAATGAATTTAATTTTTTTTAAATTATTATTATATTTTATCATGACAATTGCATATTTCATGATAATGATGTGTACACCAAACAAGAATAATTTCATGTATATTTTAAGAAGGAATCATATGTATCTTAATGATTTTGTATTGCTTTTCGGTTTTAAACATGGTGCTTGGCTTTTGTATGAAAAATTTGAACATGCTTATATGAAATCAATCGCATGAATTGAAACTAAAAAGAAGAAAGTATTTTTCTTAAAAATTTTGCTATCTTTAAAGCTTCTTGATTTTTCAATAAAAGATTAATGAATCCATATATTATCATGATAAATCGAATCTTTTGGAGTTGCCTTATTTAATGTGTTATATTTTTGTGTTAGGATCAAGATCGGCACTAAGGGGAGGGGGGGGGTAGGGTGAATTAGTGCAGTGGTTAAAAACGTTGATTTCGGAAAATATTTCGGTAAAAATATGTTATTCGACAAAAACACATTTTAGAAATATGTTTAACTTGAATATGTTCGTAAGTAAGTAGAGAAGAAGTACAACAGTCGCAATTTAGTAAAGAAGATAAGTAGTAAATGAAAAGTGCACAACAAGAAGAGAACACACCAATTTATAGTGGTTTGGTCGTCCGACCTATATTCACTCCCGATACCTCCTCCGATGAGGTCACCGGCTTCCACTATTGATCTTTCTTCAAGGACAAAGATCAATCACCCATTTACAAAACTCTTTATAAGTAGCTCACTCTCCTTATACAAGCTTATAATACTTAGAATCGGTGGAGGTGAACTCTCAATATTTACAAGTAATTTCACTATAGTCTTAGTTCTTTTTGTTTACTTCTCTGTTTTCAACAAGCTGAGAAATAAAGAGTATTTATAGGCCTCAATTGACTTAAAAAATAAAGCCAAAAAAGGTCTCATCCTAGATTTCTGGGGTATTGGCGGTACCATCGCCTGTTCTGGTAGTACCACCACTAGTTGACTCTGACACTAAGCGGTATCATTACCCAGTCTAGCAGTATTATCGCTAGACAGAGTCTCAGGTAATAGAACTGGGTGGTACCACTGCATGACAGTTAATAACTGTCGATAGTACCATGACCTAGTTCTGGCGGTACTACTGCCAGACAGGGTTCAGCAACATTGTTTGGACCATGAGTCCGGCCCAAACCAGTCCAATTATGGGCCCAATTGACCCCTAATAGAGTTAGTGGGATTACTTCCTAAACCTAACTCTAATTACACCCTAACTGCGATATTTAAGACATATACTAAAGCACATAAGTCTGATAGGTCAAAATTTCTTCCGACGAGCTTTCGGTGATCTTTCGGCAGACTTCCAATGCACTCTCGGTGATCTTCCAGTGGATTCCTAGTAAGCTCTTGAACTCACAATGATCTTCTTGGTGAGTTTCGATGAGCTTCTTTGGTGAGCTCCGACGAACTTCTCGACGAACTTCCGATATACATTTCAGTAAGCTCCCGACGAACTCTCAGTAAATTTTGACAACAGTCCCGACGAACTTCTAGACTCTCGATGAACTCTTAGACTCCCGAAAAATCGTTCGATCTTTGACTCTGACACTGTGTTTGCTTTATGCCTTGTTCACTATCGTAGTTAATCCTGCACACTTTTCTCAACATATAGACTAACTCAATAATTTATCAATTGATTTCATCATCAAATTTTGAGATTCAATAATCTCTCTTTATTTGATGATGACAATCAATTGATGACGGAGTTAACCTTAACTCCCCCTATCTATATGCTCTACTTGAGAAAAAACATACTTGAATTCAAAACCTTCGAATTCAAGCACTAACCAATAAGTTATATGTATTTCAACTTATCAACATGCGAAACATGATACTAAGCATGATTCTTCATCTCAAAACACGATATCACGCATTTATCATAATACCAAAATGATGTCAAAGCATGGCAACCATTTTCAAGTCCGATATCAAATGATGATAGACATTCATTATTTCAAAGCATGATACCAACTTCAAATACGATATTTAGTATGATACAAACTTCAAGTTCGATACCAAATAATAATTCATCATTTCAAGGTACGATACCAATTTCAATTAGGATATTGAGCATGATACACATTTCAAGTTCGATACCAAATTATAATGACAGACATTTATCATTTCGATACTAAAACAAATATGATAATGAGCATGATAAAAAGTTATCATTTTAAGTATGAAACTTTTTCAAGCATTCATGATACATTTTAAGCATTTATAATACATTTCAAGTATTTACGATACATTTCAAGTATTTACAATACATTTCAAGTTTTCATCAATTTGCCACTTTCTCCCCCTTTGTCATCAATAAAAAGGAAATGGGCAATCGTTTTATGAAAGCAAGATTTAGCAAGATAGTGACTTTTCATTTGTGGCCAAGTAAAGAGGAAATATACAAACTAGCACTACTCATTCTAGCATTCCTTTATATCTTTGAAGTAGGTAAGTTAGCAAAGATGAAAATTAGGTGAAAGTGTCCACAAGAGTTCTTCTTGAAAAGGAAAAGGAGTTCATTCATCAAGAAGAATCGAGCTATCAAAAGTCCATGAATAATACAAGGAAAACAATCTATTCAAGCTATTGAAAAATTCATCAAACTTCTACTTTCATCAAGAGTTCATGACATAAAAATATGAATAAAGAGAAGAGATTTATACAAGAGTCAAGTGTATCATTTCATGACATATGAAATCTATAAATAACATTTCTATAAAATAAAAATTTGTGAATGACATTTTTATCAAGTAAAGTTTATGAATAAAATCTGTGAATGCCGTTTCTATCAAATAAAATTCATGAAACACTGTTTCTATCAAATAAAATCTATTCATAATCATTGTTAAAATTTACACAAGAATGAAATCCGTGAATGATACTTTAGTCAATAAAATTCGTGAATGAGGGGAGGGTTCTAAGAGTATCAAAAGTCATGAAATGATAGAGCAAGGGTATCAAAAATTCATGAAATAAACTTGATACCAAGATAGGAGAAAGATGATATGAAATAAATTTGATAAAGGCTTTATTTACAAAAAATTGAGAAAGTCTGGAAAAAGTATACAAGAAACTCATGCATTCGGACAATTTAACATACCTAATTCTCTTCTAACAAAATCAAATTATTTTTCATTTAAAGGTTTTATAAAAATTTCGCCTATTTCGTATCAATAAACGCTAAGGTTACATCATGATTATTAATATGATCTCATATAAAGTAATGCCTAATATCAATATGTTTAGTTTTATAGTGTTGAATAGGATTTTTTTTTTGTTAAACATATTACACTTGTGTTATCACATTTTATGGGAATATTCTTTAAGTGAATTCTATAATCTTCTAATGTATTTTTCATCCATATAACTTGTGCAGAACATATACTTGGTGTTATGTATTCGGCTTCGATTATAGATAGTGCAACCGAATTTTATTTCTTAGAAGACCAAGAGACAAGTGCATGACCTAAGAATTGGCATGTTCCAGATGTGCTTTTTTTATCTATTCTACATCCACCAAAATTAGCATCTGCATAAGCAATTAATTCAAAGTTTTCAGATTTTTGATACCATAGTCCTAGATTAGGGGTTCCTTTTAGGTATCTAAAAATTCTTTTAATGACTTTAAAATGAGATAGCTTAGGATTGGATTAAAATCTGTTAGGATCTGAGTGGCACTAAGAGGGAGGGGGGGGGGGGGTGAATTAATGCAGCAGATAAAACCCATAAATTTAAAGCGATTTTGGAAAGAGTTGTTTGTTCAAAAATTTCGATCCGATGAAAGAGACTTGAGCAAAGTGATTTGAATGAATGCGATTGAGAGTAGTGAGAAGGAGATCAAAAGATTTGTAGCTAAGTAAAGACAAGATGCAGAAATTAAAACTCACACATCCAGAGTAGTATGTAGTGATGTATAGTGGTTCGGTCAAATGACCTACGTCGACTTCCGAAACCTCCTCTGATGATGTTCCCAACTTCCACTATCAAATCTTCCTGAAGGGGAAGGACCAAGCACCCATCTTATAAACTCTTACAAGTGGTTCACACTTTTACAGAATTTTGACAAAGAAAAGGTGGGAGGTGAACACTCAAGCTATCGAACAATTTTTCTAAAGCTTTGACTCAGTTTTTTTCACTTCTCAAAAAGTGCTTTACTAGCAAAGAAAATAGGGGTATTTATAGACTCAATTGGCTTCAAAAATAGAGTAAAAAAGAGTCATATCTCGGATTTTTGGGTACTGACAATACCACCGCCTAGCATTAGCGGTGTCACCACCAGTTGACTCTGTTCTATCAGTGTACTGGGTGGTATCACCATCTGAAAAAGTCCTCAAACTCTGTGGACCAGCAATACCGCTGCTTATCAGGCGGTACCACTGCTGGCAGGTAATAACTGCCAGTGGTACAACCGCTGACCTGGGGCGGTACCACCGCCCAGACCACCTATGAAATAATTCCCGAGGCGGTGCCACCACCTAGACCACCTGAGAAACAGTTCCTGGGGTGGTGCCACCACCCTAGTCTGGTAGTGCCACCGCTAGACCTGGTCCAGCACTACTGAATGGGCCCTGAATCCGGTCCAATTCAGTCCACATAAGGCCCAATTGGCCCCTACTAGGGTTAATCAGGATTATCTTCTAATCATTATCCTAATTACATATTAACTATAAAATTGAAACATAATTCTAAGTGAATTAACAATCGGCAATGTCGAGTCTTCTTCTGACAAGCTTTTCAGCAAACTTTCGACGGATTTTCGACACACCCTCGAATTTCTTCCGGTGGACTCCCAGCAAGCTCCCGGGCTTTATGGTGAGTTCGACGAATCTTTGGCAAGCTTCTGAACCTTCTCGGTGAACTTCACGAACCTCCGACGATCTTCTGACGAACTTTCGAAACCTTCGGTAAGTCCTTGATTCATTCTCGGTTAGTTCCGACAATACTTCTGATGATCCTTCGGACTTCTGATAGACTCTCGAACTTCCAATGTACTTGGCTCAGGTAATTTATTTTATATCTTCATACTATCGTAGTTAATCTTGCACACTTATCTCAATAATATGGATTAGATCAAATAACCTATCAATTGACTTCATTATCAAAATCCGAGATTCAACAATCTTCCTCTTTTTTATGATGATAATCAATTAATGATGGAGTTAATCTTAACTCCCCCTATCTATATGTTATATTATAAGAGGGAAAAACACTTGAATTTAATCTCCTTGAATTCAAGCCCGAACTGATAAGTTTCATTCGTTGAACTTATCATCATGCTTAACAAGCTTGATTTTTTATCCATAAATACGAAACTTCATATTTTTCACAATGTCAAGGTATGATACTAATTTTCAAATCAAATGATGATAGACATTTATCACTTCAATGATACAAATTATAACTTGAAATATAACAAAGATCACATGATATCAATATAAATGTATAAATGCAAGGCATGATATCATTTTTGATACATCATCAAATAAGATGATATCTTATCATATCAATGAAAGATACCAAATTTTAAACATGATATGATAATAATCTTTCAAAAATTTACATGTTAAGCATTTGCGATATATGTGATACATTGCGATATGATACAAATTTTATTATGATGTTTTTAAAGATAGCAACCAATTTTTGATTACAAAGCATGGCAAAAACAATTATATTGTAATATAAAACATATAAGACTTTTATCATTCCATCAAGTCATTGTAATACGATACAATACATTGTGATATGATACACATGCAAGGCATTTAACAAGTCATCAATTTATTTTACCATTTTCTTCTCCCCCTTTGTCATCAACAAAAAGGAGGTGAATTGTAATTAAAAACAATAGTAAAGATAGTTCTCATAAGGTTTCATGATGCTAGTCATTTATCAACCATATCAAAATTATAAAGATAGTCATCAAACACATAAGAATGATAAACCCGAAAAGTGATTTGTTCATTCTTATTCATATTTATGAAATCAGAAAAAAGATCATTTATCAAGTTATGAAAGATTCATACATGAAAAAGGATGAAGGGTTCAAGATGCAAAATTCAAGCATAAAATTGTAAAGTGGAAGGATAGATCATTAAAGCCATTCATCAAACATTTTGTCATTCATCAACCATATTAACAAGATCTCATGTCATTTATTCAAGGTAAAATTCATGAGAGAGAGAGAGATATCAAAATTCATAAAAATTCAACTTGGAATTCATGAAGTGGAACACATCAACATCAAAAAGTCTCATAAAGAAAGATTCAACTTGGCATTCTTATACCAATTCATGAGATAAATAATCAAATTGTAAAAGCTCATGACTTAGAGATTAGCACAAGGATAAAGTCCGAAGAGAGTATTATAAATACTTAAGAGCTTAATCTTTATGATATTAATCTATGCATATGTCAAGTTTCAAATGATATAAAAATCATGAAAACCATTTAATCATCCTAAGAAAGAGGTAGAGGGAGTATAAAACCAAGTTTACCACATCATTAAAGGGCATGATATTACTTAAAATTCATCAATCGAAGGAGGAGAATCAAAGTATTACGATCGAAAGAAAAAAATGAGAGCTCCGTTCAAAAATATGATATCATAAAGACATCATCCAAAATCCAAAAATAATAAGTTGAGATTACAAAACCAAAATTGAAAAAATTTGGAGAGGGAACATACAACATCTTCATGCATTAGGACAATTTCATATGAAATTTCAAAGGTGTGCCAAAATAGTATAGAGGTTTACAAGAGTCAAAAGATTCATTACAACAACTATTCCTTGTTGAATCTCAAATTTTGATGATGAAACTAATTGATTATGTTTTGAGATCTAACTGCATTTTGAGTTACGCAGGTCTACTATCGATCAGGATTAGATAGTTGACACTGGAGGAATTGACATTGCGTTGGAGGTGATCACATTAGGATATTGGATGTCGAGCTAGAGGTTCGGTCGACAAACGGCAGAAGGCTTCGTACGTCGGGCATCGAGCCAAGAAGAGCGGAGTTACACCAAGGATATCGGGGTTGCGGAGGTCAACCGCCGATTGGGCAACAAGCCGCAAGAGAGGACGATGCATCGAAGAATCGGACGAAGCGCCGATCAATGACGTGCCGGACAACTGAATGTCAATTCACGTTGTTATAACTGTCTAGATCGAAGTAGAGTTTTTATTTGTATGTGCAGGATTAACTACGATAACGATGAAGATGTAAAGCAAAACAAAGTGTTGGAAGACAAGTGCGATGGATCATTGGGAGTTTGAGAGTTCGACGGAAGTCTGAAGATTCATTGGGAGTGCTATCGAAACTGGCCGAGAATGAGTAAGGAGCTTGCCGAAGGGTTTTCGGAAGTTCACTAGAAGGTTCGTCGGAAGTTCACGGAGCTTTCCAAGAAAGATCGGAGCTTGCCAAAGAAGCTCGTTGGAACTCACCAAGATCATTGTGAAGTCCAGGAGCTTGTCGGGAGTCCGCAGAATGGTTTCCGAGGGTTCATTAGAAGACCACCGGAAGTTCGCCGAAAGCTCGCTGGAAGAAGTCTTGACTTGTTGGACTTTGTAATAGCTTAGGAAATATCTTTAATTTCATAGTTAGTACATTAATTTGGGTTAGGATTAGGTGTTAATCCTATAATCCAAGTAGGGGACAATTGGGCCCGCTAACAGATTGGTTTGGGCCGAGTTTAAGGCCCAACCAGTGAGCTGGAAGAGCCTGGGCAGTGGCACCGCCCAGAACCCAAGAGCCCAGGCGGTGGCACCGCCTAGCTGGGGTAGTGGCACCGCCCAGAACCCGAGAGCCCAAGTGGTGGCACCGCCGAGCTGGGCGGTGGTACCACTATTAGGTAGCAAGCCTAGGTGGTGACACCACTGGCTGGGCGGTGGCACTGCCTAGTACACTGTCAGTGTCTGACACTGATAGGCAGTGGCACTGCCACTAACAGGCGATGGCACCACTAGCATCGGGAAAATCGAAAGTGATTCAAATTTAGGCTCCAAATTTGAATCCTCTTGAGGCCTATAAATACCCCTCTCATTCATGGTTGAAAGGGGGTCTAGAACTGAGAAAGAAAAAGTAAAAACTCTTGTAAAAATCTTTCCTCTAAGCTTTAAGTGTGTTCTAGTCCAAGAGAGGGGTGAGAGGCCTTGTAAGGGTTACCTCCTAAGCCCGTCAAAAGAAGAGAGTTGTAAGGGAGTTGATCCTTGCCCGTTGGAAGGAGGATAGCTAGTGGAAAGCTGGTGACCTCAAGCGAAGAGGAATCGAGAGTGGATATAGGTCGGATGACTGAACCACTATAAAAACGGTTTGCGTTTATGTTCTTGTATTTACCTTTCTGCAAACCACCTTTTCTTCGTTGCTCAACTTACTCATCACTGCTTTCTTCCTCTCTAAACACTCCATACTTTAAGCACTTTCCATTACACTTTAATCGAAATTGGTTTTAGTCAAAAATGTGATTTCTATCATACGAAGTTTTCGAACTTATTTTAAATCACAGAAATTTATTATTCTTAACCGATGCACTAATTCACCCGCCCCCTCTTAGTGCCATTGGATCCCTAACAATTGGTATCAGAGCCTCGTTATTTCTCATTCGGATTTATACCCGTGAGAAATGGCTCTTCATGGATTTCAAGGGGGCTTTTCGGTTGTTCGTCCTCTGTTGTTTAACGGGTCAGACTACACCTATTGAAAAAGTCAAATGAGAGTTTTCTTGCTTTCAATGGATTTGGATTTATGGAACGTTATTGAAATGGTTTTCAACTTCCCTCTAAACTGATGAATGAATGGTTGGACTTGGAGAAGAAATATTTTTCTTTAAATACAAAGGCAATGAATGCCTTATTTTGTGCTTTAGACAAAAATGAGTTCAATTGGATTTCTATGTGCGAAACGACTTTTGATATTTAGTGGACACTTGAAATCATGCACAAGAGAACTAGTAGAGTTAAAGACTCGAAAGTAAACCTCTTATTGCATGATTTTGAGCTCTTCTGAATGATACCAAGCGAGACTATAGGCGACATGTACACCCGTTTCACGGATGTTATCAATAGTCTAAAAGCTCTTAGTAAATGTGTTTCAAATTTCGAACTCACTAACAAGATTCTAAGATCTCTTCCAAAAAGGTGGGATCCTAAAATAATGACGATATAAGAAACTAAATATTTAAATGATTATTCTATTGAAGAACTTATTGGATCCTTAATGACATATAAAATGAGTTTCTTGGAACATGTTGAACATGATGAACATATGAACCACCTTCCAAAGAATATGAAGGATTTGGAACTCCGGACTATAAAATGCTACTTGAGAGATGACTTAAATGATGAGGACAATATTGAGGATATTGAACACATAACAGTGAATTTTAATAAGTTCATTAAACAAAAAGTAAAGAACAAAAATGAACTTGAACGGAGGAAGAGGCCAAAGAAGAGGAAGATGCCCAATGACGAATCAAGAACTTCCAAAGGTGAAACGACAAATTGGGCTTTGATGGGTTTCAACAATGAGGTAAGCAACTCACCTAAAATGTTCTTACGTTGTTATGAAATTACTTGATATATTTTTCATGAATTGCTTAACTTACTTAGTAGGAAATAAATAATTTTTCAAAAAATATATCATGCTTTTCTTTCTAGTATTTTTGAAAAATAAAAAAAATTTAAAAATATGAATGATGATGGTATGATTTGTGATAATGTTTGTACACCTAAAAGGATTAACCCATGCATATGTATCTTGATGTTTTCTATTGTCTCTAAACATGATGCTTGACACTTTCATAAACATCTCTTGAACATACTCAACCTAAAATGAAACATGTAAAAAAAAAGGTATGATCGTGATAAATTCATGTTGATCTTATTTTCAAAACAAGATGCATTGTTTGTTATACAAAAAAAATGCATCATCATGATAATGACATGTTTCATGATAATACTTGCACACCAAATGTGATTAAAGATGGTAGCAAGCATATTGATGATTTCGCTTTCAACATAATGCATGGCCTTTTACATAAAAATTGAAAATGTGTTATCATTTTTTTATGTATTTGGTCTTGACGGTTGTATGACGAAACTTATGTCTCATTTTTTAAATGTTGAAATATATTTTCATAAAAGACTTGCGCACACCTTATGAAATCATTCTTGATAATGATGAAATGAAAATATTAAAAGGATGTTATCATAATTGAAAGTTATGGGATCATGCTTAATGATTTGTTTTAAGAAATTTATCTTTTCACTCTTGAATGTGATACTCATTTTAATTATAGACAAAGACATGTTTACATGAAGTAAATCATAAAAAAAAATGCATGATCTTGAAAATTCTTCTATCTCTAAAGTTTTCGGTTTTGATGAATCCATGTGAATCTCTTGAATCGAATCTTTTGGAAAATGCCACATACTTAATGTGATTTGACTTAATGATCATTATGACAAAATTTGCCTTTCCATCTTGAATGTTGACAGTTTATTTTAAGGTAAAGGCATGCTTATAGGAAGCAAATCACATGAATAGAAATTTATAAAAATGAAATTCAATCCTCTATCTTATCGATTTTTTAATAAATCTATGCTTGTCATGTATGAATTTATTGAATGTAATTTTGAGGATAATTTCGGATTTGACAAATGCTTGATTCATATTTACGACGTGAGATGCATTTTAAATATGAATCATGTTCAATGCTTTAACCATGTTCTATCTCCCTTAATTTATTTTGTTCTCCTATAATTATTTTTTTATTTATTAAAGAGGAGAACCTACCAAATGAATCATGAATTCAAATGAAATGATACGAATGAATCACTTATCGATATATCTTTTTGAAATAACCTTTTTAATGTGATGTTGATAACTTGAGATATCTTTTGGAATTCATGACACGAGATTTAGCTTTTATGTCTTAAATGTTCATGCTTGTTTCTTTTCGACATAAAAAAAGACAAAGGCATGTTCATACAAAATCAATGCAAATCACTAAAAGAGAAATATACGTTTCTTGAATATCTCTCTTTCTCTAAAGTTTTGGATTTTTCAAATAAAAGACAAGTGATAAATTCATTTATGATATTTTATAAATCACTTGAATTATGAATGAGATTTTGATGATATGGTAATAATTTTGTTCATGTTATGAATATTAAAAATGATAATTTGATTATGAGTCTTGATTTGACGAATTGACTTGAATGAGATTTTGTTTCAACCGAATTATGAACTTTCTTTTAACGTCTTGATTGAGAAATTTCAAGAAATGTGATTATTACTTGATATTTGATACTTGAAATTTTTCATGAAATGTGATCTTGATGAGAATTCCTATGCATGAATCAAGTTGCTCTTTGTGCTATATCTTTTCAAATGAATCATGAGCCTTGATGTCATATATTTCATGATATAGAAATGACAAGATTTCTTTGCCTTGCATGTCTTGTGTGATGATTGAAAATTAATTTTCTTTATGATAAATCATGAATCATGACTTGATCTATGATATTGATATATTTTATCATGATCCTTGATTGTATAATTCTTTTACTCTATTAAAAAGATTTGTCAAATGAATCATGTCCTTAAATTTTTCTTGATATCATGACATGATTTCTTTATATGACTTGAAATTTTTTAGCAATTGAGTCATCCACTTCATTTTGACAATAACTAAGGGGGAGCTAGCTTGTTGGCTTGAATATTGAATTCATATTCATGACTTGAATTTTGATGATAGAAACATTTATGTCAATATTTGTTTCTAATATCTCATTTTCATTTTGATAAAAAGGAAATCAATTACAACATTGCATCCTCCCTTTTTTTTGAGAATGATAAAGGGGGAGAAAAATTGCTAGCTTACGCATTGAAAAAGAAAACAAAACTTGCAAGCTTGCTCTTCTCAAAAGAGAGGAAAGAAATTACAAATTGCATGCATATCGCAAAGGAAGCAATGAAAGTGTAACTTGCACATCTTTAAATATTATTTCCTTACACTTCTCAAAGGAGAATAGAAAAACTTGCGATCATGAATACCATTGCAACAAATGCCATCTTGTATATCTTGAAACTTGCTATGATTGAATGGTATGATTGGATGTTGTATTGCAAAGCTATGCTTAGATGTTGTATGATGTGATTAATAGCTAGTGTATTGTAAAACTTGCATATCTTTTAAACTAGCTATGATGTAGCTTCTCCTTTTTGTTGATGACATAGGGGGAGAAGTAGATTGATGACTTCATACATTGAATTAAATATTTTATATATTTTCATGATGATTTAATATTTCTCATAATTTGTAATGAATGTTGCTTGGATTTGAGATAATCCAAGGTTTCTATCAATGGCATATTGATAGGGGGAGTTTGGTTAAACTCCAGGGAGATATGGTTAACTCCGTTAGTCATCAATTAGTTGTCATCATTAAAAAGGGAGAGATTGTTGAATCTCAGATTTTGATGATAAAACTAATTGATTGTGTTTTGTGATCTAACTGCATTTTGAGTTATGCAAGTCTATTATCGATCAGGATTAGATAGTTGACACTAGAGGAATTAACGTTGTGCTGGAGGTGATTACGTCAGGATATTTGATGTTGAGCTAGAGGTTCGATTGACAATCGACAGAAGGCTTCGTACGTCGGGCATCGGGCCAAGAAGAGTGGAGTTGCACTAAGGATATCGGAGTTGCGGAGGTCAACCGTCGATTGGACAACAAGCCGCAAGAGAGGACGATGCATCGAAGAATCGGACGAAGCACCGACCAATAACGTGCCAGGCAATTGAATGTCAATTTACATTATAATAACGTCTAGATCGAAGTAGAGTTTTTGTTTGTGTGTGTGCATGATTAACTACGATAACGATGAAGATATAAAGCGAAACAAAGTGCTGGAGCACAAGTGCGATAGATCGTTGGAGTTCGAGAGTTCAACGGAAGTCTGAAGATTCATTAGGAGTGCTGTCGGAACTAGCCGAGAATGAGTAGGGAGCTTACCGAAGGGTTTTCGGAAGTTCACCGGAAGGTTCGTCAGAAGTTCACGGAGCTTGCCAAGAAAGATCGGAGCTTGCCAAAGAAGCTCGTTGGAACTCGCCAAGATCATCGTGAAGTCCAGGAGCTTGCCGGGAGTTCATAGAATGGTTTCCGAGGGTTTATCGGAAGATCACCAGAAGTTCGTTGGAAGCTCACCGGAAGAAGTCTTGACTTGTTGGACTTTGTAATAGCTTAGAAAATATCTTTAATTTCATAGTTAGCATGTTAATTTGGGTTAAGATTAGGTGTTAATCCTATAATCTAAGTAGGGGCCAATTGGGCCCGATAATGGACTAGTTTGGGCCGAGTTTAAGGCCCAACCAGTGAACTGGAAGAGCCCAGGCGATGGCACCACCCAGGACCCGAGAGCCCAGGCGGTGGTACTGCCTGGCTGGGGCAATGGCACCACCTAGAACCCGAGAGCCTAGGCGGTGGCACCGTCGAGTACATTGTCAGTGTCTTACACTGACAAGCGATGGCACCACCAGCACTAGAAAAACCGAAAGTGATTCAAATTTGGGCTTTGTTTCCCTCTTTAGGCCTATAAATACCCCTCTCATTCATGGTTGCAAGGAGGTTTAGAACTGGGAAAGAAAAAGGTAAAACTCTTGTTAAAATATTTCCTCTAAGCTTTAAGTATGTTCTAGTCCAAGAGAGGAGTGATAGGCCCTGTAAGGGTTACTTTCTAAGCCCGTCAAAAGGAGAGAGAGCTGTAAGGGAGTTGATCCTTGCCTGTTGGAAGGAGGATAGCTAGTGGAAAGCTGGTGGCCTCAAGCGAAGAGGAATCGGGAGTGGATGTAGGTCGGATGACCGAACCACTATAAAAACGGTTTGCGTTTATGTTCTTGCATTTACCTTTCTGCAAACCGCCTTTTCTTCACTACTCAACTTACTCATCACTGCCTTCTTTCTCTCTAAACACTCCCTACTTTAAGCACTTTCCATTAAGCTTTAATCAAAATTGGTTTTAGTCAAAAACATGATTTCTATCGTACAAAGTTTCCGAACTTATTTGAAATCACAAAAATTTATCGTTCTTAACTACTACACTAATTCACCCCCCCTCTTAGTGCTACTCGATCCTTAACATTCCTCAGGTGGAATTCCAAGATACATATACAAGTGATCTAGCTTCCGATACATCTATCGTACTTCACTCAAAATTTTGGCTTGTTGCAATTTGATTTAATTTATCTTTGTCATAATCAGATCTTCAGAAGATGGAGCAGGAGCTGGTTCTGATGGTGCTGCACCAAAGGGACTAGGAGGAGGAGATTCAGTACCCCCAAAAATTGGTGTTTCAGGTTCTTCTACTGGAGGGGGAGTTGGATCGGTCCTTCTAGGCTGTCTAATCCATATTCCATTTCTAAACATGCACCTTAGTCTCTTAAGTAGATTTCTGTTATTGGTGTTATATCTATCCACTTTTATTACCTCTTCATCGAGTGGTATTCTAATATTATATGCATGGATGAAAGTGAGTCTAGAACTAAGAAAGAAAAAGGGAAAACTCTTGTCAAAATCTTCCCTCTAAGCTTTGAGTGTGTTCTAGTCCAAGAGAGAGGTAAGAGGCTTTATAAGGGTTACCTCCTAAGCTCGTCAAAAGGAGAAGAGCTATAAGGGAGTTGATCCTCGCCCATTGGAAGGAGGATAGCTAGTGGAAAAGCCGATGGCCTCAAGTGAAGAGGAATCGGGAGTAGACGTAGGTCGCATGACCGAACCACTATAAATCAGTTTACATTTACTTTCTTGTAACTTACTTTACTGCAAATTATCTTCACTTTGCTGCCTTACTTACTCGACTTTCCCTTCATCTTCTTACGTATGCTTTCAAGTTAAAACACAATTGAAATAGTTTCAAATGAAACATTGATTTCAATAGTACGAAGGTTTCTGAAAGTTGTTTTAAATTACAGAAATTTATCGTTCTTTACCACTGCACTAATTCAGCCCCCCCTCTTAGTGCCGCTTGATCCCTAACAATTGGTATCAGAGCTTTATTATTTCTCTTTCGGATTCACACCCGCGAGAAATGGCTCTTAATGGCTTTCAAGAGGGTTTTTCGATTGTTCATCCACCGTTCTTTAACGGATCGGACTACACATATTGGAAAACTCGAATGAGAATTTTTTTTATTTCTCTCGATTTAAACTTATAGAATGTTATTGAAAATCATTTTCAACTTCCCTCTAAATTGACGAACGAATGGTCGGATTTGGAGAAAATGTCGTTTCTTTGAATGCAAAGGCTTTGAATGCCTTATTTTATACTTTAGACAAAAATGAGTTCAATCGGATTTCTACGTGCAAAACGGCTTTCGATATTTGACGGACACTTGAAATCACACACAAGGGAACTAGTAGAGTTAAAGACTCGAAAGTAAACCTCTTATTGCATGATTTTGAACTCTTCCAAATGACACTAAACGGGTCTATTGACGACATATACACCTGTTTCATGGATGTCGTCAATAGTCTAAGAGCTCTTAGTAAATCTTTTTTGGATTTTGAACTCGTAAGCAAGATCTTAAGATCCCTTCTAAAAAGGTGGAATCATAAAGCAACCGCCATATAACAAACTAAAGATTTAAATAATTATCCTATTGAAGAACTCATTGGCACTTCAATGACATATGAAATGAGTTTCCTAGAACATTTTGAACTCATTAAATACTTGAACCACCTTCCAAAAAACAAGAAGGATTTGAAACTTCGGACAAATGAATACCACTTGAGTGATGACTCAAGTGATAAGGACATTGAACACATAACAATGAATGCTAACAAGTTTAATAAATAAAAATTAAAAAATACAAATAAACTTGAATGAAGAAAGATGCCAAAGGAGAAGAAGAAGGCTTACAAAGAAGAATTAAGTAAAGAAAAGACGAACTAGGCTTTGACGGGCTTCGACTACAAGGTAAGCAACTTAACTCCCTTGAATTATTTTGAAATTACATGATGTTTTTCATGAGTACTTAATTTACTTAATAGAAAATAAAAATTATTTTAAAAAAAATATACTATATTTTTCCTTCTAGAAATTTTTAAAAATTAAAAATTTATACGATGATTGCATGATGATGCTTAAAACATCAAATCTTTTATGAATGATAATTCTTGACAAGAAAAATTCCATGTATGCTTGTATCATGCTTATGATATGAAATATTCTATTTTAGATTAATTGGTCTAAATTGTTTTTATGATGAAATTTTTAGATGACATGTTACATTTTTTTTTATGAAACTTGAGTTTCGATTTTAAACTTGATAAATATCGTTTATACAAAAGAATTGAGCATGCTTACATCTAATCAATGTACTTCACTCTTAACAAATTTTTGGAATAAAAGATTTTGATGATAATTTCAAATTTATATGATGCTTGACTTTTGTGTGAAAATGTGAACATGCTTATATGAGATCAACCACATAAAAATTGAAAATGTGATGTTTTATTTTTGATGTGTTTGGTCTTGACGAGTTTATGACTAAACTTATATCTTGTTGATACATGTTTTCATAAAAAGATTTGAATATGCTCACATGAAAACAATTGCATGAAATGAAAATTCATTTTCTATCCTATTGAGGTTAATGAATTTACTTTACCAATCTTGTGAATCTCATAAAAATAATCATGATGAATATTTTGAAAATAAATGAGTGTATCATGCATTTGGTTTAAATAATTTTTCTTGAAACTTACTTTTTGAATCTATACAATGATACATGAATCTAATAGAAAAAGACAAGAGCATGCTTACATGTAAACCATTTCCATTGCTTATAATAAAATTTTTGTATGAAATATTTTTGATGCATTTGATCTTGATGGCTTTAATGACAACTTGTATTTCAAAGTTATATGATGATGGCTTTCATGTAAATAATTGAATATACCCTATGAAATCATCATTGATAATGATGAAATGAAAATATTAAAAGTTGTTGTCATGATTAATGATTTAATGAGAATTTAAAGGTGTTATATCTTGATGAAAAACTCATGTTCGGTTTTAAAATTTGATACTCATCTTTTGAAATATGAGTACACTTATATGGAACAAACAACTTAAAATGAAACACATTATCATGATAAATTGAATCTCATGTCTTGAAATAATGTGTTATATTTTTGTCTTGATGATTTTTATAATGAAACTTGCCTTTCATTTTTGAATACTTATTTTGATTTGGCATAAAAAGATAAATGATGAATCTATGTACACTATATTCATATAAGTCTCTTGAATCTCGAAAATGATTTTAATAATTTGATTATGAGTTTTGAGTTGACAAAATGAGTTTGAATGATTTTATAACTCCTCTCTTGATCTCTTGAAATCTCAACTTTAAATTCTTGACTTGAGATATTTTTATGAATCAAAATACTTTCCTCTATGATTGCTTCTTTTTATCATTTACCAAAAAGGAAAATAATTCAAATCCATGTCATTTATGAATCTCATAAACTATGTTAATGATTTTGATGATTCAAACTTGAATGAGTTTTTATCACAATCCAAGTCTTGATATCTTAACATCTATATACTTGGAATTTCTTTTAAAATGTAATCTTGATGAAAACTATTATGCATGAATCAAGTTGTTTTACTATCTATTCTCAAATGAATCATGCTTTTCTTGAGCTTTGATGTCATATCTTTCATAACTTAGAAATGACATTATTATTTTGGCTTGCATGCCTTATGTGATGATGAAAATTAATTTGCTTTATGATGAATAATTGAATCATGAATTGATCTATGAGAAGGCTATGTTTTTATATATTATGATTCTTGGTTGTATATCCTTTATCATGAATTGAAAATTGATGATAAAGAAAATATTTGTGAACCATGATTTTGATTTCTCGGAACTATATGCTTAGAATTTGTTTTAAAATCATGATTTTGATCTTGCTAAAAAGAATAATTATGAACCATGAATGATATCTTTTGATCCTTGTTGATTTTTCATATTGATATCTTTCATTACATGATATGATTGAATCATTGATTTATTCTTTTTATCATGGCATAAAAATATATGTAAAATATGCTAGCATTGGTATCCATGACTTGAACTTGATTGTATGCTTAAATTGATTTTTTCTCCTATGCTTCAATACTTCTTTGTATGATTCATGACTTGATGATTGAAATATTCTTGTAGAATTTTAAATATTGAAGTAAAAGAAATTATGTTTTTCTTGATATCTTTTATGATGAATCACGAATCATGACTTGATCCATTATACTGATATCTTTTATGATGAATCACGAATCATGGCTTGATCCATTATATTGATATATTTGTATCATGATTTGAAGATTGATGTAAACTTTTTTTTGCAAACTTATGTGAAATGTTTATATCATTATATTTGATCCTCCCTTTCTTTTTGACATTGATAAAGGGGGAGAAAGTTTATTGCTAGCTTGCATTTTAAATGAAAATTTTGCTAGCTCATTCAAGAGGAAGAGAATTGCTAGCTTGGCATATCACAAAGAACTCAAAGTGCAAACTTGCTATCTTGCTAGCCTAAAAGAGGAAAAGAACTTGAATATCAAAAAATTGCTACCTTGCAATTTTAAATTTGCACAAGAAGTAAGTGTTGAATTGCTATGCTTGGACATCTTTAAAACACTTGCTATGATTGAATGTTTTAAAGTGATGTATGTTGAATATCTTGATTGACAGTTAGTATGGTTGTAAAATTTATATATTCTTGAAAACTAGCTATGATACAACTTCTCCTTTTTGTTGATGACATAGAGGGAGAAGTAGATTGATGACTTCATGCATTGAATTGAATATTTTATATATTTACATGATGGTTTATTATTTCTAATAATATGTGATGAATGTTGCTTGGATTTGGGATAATCCAAGGTTTCTATCAATGGCATATTGATAGGGGGAGTTTGGTTAAACTCCGGGGAGTTATGGTTAACTCCGTTGGTCATCAATTAGTTGTCATCATCAAAAAGGGGGAGATTGTTGAATCTCAAATTTTGATGATGAAACTAATTGATTATGTTTTATGATCTAATTACATTTTGAGTTATGCAGTTCTACTATCGATCAGGATTATACAGTTGATGCTGGAGGAATTGACGTTGCACTGGGTGATCACGTCAGGATATTGGATGTCGAGCCGGAGGTCCGGTCGACAATCGGTAGAAGGCTTCGTACATCGGGCATCGGGCCAAGAAGAGCAGAGTTGCGCCAAGGATATCAGGGTTGCGGAGGTCAACCGTCGATTGGGCAACAAACCGCAAGAGAGGACGATGCACCGAAGAATCGGACGAAGCGCCAATCAATGACGTGCCGGGCAACTGAATGTCAATTTACGTTGTAATAATTGTCTAGATCGAAGTATAGTTTTGTTTGTGTATGTACAGGATTAACTATGATAACGATGAAGATGTAAAGTGAAATAAAGTGCCGGAAGACAAGTGTGATGGATCGTTGGAAGTTCGAGAGTTCAACGGAAGTCTGAAGATTCATTGGGAGTGCTGCCAGAACTGGCCGAGAACGAGTAGGGAGCTTGCCGAAGGATTTTCGAAAGTTCACCGGAAGGTTCATCGGAAGTTTGCAGAGCTTGCCAAGAAAGATTGAAGCTTGCCAACGAAGCTCATTAGAACTCGCCAAGATCATCGTGAAGTCCGAGAGCTTGTCGGGAGTCTGCAGAATGGTTTCCGAGGGTTCGTCGGAAGAAGTCTTGACTTGTTAGACTTTGTAATAGCTTAGAAAATATCTTTAATTTCATAGTTAGCATGTTAATTTACGTTAGGATTAGGTATTAATCCTATAACCCAAGTAAGGGCCAATTAGGCCTTGTTTTGGAATGATTTGGGCTGAGTTTTAGGCCCAAACCAGTGAGCTAGAAGGGTTGGGCGGTGGCATCGCCTAGTGGCCGAGAGCTGGTCAGTGGCACCGCTGCCCTGGGTAATGGAACTGCCACCCTGGGTAGTGGAACCGCCCAGTACACTATCACTGTTAGACACTAACAGGCGGTGGCACCGCCAGCACTGGGAAGAACAAAAGTTATTCAAATTTGGGCTCTAAATTTGAATTCTCTTGAGGCCTATAAATACTCCTCTCATTCATAGATAAAAGTGAGTATAGAACTAAGAAAGAAAAAGGGAAAACTCTTATCAAAATCTTCACTCTAATCTTTGAGTGTGTTCTAGTCCAAGAGAGAGGTAAGAGGCCTTGTAAGGGTTACCTCCTAAGCCTATCAAAAGGAGAAGAGTTGTAAGGGAGTTGATCCTCGCCCATTGGAAGGAGGATAGCTAGTAGAAAAGCCGGTGGCCTCAAGTGAAGAGGAATCAGGAGTGGACATAGGTCGTATGACCGAACCACTATAAATCAGTTTGTATTTACTTTCTCGCAACTTACTTTACTGCAAATCATCTTCACTTTGTTGCCTTACTCAACTTTCTCTTCATCTTCTTACGTATGCTTTCAAGTTAAAATACAATCGAAACGGTTTCAAATGAAATGTTGCTTTCAATAGTACGAAGGTTTCTGAAAGTTATTTTAAATCACAGAAATTTATCGTTCTTTACCGCTACACTAATTCACCCCCCCCTCTTAGTGCCGCTTGATCCCTAACATGATCATCATATATTTGATAGAATGATGTCATTTTATTACTTCCAATCACATGTTTAAAAAAATTATTAAGCACAATGACTCATAAAAAATGTTGTAATCAAGAGACATCAAAAGATTTTCTCATTAAGTGGATCGAGAGAGGATGATAACATATAGGAAGTTTCAAATGACAAATGAAAGAATATTTGCAAAGATTATAAGGACTTGCGTATCAACGATCAATTTGTAAAATCGTGAAGAAGGTAAAACTCAATCAAAAGATATCTTCATCACATTATCTCAAGTTAAACATCCGAGATGTTAAGATCAAATGAAGGAATTTTTAAGTTGTAAAATATTGATCCATTGTATTACTCATCATATATTATTTCAAGATAAGTAAGGGATCGTTAAACATGATTCAAAGCATAAATTACTAAGATTATATCCGAAAGATATTTCAAGGAGAATATATTGCAATCATAATTATCGATTATCAACCGAGAATGTGATTCATGCATTGGGAGAATCAAGTGTTTTCAAACAAGTTATGAATTGTGATTTCGAGAGTCATGAATTATTTTGAAGAATTTATCAACTCTATATCCATCATTAAAATTATATACAGGATTCTCTCAAATGAGTCAATTTGTAGATTTTGAGTAGAGAATGGACTATAGTAATGTTCAAGGAAGATATATAAAAACCTAGTATCACATCATTTCAAAACAAAGGATTTCAAATTGTAAGGTGACACAAATATTTTTACCGAAATCAATTTTTAAGAGACTTAATGAAAGTTATGGTACATAACCAAACAATGTATAACACTCAAGGATCTTTTATTTACTTGAGCTAGTGAGCTTGATAACGATCAAGAATTGTATTACCACCCACTCTTAGCTTGCGTGGGTGAATGTGTCTACAAAAGTGGATGGTTTTTAGGTACCCATTTAAACTTGGGTGTCTCTATTGATCTACTAAACTTGTCATTACTCATTGAGTTCCTTATCGTTCTTTTAGGAATCCATATTAACTTATGTGGGCTAAGTTTCTTGTACGAACATTTGTAAGCAACATGTCTGGATTTGCAATAGAAATTACATTTCAAATAAGATGATACATGTAATATGGATCCTTTAATGAAGGTAGGATTTCGGTGAGATCCACTCACGAATCTAATTCCACTTTTTTTTCCAACGTGACCCTTGTTTGCAAGGATCATATCCAATCTCTTGCTACCGACCTTAAACTTATTTAGGATCTCTTTAAGTTCTCATTTTTGATTGCTTCTAAGTGTTCACACTTAGAGCATGGAGGTAGAGAGGGAGTATTAAGTTCAAGACATTCAAGTTTATCTAGTAACAAAGCATGCTCCTTTTTTAATAAATTAAATTTTTTATTAATAGCTCGACACTCATCAAATAATTCATGGAAAGTAATCGAAAGTTCATCAAAAGATAAATCTTCATTAAATAACTCACATACCTTTTTTCCTAAAGCCATCAATGCAAAGTTGGTATCCTCTTTGTTGATTGCTTCTTCATCTTCGGAGCCACTTGAGTCGTCCCACGTCGCCTTCAGAGCTTTCTTCTTCTTTGATTACTTCTTCTTGGCTTAGGGGCATTCAATTTTGAAGTGCCTCAGCTTCTTATATTCATAACATATAACTTGGTCCTTTTTGGGTTCAAGTTTATTTTTAGTGTCATTTTTAAATTTATTCTTTCTTATAAATTTTTAAAATTTTTGAGTTAAGAGTATAGTTTATCATCAAGGTCCTCATCACTTGAAGATTCCTTCAAGTAGTCTTCTTATGTTCTCAATGTCATATCCTTCCTATTCTTTGGAAGGGGGTTCTCTAGCTCATCATGAGCTTGGCATATCATTTCATAGGACATTAAAGACCCAACAAGTTCTTCGAAAGGAAAGTTTTTAAGGTCCTTGGCATCTTGAATGGGCATAACTTTCAGTTCTCAACTCTTTGGAAAGGATCTTAAAATTTTTGTTACAAGTTCGAAATTAGAAAAACCTTTACCAAGTGCTTTGAGTCCATTAACGACATCCATGAAATGGGTGTACATGTCTCTGATGGACTCACTTGGTTTCATCCGAAATAATTCATAAGAATGCACCAAAGGATTGATTTTGGACTCTTTCACTCGGCTAGTACCTTCATGAGTAATTTCAAGAGTATGCCAAATATCAAAAGCTGATTCATAAATTGAAACAGATTAAACTCATTTTTATCAAGTGCGCAAAACAAAACATTCATAGCCTTTGCATTAAGTGCAAAAACCTTCTTCTCTAATTCATTCCATTCGTTCATTGGAAGAGAAGATTTTTGAAATCTATTTTCAATGATATTCTAAAGTTTGAAATCCATGGAGATCAAAAAAATCTTCATACGAGTCTTCCAATAAGTGTAATCCGACCCATTAAATATAAACGGACGTGTAATGAAATGACTCTCATGTATGCCAGAATAAGTCATCTCTTTTGGGTTTTAAATCAAATGAGAGTGACCAAGTTCTGATACCAATTGTTAGGATCTGAGCGGCACTAAGAGGGGGGGGGGAGGGGGTGAATTAGTGCAGCGGATAAAACTCATAAATTTAAAGCGATTTCGGAAAGAGTTGTTAGTTCAGAAATTTCGGTCAGATGAAAGAGACTTGAGCAAAGTGATTCGAGTGAATGCAATTGAGAGTAGTGAGAAGGAGATCGAAAGATTTGCAGCTAAGTAAAGACAAGATGCAGAAATTAAATCTCACACATCCAGAGTAGTACGCAGTGATGTATAGTGGTTCGGTCAAATGACCTACGTCCACTTCTAAAACCTCCTCCGATGAGGTTCCCAACTTTCACTATCAAATCTTCTTGAAGGGGAAAGACCAAGCACCCCTCTTACAAACTCTTATAAGTGGTTCACACTCTTACAGAATTTTGACAAAGAAAAGGTGGGAGGTGAAACTCAAGCTATCGAATAATTTTTCTAAAGCTTTGACTTAGTTTTTTTCACTTCTTAAAAGGTGCTTTACCAGTTGAGAAAAAATGGATATTTATAGACTTAATTGGCTTTAAAAATGAAGCAAAAAAGAGTCACATCCTAGATTTTCGGGTACTGGTGATACCACTGCCTAGCACTCACGATACCATCGCCAGTTGACCCTATTTTGTTAGTGTACTAAGTGGTACCACCACCCAGTCTGGCAGTACCACCGTTTGACAGAGTCCTCGGACTTTGTGGACTAGCGATACCATCACCTGTCAAGCGGTACCATCGCCCAGACCACTTGGGAAATAGTTCCTGGGGTGGTGCCACTGCCAGACCTGGTCCAGCACTATTGAATGGGCCCTGAATCCGGCCCAATCCAGTCCACATAAGACCCAATTGGCCCCTACTAGGGTTAATCTGGATTATCACCTAATCCTTACCCTAATTATGTGTTAACTATGAAATTGAAACATAATTCTAAGTGAATTAACAACTGGCAATGTCGAGTCTTCTTCCGGCTAGCTTTCTGACAAGCTTTCGGTGGACTTCCAACACACCCTCGGATTTCTTCTGGTAGACTCCCAACAGGCTCTTGGACTTTATGGTGAGTTCAATGAATCTTTGGCAAGCTTTTGAACCTTCTCGGTGAGCTCTGTGAACCTCCGTCGATCTTTTGACAAACTTTCAAAACCTTCGGTAAGTCCTTAATTCATTCTTGGTTGGTTCCAGTAGTACTTCTAACGATCCTTTGGACTTTTGGTGGACTCTCGAACTTCCAATGTGCTAAGAAATCAAGAGATTCGGCATCTCATGTGTAGCGAAAAATAAGAATAAGACTGGATTTTCTATAGTTACGTACTTGACCATCGTGTGATGATTGATGCGCAAAAATCACAAATCTGAAAAATCTGCATGTATCATGTCAGAAGCGTTACCTGGGGAGATTGTATATCCCCGAAAATTTTAGATCCGATGAAGAGGATGAAGGAGCACTAGCGTACTCCTCTCTAGTGTACTCCTTTCTAGTGGTAATCCACACAGTGGATGTAGCAACGACGTTCCTCATATCACCACAGGACCTCTCTCCACATGCACCACAAGGTTGCCAGAGCCAAGAAGGAGGAGAGGAGACTGAGGAGAATAGGAGGATAACTACTAAGAGCTCTCAACCTATGAACCAGGAGGTTCCTCCTATTTATAGAGGTGGAGGAAGCTTATCCTTAACAGATCATGTTCACACTAGATCTCTATCCAGTTGGATCTCATTAGATCTTATCCACAGGATCCAATTTGATCTCATCCAATTGGATCTTATCCAATCATTTAATTGGATCTCATCCAATTACCCAATTGGATCTCATCTATAGGATCCAAACTAGAGGCTTCACAGATATCTCATATCCACACCTCTACTCGTCGCAACATCCACCTTATATGTGTGACCCTCTAGGCCCGATACTGAGCTGGCCGTGAGTCGCTCCCATCAGAACTCCTTTCGACTTAGAACACCTTCTGATATAGTGAATTATTATCTCTACAATAATTTACTTGACTCATCGACTATGGACATACTAAGCCACTACGCCATAGTCTCCAAATGGTACAAGGGGATATAATCCATCGGACCTGTCTGTCCTCAGTTACCATGTATCTATAGTCCCTTATCCATCTAATATCCCAGAGACCATATATTGGGTATGGTAGAGTCAGACCCATACGAAATCCTGTCCGAGTCTCGCTCTAATCGGATTCTCTCGGAGAACTCCTTCTCTCTCAATTTGAACGACCCTAATCAGGGATTTTACTTGAGTGAGCACACGTGGGATATTCATCTCATGATACTGAGAGTGGATGATCCTCTATTGATACAATTGCCTTCGTAAGGTTGGCTACCATTCCCAAGAATCGGCTATACCAGATTTGGAGCTCTCTAAACCTATAAGTCCGACATCAAAGAATGGAGTACTCAAACAAGGCATCTTTGATGCCTAAAGTCTAAAGACTAGATATGCTACTGGGACTACGGAATTGCTGTCTAACATTAGGTATCATTAACCATACAACATGCTGTAAGCGGAACAATCAATTAACTCATTTTCCAATAAGCAATTGTACTGTATCTCTAGTGTCCTCATACAAGCGACTATGAGACCAGTCACTTCCATCATATAAATGAGTATACAGCGCACCAGTCTATCCGGTTATCTCGATGTCCTCATCAAGTAACTTATGACCAGGATGATTTAGGATCTGTGTTTAAAGGTATATCGGTCTCATTATCGTAATCTCATCATGATCCGATTCCCATTACACAGATCCATAGACATCACAATATTCATTCAGATAATGTGAGAAAATATCAATAATAATATACGAAGAGATCGTCGTAACATGTCACAAGTGCCACCACTCACATGATTGGCTTGTAGGGCACCTATAACCAACACAACATACTTGACTCCAGTAATTTGCTTTATATTTTTATGCTATTGTAGTTAATCTTGCACACTTATCTTAATAATATGGATTAGAACAAATAATATATCAATTGACTTCATTATCAAAATTCGAGATTCAACAAAATCTAGCACAAAGTCCTACACTAAATATAATGTCTGGTCTAGTTACAGTGAGGTATAATAAACTACCTATCATACCCCTATAAGTTTTTTTTATCAAAGCTTTCTCTATTTTTGTCTATATCTAACTTAGTGGAGGTACTCATTGGTGTATTGATAGCCTTTGAATCATTCATATTAAATCATTTTAGCAGCTCTAATGTATATTTGGTTTGACTAAGAAAAATACCATCACTAAGTTGTTTGATTTGTAAGCTTAAAAAGAAAGTTAGTTTACCCATTAAGCTCATTTGGAACTCTTGGCTCATACTTTTAACAAATGATTCGTAAAAGGACTCTTTTGTAGAACCAAAAATAATATTGTCAACATAAATTTGAACTACAAGAAAATTATTTTTAAAATTTTTAATAAATAATATAGTATTGACCTTGCCTTTAGAGAAATTATTTTAGATAAGAAAGGAACTAAGTCTCTTATACCAATTCCTTGGGGCTTGTTTTAATCCATAGAGAGTCTTAATTAACTTAAACACATGATTAGGAAAAAGAGTATTCTCAAATATGGATGGTTGTTCAACATAAACTTCTTCGAAAATAAAGCCATTTAAAAAAGTACTTTTGACATCCATTTGAAATAATTTGAAATTATTACAACAAGCATAGACAAGGAGCATCCTTATGGCTTCTAATCTTACCATAGGAGTGAAGGTTTCTTCATAATCGATATTTTCTTCTTAGTTGAAACTTTTGGCCACTAATCTAGTCTTGTTTTTAACCATGATACTAAATTCATCTTGCTTATTTCTAAAGACCCATTTAGTACCAATCATCAAATGGTTACTAGGTCTAGGAACAAGATTCCACATCTCATTTCTCTCAAATTGATTCAACTCTTCTTGAATTATGATAACCCATGAATAATCTTTCGAGGCCTCGTCAATGCATTTAGGTTCAATTTGAGAAAGAAAAGTGACATTAGCACAAAAATGATTAGCTCCTTTTGATATGTCTCCTATGATTAACTCCTTAGGATGAGCATTTATATACTTCCATTCCTTAGGTAAAGATGTTTCAGAAGAAGATACATCCAAGTTGCTAGTGGGATGAGAGGTTTCATTTAAATTCAAAGCATCAAAATCAAGATCATCATCAAATTATTTTTCTTAAATTCGAAAACTTCATTAAAGACAACATGAATAGATTCTTCTATAATTAAAATTCTTTTATTAAAGATACAAAAGGCTTTAGAAATAGAAGAATAACCAAGAAAAATACCTTTATCAGATTTTGCATCAAACTTTCCTAACGCATCTTTTTCATTTAAGATAAAACATTTACAACCGAAAACTTTAAAATATGAAACGTTAGATTTTTTTGTTATTTTAGAATTTATAAGGAGTTTTAAAAAATAATGGTCTTACTAGAACCCTATTCATGGCATAGCATACCGTATTAACGGCTTGGGTAGGCTATGTTCATTCAATATAGTTTTTGTCATTTCTTGTAAGCTCTTATTCTTTTTTCAACTACTCCATTTTGTTAAGGATTTCTCAGAGTAGAGAAATTGTGGTTGTATCCATTTGATTCACAAAAGTTTTGAAAATCATGGTTTTGAAACTCATCATCGTGATCATTACGAATCGATGAAATTATAAAGCCTTTTTCATTTTGAATAAGTTTACAAAATTTCAAACATTTTGAACAAGTTTACAAAATTTTGAAAAATACTTATGACAATCACTTTTATGTGCCAAGAAGTATATCCAAGTGTATCTACTATAATTATCTACAATTACAAAGATGTATTTGCTACCTCCTAGGCTTGTTATATCAATTGGTCTAAATAAATCTATATGGATTAATTGCAATGGTCTAGAGATACTTATTTGATTCATTGATTTGAAACTACCTTTTATTTATTTTTCTAGTTGACATGCATCACACACTTTGTCTTTGACAAACTTAATGTTAGGAATACCTCTTACAAGTTCTTTAGATAAGATTTGAGAGATTAGTTTTATGTTAGCATGACCTAATCTCCTATGCCAAAGTCAAGCATCATCGTTTAAAACCAAAAAGCACATTTTATTACAAAGATCATCAATGTCAATAGTGTATATATTATTATGTTTTAGGACAATCATAGATGTGTTTTTGTGTGATTTTTCAATAATGCAAGCATTAGATTCAAATCTTATTAAGTATCATTTATCACACAATTGACTAATGCTCAAAAGATTATACTTTAAGCCATCTACTTATAACATATCTTCAATCAAAAAGTTTGATTTGTTACCTGTGGTTCCTTTACCAATGATTTTACCCTTGTTGATATTTCCGAAGGTGACATACCTTTCGTCTTGGCTAGTGAGCTTAGAGAATTCAGTTGGATCTTCGATCATGTGCCTTAAGAATTCACTATCAAGATACCATATCTTGCTCCTAGCTTGTGATTATAAACATGTCTACAAAAAAGGATAATTTTTAGGTACCCATTTGATGTTGGGTCCCTCATAAATCAATTTACTCAACTTATCATTTTGCATAGAGTTCTTTATGATTCTTTTAGGAACCCAGATTAATTTGTGTGGACTATATTTCTTAAATAGATATTTATGAGCATAATGTCCGAGTTTACAACAAAATTTGCATTTGGTGCGGGGTGAAACATGTAAGGTTGGACCTTTAACAAAGATGGCTAGCTTTTGATGAGTGCTACTCACAAAGTCGATTCCATCTCTTCTACGAACATAACTATTATTGGTAAGGATCATGTTCAAAGATTTGCTATCAATCTTAAACTTTTCTAAAGTTTCATTTAGTAACAAGTTTACCTTCTTAAGTGCCTCTAAGCATTCGTACTTGGTGCTTGGAGGTGATAAAACATTGTCATGCTTAAGTTTTTAAAATTTATTATTTAAAAAGGCATACTCCTTTTTAAATAAATTATACTTTTTGCTAATTAATATACATTCATCGAACAAATCATGAAAAACTCTAAATAATTCATCGAAAGATAAATTTACATCTAATGAACTACTTACCTCATCGCTGATTGTCATTAGCGCGTAGTTAGCAAACTCCTTATTGCTTTGCTCCTTATCTTCAGAAGCATTTAAATCATCCCACATAACTTTGAGCACCTTTTTCTTCTTCAGTTGTTTCTTCTTCACGTGGGGACATTTACTTTTGAAGTATCCTGACTTTTTGTATTTGTAGCAAATAATTTATTCTTTCTTGAGTTTAATTTTATTTTTAGTATCATTTTTAGATTTATTTCTTTTTATGAATTTTTTAAACTTTCTTATCAAGAGTGCCAAGTCATCATCATTGTCTTCATCACTTGAACTTTCTTTCAAGTGGCCTTCATGAGTTTTTAGTGTCAAATCCTTCCTGTTCTTTGAAAGGTTATTCTCAGGTTCTTCATGCGTATTACATGTCATTAGAGACCCGATAAGTTCTTTGAGTAAAAAATTATTCAAATTCTTAGTTTCTTGAATGGTTGTTACTTTAGGGTCCTAACTCTTTGGAAGGGATCTTAATATTTTATTAACAAGTTCAAAGTTAGAAAAAATTTTACCAAGAGTTTTTAGACCATTGAGGGCATCCATAAATCGGGTGTACATGTCTCCAATGGTCTCACTTAGTTTTATACGAAACAATTCATAACTATAAACTAAAAGATTTATTTTAGACTCCTTTACTCTACTAGTGCCTTCTGTGTGATTTCGAGTATATGCCAAATGTCAAAAGTTATTTCACAAATAGATACTCGATTGAATTTATTCTTATCTAAAGTACAAAACAAGGCATTCATAACCTTAGCATTTAAAGAGAAAGTCTTCTTCTCAAACTCATTCCAATCGTTCATTGGAAGAGAAAACTTTTGAAAGCCATTTTCGATAATGTTCTATAACTCAAAATCCTTAGCAATTAGAAAAATTCTCATCCTAATTTTCCAATATGTGTAATCTGTCCTATTGAATATGGGTAGATATGTGATTAAATGACCCTCTAGATTGCTAGCAAATGTCATCTCTCTTGGGTTTCAAACCAAAATGAGAGTGAGCTCGCTTTGATACCAATTGTTAGGATCAAGATCGACACTAAGAGAGGAGGGAGGGAGAGGGGGAGGGGGTGTGAATTAGCACAGCGGTTAAAAATGTCGATTTCAAAAAACTATTTCGGTGAAAATATTTTGTTCAATGAAAACACATTTTGAAAAGACGTTTAACTTGAATATGTTCATAAGTGAGTAGAGAAGAAGAAGTCGGGCAGTCACAGTTAAGTAAAGAAGATAAGTAGTAAATGAAAAGTGCACAGCAAGAAGAGAACACACCATTTTATAGTGGTTCAGTCGTCCAACCTATGTCCACTCCCGATACCTCCTCTGACGAGGTCACCGGCTTCCACTATTGATCTTTCTTCAAGGGCAAAGATCAATCACCCCTTTATAGAACTCTTTATAAGTACCTCACTCTCCTTATATACTCCTTATATAAGCTTCTAACACTAAGAATCGGTGGAAGTGAACTCTCAATGTTTACAAGCAATTTCACTATAGTCTTAGTTTTTTTTGTTCACTTCTCTGTATTCAACAAGTTGAGAAGTAAGGGGTATTTATAGGCCTCAATTGGCTTCAAAAATGGAGCCAAAAAAGGTCTCATCCCAAATTTTCGGGGTATTGACGGTACTGTCGCTAGTTGACTCTGACACTAGGCGGTACCACCGCTCAGTCTGACGGTACTACTGCCAGATAGAGTCTTAGATAATGGAACTGGGTAGTACCATCGCCTGACAATTAATAACTACTAGTAGTACCACTGCTAGTTATAAGTGCCCTGCAAGCTAATCACATGAGTGATGGCACTAGTGACTTGACATGCACTCTTTCTTTTGCTTATTATTATTAGGTATTTTATCACTTTATCTTGCGTGTTACATATATTGTGATGTCCTTGGATCTGTGCAATGAGAAACGGATTGTGATGAGTTCACGATAATGAGACCGATTCACCTTTAAACATGGACCTTAAATAATCCCGGTCATAAATTACTCGAGAAGGACATCGAGATAACTGGATAGACTAGTGTGCTATATACTTGTCCATATGATGGAGGTGGCTAGTCTCATAGTTACTCGTATGGAGACACGAAGGATACAATACAGGTACTCATTGGAGAATGAGTTCACTGATTGATTCGCTTATGGAATGTTAGATGGTTATTGATACGTCACGTCAGACAACAATTCCGTAGTCCCAGTAGTGTATCTGGTCCTTAGACTTGAGACACCAAGGATGTTCTATATTAGTACTCCACTCTTTGATACCGAACTTATAGGCTTGGAAGTTTCAAATCTAGTACAATCGGTTATTGGGAGTAGTAACCAACCTTATAAGAGCTATTGAGTATCAATAGAGGATCATCCGCTCTCAGTGTCATGAGAGGAATATCCCATGTATTCTTGCTCGAATAAATTCTTAACTAAGGTTATTCAGATTGAGAGAGAAAGAGTTCTCCAGGAGAATCCGATTAGAGCGAGACTCGAGGAGAGATCGTATGGGCTTGACAACACCATGCCCGGTATAAGGTCTCTGAGATATTAGATGGATGATGGACTATAGATATATTATAACTGAGGATAGATAGGTCCAAAGGATTGGATTCCCCTGTATCGTCTAGGGACTATGGCACAGTGGCATAGTACGTTCATAGTCGATGAGTCGAATGAATTATTATGGAGATAATAATTCACAAAGTCAGAAGGAGTTCTAATAGGTATAACTCACGGCCAGCTCGATATTGGGCCTAGAGGGTCACACATATGGTAGGTGTTGCGACGAGTAGAGGTTCATATATGAGATATCCGCTGGAGCCCCTAACTTATTGGATATCCGTTAAGCTCATGAATTATTGGATCCTAAGATGAGATCCAATAAGAGCTAATAAGAGATTATTAGGTAGAGACCCACTAATCTAAGAGGTTTGGGTAATTGGATGGAGATCCAATACCCAACAGGACAAGATCCATTAGGGTTTACAGGGGGCTTCTATAAATAGGAGGGAACCAAAGCTCCATAGGTTGGGGGTTCTCTTGGTAGCCACCTTCTATTCTCCTCTCCCAAGAGAGGAGTATCATTGTAGTCCCTGTCGTGTAGATACCATTAGAGAGGATGACGCTTGACCTCCTTCATCCTCTCCTATATATCTGTAGGGATTCAGGGATATATGATCTCCCTAGGTATTGTTCTTTTTACACACAGTTTTTATGGATTTATTTTTGACACATCGATCTTCGCACGACAATGAAGCCTTTCGTGGAAATCTCAGGTTTTTGTTTTTCTATTCTTCCACTATATATGAGATGTTGCCCCGTGGATTTCCCAACAGTGGTATCAGAGCCAGGTTGTTTGTACGAAGATCAGATCTTAAACTACGTGTGTTATGATTTAGAAGCTTTTATCGTCAAAATTATTGGTGCAAAAGGTGAGGAAGGGCAGCAACTATTGCTGCACTCACAGAACAACCAAAGGCTGCTTGTAGCCTTGGCCGCCGCTGGCGATTTGCATGCAGCCGGCCGATGGGCTGCGGGCCGCAAGCAGGCAGCGCTTGTAGGCTGCTTGCGCTAGCAGCCTACAGGGTGCATGCAAGGGGCAGGTGGCGCCCGCTTGCAGGTGGCATGTCTGCAAGGGTTGGCATCACCTGCGGGCGTTGCGCTAGCATGGCTGGCGCCACCCACGGGCGGTCGCTTCGCACGAGCGGCACCTGTGGGCACTGCACCCGCCGGGGCAACGTCGGCCTGCTGCGAGGGCTACGAGCGTTGTGGAGGGGCAGCGCCCGCACCGCTTGCTGCGGCTATGCCGCCGTCGGCTAGGTGGCGGCGACCGCAACACAGCAGGTAGAAGAGAATTAGGGCTTTCTGGGCAAAAGATAGTTTTGCCCCTAGGAATTCCAAAAATTTCAGTTTTGTCCTCTCTGGCCGAATGACCAAAATATCCTTGAGAATTCAAATTTTTTTTTGCATATCCCTAATTTCAGAAAATAATATTAGTTAATTAAATAGTTTAATTAACTATTATTATTATTATTTATCTAGTAGTCTTATATAATAACATATACATGTGATGTATAATGTGGATAGATGATCATGGACTGTGTGATGTGTGTAAATGTGATTATTATTATTACGGCTTGTGAGCTTTTATTTTTCTCGTTTATTGTTAGGCCTACGTGCCTGTAATTATGTTGTAATTACATGAGGAGGCACAACGAGAGCGTAGAAGCAATAGTGGGATCTAGGAGGCCGAGACGGACGATCCGACGCATAGAGATGTGTTGAGATACCGACGGAACCGACAAAGCGAGATGGACGATCACAGGGCATGGTGATGCACCGCTGCACACATAGATCTTGATGTGAGTGATTAGGCCCTCTGGCTCGGGCTTGATCACATTAGGATATGGTCCATGATTATCTGGTGTGATTACTCATGTGATGTGTGATTGCTTATACACCTATTAGATATATATATATATTTATTTATGATATAGATATATATTAAATATGTATGTGTGTAAAACATCATATTAGGAGACCAAATAAAAATCCTCTCTTTCAATAATATTAAGTCGATAAATGTGAGGAAATTAGATTAAACTACGTGGCCTTCCATTGTTATAGGTAGGAACCGATTTCCGGTGTAGGTTGAGTTAGTCGAGTCTCTCGAGACTCACCTATATCGTGATTCGTTATCTTATCTACGACATAGAGATGTTATCGGTGACCTGAGGATGTGGTATGCTTGGTCGAATCCCTCAATGATATATCATCGAATCAGACTCATCTTGTAATGATGGTAATGACTTAACTGAACATTATGGTTGGTCGAGTCCCTCGAGGCTATGGTGGTTCGGAGGCCGAACAGGATGGGAATTACAAGGAGTTGTGATTGATAAGTGTTGCCTACCTTTACGGGTTTAACGTGATTGGTCGAGTCCCTCGAGGTTACGTTAAGATACTGATTGGATCCCGATTCCCATTAGAGATCCGTCGGGGGTCTCTGATTCACATACCAGAGGGTGTTGTGTGTCTCACGAAAAATTAGTAGGAGTAGATTAAGATAGAAGTCCTTATCTTAACTGTTTAATTTTTGCAAAGTCTGCATGTTATTTATTTCTACTATATCTTTAATTTTAGAAAAATATCGCTTTCAAATCCTTTATGTAGTATATTTGATGCCAACCGCCTCACTAGTCCAAATTATACGGATTGGCTTCGCAATATGAGATTCGTTCTCACGGTAGAAAAAATCATGTACGTCCTTGATATAGTGATCCCTATGCCCGACGAAGGGGCAAGCGAGGATGAGATCGTCGTTATATAAAGTACATAGATGATTTCACTCTTACTCAGTATTATATGTTGGCCTCTATAACTACTAAGTTACAGAGACAACATGAAAATATAGATGCTAATTTCATACTCTTGCATCTCAGCAAATTGTTTTAGGAACAGGGAAGAACTTAGCGATATGAGATATCAAAGAGTCTTTTCCGTGCTAGGATGACTGAGGGGACACTGGTTCAGAACCATGTCCTTAAAATGATTGAGTGGATCAAGAAACTCATAGGTCTAAGAATGGTTCTAGAGGATAACCTGTATGTGGATCTTGTGCTTCAGTCCCTATCAGATTCCTTTTCTCAGTTTATAATGAATTTTAATATGAACAAGCTTGAGGTGACCCTCCCAGAGCTCCTCGATATGTTGAGAGAAGTAGAGAGCACCATCAAGAAAGAGAAGCCAATTATCTATGTTGGTGAGACCAGAAAGAAAAGGAAGACTTAGAAGTTTCTTAAGAAGGGCAAGGGCAAGGGCAAAATGGGTAAGGCAAAGGTTGCCAAGAAAGACCCAACAATGGACAAAGGCCAATGCTTCCATTGTGACAAAGATGGGCACCGGAAGAGAAACTGTAAAGAGTCCCTTGCAGAGAGGGTGAAACAGAAGCTTGGAGAAGCTTCAGGTACATTCATGATTAGTCTCCATTTGTCAGAATCTTATGATAACATATGAGTATTGGATACCGGAAGTACTTATCATATCTGTAATTCATTGCAGGTTTTGGCAGGACCTAGGAGATTGAAGAGAGGCGAGATGGATCATAAGTTGGGTAATGGAGCAAAGGTTGCTGCAATGGCTGTTGGCAAGGTCACCTTACATTAGATGCATGCTATTATGTTCCTTCTATTATCTACCTGGTGGAGCTATTATTGTATTAGATGCATGCTATTATGTTCCTTCTATTATAAAAAATATTATTTCCATTTCTTGACAGTTAGTAGATATAAATTAGTTTTTGAGAACAATGGTTGTTCAATAATATTAGATGATGAGATTATCATGAGATGAACATTGCATAATGATTTATTTATGTTAGATACAGCTCCACACATCATAAGTGTAAGTGAGTCCAAGAGGAAACGAGGAGCAATGAACAACACATATCTGTGGCATTGTAGGCTAGGTTACATCCATGAGGGAAGGATTCAAAAGTTGTTGAAGAATGGATATCTAGATCCATTCAACTATGAGTCATATGCGACCTACGAAGTTTGCCTTCGGGGAAAGATGACCAACTCTCAATTTAGTAGAATTGGAGAGAGAGCCACTGAGTTACTAGAACTCATATATAGTGATATATGTGGTCCCATGTCGACTCATCATAGGTGGTTACTCCTACTTCATTACTTTCACTGATGATTTCTCAAGATACAGACATGTGTACTTGATGAAGTACAAGTTTGAGGCTTTTGAGAAATTCAGGGAATATAAGAATGAAGTGGAGACTCATACTAGAAAGAGTATTAAAACCCTTCGATCAGATCGAGGAGGTGAGTACTTGAGTACAGAGTTCACTCAGTTCCTCAAAGACCATGAGATTTTATCCTAGTGGACACCTCCTTATACACCACAGCTTAATGGTGGATCAGAAAGGAGGAATCACATACTGTTAGATATGGTGCATTGTATGATGAGTTTCGTCGATCTACCCATCTCATTCTGGGGATATGCCCTAGAAACCGTAGCTTACCTTCTAAATAGAATTCCAACTAAGTCAGTAGTGTCTACTCCATATGAGATATGGAATGGGAAGAAGCTCGATTTTAAGGTTGTTAAGATTTGGGGCTGCCCTGCCATGTCAAGAGATACAACCCCGATAAGTTGGAATCCAGAACGGAACGGTGAAAGTTTATGGGATACCCCAAGGAAACTTGTAGGTATTATTTCTATCACCCTGAGGACCAAAAGGTCTTTGTAGCCAAGAGAGCAGTGTTCCTTGAGAAGGAACACATTCTTGGTAGAGATAGTGGGAGCGTGATAGAGTTGAGCGAGGTTGAAGAACTTAGCTCAAGCACCATTCCACAGCCAAAGTCTGTTCAGATACCTAGCACACAAGTTTCAACTTTATATAGATTTGGAAGAGTATCCCATCCTCTTGATAGATATATGAGACATATCAGAAGAGAAGATGTTGAGGATATTGATCCTCAAACCTACAAGGAGGCTATTATGAGCATAGACTCCGGGAAATGACAAGTAGCCATGAATTCAGAAATGGATTCCATGTACTCCAATAAGGTTTGGAACCTAGTTGATGCACCCGAGGGTATCGTACCTATTGGCTGTAAGTGGATCTTCAAGAAGAAGATCGGAGTAGATGGAAAGGTAGAGACCTATAAAGCAAGACTAGTGGCCAAGGGGTATCGTCAAAGGCAAAGTGTTAACTATGATGAAACTTTTTCACCCGTAGCTATGCTAAAATCCATCCGAATTCTATTGGCACACTGTGATTATAAGATCTGGCAAATGGACGTCAAAATTACATTTCTCAATGGTAACCTCGAGAAGGAGTTGTATATGATACTAAGGGATTCGTATCTAGAGATAACCCAGATAAGGTGTGCAGGTTGCTTAGGTCTATCTATGGACTGAAGCAAGCTTTCTAAAGTTGGAACATAAGATTTGATGAGGCGATCAAATCTTATGACTTCGTTAAAAACGAAGATGAGCCTTGTATGTACAAGAAGGTAAGTGGGAGCACTATCACCTTTTTGGTATCATATGTGGATGACATCCTGATCATTAGGAATGATATAAGAATGCTCTCCACAGTAAACGCTTGGCTATCTAAGCACTTCTCCATGAAAGACTTAGGAGAAGCATCCTGTATATTGGGGATACGGATCAATAGAGATAGATCCAAGAGGATGCTTGACTTGTCCCAATCTAGGTACATAGATACCATTATTAAAAGGTTTGGCATAAAAAATTCCAAGAGAGGTCTCATACCAATGAGACCTGGAATATCTCTTTCTAGGAGTATGTCCCTAAAGACACCTGAAGAAAGGGCACACATGGATAAGGTACCATATGCCTCAGTGATATGATCTATTATGTATGCTATGTTATGTACTAGGCCTGATATAGCACATGTTCTGAGTGTCACAAGCAGGTATCAGGCAGATCCAAGCTTGGAGCACTGGAAAGCAGTGAAATATATCCTTAAGTACTTGAGAAGGACTAAGGATCTCTTACTAGTATATGGAGACAGTAGCCTCAGGGTTGAGGACTACACAGACTCGAGCTTCTAGTTCGATGTCAATGATAGCAAGTCTAATTCAGGGTATGTGTTCACCTTGAATGGAGGAGCAGTATGCTAAAATAGTTCTAAGCAAGACACTACTGCTGACTCAACCACAGAGGCGGAATACATTACTACGGTAGAGGCAGCAAAGGAGGGAGTTTGGATGAAGAAGTTCATAACAGATTTAGGGGTTGTGTCGAGCAGCAAGGAGTCGATTCTCTTATATTATGACAACAACGGGGCAATTGCTTAAGCGAAAGAACCCAGGTCTTATCAGAAGTCAAAGCACGTTCTGAGGAAGTTCCACTTGATAAGAGAGATTGTCGCCCAAAGAGATGTAGTAGTGGAAAGAGTTCCATCCGAAGATAACATTACATATCCACTGATAAAGCCATTGACTCAGATTACCTTTGAGCATCACAGAGGTCTGATAGGGATCAGACACGTAAGTGATTGGCTTTAAATCAAGTGGGAGATTGCTAGTTATAAGTGCCCTGTAAGCTAATCACATGAGTGATGGCACTTGTGACTTAACATGCACTCTTTCTTTTGCTTATTATTATTAGATATTTTATCATTTTATCTTACGTGTGTCATATATTGTGATGTCCTTGGATTTGTGCAATGAGAATCGAATCATGATGAGATCATGATAATGAGATCGATTCACCTTTAAACACAGATCCTAAATAATCCTGGTCATAGGTTACTCGAGAAGGACATTGAGATAATTGGATAAACTGGTATGCTATATACCCATCCATATGATGGAGGTAGCTGGTCTCATAGCTACTCGTGTGGAGACACTAAGGATACAGTACAGGTGCTCATTGGAGAATGAGTTCACTGATTGATTCACTTACGGAATGCTGGATGGTTATTGATACCTCACGTCAGATAGCAATTTCGTAGTCCCAATAGTGTATCTGGTCCTTAGACTTGAGACACTAAGGATGTCCTATATGAGTACTCTACTCTTTGATACCAGACTTATAGGCTTGGAAGTTCCAGATCTAGTATAGCTAGTTATTGGGAGTGGTAGCCAATTTTACGAGGGCTATTAAGTGTCAATGGAGGATCATCTGCTCTGGTATCATGAGAGGAATATCTCATGTATTCTTGCTCGAACAAATCCCTGGCCAAGGTTATTCGGATTGAGAGAGAAAGAGTTCTCTGGGAGAATCCAATTAGAGCGAGACTAGAGGAGAGACCGTATGGGTCTGATAGCACCATGCCCGGTATAGCGTCTCTAGGATATTAGATGGATGAGGGACTATAGATACATGGTAACTGAGGATAGATAAGTCCAAAAGATTGGATTCCCTTGTATCGTTTGGGGACTATTGTGTAGTGGCCTACTACGTTCGTAGTCGATGAGTCGGGTGAATTATTATGGAGATAATAATTCATAGATTCAGAAGGAGTTCTGATAGGTATGACTCATGGCTAGCTTGATATTAGGCCTAGAGGGTCACATACATATGGTAGGTATTACGCCGAGTAAAGGTTCAGATATGAGATATCCGTCGGAGCCCCTAACTTATTGGACATCCGTTAAGCTCTTGAATTATTGTATCCTAAGATGAGATCCAATAAGAGCTAATAAGGGATTATTGGGTAGAGACCCACTAATCTAAGAGGTTTGGGTAATTGGATGGAGATCCAATACCTAACAGTGCAAGATCCATTAGGGTTTACAGGGGGCCTCTATAGATAAGAGGGAACTAAAGCTCCATAGGTTGGGGGTTCTCTTGGTAGCCACCTTTTATTCTTCTCTCCCAAGAGAGGAGCATCAATGCAGTCCCTACCGTGTGGATACCGCTAGAGAGGAGGACGCTTGATCTCCTTCATCCTCTCCTACAGATCTGTAGGGATTCAGGGATATATGATCTCCCTAGGTATTGTTCTTTTTACACACAGTTTTTACGGATTTATTTTTGACGCACCGATCTTCGCACAATGACGGAGCCTTTCATGGAAATCTTAGGTTTTTGTTTTTCTATTCTTCCGCTGCACATGAGATGTCACCCTCTGGATTTTCCAACAACCACTGCCTAGACACCTGGGAGACTGAGCCCTGGGCGGTTCCACCACCCAATTATGGCGATGCCATTGTCAGACATGGTTCAACAATACTATTTGGGCCATGAGTCTGGCCCAAACTAATTTGATTACGGGCCCAATTGGCCCCTAACAGAGGTAGTGGGATTACTTCCCAAACCTAACTCTAAGTATACCCTAACTATGATATTTAAGGCATATACTAAAGCACATAAGTCTGATAGGTCAAAATTTCTTTCGACAAGCTTCCGACAATCTTTCGGCGGACTTCCAACGCACTCTTAGTGATCTTTCAGTGAATTCCTGGCAAGCTCTTGAACTCACGACGATCTTCTTGGTGAGTTCTGACGAGCTTCTTTAGTGAGCTCCGATCTTCTCGGCGAGCTCCGGTGAACTTTCGACGAACTTCTTGGTGAACTTTCTATGTACATTTCGGCAAGTTCTCGACAAACTCTCGATAAATTATGGCAACACTCCTGATAATCTTTCGGACTCCCAACGAACTCTCAGAATCCTAACAAATCGTTCGATCTTTGACTTCGACACTGTTTGCTTTATGCCCTATTTGCTATCGTAGTTAATCCTACACACTTTTCTTAATATATAGATTAGTTCAATAATTTATCAATTGACTTTATCATCAAAATCTAAGATTCAACATTTTGGACTTGATGGTTTTTATGATGAAATTTATTTTTTTAGTCCTAAACGTTGATGTATTATTTTATTTGGCATAAAAAGATAAAGACATGCTTATATGAAATAAATCACTAAAAGAGGAATGCATTCTTTTTTCGTAAAATGTTCTCTATATTAATAAATCTATGTAGATTATCTTTTATGAATCTCTTATGAAAGAGATTTTGATGATGTGATGATCAATTTTATCCAAAATCTATTTATGTTATTTATGAATCTATGATAGTAATTTTGATGATGAGCTTGAAGTTGACGAATTGAATGGGATGTCTCAAAATGTGTCATGATTTTTTCTCGGAATCATAACTTGACTTTTCATGAATCATGAACTTGAGATTTTCTTTTGCTATTTGCTAGCATCTCAAAGAGAATCTTAAGTGATAGCTTAAATGTTAAACTTAGGCATGTTAAATCTCACAAATGCATAAATTCTTCTTGTATATTTTTCGGATCATTATCTTGACTATTCAGTTTATATGACATGAGTTTTCTTTTTAAATCAAGACTGTGTCCTTCTTCTTGCCTTTTACAAAAGAAGAAATTTATCAACATGATTCATGATCATTTGATATTCACAAATTGACCTTTATTAATTCTTCAGGACATGATTTCTTTGTATTTATGGTTTATATACCTTATGATATGATTGAATTATTGATTTATCTTTATCATGATTAGAGCATTGATGTAAAAGAAAAATTGTACTCTTCCCTTCTTTTTGACAATGATAAAGGGGGAGAAGGATTTGCTAGCTTGCACTTTACAAAAGGAAGCGAAAATTGCTAGCTTATGTATCACAAAGTTTGCTAGCTTACACATTTCAAGGAAGCAAAATTTGCTAACTTGCAATAGCAAAACTTGCTTACATTTTTCAAAAGAAAAAAAACAAAAGTTGCTAGCTTGGAATATCACAAAGAGAAGCAAAGAGTTGCTATCTCAAGTAGCAAAATTACACATCTTTAAAACTTGCTATGCTTGCATGTTGTAAAATGATAAATTACTAGCTTGTATATTGTAAAACTTACATATCTTAAAAAACTTGCTAGATGCACTTCTCCTTTTTGTTGATGACAAAGGGAGAGAAGTTATGATGATGATCATGCATGGATTTCGATGTATTAAAATTTTGATTATGCATAATTTTATGATAATATTTAAAATTTTTTGAATTTAAAATTTTCTATCAATATGACATATTGATAGGGGAAGTTATGATTAATTCCATCATCAATTGGTTGTCATCATAAAAAAGGGAGAGATTGTTGAATCTCAGATTTTGATGATGAAACCAATTAATAGTGTTTATAATCTGATATGCATTTTGAGTGACGCAAGACTAGCTTCAATCAGGAAGAGACAATTAAAGTAGAAGGAATTGGAAGTTGGATCAAAGTGGAATATGTAAGATGATTGTGTTAGGATTAGTTCGGCACTAAGAGGGGGGGGGTGAATTAATGCAACGGTAAAATACGATAAGTTCGAGCGATTTCGGAAAACCCCGTATGATAAAAATTCGATTCGATGAAAATCAATTTCGTTTGCGTTTTGACTTAAGAACATTTATAAGTGAAAGAGGGAAGAAAGTAGAGCAAGTAAAGTTAAATGGTTTGCAGAAAGATAAAGAGCAAGAACAGAAATGCAAACCTAATTTTTATAGTAATTCGGTCATTCGACCTACGTCCATTCTTGATTCCTATTCACTTGAGGCCACCGGCTTTCCATTAGTAGTTTCCCTTCCAATGGGCGAAGACTAACTCCCTTATGGTGCTTTCTCCTTTTGACGGGCTCAGGAGATAACCCTTATAAGCACCCTCTCCGCTCTTTTAAATTGTATACAAATGAAGACTAGAGGGATTTCTAAAGTGATTTCTATAGAGTTTTCTCACATTTAAATTCTCCGTGCTTGTATGTTCTAACCAAGGATGAGAGGGGTCTTTATAGGCTCCAAATAGATTCAAACTTAGAGCTGAAAACTATCTCATCTTGGGTCTACCGGGTACTGGCGGTACCACCATCAATGGATTCTGACACTAGGCGGTACCACCGCCAAAGTTGTCTGACACTGGGCGGTACCATCGCCCAGGCATACTATCATTGGGCGATACCATCGCCCAGTCTCAATCTAGAAGATTGAGCCTTTAGGCAATTCCACCACCCAACTGGTAGTGCCACCGCCTAACGTGGCATCCGAGCACTATATGGGCCTTTCATCTGGCCCAATACAACCCTGTTTCGAGCCCAGTTGGCTCCTAACTGAGTTGGCCCAATTCCAACTCAATTAGTCCTTAATCCTACTTCGATATAGATAATTATTATAATATGAATCGTAATTAGTTGTCCGACACATCATTGGCTAATCGGCGCTTCATCCGACACTTCGGCATATCATCCTCTCTTGTAGCCTGTTGCCCAATCAGTCGTTGACCTCCACAACCCCGATGTCCTTGGCACAACTCCGCTCTTCTTGGCTCGATACCTGATTTCCTTGTCCGAAACCTTATGTCGATCATCGACCGGACCTCTGGCTCAATGTCCAATCTCTTGATGTGTTCTCCTCTAGCGCAACGTTGATTCTTTCTGCATCAATTATCTAATCCTGATCGAGAGTAGACCTACATAACTCAAAATATAATTAGATAACCAAAATACAATCATTTAGTTTCATCATCAAAATTTGAGATTCAACAATCTCCCCCTTTTTCATGATGACAACCAATTGATGACGAAATTAACCATAACTCACAAAGTTTAAAACAAACTCCCCCTATCAATATGTCATATTGATAGAACCCTTGGATTTCAAAAAATTCGAGTAATATGTCATCAAAAACATCATGCAATATCTTAAAATATTCAATACAATGCATGATCATCAATCTACATCTCCCCCTTTGTCATCAACAAAAAGGAGAAGTGGCATCTAGCAAGATTAAAAGATATGCAAATGTTACAATCAAACTAGATTTACAACACTTTACAACAATTAAGCATAAAAGCATAATAAGTGTAGGATTGCAAATTTTCTAAGTTTTACACTTTTTGCTTCTTTTAGATAGCAATTCTTTGCTTCTCTTTAGATTACATATTGTAATTTTTGGTAGTGTTCATGATAGCAAGTTTTTCTTTCGCTTTTTTAGGTTAGCAATTTGTTTTCTTTGCGATATGCCAAGCTAGCATACTTTTCTCCCCCTTTGTCATTGTCAAAAGGAAGGGAGGAAAGAATACAATGAAACAAAAATTTTCTTTACATCCATTTTCAAGTCATAATAAAAAGAATAAGTCAATGATTCAATTATATCATGAGGAATATAAACCATACATATAAAGGAGTCATGTCATGAAGGATATCAATATGAAAAATCAATAAGGATCAATTGTTATGATCAATTCATGAATACCAAAAGATATCATTCATGGTTCATAAATATTCTTTTTAGAAGTATCAAGATCATGATTCAATGATTCATCATAAAGCAAATTTCATCAATTTTCAATCATCACATAAGGCAAACAAGTCATAAATGAAATCATATCATGAATATCAAAAGTTATAAATCCAAGAAGTCAATGAATCATTTCAATAAATCTCCTTTTTAGCAAGTAACGTAAAGAATTCTTAGGAGATAAAGAATCTTAAAGAATCATAGACATTAAGTATAAAGATCATGATTCACTTTGATATGTCTTTTCTTTGTAAATTGCACAAGAAACTCAAGAGATCAAATAGGAGATCTTGATTCTTAAGAAAAATCTCAAGTATCAAATGTCAAGAAATCAAGATCATGATAAAGCCCATTCAAGAAATATTGAATCATCAAGAAATTTGGGGTATCAAATAAGGGACAAAAATTATCGATTCATACATTCAAACCATAATCAAAATCGCACTCGAGATTCATAAAGTATCATAAGTAAATTCTTTAATCTCGAAAAGATAGAAAATGCAATCTCTTTTTTTGTGTTTCATCTTATAAGCATGCATTTGCCTTTAATAAAAACAAGTATCAACATTCAAGGGCAAAAGGCAAACTTCGTCATAAAAACCATCAAGTCAAATGATATAACATATCACACATAAAACATGATAATATATTCTCCCATTTTTATGTGTTTCACTTTAAGTTATTGTTTTCATACGAGCATGCTCAAGTCCTTTTTGTATATAAAAAAAATATGTATCAAATTAAAACCGAAACACAAGTTTCATTAAAAAATATGACACTTAATCTAAAAATTTTGTCATAAAAATGATTAAGACCTATTAATCCAAGATTAGAAGATTTCAAATCATAAGCATGATGCAAAAATTTTTATTTCATCATTATCAAGGATGATTTCATAAGGTATGTTCAAAATTTTCATTCGAAAGTCATGAATCATCATATAAATTTGAAATTATCATCAAAATCTTTTATTGTGAAAATTTGTTAGGAGCAACGTAGATTGATTACATGTAAGCATGCTCAAGTCCTTTTTGTATAAAAGATGTGTATCAAGTTTAAAGTTGAAGCACAAGTTTCATTAAAAAAAATGGCAAAAAAATTTCATCATAAAAATGATTAAGACCAAACACTTAAAGCATCTTTAAGCAAAAGATTTGATTCATCATAATAATGCATATTTCTTCCCCTTTTTTATGTGTTTCATTTCATGCAATTTGATTTCATATAATCATGTTCAAGGTTTTTTTATATACGAAAGCCATCATCGTCTAAATTCAAAATACAAGTTTTGTCATCAAAACCATCAAAACCAAATATATCAAACATAAAACATCATGATAGTGAATTTATATGTTTCAATTTGAGTGAGCACGTTCAAATTTTCATACAAAAGCCAAGCATCATGTTGAAAATCAAGAAGTAATTCAAAATCATCAATATACTATCTTCTATCTTTTAAGCTTATTTGGTGTACAAGTATTAAAGAAGCGATTAATTAATTTTTGTGTCAAAAACCATACATCTTGTTTGAAACCAAAAATCGATACGGAAAATATACATGGAATTGATCTTGTTAAGTGTACATGCATTATCACAAATCACCCAATCATCATTCATAATTTTTACTTTTCAAAAATACTAAAAAGAAAAAGCTTGATATAATTTTTAAAAATAATTCTTTTATTTCCTACAAACTAAGTAATTCATGAAAAGATCAAGTAATTTCATAAAGCAAGGGGGTTTTGGTTGAGTTGCTTACCTTGTGGCGAAGGCCGTCAAAGCACATTTCGTCATTTCATCACTTGATTCATCCTTGGGTGCCTTCCTCTTCTTTGGCCTCTTCTTTCATTCAAGTTCATTTTTAGTTTTAGATTCTCATTTCATAAACTCATTAAATTTAATAGTGAGGAGTGTAAAGTCATCATCGTCATCATCACTTGAGTTATCACTCAAGTGGTACTCTTTTGTTCAAAGTTCCAAACCTTTCCTATTCTTTGGAAGGTAGTTCATATGTTCATCATGTTCCAAGAGTGTCATCTCATGGGTCATTAATGACCCGATTAGTTCTTCAATAGGAAGGTCATTTATATTTTTAGCTTCTTGTATAGCGGTTACTTTTGGATCCCACCTTTTTGGAAGGAATCTTAGAATTTTGTTTATAAGTTTGACATTAGAAAAATATTTACTAAGACTTTTCAAACTATTGACGACATCCATGAAACAAGTGTACATGTAGTCAATAGTCTCACTTGGTGCCATTCGAAAAAGCTTAAAATCGTGCATTAAAAGGTTTACTTTCGAGTTTTTGACTCTACTAGTTCCTTCATGTGTTATTTCAAGTGTGTGTCAAATATCGAAAACTGTTTCACAAGTAGAAATATGATTAAACTCAGATTTATCCAAGACACAAAATAAGACATTCATAGCCTTTGCATTTAAAGAAAAAGATTTTTTCTCAAAATCCGATCATTCGTTCATAGGTTTCGAAGGTTGTTAAAAGCCATTGTCAATGATATTCCATAAATCCAAATTTAAAGAAAGCAAGAAAACTCTTATTCGAGTTTTTCGATCAGTGTAGTCCGATCCGTTAAACAAGGGAGGACGAATAATCGAAAAACTCTTTTGAAATCTGAAAAGAGCTATTTCTTGTGAGTGTGAATCCAAAAGAGAAATACCAGGCTCTGATACCAACTGTTAGGATCAGTTCGGCACTAAGAGGGGGGGGGGGGTTGAATTAATGCAATGATAAAATATGACAAGTTTGAGTGATTTCGGAAAACCCCATATGATAAAAATTCGATTCGATAAAAATCGATTTTGTTTGAAAGCTTTTGGCGATTAATTCCATGTTAGAAATGTTTTAAACTTGAAAGTGATTTGTAATGAATGAGGGTAGTAGAGCAGTGAGCAAAGATTGTTTGCATAATGATAAAGAGCAAGAACAAAAATGCAAACCCTATTTTTATAGTGGTTCGGTCATCTGAACTACGTCCACTTTTAATTCCTCTTCACTTGCGGCCACCAGCTTTCCACTGTTAGCCTCCCTTCTAACAGGCGAAAACTAACTCTCTTATAATGCTTTCTCCTTTTGAAGGGCTCAGGAGATAACCCTTATAAGCACTCTCTCCTCTGTTTTAAATTGTATACAAATGAAGACTAAAGGGATTTCTAAAGTGATTTCTATAAAGTTTTCTCATGTTTAAATTCCCTGTGCTTGTATCTTCTAATCAAGGATGAGAGGGGTATTTATAGGCTCCAAATGGATTCAAACTTGGTGCCAAAAACTATCCCATCCCAAGCTACTGGGTACTAGTGGTACCATTGCCAATTGGTTCTGACATTGGGCAGTACCACCACCTAGTCTAGTGGTACCATCGCTAAAGCTGTCTGACACTAGGCGGTACCACCATCTAGTCTGGTGGTACCATTGCCCTGACATACTGTCACTGGGCAATACCACTACCCAGTTTGGGTGATACCATCACCCAGACTTAGTCTAGAAAATTGAGCCTTCAAACGGTTCTATCGCCCAACTGGTGGTGCCACCACTTGACATGGAATTCGGGCACTGTATGGGCCTTTCATCTGACCTAACATAGCCTTGTTTCGGGCCCAATTAGCCTATAATTGAGTTGGCCTAATTCCAACTCAATTATTCCTTAATTCTACTTTGATCTACATAATTATTACAACGTGAATCGTAATTAGTTGCTCGGCACGTCATTGGCTCATCGTCGCTTCATCTGACACTTTGGTGCATCGTTCTCTCTTACAGCCTATTATCCAATCGGTCGTTGACCTCTACAACCCCGATGTCCTTGGTGCAACTTCGCTCTTCTTGGCCCGATGCTCGATTTTCTTGTCTGAAGCCTTCTGTCGATCGTCGATCAAACCTCTGGCTTGATGTCCAATCTCCTGATGTGTTTCCTTCGACGTAACACTGATTCTTCTTATATCAATTGTCTAATCCTGATCGAGAGTAGACCTGCATGACTCAAAACATAATTAATTAGTTTTATCATCAAAATCTGAGATTCAACAATCTCTCCCTTTTTTATGATGATAACTAATTGATAATGGAGTTAACCTTAACTCCCAGAGTTTAAACAAACTCACCCTATCAATATGTTATATTGATAGAACCCTTGGATTTTAAAAAAATTCATGCAACATGTCATAAAAAATATCATGCAATATTTTAAAATATTCAATACAATGCATGATTATCAATCTACTTCTCCCCCTTTGTCATCAACAAAAAAGGAGAAGTGGCATCTAGTAAGATTAAAAGATATGCAAATTTTTAATTATTGTAAAGTGTTGTAAATCTAGCTTGAATGTAAAATTTACATATCTTTTAATCTTGCTAGATGTCACTTCTTTTTGTTGATGACAAAGGGGAGAAGTAGATTGATGATCATGCATTGTATTGAATATTTTAAAATATTGCATGATGTTTTTAATGACACGTTGCTTGGATTTTTTAAAATCGAAGGGTTCTATCAATATGGCATATTGATATAGGGAGTTTGTTTAAACTCTGGGAGTTAAGGTTAACTCCATCAATAATTGGTTATCATCAAAATCCGATATTTAACAGATTGGATGTCAAGCCAAATGATCGGTTGACGTATCGATAGAAGTCTTCATGCCATGGGTTTGGGCATCGGGCCAAGAAGAGTGAATTATACCAAGGAGATCAGAGATATGGAGGACAACTAGCCGATTGGGCAATGGGCCGTAAGAGAGGATGATACGTCGAAGGATCGGATGAAGCGCCGATGGACCAATGACATGCCGGACAACAATCAATTCAAATCTTTATAATAATTGTCTATATTAAAATAGTGTTTAGGTATAATTGGGTTGGAATTGGGCCAACTCAATTAGGGGCCCAATGGACCCAAGTTTGGGCTGTGTTGAGCCAAGTGAAAGGCCCAAATAGTGACCCAATAAGTGGGTCAGGCAGTGGCACCACTAGAGCAGGCAGTGGAACCGTTAGTGGCTTAGTCTCTAAGACACAATCTCCAAGACTATGTTAGGCAGTGGTACCACCAGACTGGGTGGTGGTATCGCCCAATGTCAGAGTGTACTGGGCGGTGGTACCACCCAGCATAGGCGGTGGTACCGCTAGTACCCAAAATCTCAGGGTATTTGAATTTTGGCTCTAATTCTTAAATTCATTTGGGGTCTATAAATACCTTAGCTATTCTTGCTTGGTATAGTAAGAATTGAGCAAGAAAAGAAAGCAAAAACTCTATGATTCTAACCGTAGAAGTCTCTCCTCCTAGATCTTAAAATTAGTTCCTAAGAGAGGTGTATGAGGGAACACTTATACAAAGAAAGAGTTATAAAAGTGTGATTGGTCTTCACCCATTGAAGGAAGACCATTAGTAGATGTTGGTGGCTTCGATAAAGGAGGAATCGGGAGTGGACTTAGGTCAGATGATCGAACTACTATAAACTTCGGTGTGTAATTTCTATTTTGCTTTTCATTATCATTATCATTACTCTCTAAATTAATTGCTTAAGTTCACTTACTCTAAGTTAAGCACACTTTTAATATCGATTTTTATTAGACAAAAGATTTCATCGAAACGAAAGGATTTTGATCAAATAAAGTTTTCCGAAATCGATGTTTTTATCGCTACACTAATTCACACCCCCACCCCTCTTAGTGCCGACTGTGATTCTAACAATCCCTACGCCCAATGAAGGGGCAAGTGAAGATGAGATCGCTCACTATATGAAGTACATTGATGATTCCACTCTTGCTCAGTATTACATGTCGGCCTCTATGACTCTTGAATTATAGAGACAATATGAAAACATAGATGTTAGTTCCATACTCTTATATCTTCGTAAACTATTTGAGGAACAGGGAAGAACTCAATAATATGATATGTTAAGGAGTCTCTTCCATGCTATGATGACTAAAGGGATACCAATTCAGAACCATGTCCTTAAGATGATTGAGTAGATAAAGAAACTCACAAGTCGAAAAATGGTCTTAGAGGAGAACCTGTGTGGATCTTGTGCTTTAGTTCCTACCATATTCATTTTCTCAATTCATAGTGAATTTTAATATGAATAAGCTTAAGGTGACCCTCCTTGTCACACCTCCTGAATTATCACATTGAGGAGGTGTGACCCTCTCTAAAAACGATAATATTATAATTCATCAACACTCCAATCCAAGATCCAAATTAACGTTTGAGGGCACTAAGAATCATTCAAGTCATAATTCACACCCATAAAACCTATACAGTTTATAATCATACACCACTTCACTTAATGATTCATAAAATGCAAAGGCAACTCAACTAAGCATTAACCATATCATAAATCCATAAGTGTGGGAATACATACAATCATAAAACTAATATTTACTATAAGTTCATATCATTATACCAATTAAACTTATCATTTCAAAATCTTGAACATGAGATGTAACATCCCTCATGTTTGAAAATGTTATAAGGGCTTATTTGTAATATAAGGACTTATTTGTAAATATAAGGATTGTTTAATAATTCTTTTACACTAAATAATTTTATATTGAAAGTTTATTGCTAGGGACCAAAGTGTGAATCTTAGAAATTAGATATGATTTGTGAAAGATTGACATTAAGTTTTTTAAAAAATGGAAGACATGTGTCATTAGCTAACCTAAGATTGAGTCAATTATGTTTGTTCTATGGATTACACATAAGCTTCCATCATATATGCTTGCCACCTTATAATCCTTGTATTAAGACAAACCTAAGTAATTAAAGGAACACTTAAGAGAAACTTGCTACAACGTAGACTTGAGAAGAGAAGGGACAAGGAATTGAAGGAGAAGTTTGGCTTTGGCTTGAGGTTTTGCATTAATTCCTCACATTTGGGAATCAAAATTTTCTAAGTCAAGTGTTCTAACTCCATCCTATGGTAAGCTTAAACTTTGTTTTCATCTCAATTCTATTAAATTTGAAAGATTATGTCTTTGTATATGATAACTCTCCCATTTAGGAATAAAACTATGAATTTGAAATTTTTTTGAGATTTTAACCTTTTAGTATTATCCTTACTATAACATTTTGTACCGAACTCTGATTTTAGCAAAACCTAATTCATCTGAAATTATACTTAAATATCTTTCTTGTGATACTAAGATTATTAAATTTGGAGTCCAAATATCTATCCAAACTATTATTTTAACTGACCTTATAAAATCTATAAGACAGAAACTATTGATTCTGACCTTTCAGTACTCTTTTACTTATAACTCTCTGTCTAAGAATCTGATTATAGTAAATCCTACTTCATGAGAAACTAGACTCATAGATATTTCTTTTGATACTAATATTGAAAGATTTAAGATACATGCCTATTGTAACATCTGTTCTAATCATTTCTATAAATTTTATATAATAGAGATGATGTTCTCTGACCTTTGATTACTAAACTAATTATAACTCCTTGTTGGAAACTCGAATTCATACAAAACCTGATTTATCTGAAATTAGATTGATATATCTTTCAAATACTAATTTTGAGCAAATCTGACTACAATTGATTATCCAAATAAATTCTACAATATTCCTTTCGAATTCTGCCAGAATCAAACTTTTGTCGATGTTGCCTATTATTGTTTCATCTCTTTGGAAATTGATTCTAGCTACAATCCTTTCTTCAATTTGAGCTTTGTATTATTGTCTTAAATTCTTATATACCCTTGTCCTTTAATTATTTGTATACCTGAATCTGTTATGTAAAGTTTTTGTTTGTATCGAATTATTTTATATAGGTACATATATGTTTCTTTGTTCCGCATGTGCTTCTAATATATGACAATTTTATTGTTCATATTGTCCTTTTGTACTATGGTGCCTTGTGGGATAATTTGGACCTTTGCTAGAAATGGTAAAGGGATTATTTGGACCTTTACCAGAAATGGTAAAGGGTATATGCTTAGAGCCCGCGATGCTCAGACTTATGTTTGGTGATCATCCAGAAATGGATAAACCATATTATAAATATAGTTCTACAACACTATCTATATTTTTGATATGATATCCAAAGTATTACTTATGTGTTTATCTGTGTGCTTTGGATGAGAATGAAATGAATGTAACGTGAGATATGACATTTGAGCTTGACATTTGAGCTTCTATTTCTTATTCGTTATACTGATATGCTTTAAGATATCTCATATATAATTGTTATGCTTCAAAATATATTCCGAATTATTACATACATCTTTGATATATTCCGAAATATTCCATACGTCATTGATATGTTCTGAGATATCTCATTTACCCCTGATTCGCTTTGAAATATTTCTTACGTCATTGTTATGTTTTGAAATGTTTCATTTGCCCTTGATTTGCTTCAAAACATTACATACGTCATTAATATATTTCAAAATATTTTATTTGCCCTTGATATGTTCCGAAACATTTCATACGTCATTGATATGTTCCAAGATATTTCATTTGCCCATGATTTACTCTGAAATATCCTATATGTTATTCATATGCTCTGAAATATTTCATATACTGTTGATATGTTCCGAAACATTTCATACATCATTAATATATTCTGAGATATTTTATTTGCCCTTGATTTACTCCGAAATATCCTATGTGTCATTCATATGCTCCGAAATATTTCATATGTCGTTAATATGTTTCGAAACATTTCTTATGCCATTGTTAGGTTTCAAAATATTTCATTGGCCCTTGATATGTTCCGAAACATTTCATACGTCATTAATATGTTTTGAGATATTTCATTTGCCCTTGATTTACTCTGAAATATCTTATGTGTCATTCATATGCTCCGAAATGTTTCATATGTCATTAATATATTTTAAAATATTTTATATGTCATTGATATATTCTGAGATATTTTATTTGCCCTTGATTTAAAATATCCTATTTTATATATTTCATATGATTTCTTATGCCATTGTTAGGTTTCAAAATATTTCATTGGCCCTATGATATTTTATTTGCCCTTGATTTACTTTCTTAAATATCCTATGTATCTTATGTCATTCATATGCTCCGAAATGTTTCATATGTCATTAATATATTTTGAAACATTTTATATGTCATTGATATATTCTGAGATATTTTATTTGCCCTTGATTTACTTTGAAATATCCTATGTGTCATTCATATGCTCCGAAATATTTCATATGTCATTGATATATTCTGAAACATTTCATATGTTATTGTTATGTTCTGAAATATTTCATTTGCCTTTGATATGTTCCGAAACATTTTATACGTCATTGATATGTTCCGAGATGTTTCATTTGCCCTTGATATACTCCGGAACATTTTATACATCATTGATATGCTTCGAAATGTCCTATGTGCTATTGATATGGCCCAAAATACTTCTTATGCCCTTGATATGCTTCAAAACCTTCTATATGGTCATTGATATACTCTGAAATGCTTCTTATGCCCTTGATATACTTTAAAACATTCTTTACGTCATTGATATGCTCTGAAAAGTTTCGTATGTCATTGATATGCTCCTAAATATTCTTACGCCTTTGATATATGCCTAAATGCTTCATATGTCATTTGATACATGCCTAAATGCTTCCTATGCTAATGATATGCTCCCATTTCCTCTCCTCAATTGTTATGAATAAAATATAATTTGAATGAAATGGCTCTTATGATTTTGCATCTAATGAGATGCTATCTATGAACTTTTTTATTCCTGCCCTGCATTTTGATACCAAGTTTGCTTGAAAACTATCCTCTTTTGCTATGGATATATTAATCGCTTGCTAAGCTCTTTATGCTCATACCGTTGCTATATAAATTTTTCAGGTTAGCTTGTCACTCACTGAAAAGCTAAATTTGGGTTGAAGTTATGAAAAGTTAGAAGATTTTTTAGCAAATCTTTGTTAGTTGATAGATTTTTATTGTATAAGTACACTTTACATATGATCAAATGTTAAGGATAAATCTAAACTTGTGTTGTAAAAGTTGAAAGGACCTCTCAAGTTCAGGATTTTGAAATGATAAGTTTAAGTGGCATAATGATATGAACTTGTAGTAAATATTGGTTTTATGATTGTATGTATTTCCACACTTATGGATTTATGATGTGGTTAACGCTTAGTTGAGTTGGCTTTGGATATTATGAATCATTGAGTGAAGTGGTGGATGATTATAAACTACATAGGTTTTATAGGTGTGAATTATGACTTGAATGTTTCTTAGTGTCCTTAAATATTAGTTTGGATCCTGGGATTGGATTGTTGTTGAATCATAATATTATTGATCCAAAACAAGGTCACACCTCCTGAATGCTATAATATAAATTTCGGAGGGTGGGGGGGGGGGTGTGTAACATGAGAGGTCCAATTTTATCATATGCAAAGTGTACTTATACAATAAAAACCTATCAACCAATAAAGATCTGCCCAAAATCTTCTAGTTTTTCACTGCCTCAGCCCAATTTTTACTTTTTAGTGAGTAATAAGCTAACCTAAAAAATTTATATAGCAACGAAGTAAGCATAAAGAACTCAGCAAGTAACTTACATATCCATGATAAAAGAGGATAGTTTTCAAAAAAACTTGATATCAAAATGCAAGGCAGAAATATAAGAGTTCATATATAGAATCTCATTAGATGCAAAACCACAAAGGTCATTTCATTCGAAACATATTTTATTCATATCAATTAAAAATAGTAACTGGAGCATATTATTAGCATAGGAAGCATTTAGGCATATATCAAATGGCATATGAAGCATTTAGGCACATATCAAAAGCGTAAGAATATTTAGGAGCATATCAATAACATACAAAATTTTTCAAAGCAAATCAATAACGTATAAAATGTTTCAGAGCATATCGATGGTATATGAAATGTTTCAGAATATATCAATGACATATAAAATATTTCGAAGTATATCAATGAAGTATAAAATGTTTCGAAGCATATCAAGAGCATAAGAAGCATTTCGGAGCATATCAATGGTGTATAGGATATTTCGGAGCGTATCAAAAGCATATGAAATATTTTAGAATATATCAATGGCATATGAAATATTTTGGAGCATATCAATAAAGTATAAAATGTTTCAAAGCATATAAAGAGCATAAGAAGCATTTCGAAACATATTAATAGTGCATAGGACATTTCAGAGCGTATCAATGGCATATGAAATGTTTCAGAATATATCAATGGCATATGAAATATTTTAGAGCATATCAATGAAGTATAAAATATTTCAAAATATATTAATGGCATAAGAAATATTTCGAAGCATATCAGTGACGCATAGGATATTTCAAAGCGTATTAATGACAAATGAGATATTTTAGAATATATTTTGAAGCATAACAATGACATATGAGATATCTCAGAGCATATCGATATAACAAATAAGAAACAGAAGTGCAAATATCATATCTGATGTTACATTCTTTTCATTCTTATTGAAAGTGCACATACAAACATATAAGCAATGCTTTGGATATCATATCAAAAACACAAAGGGTGAAGTGAGATTTCAACAAAATCTACCTTGTTTGGGAGCATCATCCATCTACGTCTAGAGAAAGTCAGAGGGGACCGACAGAGCATCGCGGGCTCTAAGCATATATCCTTTACTATTTCTGGCAAAGGTCTAAATAATCTCTTTACCATTTTTAATAAAGGTCCAAATAATCTCTTTACCATTTCTGACAAAGGTCCAGACAATCCCATAGCCACCAGAGTACAAAAGCACAATGTGAACAATAAAACTGGCATATATCAGAAAGTACACGTGAAATAATAAAACATACATGTGCCTATGCAAAATAATACAATACAAACATAAACATTACATGATAGATTCAAATATTCAAATTATTTAGAGACAAGAGCATACATGATTTCAAAACAATAATGTATAGCTCAATGGAAGTAAAGATTTCAACTAAAATAAATTTTCAAAGGGATAAAACATGAATAGGTAAAATTAATAAAAACTCAATTTTGACAGAATTTGAGAGACGTATTGCAGGAATTATTTGGATAATTAGTTATGCTCCAAATTACTCAAAAAGGTATTGTTAGAAATCTATATCAGTCTATTTTTAGATGAATATAGATTTATAAAGTTTTGAGTTTCTAACAAGGAGTTATAGATAGTTTAGTAACTAATGGTTAGAGAATATCATCTATGTTTTGCAGAATTCATAGAGATGATTAGAACAGATGTTTCAATAGGTATTTATATCTTAAATCTTTCAACATTACTGTCAAAAGATATCTATAAATCTAGTTTCTCATGAAGCAGGTTTTGCCATAATTGGAACAGAGAGTTACAAGTAAAATAGTTCCAAAAGGTCAGAACCAATAGTCTCTGTTTTACAGATTTCATAGGGTCAGTTGAAATAATAGTTTGGGTAGGCATTTGGATTCTAAATTTATTAATCTTAGTATCAAAAGAAAGATATTTGAGTTTGTTTTCGGATGAATTAGGTTTTGCTAAAATCATAGTTCAGTACAAAAAGTTATAGCTAAAATAATGCAGAAAGGTTAGAACCTCAAAAAAATTTTAAATTCATAGTTTTATTCCTAAATTGGAGAGATATCATATACAAAGCCAAAATCTTTTAAATTTTTTTTTTCAGAATTGAGATGAAATTATCAATCACAATCGGCTCATATTTAATAATATAAGAGGGATCAAGTACATACTTTCTGAGGATTGAAACATCAAGGATATATAAATCCATAAGTCTATTAGAAGAGTAAGTCATATTGATAGGTAAGAAATATATAGATTTGGCTAACCTATCAATGATGACCCAAATAGCATCATATCTTCTAGAGGTTCTAGGTAGACCAGAAACAAAATCCATGGTTTCACATTCCCATTTCTACTCGTGAATATTTAAGGGTTACAACAAACCTCCAGGTCTTTGGTGTTCTACTTTGATTTGCTAATAATTCAAATACTTTTAAACATTTATTGTAATTTCATTCTTCATGCCTTCCCACCAATAATGACTTTTAGGATCTCTATATATCTTAGTGCTACTCGGATGCATGGTATACTTGAAAATATAACTTTTCTCTAAAATTTGTTTCTCAATATCTCGATCATTAGGGATGTATATTCTATCTCCAAATCTTAATAGGCCATCCTTTAAAATTCAAAAATCCGGCTTCAATCATTTTTCTACTTCATTCCTCGAGTAAACTAAATGTAGATCTCATCATTATCCTTCTTTAATTTGTTGAATAAGAATAGATTGAACCTGGATAGAGGTCATCAATATCATTAAGTATTGCACGTTCCTCATAACATTCAAGTTGTACTTTTCTTCCAATAACTTCTAGACTAGTCATGAAACTTGTAGATTTTTTTTTTACCAAAATGCATTAGCTACAACACTGGCTTTATTCATAACTCTTTAGTTGTCTAGAAGCTTAAACAATCACTCTCCCACCTTGCATCAAAATACTGCCAAGGCCTTTTCTTGAAGCATTCGTATAAATTACATATCACTTATTACCACTTGGAATAGTGAAATTAGAGGCTCTTATCCATCTTATTTTTAACTAACAGTACCGAAACACCCTTTGGTGAGACATTGGGTCGAATGAAACCCTTATCTAATAATCCTTATGGTTGCTTCTTCTATTCCATTAACTTGAGGGGTGTCATTCTATAGGGAGGCTTAAATATTAGGAGTTGTCCCAAGGACCAAATCAATAGCAAATTCACTCTCTTTGTCTAAAGGTAATCCAGAAAAGTTATCTAAAATACCTCAGGGAATTCTCTGACCACTGAAATTTTACTTAGATAAGTTTCTTGATTTGAATATTTCATTTACATATACAAGATAGCAAAAATAGCCTTTCTACATAAAATAATGAGCTGGTGCTGATATTAGGCAAGGAAGTAAATCAAATTAGTAATAAGTTCTTGTTTTCTAATAGAAATCAAACAAGAAGGATAAATCAAGTTTATTGTCAAAGAATCTCCAACAACAATAGTTACATATAGCACATAATCTAGTGTTCTAGGTGGAACACTCAAGTGGTAAGCATAATGTTGTGAAACAAAAGATAGATTAGAACCAGGATCAAACAAAACTTTTATATTTTTATTAGAAACATAAAGAATACCTTCAACCATTAATTTAGAGGCTCTGGAATCGTATTCAGTGATAATATACATTCTAGTATAGGTTGATGATCTAGAAGGTAGTGGTTCTTTCTTCTTGTTCAAAGGATAGTCTTTTAATTTATGATCCAACTTCCCATAAGCTAAATAGGTTCCAGTCACCCAAAAACACAAACTAGTTTCCTAATTTAATTCACATTTTGCACATGACTGGGTTCTCTACGGTGGTTTTTCCTTTCCCAAATCTAGATGTCTTGACTCTCTTGTTACCACTTTCTGATTCATTTCTTCTCTTATTATTATTAATAAATTTATCCTTACTATTGTTAGGATCTAGAGCGGCACTAAGAGGGGTGGGAGTGGGGGGGGTGGGGGGGTGAATTAGTACAATAGATAAAAATCATAAATTTAAATTAATACCGAAAAGAGTTATGCGTTGAGAAGTTTCGGTTCGACGAAAATGATTTCGGCAAGATAAATATTTCGATTGGATACAAAAAAGAGTTGAGAGAAGGAGATTGCAGCCAAGTAAAAATTGAAATATAGTAATTTAAAAACTCACACCAAGAGAAGTACGCAACGATTTATAGTGGTTCGATCAAATGAATTACGTCCACTTCCAAAACCTCCTCCAATGAGGCTTTCGACTTTCACTATCAATTTTTCTTAAAGGGGAAGGACCAAGCACCTCTCTTACAGACTTTTATAGGTGGTTCAAACTCTCTTACAGGACTTTTACAAATGAGACTTTGGGAGATGAACACTCAAACTTTCAAAAGTAATTTTGCTAGAGTTTTGACTTAGTTCTTATCACTTCTTAATGTGTACACCTAGCTAAGAAGTAAGGGGTATTTATAGGATCAGTTGGCTTCGGAATTGGAGCCAAAAAGAGTCTCATCCCAGATTTTCGAGTGCTGGCGGTACTACCGCTTGGCATTGGTAGTACCACCGCCAGTTGACCCTGCTCTGTTAGTGTATTGGGTGGTACCACTACCCAGTCTGGCGATACTACCTCCTGACAGATTCCTTGGGCTTTGTGGAGGGGCAGTACCATCGCCTGTCAAGCGATACCATCGCTGACAAGTAATAATTATCAGTGGTACCACCATTGACCTGGGGCCGTACTGATAGGATCTAGAGCAACACTAAGAGGGGGCATGAATTAGTGCAGCTGTTAAGAACGATAAATTTTGATGATTAAAAAAACTTTTGGAAACTTCATATGAAAAGAAAGATATTTCATTTCGATTGAATCCGTAATGAAGGATGCTTTAAACTTGAAGTGATTCGTAAGAAGAAGATGAAGAGGTAGAGCATCAAAGTGAAGATGGTTTGCAGTAAAGTAAATTACAAGAATATAAATGCAAACCAATTTATAGTGGTTCGGTCATACGACCTATGTCCACTCCCGATTCCTCTTCACTTGAGGCCACCAGCTTTCAACTAGCTATCTTCCTTCCAATGGAAGAGGACTGACTCCCTTACAGCGCCTTCTCCTTTTGATGAGCTTAGGAGATATCCCTTACAAGCACTAACAAACTCCTCTCTTTGAATAAAGACTAAAGGAGAGAAAGGATTTTAACAGTGTTTTCCTACTTTTAGGTTTAGTATGCTTATTTATACAACCCAAGGATGGGAGGGATTTTTATAGGCTTCAATCTGATTCAAACTTAGAGCCAAAAACCTTTCCATCCCGAGTTTACTGGGTACTAGCAATACCACCGCTTGTCATTGGCTATACCATCACCAGTTTGACCCTGATACTAATAGTACTATCACTAGTCTAGCGATACCATCGCTTAACATACTGATATTATCAATGTACTAGGCGGTACCACCGCCCAATCTCGACGATACCACCACCCAGGTACTCTGTCACTAGGCGGTACCACCACCTAGTATAACCTGGGGAGCTAGTCCTAGATAGTGCCACTGCCCTAGTCTGGCGGTGTTACTGTCCTAGTCTGGCGGTGCCACCGCCAGATAGGTCCAGCACTCCTGGTTGGGCCTTAAACCTGGCCCAAACCAATCCAATATCGAGCCTAATTGGCCCCTACCATGGTTATAGGATTAACACTTAATCCTAATCCTAATTACATGCTAACTATAAAATTAAAAATATTTTCTAAGCTAATACAAAGTCTGAAAAGTCAAGACTTCTTCTGATGGTCTTCCGACGAACCTTCGGACCATTCTACGGACTCCTAGCAAGCTCCTGGACTTCACGACGATCTTGGCGAGTTCCGATGAACTTCTTTGGCAAGTTTCGATCTTTCTTGGTGAGCTCCACAAACTTCCAATGAACCTTCCAGTGAACTTCTGAAAACCCTTCAGTAAGCTCCCTACTCATTCTCAGCCAATTCCGATAATACTCACGACACATCTTCGGACTTCCGTCGAACTCTCGAACTCCCAACGATTTCATTGCACTTGACTTCGACACTTTGCTTCACTTTATGTCTTCATCATTATCGTAGTTAATCCCACACACATAAACCTTAACTTTGATCTAGTTAGTTATACGAATCAACCTCTTATTGCCTGGTACGTCATTGGTCGACGCTTCGTCCAGTTCTTCGGTGTACCATCCTCTCTTGTGGCCTGTTGCCCAATTGACGGTTGACCTCCGCAACCCTGATCTCCTTGGCACAACACCACTCTTCTTGGCCTGATACTCGATATCTTTGTCTGAAGCATTCTGCTGATTGTCGACCGGACCTCTAACTCGACGTCCAATCACCTGACATGATTTTTTCCATCGCAATGTTGATTTATCCTGTGTTAATTGTCTAATCATGATTGAGTAGACCTACGTGGCTCAAAATATAATTAGATAATAAAATACTATCAATTAGTTTCATCATCAAAATCTGATAACCAATAGTCTCCCCCTTTTTGATGATGATAACGAATTGATGATGGAGTTAATCTTAACTCCCGGAGTTTAACTAAACTCCCCCTATTAATATACTATATTGATAGAAACCTTGGATTATCTCAAATCCAAGTAACATGTATCAAAATCATGTTATCAAAAATATCATGTAAATATATAAAAATATTCAATACAACATTACATGAGTTCATCAATCTACTTCTCCCCCTTTGTCATCAACAAAAAGGTGAAGTTGCATTATAGCTAGTTTAAAAGATATGCAAACTTTATAATCATACTACCTATCAATCTAGATGTTTAACATACATCACTTTAAAATATTCAATTATAACAAGTTTTTAAGGATGTGTAATCATGACAATTCAACACTTGCTTCTTGTACAAATTTGCACTTTGCTTCTCTTAAAATTGCAAAGTAGCAATTTTTGTGATAGTGTTTATAATAGCAAGTTTTTCTATTCTCTTTTGAGAAGTGCAAGCAAGTTGTGCCTTTACAATGATTGAGCTAACAATCTTATAAAATTTTCATCATTTTAAACATGCAAGCTAAATTTTCATTATAACATAGAAGCATAGAAGTGTAAGATTGTAAATTTTCTAAGTTTTGCATTTTTGCTTCTATTGAGATAGCACTTCTTTGCTTCTATTTAAATTACAAAATTATAATTCTTCGCAAGTTCTAGCTAGCTACTTTTGCCACTTTTTCTTATGATACTCAAGCTAGCAAGTTTTCTCCGTAATATGTCAAGCTAGCTACTTTGTAAAATTTTTACAACTTTAAACATGCAAGCAACAATTTGCTTTTCTTGTGATACATAAGCTAGCAATCTTTGGCGATACACAAGTTTTGTCATTGTCAAATTCTCTGTAACATGTCAAGCTAGCAATTTTGTCTCCCCTTTATCATTGTCAAAGAGAAGGGAGGATGCAATGTTGTAATTCATTTTCATTTTCATCAAAATGACAAATGAGATATCAAAAATAAATATTGACATAAATGTTTTAATCATCAAAATTCAAGTCATGAATATGAATTCAACATTCAAGCCAACAAGCTAGCTCCCCCTTAGTTATTGTCAAAATGAAGGGGAGGACTCAATGGCTAAAAATTTTAATTATATCCACTTTTCATGTCAATTATAAATTTACATCAATATACATCAATTTTTCAATTATCGCATGATGCGAAGTATTGAAACATAAAAAAGAATCAATTTAAGCATATAATGTTTCAATCAAATTCAAGTCATGAATACCAATGGATATTATTTGTGATTCCAATTTAACAAGATCAAGATCAAGATTCATATGTATCAATTTTCAATTCATGATGAAGGGTATATATCCAAAATATATCAATATCAAGTCATGATTCATTTGAAATCATTTTATTCGTAAAAGAATCATATGAGAACATATTTCATGCATAAGAAATCTCAATTCACAAAAGTTAAGTTATGATTCCAAGAGATTAAGAGAAGAGTCAAGAATCATTAAAAAAAATTATTCAAATTCAACTCGACAACTCCATACTTATTATTAAAATCATTTTTATAGATTTATATAAATGGATTCTTTAACACTATCAAAATCTTATTCATAATTCAAGAGATTCACAAAATATTATAAATGAATTTATCACTTGTCTTTCATGAAAAAATCAAAAAACTTTTAGAGATAGTAAAATTTCAAGAATCATGCATTTCCCTTTCTTTATGATTAATTTCATTTAAGCATGTCTTTGTCTTTTAATGTCAAATAGAGATAAGCATGAAAGTTCAAGACGTAAAGGCAAAATCTCATAAAACAACTCATCAAGCATGATTTTAAGTATCCATTTTCAAGCCATGATAAAAAGAGTAAGTCAAAGATTCAATTATCTCATGTCATGAATTCCAAAAGACATCTCAAGTTATCAACATCACATTAAAAAGATATTTCAAAAAGATATATCGATAAGTGATTCATTTGTATCATTTCATTCAAATTCATGATTCATTTGGAAGGTTCTCCTCTTTAGTAAATAAAAAAAAATTATAGGAAAATAAAATGAATTAAGAGAGATAGAACATAATTGAAGCATCAAACATGATTCATATTTAAAGTGTATCTCATGTCGTAAATATGAATCAAGCATTTGTCAAATCTGAAATTAGCCTCCAAATCACATTCAATAAATTCATCCATGACAAGCATAGATTTATTGACAAATCAATAAAATAGAGGATTGCATTTCATTTTTATAAATTTCTATTCATGTGATTTGTTTCTTATAAGCATGCCTTTACCTTTAATAAATTAAGTGTCAACATTTAAGACGGAAAAGCAAATTTCGTCTTAAAAATCATTAAGTTGAAAAATATTAAGCATGATAACAAACTTTTAATATTTTCATTTCATTATTATCAATGATGATTTCATAAGGTATGTTCAATAGAAGCCATTATCGTATAAATTCGAAATGCAAGTTTTGTCATTAAAGTCATCAAGATCAAATGTATCAAAATCTTTCATTTGAAAATTTTATTAAGAGCAATGAAGATGGTTTACATGTAAGCATGCTCTTGTCTTTTTCTACTAGATTCATGTATCGTCGTATAGATTCGAAAAGTAAGTTTCAAGAGAAATCATTAAAACCAAACGCATGATACACTCATTTATTTTCAAAATATTCATCATGTTTATTTTCATGAGATTCACAAGATTAGTAAAATAAATTCATTAATTTCAATAGGATAGAAAATGTATTTCTATTTCATGTAATTGATTTCATGTGAGCATGTTCAAGTCTTTTATAAAAAGATGTATCAATATTTAAAAATGAGACATAAGTTTCGTCGTAAAACCGTCAAGACCAAATACATCAAAAATAAAACATCATGATAACATATTTTTAATTTTTATGTGTTTTATTTTATGTGGTTGATCTCATATAAGCATGTTCAAATTTTCATGTAAAAACCATGCATCATGTTGAAAGTGAAATCATCAATATGCTTGTTTTTATCTTTTAATCATATTTGGTATGCAAGCATTATCACAAATCATGCACGTATCATTCTAATTTTTACTTTTCAAAAATACTAGAAAGAAAAGCATGATATAATTTTTAAAAATATTTTTTTTTATTTCCTACTATCTAAATTAAGAACTCATGAAAAGACATCATATAATTTCAAAATAGTTCAAGGGAGTTTTGGTTAAGTTGCTTACCTTGTAATTGAAGCTCATCAAACCGAAGTTTGTGTCTTCATCTTTTTTGTATACTTTCCTCTTCTTCATTTTTGTGTACTCATCTTTGGAGCATTTCGGTTTCTTACATTCATAGCAAGAGTTGGTGTTCTTTTCATTTGTGTTCTTTAATTCTTGTTTAATAAACTTTTTAAATTTTAATATCAAAAGTTCAAAGTTTTCAACATTGTCCTCATCACTTGAGTCATCACTTAAGTGGCATTCTCTTGTTCGAAGTATCAAATCCTTCCTGTTCTTTGGAAGGTGGTTCTCGTGTTTATCAAGTTCAAGAGTCATTTCATAGGTCATTAAAGACCCAATTAGTTCTTCAAGTAAATAAATATTCTAAGTCTTTAGACTCTTGAATAACCGTTTTTTTTTAATCCCAACTCTTTGGAAGGGATCTTAAAATCTTATTAATGAGATCAAAACTCGAAAAATATTTACCAAGACTTTTCAAACTATTGACGACATCTGTAAAATGGGTGTACATGTTATCGATAGTCTCGCTTGGTTTCATTCGAAAAAGCTCAAAATCATGCATCAAAATGTTAACTTTCGAGTCTTTGACTCTATTCATTCCTTCGTATATGATTTCAAGAGTGTGCCAAATATCGAAAGTTGTTTCTCATATTGAAATCCGATTAAACTCAATTTTCTCCAAAGTGCAAAATAAGACATTCATAGCCTTTGTATTTAATGAAAAAGATTTTTGCTCCAAATCCGACCATTCGTTCGTCGGTTTAGAGGAAAATTGAAAGCCGTTTTCAATGACATTCCATAAGTTTAAATCTAGAGAAATCAAGAAAACTCTCATTCAAGTTTTTCAATATGTGTAGTCCGATCCGTCAAAGAATGGATGACGAATAATCAAAAAACCCTCTTGACAGCTGTGAAGAACCATTTCTCGTGGGTGTGAATCTAAAGGAGAAATAACAAGGCTCTGATACCAATTGATAGGATCTAGAGCAGCACTAAGAGGGGGGGTAAATTAGTGCAACGGTTAAGAACAATAAATTTCGATGATTAAAGAAACTTTCGAAAACTTCATACGAAAAGAAAGATATTTCATTTCGATTGAATTCATAATGAATGATGCTTTAAACTTGAAATGATTCATAAGAAGAAGATGAGGAGGTAGAGCATCAAAGTGAAGATGGTTTGCAGTAAAGTAAATTGCAAGAATATAAATACAAACTGATTTATAGTAGTTCGGCCAAATAACCTATGTCCACTCCCGATTCCTCTTCACTTAAGGCCATCGGCTTTCCACTAGCTATCCTCCTTCCAATGGGCGAGGACTGACTCCCTTACAGTGCCTTCTCCTTTTGACGGGCTCAGGAGATAACCCTTATAAGCACTAACACACTCGTCTCTTTGAATACAAATGAAGACTAGAGGAGAGAAAGGATTTTAATAATATTTTCCTATTTTTAAATTCAGTGTGCTTGTTTATACAACCTAGGGATGGGAGAGGTTTTTATAAGATCCAATCTAATTCAAACTTGAAGCTAAAAACCTTCCTATCCCAGGTTTACCGAGTACTGGTGGTACCACCGCCTAACACACTGACGTTGTCAATGTACTAGGCGATACTACTGCCCAAGTACTCTGTCACTGGGTGGTACCACCGCCTAGTGCAGCTTGGGGAGCTGGTCCTAAGCGGTGCCACCGCCCCAGTCTAGCGGTGCCACCATCAAATAGGTCCAGCACTCTTGGTTGGGCCTTAAACTCGACCCAAACCAGTCCAATACCGAGCCTAATTAGCCCTTACTAGGGTTATAGGATTAACACTTAATCCTAACCCTAATTACGTGCTAACTATAAAATTAAAACATCTCCTAAGCTAATACAAAGTCTAAAAATTCAAGACTTATTTTGGTGAGCTTTCGGCAAGCTTCTGGTGAATTTCCGGTGATCCTCTAACGAACCCTCATACACCATTCTGTGGACTCCCAGCAAGCTCCTAGACTTCACGACGATCTTGGCAAGTTCCGAGAGCTTCTTCGGTAAGCTTTGATCTTTCTCGATGAGCTCCATGAACTTCTGATGAACCTTCCGGTGAACTTCCAAAAACCCTTCGACAAGCTCCCTACTCATTCTCGGTCAGTTCCAGCAGCACTCACGATGAATCTTCGGACTTCCGTCGAACTCTCAAACTCCCAATGATTTTATCGCACTTGACTCCAGCACTTTGCTTTGTTTTATATCTTCATCGTTATCGTAGTTAATCCTGCACACATAAACCTTAACTCTACTTCAATCTAATCAGTTACACGAATCAATCTCTTATTGCCTGGCATGTCATTAGTCAGCGCTTCGTCCAGTTCTTTGGCGCACTGTCCTCTCTTGCAGCCTATTGCCCAATCAGCGATTAACCTCCGCAACCCTGATCTCCTCAGCGCAACACCACTCTTCTTGGCCTAATGCCCGATATCTTTGTCCGAAACCTTCTGTCAATTGTCGACCGGACCTCCCGCTCAACGTCCAATCACCTGACATGATTTCTTCCCTCGCAACACTGATTCATCCTATGTTAACTGTCTAATCCTAATCAAGTAGACCTACGTGACTCAAAATGTAGTTAGACAATATTAATTAGTTTCGTCATCAAAATCTGAGACCCAATAGGTACCACCACCCAAACCACCTGGGAACCTGTTCTCGGGGCGATGGCACCGCCAGACATGGTCCAATACTACTGAATGGGCCTTGAGTCCAACCCAATCCAATCCAATTAAGGCCTAATTGGCCCCTACTAGGGTTAATTAGGATTATCACCTAATCCTAACCCTAATTACATGCTAACTACGAAATTGAAAACATATTCTCAGCAAAAATGTAAACTGACACATCAGGTCTTCTTCCAGCAAACTTCCGGTGGACTTCCGACACACCCTCGGATATCTTTCGGTGGACTTTTAACAGGCTCCCAAACTTTCTCGGTGAGCTTCGTGAACCTCCGACGAACCTTCTGACAAACTTCCAAAACCTTTGATAAGTCTCAGATTCATTCTCGGGTAGTTTCGACAGCACTTCCAATGATCCTTCAAACTTCCAGCGGACTCTCGAACTTCCAACGTACTTGACTCTGGTAATTTGTTTTATGTCTTCATTGCTATCGTAATTAATCATGCACACTTATCTCAATAATATGGATTAAATTAAATAATCAATCAATTAACTTCATCATCAAAATTCGAGATTCAACAATCTCCTCCTTTTTTATGTTGACAATCAATTGATGATAGAGTTAACCTTAACTCCCCCTATCTATATGCCATATTTTGAGAAAGAAAATACTTGAATTCAAACTCCTTGAATTCAAGCCGAAACCGATAATTTGCATTCATTGAATTTATCGTCATGCTCAACAAGCATGAACTTTTATCTATAAATATGAAACTTCATATTTTTCACATTCCGAAAATGATGTCTAAGGCATGACACCCATTTTCAAGTTCAATGTCGAATGATGATGGGCAATTATGATTTCGACACATGATACCAACTATAATTTTGAAATGTAGCAAGGATCAAATGATAAAATGCATAAATCTAAGGCATGATATCATTTTTTGATACATCATCAAATGGTACACAAATGAAAGCTTATCGTGCCAAGGCAAGATATCAAATTCAAGTAGCATGATACGATAATGATCATAGAGCAATTTTCATTTTAAGCATTCATGAAACATTTGCAATGCATGTGATACATTCCAATGCAATTTCGATACGCTACATATAATTACGATATATTACGATGCTTTTAAAGATAGCAATCAATTTTCGATACAAATCATGGTAATTGCGATACACATTACAATACAATACATACAAGGCATTTATAATTCCATCAAGTTATCAATTCAACTTGTCACATTTTTCTCCCCCTTTGTCATCAACAAAAAGGAAATGAGCCTTGATGTCAAATATTATGATTGGAGGTTTTTGTGAAAAATGACAAAAAGATAAGGATAAATCCATCAAGAAGAATAACAAAAAGTGATTCGTTCATTCTTATTGAAAATTCATGTCTATAAAATCATAAGATAGATCATCGAGGCCAAAATTCATAAGAATTTTTAAGAGCTCATGAAAAATTCATACATGAAAAATTTAGCATTAAGAGTTAATTTTGCATAATAATTCTTGAAGCATAAAAGTGAATCATTCAAGTCATTAAAAAGCATACAAGAATTATTTCTACCAAATGAAATTAGTGAGGTAGAAAAGAGATCATAAAATTTATAAAACTCATGATAAGAATTATAAATGTTCATTCAAGAAAGATTGAAATAAAAAGCATTCATCAAAAATTTCATCAAGAGCTCATGGCATTCATTCAAGAAGAATTCATGAGGAAGAAAAGAGAGATCATTCAAGCTCAAAATTCATGAAAATAGTCATGATGATGTTTTCATACTTAAAAATTCATAAAAGCCAACTTGGCATTTCCATGAAAAATTTATGAAGTGGAATGCAACTAAACATATCATCATCAAAAATTTCATAAAAGCTCATGACGTAAAAATTTGTACAAGAGTTAAGAATTCAGCAAATTCGCATGAATGAAATCCAAAGAGAGTGTTTAAGCTATAGGAATTTTGAGAGCTTCTTCTTTTTATGCAAAGTTCATGACATAAAGATAAGAAAAGGAAAATAGTTCTGAGTATCATGAAGACAAAATTATCAACCTTCAAATGATATGAAAGTGTAAGAAAAATAAATAATGAAATCCATTCATTCATTTCAATAGAAGTAGAGGGAAGATACAAACGATAGAATCAAATTTACCAAATCATTAAAAGGGCATGATATCAATTCCAAACTTCATCAACCGAGAGTCATGCATATGATGCTAAAAATCTTCAATAGATAAAACAAGAGAATCTTTGGAAGTGAAAGCTTCGTTCAAAATACGAATTCGAAATGATGTCATAAGATCCGAAAAGATAATATCAAGTCCATGAAAATTGGAAAGATAAAAAAATTATGAAAAGAGACATACAATAACCTCATATATTAGGACAATTTAGTATGCCTAATTCTCTTCTAATGAAGTCAAATTATTCTTCATTTAAAGGTTTTATGAAGATGTCCACTAATTGGTATTTTGTATCAATAAATTCTAGAGTAACATCATTATTATTGATATGATCTCATATAAAGTGATGTCTAATGTCAATATGCTTAGTTCCAGAGTGTTGAATGAGATTTTTTATTAAACAAATAGCACTTGTGTTATCACATTTTATAGAAATATTCTTTAAATGAATTACATAGTTTTCTAATGTATTTTTCATCCAAACAACTTATGCACAACATACACTTGTGGTTATGTATTCAGCTTCGACCGTAGATAGTGCAATCAATTTTTATTTCTTAGAAATCCAAGAAACAAGTGCATATCCTAAAAATTGGTATGTTTCGGATATGCTTTTTCTATCTATTCTACATCTGCCAAAATTTACATCCACATAGCCTATTAAATCAAAGTCATTAGATTTTGAATACCATAATCCTAAGTTGTGAGTTACTTTAATATATCTAAGGATTCTTTTAACGGTTTTAAGATGAGATAACTTAGGATTAGCTAGAAATCTAGCACAAAGTCCTACACTAAATATGATATCCAATCTAGTTGCGGTGAGGAAAAGTAAACTACCTATCATTCCCCTATATATTTTTTGATCAAAACTTTCTCCACTTTCATCCATGTCTAACATAGTGGAGGTACCCATAGGAGTGTTGATGGCTTTTGAACCATCCATATTAAATTATTTTAATAATTCTAAAATATATTTGGTTTGACTAAAAAATATACTATCACTAAGTTGTTTAATTTGTAATTCTAAAAAAAAAGTTAGTTCACCCATTAGACTCATTTCAAACTCATGACTCATACACTTGGCAAATGATTCACATAGTGATTCATTTGTAGAATCAAAGATAATATCATCAACATAAATTTGAATAATAAAAAATTTATTTTTAAAATATTTAAAAAATAATATAGTATCAACCTTGCCTTTAGTAAAATTATTTGAAATAAGAAAATATCTAAGTCTCTCGTACCAAGCCCTTGGGGCTTGTTTTAACCCATAGAGAGTCTTAGTCAATTTAAATGCATGATTAGAAAAAAAAAAGTTTTTAAATTTGTGTGTTGTTCAACACACACTTCTTTGGAAATAAAGTCATTTAAGAAAGCACTTTTAACATCCATATGAAATAACTTAAAATTATTACTACTAGCATAGGCAAGACGCATCCTTATGGCTTCTAATCTTACCACAAGAATGAATGTTTCTTTATAATCGATACCTTCTTCTTGGTTGAAACCCTTGGCCACTAATCTAGACTTGTTTCTAACCACGATACCAAATTCATCTTGCTTATTTTTAAAGACCCATTTAGTACCAATAACTAAATGGTCACTAGGTCTAGGAACAAGCTTCCACACCTCATTCCTTTCAAATTGGTTCAATTCATCTTGCATTGTGATAACCCGAGAATCATCTTTCAAGGCTTTGTCAATGTACTTAGGTTCAATTTGAGAAAGAAAAACGATATTGACACAAAAATTCTTAAAAGAAGAATGAGTTTGAACTCCTTTTGATGTGTCTCCTATAATTAGCTCCTTTGGATGGACATCTACATACTTCCATTCTTTAGGTAAGGAAATTTGGGAAGAAGATGCATCCAAGTTGCTATCTGAAGGAGAGGTTTCATTCAAATTTAAACCATTAAAATCAAGATTATCATCAAAATTATTTTTCTTAAATTCAAAAATTTCATTGAAAACAACATGAATAGATTCTTCTATAACCAAGGTTCTTTCATTAAAAACACGAAAAGCTTTAGAAATTGAAGAGTAACTAAGAAAGATGCCTTTATTGGATTTTGCATCAAACTTTCCTAAGGAATCCTTTTCATTCAAGATAAAGGATTTGCAACCGAAAACTTTAAAATAAAAAATGTTTAGATTTTTATTATTCCATAATTCATAAGGAGTTTTGGAGAGAGATGGTCTTATTAAAACCTTATTCATGATATATGGCCCAAAAGTATTTGGGTAAACTATGTTCATTTAATATGGTTCTTGTCATTTCTTATAAATTCCTATTCTTTCTTTCTACTACTCCATTTTGTTGAGGATTCCTCGGAGTAGAGAAATTATGGTTATATCCATTAGATTCACAAAAATTTTGGAAGTCATGGTTTTGAAATTCATCACCATGATCACTCCGAATCGATGAAATCATAAAACCCTTTTCGTTTTGAGCAAGTTTACAAAATTTAGAAAAATATTTAAAACAATCACTTTTGTGAGCCAAGAAATAGGTTCAAGTGTATCTACTATAGTTGTCTATGATTACAAAGGTATATTTGCTACCTCCTAGGCTCGTTGTGTCAATTGGTCCAAATAAATCCATATGAATTAATTACAATGGTCTAGAGGTGCTTATTTGATTCTTTGGTTTAAAACTATTTTTTATTTGTTTTCCTAGTTGAGAAGTATCACACACTGTCTTTAATGAACTTAACATTGGGAATGCCCCTTACAAGTTCTTTAGATATGATTTGAGAGATTAGTTTTATGCTAGCATGACCTAATCTCCTATATCAAAGCCAAGTATCATCATTTAAAGTTGAAAAGCACATTTCATTGTTAAGATATCAATGTTTATGGTGTAGACATTATTTTGTTTCAGTACAATTATAGATATGTTGTTGTGCGGTTTTTCAATAATGCAAGCATTAGGTTTAAATTTTATGATATATCCTTGCTCACACAATTGACTAATGCTCAAAAGATTATACTTTAAGCCATCTACTAACAATACATCATCAATTAAAAAGCTTGATTTGTTACTATGGTTCCCTTGCCAATGATTTTACCCTTTTTGTCTCCGAAGGTGACATACCCTTCGTCTTGGCTAGTGAGCTTAGAGAATTGAGTTGGATCTCCAGTCATGTGCCTTGAGCATCCACTATCAATATACCATCTCTTGCTCCTAACTTGTGTGGGTGAATATGTCTATAAAAGAGGATAATTTTTAGGTACCCATATGAACTTGAGTGTCTCAAAAATTGATCTACTAATCATGTGCCTTGAGCATCCACTATCAATGTACCATCTCTTACTCCTAGCTTGTGTGGGTGAATGTGTCTATAAAAGAGGATGATTTTTAGGTACCCATATGAACTTAAGTGTCTCAAAAATTGATCTACTAATCTTGTCATTATTCATTAAGTTCCTTATAGTTCCTTTAGGAACCCATATCAAGTTATGTGGGCTAAGTTTCTTAAATGGATATTTGTAAGCAACATGATCGGGTTTGCAACAAAAGTTATATTTTGTGTATGTTAAAACATACAATGTAGGGCCTTTAATGAAATTGATTGGATTTTGATGAGACCGACTCACAAATCTAATTCCACTTCTCTTTCCAACATGATCCTTGTTTGCAAGGATCATGTCCAAGCCCTTGCTATCGACCTTAAATTTATCTAAAGTCTCTTTGAGTAGCAAGTTCTCCTTAATTATCTTTAAGTATTCACACTTAGAGCATGAAGGTAAAGGGGGAGTATCAAGTTTAAGACTATCAAGTTTATCAACCAAGAGAGCATGCTCCTTTTTTAGCAAATTAAAATCTTTTACTAATAATTCTATACTCATCAAAGAATTCATGAAAGGCATTTTAAAAGCTCGTCAAAAGTTAAATTTTCAATAACTAAATCACATACCTCTTTTCCGAAAGCTATTAAAGTGAAGTTAGCCACCTCCTTGTTGCTTGCTTCTTCGTCTTCAGAGCCACTTAAGTCATCCCATATTGCCTTTAGAGCCTTCTTCTTCTTATATTGCTTCTTCTTGGCTTGGGGGCATTCATTTTTGAAGTGCCCCAGCTTCTTGCATTCATAACATATTACTTGTTCCTTTTTAGGTTTAAGTTCATTTTTAGAATCATTTTTAAATTTATTTCTTCTAATAAATTTTTTGATTTTTTGAGTCAAGAGTACAAGTTCGTCATCAAGGTTCTCATTATTTGAAGATTCTTTCAAGTGGTTTTCTTATATTCTCAATGTTATATCATTCCTATTCTTTAGAAGGGGGTTCTCGAACTCATCACGAGTATGGCATATTATCTCGTAGGTCATTAATGACCCAATTAGTTCTTCAAGAGGAAAGTTCTTTAGATCCTTGGACTCTTGAATGGTCGTAATTTTTGGATCCCAATTCTTTGGAAGGGATCTTAAAATTTTAGTTACAAGTTCAAAATTAGAAAAACCTTTTCCAAGTGCTTTTAGTCCATTGACGACATCCGTAAAACGAGTGTACATATCTCTGATGGACTCACTTGGTTTCATCCAAAATAATTCATAAGAATGCACCAAAAGATTGATTTTAGACTCTTTCACTCGGCTAGTGCCTTCATGAGTGATTTCAAGAGTATGCCAAATATCAAAAGCTGATTTATAAATTGAAACATAATTAAATTTATTTTTATCAAGAGCACAAAACAAGGCATTCATAGCCTTTGCATTAAGAGAGAAAACCTTCTTCTCCGATTCATTCCATTCGTTCATCGGAAGAGAATATTTTTGAAAGCCATTTTTAATAATATTCTAAAGTTCAAAATCTATGAAAATAAGAAAAATTCTCATGTGAGTCATCCAATAAGTATAATCTGACCCATTAAATATAGGTGGACGTGTAATTGAATAATCCTCTTGCATGCCGAAAAACTCCATCTCTCTTGGGTTTTAAACCAAATGAGAGTGACCTCACTCTGATACCAACTGTTAGGATCTAGAGCGGCATTAAAAGAGCAGGGGTGTTAGTGCAATAGATAAAAACCATATATTTAAATCAATTCTGAAAAGAGTTGTGCGTTGAGAAGTTTTGGTCTGACAAAAATGATTTCAACAAGATGAATATTTCGATTAGATACGAAAGAGAGTTGAGAGAAGGAGATTGAGAGATTGCAGCCAAGTAAAAATTAAAATAAAGTAATTTAAAAACTCATACCAAAAGAAGTATGCAGCGATTTATAGTGGTTCGGTCAAATGGCCTACGTCCACTTTTGAAACCTCCTCCGATGAGGTTTTTGACTTCCACTATCAATTCTTCTTGAAGGGGAAGGACCAACCACCCTTCTTACAAACTTTTACAAGTAGTTCACACTCTCTTTAGACTTTAGGAGATGAACACTCAAATTTTTTAAAGTAATTTTGCTAGAGTTTTGACTCAATTCTTATCACTTCTCAATGTGTACAGCTAGCTGAGAAGTAAGGGGTATTTATAGGCTCAGTTGGTTTTAGAATTGGAGCCAGAAAGAGTACATCCTGAATTTCCAAGTGCTGACAGTACCACCACCTGGCACTAGTGGTACCGCCACCAGTTGACCCTGCTCTATCGGTGTACTAGGCAGTACTACCATCTGACAGAGTCCTCGAGCTTTATAGAGGGGTGGTACCACCGCCTGTCAAGCAGTACCACTGCTAATAAGTAATAACAATTAGTAGTACCACCGCTGACTTGGGGTGGTACCACCCCCCAGACCACTTGGGAACCTATTCCCAGGGTAGTGCCACCACCAGACATGGTTCAACACTACTGAATGGGTCTTAAATCTGACCCAATCCAGTCCAATTAAGGCCTAGTTGGCCCCTACTAGGGTTAATTAGGATTGTCACCTAATCCTAACCCTAATTACATGCTAACTATGAAATTGAAAACATATTATAAGAAAAAATATAAACCAGCACATCAGGTCTTCTTCCGGCAAGCTTCTAGTGAACTTCCGGTGAACTTTGACACACCCTCGGATATCTTTCGATAGACTCCCAGTAGGCTCCCGGACTTTATAGTGATTTCCGACGAATCTTTTGGCAAACTTCCAAACTTTCTCGGTGAGCTCCACGAACCTCCGATGAACCTTTCGGCGAACTTTTGAAACCTTGAGCAAGTCCCAGATTCATTCTTAGCCAGTTCCGGTAAGATTCCGATGATCCTTCGGACTTCCGGCAGACTCTCGAACTTCTAATATACTTGACTCTGGTAATTTGCTTTATGTCTTTATCGCTATCATAGTTAATCATGCACACTTATCTCAATAATATGGATTAGATCAAATAACCTATCAATTGACTTCATCATCAAAATTCGAGATTCAATAACTATTCTTGCGCTTGATCTCCTAAAATTCTTTTTTTTTCCTACCAACGCTTAGCATCTCCTTCCAACATAAAGGAGGCAAAAGAAATCTTCTAATCATCAAGATAATTTAAGATATCAAATTTTTTTCTCCATTCATATCATTCATTGGTTTGCTATCATTGGATTAGACTAACCACTAAAACTAGGAGGACTAAGCTTCTTAAACTGTTCAATTCTCAATTCATTTTGATTTGATATCCCCGATCAATCCTTTCATCCCACTCAATTAATAAAAAAAATAAGGTAGAACCAAATATCCTCGTCATCCTAGATTCCTAGAAAACATTAAAGAAAATTTCTATTAATCGTCATATAATTACTAAACCTCAATATATTTTGCACATCAAACTTATCAAATCTCTCAATGATCCTCAAATCATGTTCTGATACCACCTTTGTCGCGCCCCCCGAATTATCACATTCAGGAGGTGTGACATTGTCTTAAATCAATAATATTATCATTCATCAATAATCCAATCTAGGATCCAAACTAACGTTTGAGGATACTATGAATCATTCAAGTCATAATTCACACCCATAAAACCTATGCAGTTTATAATCATACACCACTTCACTCAATGATTCATAAAATCCCAAGGCAACTCAACTAAGCATTAACCACATCATAAATTCATAAGTGTGGGAATACATACAATTGCAAAACCAATATTTACCACAAGTTCATATCATTATACCAATTAAACTTATTATTTCAAAATCCTGAACATGAGAAGTCCTTTAAAATTTTACAATACATAAGTTTAGATTTATCCTTAACATTTCATCAAATGCAAAGTGTACTTATATAATAAAAACCTATCAACCAATAAAAATATGTCCAAAACCTTCTAGTTTTATACTGTCTCAACCCAATTCTAACTTTACAGTGAGTGATAAGCTAACCTGAAAATTTTATACAGCAACAGAGTGAGCATAAAGAGCTTAGCAAGTGACTAACATATTCATGGTAAAAGAGGATAGTTTTCAAATAAACTTGATATCAAAATGCAAGGCAGAAATACAATAGTTCATAGATAACATCTCATTAGATGCAAAACCACAAAGGTCATTTCATTTGAATCATACTTTACTCATATCAATTAAGGAATGGTAATTGGAGCATATCATTAGTATAAAAAGTATTTAGGCATGTATCAAATGGTATATGAAGCATTTAGGCATATATCAAAGGCATAAGAATGTTTAGGAGCATATCAATGGCATACGAAACTTTTCAGAGCATATCTATGATAAATGAAATGTTTCAGAATATATCAAAGGAATTTGAAATATTTTAGTGCATATCAATGAAGTATAAAATCTTTCGAAGCATATAAGAGCATAAGAAGTATTTCGGAGCATATTAATGGTGCATAGGACATTTCGAAGCGTAGCAATAGCATATGAAATGTTTCATAATATATCAATGGCATATGAAACATTTCAGAGCATATCAATGAAGTATAAAATGTTTCAAAACATATCAAGGCATAAGAAGCATTTTGGAGCATATTAATAGCGTATATGACATTTCAAAGCATATCAATGGCATATGAAATATTTTAGAATATATCAATAGCATATAAAATATGTCAAAGTATATCAATGAAGTATAAAATATTTCGAAGCATATCAAGTGCATAAGAAGCATTTCGAAGCATATCAGTGGCGCATAAGATATTTCAAAGCATATTAATGGCAAATGAGATGTTTAAGAATATATTTCGAAGTATAACAATGGCATATGAGATATCTCAAAGCATATCGATATAATAAATAAGAAATAGAAGCGTAAATACTATATTTGACGTTATATTCTTTTTATTCTCATCCAAAGCGCACATACAAACACATAAGCAATGCTTTGGATATCATATTAAAAACACAAAAGGTGAAGTGGAATCTCAAACAAAATCTTTCACATCTAGGAGCATCATCCATCTACATTTGGATGAAGCTAAAGGGGGCTAGTAGAGCATCGCGGACTCTAAGCATATACTCTTTATCATTTCTAGCAAAACTCCAAATAATCCCTTTACCATTTCTGGCAGAGGTCCAGACAATTCCACAACCACTAGAGTACAAAAGAATAGTGTGAACAATAAAACTAGCATATATTGGAAAGCACATACGAAACAATAAAATATATATGTGCCTATACAAAATAATACGATACAAACATAAACATTACATGATAGATTCAAATATGTAAATTATTTAGGGACAAGAGCATACAGGATTTTAAAACAATAATGTACAGCTCAATGAAAGTAAGGATTTTAGCTAAAATTAATTTCTAAAGGGATAAAACATGAATAGACAAAATTGATAAAAACTCAATTCTGACAGAATTTGATAGATATATTGCAAGAATTATTTTGACAATCAATTATATTCTAAATTACTCAAAAAAGGTATTATTGGAAAGCTATATCAGTCTATTTTCAGATAAATATAGATTTGTAAAGTTTTGAGTTTCTAACAAGGAGTTATAAATAGTTTAGTAACCAATTGTTAGAGAACATTATCTCTGTTTTGCAGAATTCATAGAGATAATTAGAACAAATGTTTCAATAGGTATTTATATCTCAATCTTTCAACATTACTATCAAAAGAAAGACTATAAGTCTAGTTTTTCATGAAGTAGGTTTTGCTATAATTGGATTCTTTGACAAAGTGTTACAAATAAAAGAGTACCAAAAAGTCAGAACCAACAGTCTCTGTTTTACAAATTTCATAGGATCAGTTGAAATAATAGTTTGGGTACGCATTTAGATTCTAAATTTATCAGTCTTAGTATCAAAAGAAAGATATTTGAGTCTGTTTTCGGTTAAATTAGATTTTGCTAAAATCATAGTTCAGTACAAAAAGTTATGACTAGAACAATATAGAAAGGTCAAAATCTCAAAAAATTTCATATTCATTATTGTATTCCTAAATGGGAGAGATATCATATACAAAGCCAAAATCTTTCAAATTTTTTTTTTTAGAATTGAGATGAAATAAAAGTTCAAGATTTTTGTAGGATAGGGTTAGAACACTTGTCTTAGAAAAATTTGATTTCCAAATATGGGGAATTGATGTAAAATCTCAAGCCAAAGCAAAACTTCTTCTATTTCAATTCCTCTTCTCTCTCTTCTCAAGTCTATGTTGGTTGCAATAAGTTTTCCTTATTTGTTAAGTTTTCCTTTAGTTTCTCCTCTAATTGCTTAGGTTTGGTTAATTCAAAAATAGTAACGTGGCAAGCATACATGATGAAAACTTATAAGTCAACAAATATAAGTTGCACTATCCTTAGGTTAGCTAGTGACACATGTCCTCTATTTTTTTTAACTTAATATGAATCTTTCATAAATCATATCCAATTGCTAAGATTCACACTTTGGTCCCTAGTAATGAACTTTCAATATAAAATTATTTAGGATAAAAAAATTATTAAACAATCTTCATATTTTTAAATAGGTCCTTATATTACAAACAAGTCCTTATAAAATTTTCAAAAATGAGAGATGTTATGCTCCTAGAGCTCCTCAATATGTTGAGGGAAGCAAAGAGGACCATTAAAAAAGAAAAGCTAGTTCTCTATACTGGTAAGACCAGAAAGAAAAGGAAGGTTGAGAAGTCCCTTAAGAAGGGCAAGAGCAAGGGCCAACTGGGTAAGGCAAAGGTTGCTAGGAAAGACATAATATAAGACAAAGGTCAGTGCTTCCACTACGACAAAGATGAGTACTATAAGAGAAACTACAAAGAGTACTTTGTAGAGAGGGCGAAACAGAAGCTTTGAGAAGCTTCAGGTACATTCATGATTAGTCTCTATTTGTTAGAATCTTATGATAACACATGAGTATTGGATACCGAGAGTGCTTATCACATCTGCAATTCGTTGTAGATTCTTGCACGACCTAAGAGATTGGAGAGAGGCAAGATAGACCTCAAGATGGGCAATGGAGTAAAAGTCGCTATAGCAGCTGTTGGCGAAGTCACGCTATATCTGTTTGGTGGAGCTATTATTGCATTAGATGCATGCTATTATGTTCCTTCTATTATCAAAAATATTATTTCTATTTTATGTTTGACAGTTAATGGTTATAAATTAATTTTTTAGAACAATAGTTGTTCAATATCATTAGATAATAAGATTATCATGAGAGGAATGTTACATAATGGTTTATTTATGCTAGACATAGCTCCATATATCATGAGTATAAGTGAGTCTAAGAGGAAATGAGAAGAGATGAATATTACATATCTATGGTATTGTAGGCTAGGTCACATCCATAAGGGAAGGATTCAAAAGTTGCTAAAGGATGGATACCTAGATCCATTCGACTATGAGTCATATACAACATGCGAATCTTGCCTTCATAAAAAAATGATCAACTCTCCATTTAGTGGAACTGGAGAGAGAGAGAGAGAGAGCCACTTAGTTGCTGGAATTCATTCATAGTGATGTATGTGGTCTCATGTCAACTTATGCTATATGTGGTTACTCCTGCTTCATTACTTTTATTGATGATTTCTCAAGGTACGGATATGTGTACTTGATGAAGTACAAGTCTGAGGCCTTCGAGAAATTCAGGGAATATAAAAATGAAGTGGAGAACCAAACTGGAAAGAGTATCAAAACTCTTCGATCAGATCAAGGAGGTGAGTACTTGAGTACAGAGTTCACCTAATTCCTCAAGGAGCATGGAATTCTATTCTAGTGGACATCTCCTTATACACCACAACTCAATGGTGTATCTGAAAGGAGGAATCACACATTATTAGATATAGTATGATCCATGATGTGTTTCACCGACCTACCCATCTCATTCTGGGGATATAAGATATGGAAAGGGATGTGTTTCACTGCAGCTTACCTTCTGAACAGAATTCCAACTAAGTTGATGGTGTCGACTCCATATGAGATATGGAAAGGGAAGAAATCTGATATTAAAGTTGTTAAGATTTGGGGCTGCTCTACCTACGTCAAGAGACACAACCCTGACAAGTTAGAGAAGACGAAACGATGCAAGTTCGTGGGATACCCCAAGAAAACTTATGGGTATTATTTCTATCACCTTGAGGACCAAAAGGTCTTTGTAGCTAAGAGAGCAGTGTTTCTAGAGAAGGAACACATTCTTAGTAGAGACAATAGGAGCATGATAGAGTTGAATGAGGTTGGAGAACCTAACTCAAGCACCATTCTACAGCCAAAGTCTGTTCAGGTACCTAGCACAGAAGTTCCAACTTTACGTAGGTCCAGTAGAGTATCTCATCCTTTTGAGAGATATGTGGGACTTATCACAAGAGAGGATATTGAGGATATTGATCCTCAAACTTACGAGATGGCTATTATGAGTATAGACTCTGGGAAATAGTAAGAGGCCATGAATTCATATATGGATTTCATGTACTCTAACAAGGTTTCGAACCTAGTAGATGCACCCGAGGGTATTGTACCAATTGGCTATAAATGGATCTTCAAAAAGAAGATTGGAGTAGATGGAAAGGTAGAGACCTATAAAGTAAGGCTAATGGCTAAGGGATATTATTAAGTTAATGTGTTGATTATAACGAAACCATCTCACCTGTAGCCATGCTAAAATCCATCTGAATTCTATTGCTATTATAGCACACTATGATTATGAAATCTGGCAGATGGATGTAAAAATGGCATTCCTCAATAGCAACCTCGATAAGGAAGTGTATATGATACAATCTGAGGAATTCATGTATAGGGATAGTCCAGATAATGTGTGCATGTTGCTTAAGTCCATCTATGGATTGAAGGAAGCTTCCCAAAGTTGGAACATAAGATTTGATAAGGCGATCAGACCTTATGACTTCGTTAAGTATGAAGATGAGCCTTGTGTATACAAGAAGGTAAGTGGGAGTACTATCACATTTTTGCTGTTGTATATGGATGACATCCTAATCATTAGGAATGATGTATGAATGCTCTCTGCAATAAAGTCTTGGCTTTCTAGACACTTCTCCATGAAGGACTTAGGGGAAGCATTCTGCATATTGAGGATTCAGATCTATAAAGATAGATCTAAGAAAATGCTTGGCTTATCCCAGTCTAGGTACATAGACACCATTGTCAAAAGATCTAGCATAAAAAATTTCAAGAGATGTCTCATACCAATGAGATATAGAACATCACTTTCTAGGAGTATGTCCCTAAAGACTCCTAAAGAAAGCACAAACATGGATAGGATACCCCATGCCTCAGCGATAGGGTCTTTCATGTATGCTATGCTATATACCAAGCCTGATATAGCGTATGCTCTGAGTGTCACGAACAGGTATCAGGCCGATCCAGGCTTGGAGCATTGAAAAGTAGTAAAGTATATCCTTAAGTACTTGAAAAGGGCTAAGGATCTTTTACTAGTATATGGAGGCAGTAGCCTTAGGGTTGAGGGCTACACAGAATCAAGCATCCAGTCAGTCTAATTTAGGATGTGTGTTCACCATGAATAAAGGAGCAATATGCTAGAAAAGTTCCAAGTAAGACACTACTACTGACTCGACCATAGAGGCGAAATACATTGTTGTAGTAGAGGCAACAAAGGAGGGAATCTGGATAAAGAAGTTTATCATAGATCGAGGAGTCGATTCCTTTATATTATAATAACAATAGAGCAATTGCCCAAGCGAATGAACCCAGGTCTCATCAGAAGTCAAAGCACATTCTGTGGAGGTTCCACCTGATAAAAGAGATTGTCGCTCGAAGAGATGTAGTAGTGGAAAGAGTTCTATCCAAAGATAACATTGCAGATCCACTAACGAAGCTGTTGTCTCAGATTATCTTTGAGCGTCACAGTGGTCTGATAGGAATCAAACACATAGGTGATTGGCTTTAGGTCAAGTGGGAAATTGCAAGTCATAAGTGTCCTACAAGCCAATCACGTGAGTGATGGCATGTGTGACTTGACATATACTCTTTTTGCTTATTATTTAGCATATTATCTCTTTATCTTACATGTTGCATATACTGTGATGTCTATAGATCTGTGCAATGGGAATCAGATCGTGATGAGATCACGATATTGAGATCGATTCACCTTTAAATACATATCCTAAATAATCCCGATCATAGGTTACTCGAGAAGACATCGAGATAACTGGACAGACTGGTGTGTTGTATACCCGTCCATATAATGGAGGCGGCTAGTCTCATAGCTGCTCGTGTGGGGACACTAGGGATACAGTGCAGGTGCTCATTGTAGAATGAGTTCACTAATTGATTCCCCCATGGAATGATGGATGGTTGATGATACCTTATTATTAGATAGCAATTCCTTAATCCTAGTAGTGTATCTTATCCTTAGACTTGAGACACCAAGGATATCCTATATGAGTACTCCACTCTTTGATACCAGACTTATAAGTTTGGAAGTTCTAGATCTAGTACAACCAGTTATTAAGAGTGGTAGCTAACCTTACGATGGCTATTGAGTATCGTTAGGGAATCATCCACTCTCGATATCATGAGAGGAATATCTCATATGTTCTTGCTCAAACAAATCCTTGGCCAACGTTATATAGATTGAGAGAGAAAGAGTTTTCCGGAAGAATCAGATTAGAGAGAGACTCGAGGAGAAACCATATGGGCCTGACAGCACCATGCCCGATATAGGGTCTCTGGGATATTAGATGGATGAGGGACTATAGGTACATGGTATCTAAGGACATATAGGTCCAAAGGATTGGATTGCCCTGTATCATCTAGGGATTGTGACGTGTGGCCTAGTACGTCCGTAGTCGATGAGTCGAGTGAATTATTATGGAGATAATAATTCATTGAGTCAAAAGGAGTTCTAACAAGCATGACTCATGGCCAGCTCGATATTAGACCTAGAGGGTCACACACACATAGTAGGTGTTGCGACGAGTAGAGGTTCGGATATGAGATATCCGATGGAGCCCCTATCTTATTGGATATTCGTTAAGCCCCTGAATTATTAGATCCTATAGATGAGATCCAATAAGAGCTAATAAGAGATTATTGGGTAAAGACCCACTAATCTAAGAGGCTTGGGTAATTAGATAGAGATCCAATACCCAATAGGGCAGGATCCATTATGGTTAAGTTGATAAGGAACCTCTATAAATAGGAAGGAACCAAAGGCCCATAGGCTAATAGTTTTTTTGGCAGCCACCTCCTATTCTCCTCCCCCTCTCCTCCTCAGCCAGAAACTCCAGTTTGGGGCGTGTGGACAACAAGAAGGGCTGACCCCTTCTTGTTTGCGTAGTGCGCACATAGAGGAGATTTGTGCAGCAATTTGAGAAGCGTCATTGCAGCCCTTGCCACGTGGATTATCTCTAGAAAGGAGGATATTTAAACTCCTTCATCTAGTCCCATAGATTTATAGGAATTCAAGGATATACGATCTTCCTAGGTATTTTTCCTATGTGTAGTTTTTCGATTTTGTGATTTTTTGTGCACCAACTTTTGCACAACGATAAGAACCTCTTTTTCTATAGGAAATCTGTGGTTTTTTATTTCTATTCTTTTGTTGCACATATGATGTCGCTACAGATTTTCTAACAAAATCTGCTATAACTGAGGCACAAAGCCAAATGCACCCGAGATGCATAAGTCAAGAAAACCCAACCTGCACCAAGATAAATTCGTTGCGACAAAGGCATAAGCCCAAATGTGCCCGAGATGCATGAGTTGGGAAAACCCAACCTACATGAAGAGAAATCTGCTACGACGGAGGCATAAGGCCAAATGCGCCCGAGGCATGTAAGTCAACAAAACTCGACCCATACCAAAATAAATCTACTATGGAAAAGGCATAAGGCCAAATGTGCATAAGACACGTAAATCGAAAAAGCCCAAACATCTACTATGACGGAGGCTTAAGGCTAAATGTGCTCGAGACATGTAAGACAAGAAAACCTGACTCATGCCAAGATAAATCTGCTATGACAGAGGTACAAGGCTAAATATGCCCGAAACATATAAGTTGGGAAAACTTAACCCGCTAAAGAAAAATTCACTATGATGGAGGCTCAAGACCAAATACACTCGAGATGCATGTTGGGAAAACCATACCCATATGAAGATAAATCCACTAGGGGGGCATAAAGTCAAATGCACCTAAGATACGCAAGTTAGGAAAACCAAACTCGCACTAAGATAAATCTACTACAGTGGAGGCGTAAAGCCAAATGCGCCCGAGATGCGTGACTTAAGAAATCCTGACCTGCATAAAGAGAAATATACTAGGCAGAGGCGCAAGACCAAATGCACCCTAGACATGTAAGTAAAAAAAAACCCAACCACTATGAGGAGAAATTTGTTATAACGGAGGCGCAAGGCCAAATGTGCTCGAGATGCGTAAGTTGGAAAAACCTGACCCGAGCTAAGATAATCTGTTATGATGGATGTGCAAGGCCAAATGGGATACGTGTAAATCTGGAAAACCTAACCCACACCAAAGACATGTAAGTCAAAAAAATTTGACCCATGCCATGATAAATATGCTATGACGAAAGCACAATGCCAAATGCGCCCAAGACGTGTGAGATAGGAAAATGCATACACATGAAGAGAAATCCGCTATGGCAAAAGTGCATGGCCAAATGCGTCTGAGACATGTTAATCGAAAAAATCCAACCTGTGTGAAGATAAATCCGTTATGGTGGAGGTGTAAGACCAAATAAGCTTGACATACAAAAGTTGAAAAAACTCAACCTACACCAAGATAAATCCGCTACGATGGAGGCACAAGGTCAAATGCACTCGAGATGTGTGAGTTAAGAAAACCTGACCTACGCAAGAAGAAATATACTACATCGAAGATGCAAGGCTAAATGCGCCTGTGATGTATAAGTCGAGAAATCTTAACCCGCATGAAAAGAAATCTGCTACAATGGATGTGCAATGCCAAATGTGCCTAAGACACATAAGTTAAGAAAACCCAACCTACACTAAGATAAATCTGCTATAATGGAGGCACAAAACCAAATGCACCTAAGATGCATAAGTCAGTGAAACATGACCCATGCTAAGATAAATCCATCTTTGCGGAGGCACAAGGCCAAATACGCCTGAGACACTTGAGTTGAGACGCTTGAGTTGAGGCACAAGGCAAATATGCCTAAGACCCTTAAATCGAGGTGCAAGACTAAATATGCTCGAGATGCTTAAGTCGAGAAAAATCGACCAGGGGGATCTGTTATGATGGAGGTACAAGGCCAAATGTGCTTGAGATGCTTGAATTGAGAAAACCTAACCCACATGAGATCTGCTATAGTTGAGGCCTTGATATGCTCAAGATGTATAAATCGAGAAACCCAACCCACGCTAAGAGAAATTCGCCATAGTGGAGACACAAGGCAATATGTGCCTGAGGTATACAAGTTAGTGAATCCGGCCTGTGCCAAGTCCAACACACTCGAAACACTTGAATTAGAAAATCCTGACTAGTAAGACAAGATTCAAACACTCCAACGTCAGACGAACTAAATGACATACTTCGAACCTCTCTCATAAGGGCCCCGAAGCAAGCTTTCAAGGGAGACAAATGATAGAGAATCTACTATCGACTAACATGTGGTTACCACATGAGATTCAAGTCACCCTGCACTCATCTGCTTACTTGGATGAAGATTTAAAGCAAGGAAATATAAGCTTACATGGATGAATGGCTCTGGCCAATCAACCAAGATCGATGCCCTTGTGAACTGCATCATGTGGGAGAGCCCATAGTATCTCATCACACTCATCGATAAGAAGCTTGAGAGGTGGCTCCTCAAGGTTATCTTCACTTATGTTAGGATGACCACTTGTACCCCATGTTCATCATGGAAGAAACCTTGATGTTCTCTATGAAGTTTTGGCTACTATAGTCACTGTCCACCTTGAAGAAGAAGAGCTAGGTACAAGCACTCATCGACCAGCTCGGCCTCCAATCCATTGCCAAGACTAGCATCAATAATGAGATCCAATGCAATGTCTCCAATGAAAAGCGTCACCATGTGTCGATCGGAATCAACATCATCCACGACCGAGAGGCAAGGTCCACGATGGGAGGGCCCATCATGATCGAAAACCAACCCTTATGAAGAGAAATTTGACACTCCAGGAGGGCCCAAAATCCGCCATGATGGGAGGACCTGAAATCTTCCACGTCAAAGGGAGAAATTGAAACCCGCCACGATGGGAGGACCCAAAATCTGCCATGGCATAAGGAAAAATTGAAGCATGCCATAGTGAGAGGACTTGAAATCTGCTATGGTAGAGGGAGGACTTAAAGCTCACCATGACGGAGGGAGAAATTGACACCTACCACAATAGGAGGACCCGAAATCTATCATGGAAGGAGGATCCAAAATCCACCACAATGAAGGGAGGACTTGAAGCTTGTCATGATATGAGGACCCAAAATTCGCTACGAAGGAGGAAGAACATGAAGCTCTCTATAGCAGGAGGACCCAAAATTCATCATGGTGGAGGGAGAACTCGAAATCCACTATGTTGGAGGTACAAAGCCAACGTGTCCAAGACACATGAGTTAGAAAAGCCCAACCCACATGAAGAAATTCACCGCGATAGAGGCACAAGGCCAATATGACCGAGACGAATAAGATAGGAAAACCTGACTCATGTAAAAAAAAAATTTGCTACAACGGAGGCACAAGACTAATATACTAGAGATGTATGAGTCAGGAAAACCTAATCTACGTGAAGATAAATCTATTACGATGAAAATGTAAGGCCAAATGCACCTAATGCTAGTCTTACGTGCCCTGCAAGCCAATCACGTGAGTGATGGCACGTGTAACTCGACATACACTCTTTTTGCTTATTATTATTTAGTATTTTATCACTTTATCTTACGTGTTGCATATATTATAATGTCCATGGATCTACGCAATGGAAGTTGGATCGTGATAAGATCACGATAATGAGACTGATTCATCTTTAAACATAGATCCTAAATAATCTCGGTCATAGGTTACTCGAAAAAGACATCTAGATAACCGGACACACTAGTGTACTGTATACCCATCCATATGATGTAGGCAGCTAATCTTATAGCTACTCGTGTGGAGATACCAAGGATACAGTATAAGTGCTCATTGGAGAATGAGTTCACTAATTGATCCGCTCATGGAATGTTGGATAGTTGATGATACCTTATTATTAGACAGTGATTCCATAATCCCAGTAGTATATTTGGTCCTTAGACTTGAGACGTCAAGGATGTCTTACATGAGTACTCCACTCTTTGATACCAGACTTATAGGTTTGGAAGTTTCAGATTTAGCACAACTAGTCATTGGAAGTTGTAGCCTACCTTATGAAGGTAATTGAGTATCGATAGAGGATCATCTGCTCTCAGTATCATGAGAGGAATATCCTATGTGTTCTTGCCCAGACAAATCCTTAGTCAAGGTCATTCGGATTGAGAGAGAAAGAGTTCTCTGGGAGAATCCGATTACAACAAGACTCGAGGAGAGACCGTATGGGCCTAACAGCGTCATGTCCTATATAGAGTCTCTAGGATATTAGATGGATGAGGAACTATAGGTACATATTACCTAAGGATAGATAGGTCCAAAGGATTGGATTCCCCTGTATTGTCCAGGGACTATAGCGTAGTGGCTTAATACATCCGTAGACAATGAGTCGAGTGAATTATTATGAAGATACTAATTAACTAAGCCAAAATGAGTTCTGACAAGTATGACTCACGACCAGCTCGATATCGGGCCTAAAGGGTCAAACACATATGGTAGGTGTTACAACGAGTAAAGGTTCAGATATGAGATATCCGTCGGAGCCCCTATCTTATTGGATATCTATTAAGCCTCTGAATTATTGGATCTTATAGATGAGATCTAATAAGAGCTAATAAGAGATTACTGGGTAGAGACCCACTAATCTAAGAGGCTTGGGTAATTGGATAGAGATCTAATACCCAATATGGTAGGATCTATTATGGTTAAATTGACACGGGGCCTTTATAAATAAGAGGGAACCAAAGGCCCATAGGATAAGGATTTTTTGATAGCCACCTCCTATTATCCTCCCCCCTCTCCTCCTCAACCAGCAACTCCAGTTTAGGGTGTGTGGACAATAAGAAGGGTCAGCCCCTTCTTGATTGCGTAATGCGCGTAGCAAGAAGTTTTAAGCATCGATTTGAGGAGCGTTGTCATAGCCCCTACCGTGTGGATTATCACTAGAGAGGAGGACATTGGAACTCCTTCATCCAGTCTCATAGATCTGTAAGAATTCAGAGATATACGATCTCACTAGATAATTATCTTATGCATAGTTTTTTCGATTTTACAAGTTTTATGCACAACTTTTGCATGATAATAAGAACCTCTTTTTTTGTGGAAAATCTGTGATTTTTGTTTTTGTTCTTTCACTAAGCATATGATGTCGTCGCAGATTTTCCAACACCCAAGATGCATGAATTAGAAAAACCTAACCCACATAGAGAAAATCTGTTAGGATCTAGAGTGGCACTAAGAATGGGGGTGAATTAGTGCAGCGGATAAAAATCGTAACTTTAAATCAATTCCTAAAAGAGTTGTGTGTTGAGAACTATCGGTCCGATGAAAATAATTTCGGCAAAGTGAGTATTTTGAGTGAAGACGAAAAAAAGTAGAGAGGAGGAGATCGAGAGATTGCAACTAAGCAAAGATTAAAACACAGCAATTTAAAACTCACACATCAAGATAAGTACGCATCGATTTATAGTGGTTCAGTCAAGTAACCTACATCCACTTTCGAAACCTCCTCCGATGAGATTCTCGACTTCCACTATCAATCCTTCTTGAAGGGGAAGGACCAAACACTCCTACTTTTACAAGTGGCTCACACTCTCTTATAGAACTTTTACAAGTGAGGCTTTGGGAGGTGAACACTCAAGCTTTCAAATGTAAATTTTTCTAGAGTTTTGACTCAATTTTTATCACTTCTCAATGTGCTTAGCCAGCTGAGAAGTAAGGGTATTTATAGGCTCAATTGGCTTCAGAATTAGAGCCAAAATGAGTCACATCTTGGATTTTCAAGTACTAGCGTTACCACCGCTAGTTGACCCTGCTCTGTCATTGTACTGAGCAGTACTACTGCCTGACATGGTCCTCGGGCTCTGTGGAGGGGTGGTACCACTGCTTGTCATGCGATACCACTATTGACAGGTAATAACTATCAGCGGTACCACTGCTGACCTAGGGCAATACCACCACCCAGACCACTTGGGAACTTATTCCCGAGGCGGTGCCACCACAATACATGATCCAGTACTGCTGAATGGGCCTTGAATCCGGCCCAATCCAATCCAATTAAAGCCTAGTTGGCCCGTACTAGGGTTAATTAGGATTATCACCTAATCCTAACTCTAATTATGTGTTAACTATAAAATTAAAAACATATTCTAAGCAAAATACAATTCGACGACTTCGAGTCTTCTTTCAACGAGCTTCCGATGAACTTCCGGTGGACTTTCGACACACCCTCGGATATCTTCCGACGGACTCCCAACAAGCTCCCGAACTTTACGACGAGTTCCTACGAATCTTTTGGCAAGCTTCTGAACTTTCTCGGTGAGCTCCGCGAACCTCCGACATACCTTTCGGCGAACTTCCGACAACCTTTCGGACTTTCGACGAACTCTCAAACTCCCAACATACTTGACTCCAGTAATTTGCTTTGTCTTCATTGCTATCGTAGTTAATCCCACACACTTATCTCAGTAATATGGATTAGATCAAATAACCTATCAATTGACTTCATCATCAAAATTCGAGATTCAACAATCTCCTCTTTTTTTATGATGACAATCAATTGATGACGGAGTTAACCTTAACTCCCCCTATCTATATGTCATATTTTGATAAAGGAAACACTTGAATTCAAGCCGAAACCGATAAGTTGCATTCATTGAACTTATCGTTATGCTCATCAAGTATGAACTTTCATCCATAAATATGAAACTTCATATTTTTCACAATCCGAAAATGATGTTAAGGCATGACACCCATTTTTAAATTCAATGTCGAATGATGATAGACAATCATCATTTCGACACATGATGCCAACTATAATTTTGAAATGTAGCAAGGATCAAATGATATCAAAATAAAATGTACAAACCCAAAGCATGATATCATTTTACGATATATCATTCAAATAAAATGATAACTTATCATATCAATTAAAGATACCAAATTTAAATATGATATGATAACGATCTTACAAAAATTAATATTTTAAGCATGCATGAGCCATTTGCGATGCATGCGATACATTCCATACAATTGCGATACGCTATAGTCATTTGCGATACACTACATATAATTGTGATACATTGCGATGCTTTTAATGATAGCAAGTATTTTACGATACAAAGCATGGCAATTGCGATACATTGGAATACGATACATACAAAGCATTTATCATTTTCATCAAGTCATCAATTCAACTTGCCATATTTTTCTCCCCCTTTGTCATCAACAAAAAGGAAATGGGCCTGGATGCCAAATATTATGATTGGAGTTTTTGTGAAAAATGATATAAAAAAAGAATAAATCTATCAAGAAAAATAATGAAAAGTGATTCATTCATTCTTATTGAAAATTTATGTCTATAGAATCGTAAGATAGATCATCGAGGCCAAAATTCATAAGAATTTTTAAGAGCTCATGAAAGATTCATACATGAAAATTTCAGCATTAAGAGTTAATTTTGTATAATAATTCTTGAAGCATAAGAATGAATCATTCAAGTCAATTAAAAAGCTTACAAGAATCATTTCTACTAAATGAAATTAGTGAGGTAGAAAAGAGATCATTTGAACATAAAATTTATAAAACTCATGATAAGAATTATGAATGTTCATTCAAGAAGGACTGAGATGAAAAGTTCAAGAGGCAATTTGATTGAAAATTCAAGTCATAAAATCGTAAAGTGGAAAAGATAGATCATTGAAGCCATTCATCAAAAATTTCATTAAGAGCTAATAACATTCATTAAAGAAAAATTTATGAGAAAGAAATGAGAGATCATTTAAGCTCAAAACTTAAAACTCAAAACTCATGAAAAAAGTTATGATGATGTTTTCATACTTAAAAGTTCAACTTGGCATTTCCATGACAAATTTATGAAGTTGAACACATCATCATCAAAAATTTCATAAAGAGCTAACTTGGCATTCTCATAAGAATTCATGAAGTGAAAAATAACCAATCAAGTCATAAAAGCTCAAGACGTAGAAATTAGCACAAGAGTTAGAAATTAACCAAATTCGCATAAATGAAATCTGAAGAAAGTATTCAAGCAATAAAAATTTTGAGAGCTTCTCCTTTTTATGCAAAGTTCATGACATAAATATATGTACAGAAGAATAGTTCCGAGTGTTATGATTATCAAACTTCAAATGTCATGATATGAAGTGTGAAAAATGAGATTCATTCACTCATGCCAATGGAAGTGGAGGGAGGATAAAAATGATAGAATCCAATTTACCAAGTCATTAAAAGAACATGATATCAATTAAAAAAACATCAATCAAGAGTCATGCATATGATGCTAAAAATCTTCAATAGATGAAACAAGAGAATCAAACCAAGATAAAATGGAAGCTCCATCTTTGGAAATACGAAATCAAAATGATGTCATAAGATACTATGAAATCCGAAAAGATAATGTCAAGTCCATGAAAACTGAAAAGATGAAGTTGAAAAAATTTTGGAAAAGAAACATACAACAACCTCATGTATTATGATAATTTAGCATGCCTAATTCTCGTCTAATGAAGTCAAATTATTCTTCATTTAAAGGTTTTATGAAGATGTCCACTAATTGATATTTTGTATCAATAAATTCTAGAGTAACATTATTATTATTGACATAATCTCGTATAAAGTGATACCTAATGTCAATGTGCTTAGTTCTAGAGTGTTGAATAGGATTTTTGATTAACAAATAACACTTGTGTTATCATATTTTATGAAAATATTCTTTAAATGAATTTCATAGTCTTGTAATGTATTTTTCATCCAAACAACTTGTGCACAACATGCACTTGCGGCTATGTAGTCAGCTTCAGCCGTAGATAGTACAACCGAGTTTTGTTTCTTAGAAGTCCAAGAAACAAGTGCATGTCCTAAAAATTGGCATGTTCCAGATGTACTTTTTCTATCTATTCTATATCCGCCAAAATCCACATCCGCATAGGGTATTAAATCAAAATCATCGGATTTAGATACCATAATCCTAGGTTAGGAGTTCCTTTAAGATATCTAAGAATTCTTTTAACAGCTTTAAGATGAGATAACTTAGGATTAACTTGAAATCTAGCACAAAGTCCTACACTAAACATGATATCTGGTCTAATTGCAATGAGGAAAAGTAAACTACATATCATTCCCCTATATGTTTTTTTATCAAAATTTTCTCCACTTTCATCCATGTCTAACTTAGTGGAGAGACTCATAGAAGTGTTTATAGCTTTTGAACCATCCATGTTAAATCGTGTTAACAATTTTAATATATATTTAGTTTGATTAAGAAATATGTCATCATTAAGTTGTTTAATTTGCAATCCTAAAAAGGTTAGTTCACCCATTAAACTCATTTCAAACTCATGACTCATACACTTGGCAAATGATTCACATAGTGATTCGTTTGTAGAACCAAAGATAATATCATCAACATAAATTTAAATAATAAGAAAATTATTTTTAAAATATTTAATAAATAATGTAGTATCGACCTTGCCTTTAGTAAAATTATTTGAAATAAGAAAAAAGCTAAGTCTCTCATACCAAGCCCTTGTGACTTGTTTTAACCCATAAAGAGCCTTAGTTAATTTAAACACATGATTAGGAAAAAGAGAGTTTTCAAAACATGGTGGTTGTTCAACAAACATTTCTTTAGAAATAAAATCATTTAAGAAAGCACTTTTGACATCCATTTGAAACAACTTAAAATTATTACTACTAACATAGGCAAGGAGCATCCTAATGGCTTCTAATCTTGCCACAGGAGAAAAGGTCTCTTCATAATTGATACTTTCTTCTTAGGTTAAAACCCTTGGCCATAAATCTAGCCTTATTTCTAACCATGATACCAAATTCATCTTACTTGTTTCTAAACACCCATTTAGTATCTATAACTAAATGACATTAGGTCTAGGAACAAGCTTCCGCACCTTATTCTTCTCTAATTGGTTCAATTCCTCTTATATTGCGATAACTAAGAATCATCTTTCATGGCTTCGTCAATGTACTTCGGTTCAATTTGAGAAAAAAAAAATGGCATTGGCACAAAAATTCTTAAAAGAAGAACAAGTTTGAACTCCTTTTGATGCGTCTCATATAATTAGCTCCTTTGGATGGGTATCTACATACCTCCATTTCTTAGGTAAGGAAATTTGGGAAGAAGATGCATCTAAGTTGCTATTTGGATGAGAGGTTTTATTCAAATTTAAACCATTAAAATCAAGATCATCCTCAAAATCATTTTTCTTAAATTCAGAAACTTCATTAAAAACAACATGAATAGATTCTTCTATAACTAAGGTTCTTTTATTAAAAACATGAAAAGCTTTAGAAATGAAAGAGTAACTAAGAAAGATGCATTTATCAGATTTTGCATCAAACTTTCCTAAGGCATCCTTTTCATTCAAGATAAAGCATTTGCAATCGAAAATTTTAAAATAAGAAATATTTGATTTTTTTTATTATTCCATAATTCATAAGGAGTTTTGGAGAGAGATGATCTTATTAGAACCCTATTCATGACATAGCAAGCCGTATTAATGGCTTTGGCCCAAAAGTATTTGGGTAAACTATGTTCATTCAACATGGTTCTTGTCATTTCTTGTAAATTCTTATTCTTTCTTTCTATTACTCTATTTTGTTGAGGATTCCTCGGAGTAGAGAAATTGTGGTTATATCTATTAGATTCACAAAAATTTTAGAAGTCATAGTTTTGAAATTCACCACCGTCATCACTCCGAATCGATGAAATCATAAAACCCTTTTCGTTTTAAATAAGTTTATAAAATTTAGAAAAACATTTAAAGCAATCACTTTTGTGAACTAAGAAATAGGTCTACTATAGTCGTCTACGATTACAAAGGCATATTTGCTACCTCTTAGGCTCATTATGCCAATTAGTCCAAAAAAATTCATATGGATCAATTGCAATAGTCTAGAGGTGGTTATTTGATTCTTTGGTTTGAAACTACCTTTAATTTGTTTTCCTAGTTGACAAGTATCACACACTTTGTCTTTAATGAACTTAACATTGGGAATACCTCTTACAAGTTCTTTCGATGTGATCTGAGATATTAGTTTCATACTAGCATGACCAAATCTCCTATGTCAAAGCCAAGCATCATCATTCAAAGCCGAAAAGCATATTTTATTGCTAAGATCATCAATGTTTATGGTGTAGATATTATTTTATTTTAGTACAATCATAGATGTGTTGTTGTGCAGTTTTCAATAATGCAAGCATTAGATTCAAATTTTACGATATATCTTTTATCACATAATTAACTAATGCTTAAAAGATTATGCTTTAAGTCATCTACCAATAACACATCATTAATTAAAAAACTTGATTTGTTATCTATGGTTCCCATGTCAATGATTTTACCCTTGTTGTTCTCTCCGAAGGTGACATATCCTTCGTCTTGGTTAGTGAGCTTAGAGAATTGAAATGGATCTCTAGTCATGTGCCTTAAGCATCCACTATCAAGGTATCATATCTTACTCCTGGCTTGTGTTGGTGAATGTGTCTACAAAAGAGGATAGTTTCTAGGTACCCATTTGAACTCGAGTGCCTCAAAAATTGATCTACTAATCTTGTCATTGTTCATTGAGTTTCTTATAGTTCCTTTAGGAACCCGTATCAAGTTATGTAGGCTAAGTTTCTTAAACGGACATTTGTAAACAACATGTCCGGATTTGTAATAAAAGTTACACTTTTAGTGAGATGATATATATAGTATAGGTCCTTTAATGAAGGTGGTTGGATTTCAATGAGATCCACTCATAAATCCAATTCCACTTCTTTTCCCGACATGACCCTTATTTGCAAGGATTATGTCCAAGCCCTTGCTACCGACCTTAAATTTATTTAAGGTCTCTTTGAGTAGCAAGTTCTCCTTCTTAATTGCCTCTAAGTGTTCACACTTAAAGTGGAGATAAAGAGGGAGTATCAAGTTTAAGACTATCATTATCAACCAAGAGAGCATGCTCCTTTTTAGCAAATTAAACTTTTACTAATAACTCTACACTCATCAAATAACTCATGAAAGGCATTTGAAAGCTCGTCAAATGTTAAATTTTTATTAACTAAATCACATACCTCTTCTCTGAAAGCCATTAAAGCGAAGTTAGCCACCTCTTTATTGCTTGCTTCTTCATCTTCGGAGTCACTTAAGTCATCCCATGTTACCTTTAGAGCTTTTTTTTTCTTCTTAGGTTGCTTCTTCTGGCTTGGGGCATTCACTTTTGAAGTGCCCCACCTTCTTGCATTCATAACATATCACTTGTTCCTTTTTGGGTTCAAGTTTATTTTTAGTATCATTTTTAAATTTATTCCTTCTTATAAATTTTTTGAATTTTCGAGTCAAGAGTGCAAGTTCATCATCAAGATCCTCATCACTTGAAGATTCTTTTAAGTGATCTTCTTACATTCTCAATATCATATCCTTCTTGTTCTTTGGAAGGGGGTTCTCAAGCTCAACATAAGCATGGCATGTCATTTCGTAGGTCATCAATGACCCAATGAGTTCTTCGAGAGGAAAATTCTTTAGGTCCTTGGCCTCTTGAATGGTCGTAACTTTTGGATCCCAACTTTTTGGGAGGGATTTTAAGATTTTAGTTACACGTTTGAAATTAGAAAAACCTTTCCCAAGTACTTTGAGTCTATTAACGACATCTGTAAAACGGGTGTACATGTCTCCGATGGACTCACTTGGTTTCATCCGAAATAATTCGTAAGAATGTACCAAAAGGTTGATTTTGGACTATTTCACTAGGCTAGTACCATCATGAGTGATTTCAAGAATATGCCAAATATCAAAAGTTGATTCACAAATCGAGACATGATTACATTTATTTTTATCAAAAGCACAAAACAAGGCATTCATAGCCTTTGCATTAAGAGCGAAAACCTTATTCTCCGATTCATTCCATTCGTTCATCAAAAGAGAAGATTTTTGGAAGTCATTTTCAACAATATTTCAAAGTTCAAAATCCATGAAAATAAGAAAAATCTTCATGCGAGTCTTCCAATAGGTGTAATCGACCCATTAAACATAGGCGACGTGTAATTGAATGACCCTCTTGCATGCCAAAAATGCCATCTCTCTTGGGTTTAAAACCAAATGAGAATGACCTTACTCTGATACCAACTTTAGGATCTAGAGCGGCACTAAGTGTTGAATCTCGGATTTTGATGATGAAACTAATTGATTGTGTTTTGTGATCTAACTACATTTTGAGTGACACAGGTCTACTATCGATCAGGATTAGATAGTTAACGCTGGAGGAATTGACGTTAAGTCGGGTGATTACATCGGGATATTGGATGTTGAGCTCGAGGTTCGGCCGACAATCGACGAAGGTTTCAACGTCGGGCATCGGGCCAAGAAGAGCATGTTACGCCAAGGATATCGGGTTACGAGGTCAACCGCCGATTGGACAACAAAACGCAAGAGAGGACGATACGCCAAGAATCGGATGAAGCGCCAACCAATGACGTGCGAGCAACAGCGAATGTCAATTCGTGTTGTAATAATTGTCTAGATCAAGTAGAGTTTTGTTTGTGTGTGTGCGGATTAACTACGATAACGATGAAGATGTAAAGCGAAACAAAGTGCTAGAAGACAAGTGTGATGGATCGTTGGGAGTTCGAGAGTTCGGCGTAAGTCCGAAGATTCGTTGGGAGTGCTACCGAATCGGCCGAGAACAAGTAGGAGCTTACCAAGAGTTTTCGTGAAGTTCGCCGGAAGGTTCATCGGAAGTTCGCGAAGTTTGCCAAGAAAGATCGGAGCTTGCCAAAGAAGCTCGTTGGAACTCGCCAAGATCATCGTAAAGTCTAGGAGCTTGTCGGGAGTCCGCAGAATGATTTCCGAGGGTTCGTTGGAAGACCACCAGAACTTCACCGAAAGCTTGCCATAAGACGTCTTGACTTGTGGACTTTGTAATAGCTTAGAAAATATCTTTAAAATTCATAGTTAGCATGTAATTTGATTTAGGATTAGGTGTTAATCCTATAAACCAAATAGGGGCCACATAAGTCTTGTTTCGGACTAGTTTGGGCCTAGTTTAAGGCCCAACCAATAAGCTGAAATGAGCCGGATGGTGGCACCGCCAACGGCCGAGCACAGGCGGTGGCACCGCCAAGATAATCGTTAGTGTCTAACACTAACAAGCAATGGCACTGCCACTGATAGGCGGTGACACCGCCAACACCGAGAAACACGAAAGTGATTCAATTTGGAGCCTCTTGAGATCTATAAATACCCCTCTTATTCATGGTTGAAAGGGGGTCTAAAACTGAGAAAGAAAAAGGGAAAACTCTTGTCAAAATCTTCCCTCTAAGCTTTGAGTGTGTTCTAGTCCAAGAGAGGGGTAAGAGGCCTTGTAAGGGTTACCTCCTAAGCCCGTCAAAAGGAGAGGTGTTGTAAGGAAGTTCATCCTCTCCCGTTGGAAGGAGGATAGCTAGTGGAAAGCCGATGGCCTTAAGCGAAGAGGAATCGAGAGTAGATATAGGTCGGATGACCAAATTACTATAAAAACGATTTGCGTTTATGTTCATGCATTTATCTTTCTGTAAACCTTTACTTTGCTAAGTTCACTACCCTCATCTTCTTACGTATGCTTTCAATGCAATCAAAATGGTTTTAATCGAAATGTTATTCTTTTCATATGAAGTTTTCGAAACTTGTTTAAAATCGTCGAAAGTTTATCGTTCTTTACCGCTGCACTAATTCAAACACCCCCCCCCCTCTCTTAGTGCTGCTCGATCCCTAACACTAAGAGGGGGGTGAATTAGTGCAGTGGATAAAAACCGTAACTTTAAATCAATTCTGAAAAGAGTTGTGTGATGAGAACTTTCAATCCGATGAAAATGATTTTCGCAAAGTGAGTGTTTCGAGTGAATATGAAAGAAAGTAGAGAGGAGGAGATCGAGATATTGCGATGTAAAGATTGAAATGCAATAATTTAAAACTCACACATTAAGAGAAATACGTAGCGATTTATAGTGGTTCGATCAAGTGACTTGCATCCACTTTTGAAACCTCCTCCGATGAGATTCCCGGCTTCCACTATCAATCCTTCTTGAAGGGGAAGGACCAAACACCCCTCTTACATACTTTTACAAGTGGTTCATACTTTCTTATAGAACTTTTACAAGTAAGGCTTTGGGAGGTGAACACTCAAGTTTTCGAATGTAAATTTTGCTAGAGGTGAACACCGCCTGACAGGGTCCTCGGGCTCGATGGAGGGGCAATACCACCGTTGACAAATATCAACAGTACCACCGCTAACCTGGGGCGGTACCACCGCCCAGACCACCTAGGAACTTGTTCCTAGGGCAGTGCCACCGCCAGACATGGTCCAGCACTACTAAATAGGTCTTGAATCTGGTTCAATCCAGTCCAATTAAGGCCCAGTTGGCCCCTATTAGGGTTAATTAAGATTACGATTCAATCCAGTCCAATTAAGACCTAGTTGGCCCATACTAGGATTAATTAAGATTATCACCTAATCCTAACTCTAATTACATGCTAATTATAAAATTGAAAATATATTCTAAGCAAAATACAATTCGGCGATGTCGAGTCTTCTTCCGACTAGCTTCCAACGAACTTCCGACATACCCTCGGATATCTTCCGGTGGACTCCAGGCAGGCTCCCAGACTTTATGGTGAGTTCCGACGAATCTTTTGACAAACTTCTGAACTTTCTCGATAAGCTCCGTGAACCTCCGACGAACCTTCCGATAAATTTTTGAAACCTTCGGCAAGTCCCCGATTCATTCTCGGCTAGTTCTAGTAGCACTTCCGACAAACCTTCGGACTTCTGGCGGACTCTCGAACTCCCAACGTACTTGACTCTAGTAATTTGTTTTATGCCTTCATTGCTATCGTAGTTAATGATACACACTTATCTCAATAATATGGATTAGATCAAATAACCTATCAATTGACTTCATCATCAAAATCCGAGATTCAACAAAATCTATCATGGCGAGAGCGTAAGGCCAAATGCGCTTGAGACATGTAAGTCAGGAAATCCCAATCTGTACTAAGAAAATTTTGTTACGATGGAGGCGTAAGGCCAAATATACCCGAGATGCATGAGTCAGGAAAACCGAACCTACGTGAAGAGAAATCCACTACGATAGAGGTACAAGGCCAAATACACTCAAGATGCATAAGTCGAGAAAATCCGAGCAGCATAAAAAGAAATCCACTATAGCGAAGGCACAAGACCAAATATGCTCGAAAAGCATAAGTCAGGAAAACTCGACCCATACCAAGATAAATCTACTATAGCAGAGGCACAAGACCAAATGTGCCAAAGATGTGTAAGTTAGGAAAACCCGACCTATGTCAAGATAAATCTACTATGGTAGAGGCGCAAGACCAAATGCACCCAAGATGTGTAAGTCAAAAAAATCAACCCATATTAAGATAAATTTGCTATGGCAGAGGCATAAAACCAAATGCACCCGAGATACATAAGTTCAGAAAACCCAACCTGTACTCAAGATAAATTTATTACGACAAAGATATAAGCCCAAATGTGCTTGAGATGTATGAGTTGGGAAAACCCAACCTATATAAAGAGAAATCCGCTATGATGGGGGCACAAGGCCAAATGTGCCCGAGACATGTAAATTAAGAAAATTTGACTTATGCCAAGATAAATCTGTATGGCGTATGTAAAGCCAAATATACCCGAGACACGTGAGTCAGGAAAACATGACCTGTTCAAGAGAAATCCACTATGACAGAGGCTCAAGACCAAATATGCTCGAGACATATAAGTCAAGAAAACCCGACCCATGCTAAGATAACACTACTATGGCGAAAGCGTAAGGCTAAATATGTCCAAGACACATGAGTCGAGAAAACTCAACCCGTTGAAGAGAAATCCACTATGATGGAGGCTCAAGGCCAAATGCGCTCGAGAAGCATGTTGGGAAAACCCGACCTGTATGAAGATAATGTTAAGGATCGAGTGGCACTAAGAGAGGGGGTGAATTAGTGCAACGGTAAAGAACGATAAACTTTCGATGTTTTAAAATAAGTTTCGAAAACTTCATATGTTGAAAATGATACTTTGATTAAATCCGCAACAAAAGATACTTTAGAAGTAAATTGATTCGTAAGAAGGAGATGAGAAGGTAGAGCATCAAAGTGAAGATGGTTTGCAATAAAGTAAATTGCAAGAATATAAACGCAAATCAATTTATAGTGGTTCGGTCATACGACCTATGTCCACTCCTGATTCCTCTTCACTTGAGGTCATCAGCTTTTCCACTAGCTATCCTCCTTCCAACGGGTAAGGATGAACTCCCTTATGGTACCTCTCCTTTTGACGGGCTTAGGAGGTAACCCTTATAAGGCCTCTTACCCCTCTCTTGGACTAGAACATACTTAAAGCTTAGAGGGAAGATTTTGACACTATTTCAAGAGAGTTTTCCCCTTTTCTTTCTCAATTCTAGACCCCCTTTCAATTATGAATGAGAGGGGTATTTATAGGCCTCAAGAGGATTCAAATTTGGAGCCCAAATTTAAATCACTTTCGATTTTCCCAAAGTCTTGGCAAAGGCCACCACTTATCAAGAGCGATGCTATCGCTTTGTCGTGTCGACACCGACAATGTATCAAGGCGGTGCCACCGCCTGGGCTCTCGGCCACTGGGCGGTGCCACTGCCTGACTCATTCCAGCTCACTGGTTGGGCCTTAAACTCGACCCAAACCAGTCCGAAACAAGGCCCATGTGGCCCCTACTTGATTTATAGGATTAACACCTAATCCTAAATCAAATTATATGCTAACTATAAATTTTAAAGACATTTCCTAAGCTATTACAAAGTCCACAAGTCAAGACTTCTTCCGGCAAGCTTTTGGCAAACTTCCGATGATCTTCCGACGAACCCTTGGAAACCATTCTGCGGACTCTCAGCAAGCTCCTATACTTTACGATGATCTTAGCAAGTTCCAACGAGCTTTTTTGGCAAGCTCCAATCTTTCTTGGCAAGCTCCAATCTTTCTTGGCAAGCTCCAATCTTTCTTGGCAAGCTACAATGGATGTGCAATGCCAAATGTGCCTAAGACACATAAGTTAAGAAAACCCAACCTACACTAAGATAAATCTGCTATAATGGAGGCACAAAACCAAATGCACCTAAGATGCATAAGTCAGTGAAACATGACCCATGCTAAGATAAATCCATCTTTGCGGAGGCACAAGGCCAAATACGCCTGAGACACTTGAGTTGAGACGCTTGAGTTGAGGCACAAGGCAAATATGCCTAAGACCCTTAAATCGAGGTGCAAGACTAAATATGCTCGAGATGCTTAAGTCGAGAAAAATCGACCAGGGGGATCTGTTATGATGGAGGTACAAGGCCAAATGTGCTTGAGATGCTTGAATTGAGAAAACCTAACCCACATGAGATCTGCTATAGTTGAGGCCTTGATATGCTCAAGATGTATAAATCGAGAAACCCAACCCACGCTAAGAGAAATTCGCCATAGTGGAGACACAAGGCAATATGTGCCTGAGGTATACAAGTTAGTGAATCCGGCCTGTGCCAAGTCCAACACACTCGAAACACTTGAATTAGAAAATCCTGACTAGTAAGACAAGATTCAAACACTCCAACGTCAGACGAACTAAATGACATACTTCGAACCTCTCTCATAAGGGCCCCGAAGCAAGCTTTCAAGGGAGACAAATGATAGAGAATCTACTATCGACTAACATGTGGTTACCACATGAGATTCAAGTCACCCCGCGCACTCATCTCGCTTACTTGGATGAAGATTTAAAGCAAGGAAATATAAGCTTACATGGATGAATGGCTCTGGCCAATCAACCAAGATCGATGCCCTTGTGAACTGCATCATGTGGGAGAGCCCATAGTATCTCATCACACTCATCGATAAGAAGCTTGAGAGGTGGCTCCTCAAGGTTATCTTCACTTATGTTAGGATGACCACTTGTACCCCATGTTCATCATGGAAGAAACCTTGATGTTCTCTATGAAGTTTTGGCTACTATAGTCACTGTCCACCTTGAAGAAGAAGAGCTAGGTACAAGCACTCATCGACCAGCTCGGCCTCCAATCCATTGCCAAGACTAGCATCAATAATGAGATCCAATGCAATGTCTCCAATGAAAAGCGTCACCATGTGTCGATCGGAATCAACATCATCCACGACCGAGAGGCAAGGTCCACGATGGGAGGGCCCATCATGATCGAAAACCAACCCTTATGAAGAGAAATTTGACACTCCAGAGGGCCCAAAATCCGCCATGATGGGAGGACCTGAAATCTTCCACGTCAAAGGGAGAAATTGAAACCCGCCACGATGGGAGGACCCAAAATCTGCCATGGCATAAGGAAAAATTGAAGCATGCCATAGTGAGAGGACTTGAAATCTGCTATGGTAGAGGGAGGACTTAAAGCTCACCATGACGGAGGGAGAAATTGACACCTACCACAATAGGAGGACCCGAAATCTATCATGGAAGGAGGATCCAAAATCCACCACAATGAAGGGAGGACTTGAAGCTTGTCATGATATGAGGACCCAAAATTCGCTACGAAGGAGGAAGAACATGAAGCTCTCTATAGCAGGAGGACCCAAAATTCATCATGGTGGAGGGAGAACTCGAAATCCACTATGTTGGAGGTACAAAGCCAACGTGTCCAAGACACATGAGTTAGAAAAGCCCAACCCACATGAAGAAATTCACCGCGATAGAGGCACAAGGCCAATATGACCGAGACGAATAAGATAGGAAAACCTGACTCATGTAAAAAAAAAATTTGCTACAACGGAGGCACAAGACTAATATACTAGAGATGTATGAGTCAGGAAAACCTAATCTACGTGAAGATAAATCTATTACGATGAAAATGTAAGGCCAAATGCACCTAATGCTAGTCTTACGTGCCCTGCAAGCCAATCACGTGAGTGATGGCACGTGTAACTCGACAAACACTCTTTTTGCTTATTATTATTTAGTATTTTATCACTTTATCTTACGTGTTGCATATATTATGATGTCCATGGATCTACGCAATGGAAGTTGGATCGTGATAAGATCACGATAATGAGACTGATTCATCTTTAAACATAGATCCTAAATAATCTCGGTCATAGGTTACTCGAAAAGGACATCTAGATAACCGGACACACTAGTGTACTGTATACCCATCCATATGATGTAGGCAGCTAATCTTATAGCTACTCGTGTGGAGATACCAAGGATACAGTATAAGTGCTCATTGGAGAATGAGTTCACTAATTGATCCGCTCATGGAATGTTGGATAGTTGATGATACCTTATTATTAGACAGTGATTCCATAATCCCAGTAGTATATTTGGTCCTTAGACTTGAGACATCAAGGATGTCTTATATGAGTACTCCACTCTTTGATACCAGACTTATAGGTTTGGAAGTTTCAGATTTAGTACAACTGGTCATTGGAAGTTGTAGCCAACCTTATGAAGGTAATTGAGTATCGATAGAGGATCATCTGCTCTCAGTATCATGAGAGGAATATCCTATGTGTTCTTGCCCAGACAAATCCTTAGTCAAGGTCATTCGGATTGAGAGAGAAAGAGTTCTCTGGGAGAATCCGATTACAACAAGACTCGAGGAGAGACCGTATGGGCCTAACAGCGTCATGTCCTGTATAGGGTCTCTAGGATATTAGATGGATGAGGAACTATAGGTACATATTACCTAAGGATAGATAGGTCCAAAGGATTGGATTCCCCTGTATTGTCCAGGGACTATAGCGTAGTGGCTTAATACATCCGTAGACAATGAGTCGAGTGAATTATTATAGAGATACTAATTAACTAAGCCAAAATGAGTTCTAACAAGTATGACTCATGACCAGCTCGATATCGGGCCTAAAGGGTCAAACACATATGGTAGGTGTTACAACGAGTAAAGGTTCAGATATGAGATATCCGTCTTGAGCCCTATCTTATTGGATATCTATTAAGCCTCTGAATTATTGGATCTTATAGATGAGATCTAATAAGAGCTAATAAGATATTATTGGGTAGAGACCCACTAATCTAAGAGGCTTGGGTAATTGGATAGAGATCTAATACCCAATATGGTAGGATCTATTATGGTTAAATTGACACGGGGCCTTTATAAATAAGAGGGAACCAAAGGCCCATAGGATAAGGATTTTTTGATAGCCACCTCCTATTATCCTCCCCCCTCTCCTCCTCAACCAAAGAACTCCAGCTTTAGGGTGTGTGGACAATAAGAAGGGTCACCCTTCTTGATTGCGTGAATGCGCAGAGCTTAGAAGTTTTAAGCATCGATTTGAGGAGCGTTGTCATAGCCCCTACCGTGTGGATTATCACTAGAGAGGAGGACATTGGAACTCCTTCATCCAGTCTCATAGATCTGTAAGAATTCAGAGATATACGATCTCACTAGATAATTATCTTATGCATAGTTTTTTCGATTTTACAAGTTTTGTGCACAACTTTTGCATGATAATAAGAACCTCTTTTTTTGTGGAAAATCTGTGATTTTTGTTTTTGTTCTTTCACTAAGCATATGATGTCGTCGCAGATTTTCCAACACCCAAGATGCATGAATTAGAAAAACCTAACCCACATAGAGAAAATCTGTTAGGATCTAGAGTGGCACTAAGAATGGGGGTGAATTAGTGCAGCGGATAAAAATCGTAACTTTAAATCAATTCCTAAAAGAGTTGTGTGTTGAGAACTATCGGTCCGATGAAAATAATTTCGGCAAAGTGAGTATTTTGAGTGAAGACGAAAAAAAGTAGAGAGGAGGAGATCGAGAGATTGCAACTAAGCAAAGATTAAAACACAGCAATTTAAAACTCACACATCAAGATAAGTACGCATCGATTTATAGTGGTTCAGTCAAGTAACCTACATCCACTTTCGAAACCTCCTCCGATGAGATTCTCGACTTCCACTATCAATCCTTCTTGAAGGGGAAGGACCAAACACTCCTACTTTTACAAGTGGCTCACACTCTCTTATAGAACTTTTACAAGTGAGGCTTTGGGAGGTGAACACTCAAGCTTTCAAATGTAAATTTTTCTAGAGTTTTGACTCAATTTTATCACTTCTCAATGTGCTTAGCCAGCTGAGAAGTAAGGGTATTTATAGGCTCAATTGGCTTGAATTAGAGCCAAAATGAGTCACATCTTGATTTTCAAGTACTAGCGTTACCACCGCTAGTTGACCCTGCTCTGTCATTGTACTGAGCAGTACTACTGCCTGACATGGTCCTCGGGCTCTGTGGAGGGGTGGTACCACTGCTTGTCATGCGATACCACTATTGACAGGTAATAACTATCAGCGGTACCACTGCTGACCTAGGGCAATACCACCACCCAGACCACTTGGGAACTTATTCCCGAGGCGGTGCCACCACAATACATGATCCAGTACTGCTGAATAGGCCTTGAATCCGGCCCAATCCAATCCAATTAAAGCCTAGTTGGCCCCTACTAGGGTTAATTAGGATTATCACCTAATCCTAACTCTAATTATGTGTTAACTATAAAATTAAAAACATATTCTAAGCAAAATACAATTCGACGACTTCGAGTCTTCTTTCAACGAGCTTCCGGTGAACTTCCGGTGGACTTTCGACACACCCTCGGATATCTTCCGACGGACTCCCAACAAGCTCCCGAACTTTACGACGAGTTCCTACGAATCTTTTGGCAAGCTTCTGAACTTTCTCGGTGAGCTCCGCGAACCTCCGACATACCTTTCGGCGAACTTCCGACAACCTTTCGGACTTTCGACGAACTCTCAAACTCCCAACATACTTGACTCCAGTAATTTGCTTTGTCTTCATTGCTATCGTAGTTAATCCCACACACTTATCTCAGTAATATGGATTAGATCAAATAACCTATCAATTGACTTCATCATCAAAATTCGAGATTCAACAATCTCCTCTTTTTTTATGATGACAATCAATTGATGACGGAGTTAACCTTAACTCCCCCTATCTATATGTCATATTTTGATAAAGGAAACACTTGAATTCAAGCCGAAACCGATAAGTTGCATTCATTGAACTTATCGTTATGCTCATCAAGTATGAACTTTCATCCATAAATATGAAACTTCATATTTTTCACAATCCGAAAATGATGTTAAGGCATGACACCCATTTTTAAATTCAATGTCGAATGATGATAGACAATCATCATTTCGACACATGATGCCAACTATAATTTTGAAATGTAGCAAGGATCAAATGATATCAAAATAAAATGTACAAACCCAAAGCATGATATCATTTTACGATATATCATTCAAATAAAATGATAACTTATCATATCAATTAAAGATACCAAATTTAAATATGATATGATAACGATCTTACAAAAATTAATATTTTAAGCATGCATGAGCCATTTGCGATGCATGCGATACATTCCATACAATTGCGATACGCTATAGTCATTTGCGATACACTACATATAATTGTGATACATTGCGATGCTTTTAATGATAGCAAGTATTTTACGATACAAAGCATGGCAATTGCGATACATTGGAATACGATACATACAAAGCATTTATCATTTTCATCAAGTCATCAATTCAACTTGCCATATTTTTCTCCCCCTTTGTCATCAACAAAAAGGAAATGGGCCTGGATGCCAAATATTATGATTGGAGTTTTTGTGAAAAATGATATAAAAAAAGAATAAATCTATCAAGAAAAATAATGAAAAGTGATTCATTCATTCTTATTGAAAATTTATGTCTATAGAATCGTAAGATAGATCATCGAGGCCAAAATTCATAAGAATTTTTAAGAGCTCATGAAAGATTCATACATGAAAATTTCAGCATTAAGAGTTAATTTTGTATAATAATTCTTGAAGCATAAGAATGAATCATTCAAGTCAATTAAAAAGCTTACAAGAATCATTTCTACTAAATGAAATTAGTGAGGTAGAAAAGAGATCATTTGAACATAAAATTTATAAAACTCATGATAAGAATTATGAATGTTCATTCAAGAAGGACTGAGATGAAAAGTTCAAGAGGCAATTTGATTGAAAATTCAAGTCATAAAATCGTAAAGTGGAAAAGATAGATCATTGAAGCCATTCATCAAAAATTTCATTAAGAGCTAATAACATTCATTAAAGAAAAATTTATGAGAAAGAAATGAGAGATCATTTAAGCTCAAAACTTAAAACTCAAAACTCATGAAAAAAGTTATGATGATGTTTTCATACTTAAAAGTTCAACTTGGCATTTCCATGACAAATTTATGAAGTTGAACACATCATCATCAAAAATTTCATAAAGAGCTAACTTGGCATTCTCATAAGAATTCATGAAGTGAAAAATAACCAATCAAGTCATAAAAGCTCAAGACGTAGAAATTAGCACAAGAGTTAGAAATTAACCAAATTCGCATAAATGAAATCTGAAGAAAGTATTCAAGCAATAAAAATTTTGAGAGCTTCTCCTTTTTATGCAAAGTTCATGACATAAATATATGTACAGAAGAATAGTTCCGAGTGTTATGATTATCAAACTTCAAATGTCATGATATGAAGTGTGAAAAATGAGATTCATTCACTCATGCCAATGGAAGTGGAGGGAGGATAAAAATGATAGAATCCAATTTACCAAGTCATTAAAAGAACATGATATCAATTAAAAACATCAATCAAGAGTCATGCATATGATGCTAAAAATCTTCAATAGATGAAACAAGAGAATCAAACCAAGATAAAATGGAAGCTCCATCTTTGGAAATACGAAATCAAAATGATGTCATAAGATACTATGAAATCCGAAAAGATAATGTCAAGTCCATGAAAACTGAAAAGATGAAGTTGAAAAATTTTGGAAAAGAAACATACAACAACCTCATGTATTATGATAATTTAGCATGCCTAATTCTCGTCTAATGAAGTCAAATTATTCTTCATTTAAAGGTTTTATGAAGATGTCCACTAATTGATATTTTGTATCAATAAATTCTAGAGTAACATTATTATTATTGACATAATCTCGTATAAAGTGATACCTAATGTCAATGTGCTTAGTTCTAGAGTGTTGAATAGGATTTTTGATTAACAAATAACACTTGTGTTATCATATTTTATGAAAATATTCTTTAAATGAATTTCATAGTCTTGTAATGTATTTTTCATCCAAACAACTTGTGCACAACATGCACTTGCGGCTATGTAGTCAGCTTCAGCCGTAGATAGTACAACCGAGTTTTGTTTCTTAGAAGTCCAAGAAACAAGTGCATGTCCTAAAAATTGGCATGTTCCAGATGTACTTTTTCTATCTATTCTATATCCGCCAAAATCCACATCCGCATAGGGTATTAAATCAAAATCATCGGATTTAGATACCATAATCCTAGGTTAGGAGTTCCTTTAAGATATCTAAGAATTCTTTTAACAGCTTTAAGATGAGATAACTTAGGATTAACTTGAAATCTAGCACAAAGTCCTACACTAAACATGATATCTGGTCTAATTGCAATGAGGAAAAGTAAACTACATATCATTCCCTATATGTTTTTTATCAAAATTTTCTCCACTTTCATCCATGTCTAACTTAGTGGAGAGACTCATAGAAGTGTTTATAGCTTTTGAACCATCCATGTTAAATCGTGTTAACAATTTTAATATATATTTAGTTTGATTAAGAAATATGTCATCATTAAGTTGTTTAATTTGCAATCCTAAAAAGGTTAGTTCACCCATTAAACTCATTTCAAACTCATGACTCATACACTTGGCAAATGATTCACATAGTGATTCGTTTGTAGAACCAAAGATAATATCATCAACATAAATTTAAATAATAAGAAAATTATTTTTAAAATATTTAATAAATAATGTAGTATCGACCTTGCCTTTAGTAAAATTATTTGAAATAAGAAAAAAGCTAAGTCTCTCATACCAAGCCCTTGTGACTTGTTTTAACCCATAAAGAGCCTTAGTTAATTTAAACACATGATTAGGAAAAAGAGAGTTTTCAAAACATGGTGGTTGTTCAACAAACATTTCTTTAGAAATAAAATCATTTAAGAAAGCACTTTTGACATCCATTTGAAACAACTTAAAATTATTACTACTAACATAGGCAAGGAGCATCCTAATGGCTTCTAATCTTGCCACAGGAGAAAAGGTCTCTTCATAATTGATACTTTCTTCTTAGGTTAAAACCCTTGGCCATAAATCTAGCCTTATTTCTAACCATGATACCAAATTCATCTTACTTGTTTCTAAACACCCATTTAGTATCTATAACTAAATGACATTAGGTCTAGGAACAAGCTTCCGCACCTTATTCTTCTCTAATTGGTTCAATTCCTCTTATATTGCGATAACTAAGAATCATCTTTCATGGCTTCGTCAATGTACTTCGGTTCAATTTGAGAAAAAAAAAATGGCATTGGCACAAAAATTCTTAAAAGAAGAACAAGTTTGAACTCCTTTTGATGCGTCTCATATAATTAGCTCCTTTGGATGGGTATCTACATACCTCCATTTCTTAGGTAAGGAAATTTGGGAAGAAGATGCATCTAAGTTGCTATTTGGATGAGAGGTTTTATTCAAATTTAAACCATTAAAATCAAGATCATCCTCAAAATCATTTTTCTTAAATTCAGAAACTTCATTAAAAACAACATGAATAGATTCTTCTATAACTAAGGTTCTTTTATTAAAAACATGAAAAGCTTTAGAAATGAAAGAGTAACTAAGAAAGATGCATTTATCAGATTTTGCATCAAACTTTCCTAAGGCATCCTTTTCATTCAAGATAAAGCATTTGCAATCGAAAATTTTAAAATAAGAAATATTTGATTTTTTTTATTATTCCATAATTCATAAGGAGTTTTGGAGAGAGATGATCTTATTAGAACCCTATTCATGACATAGCAAGCCGTATTAATGGCTTTGGCCCAAAAGTATTTGGGTAAACTATGTTCATTCAACATGGTTCTTGTCATTTCTTGTAAATTCTTATTCTTTCTTTCTATTACTCTATTTTGTTGAGGATTCCTCGGAGTAGAGAAATTGTGGTTATATCTATTATATTCATAAAAATTTTGGAAGTCATAGTTTTGAAATTCACCAACGTCATCACTCCGAATCGATGAAATCATAAAACCCTTTTCGTTTTAAATAAGTTTATAAAATTTAGAAAAACATTTAAAGCAATCACTTTTGTGAGCCAAGAAATAGGTCTACTATAGTCGTCTACGATTACAAAGGCATATTTGCTACCTCTTAGGCTCATTATGCCAATTAGTCCAAAAAAATTCATATGGATCAATTGCAATAGTCTAGAGGTGCTTATTTGATTCTTTGGTTTGAAACTACCTTTAATTTGTTTTCCTAGTTGACAAGTATCACACACTTTGTCTTTAATGAACTTAACATTGGGAATACCTCTTACAAGTTCTTTCGATGTGATCTGAGATATTAGTTTCATACTAGCATGACCAAATCTCCTATGTCAAAGCCAAGCATCATCATTCAAAGACGAAAAGCATATTTTATTGCTAAGATCATCAATGTTTATGGTGTAGATATTATTTTATTTTAGTACAATCATAGATGTGTTGTTGTGCAGTTTTTCAATAATGCAAGCATTAGATTCAAATTTTACGATATATCTTTTATCACATAATTAACTAATGCTTAAAAGATTATGCTTTAAGTCATCTACCAACAACACATCATTAATTAAAAAACTTGATTTGTTATCTATGGTTCCCATGTCAATGATTTTACCCTTGTTGTTCTCTCCGAATGTGACATATCCTTCGTCTTGGTTAGTGAGCTTAGAGAATTGAAATGGATCTCTAGTCATGTGCCTTAAGCATCCACTATCAAGGTATCATATCTTACTCCTGGCTTGTGTTGGTGAATGTGTCTACAAAAGAGGATAGTTTCTAGGTACCCATTTGAACTCGAGTGCCTCAAAAATTGATCTACTAATTTTGTCATTGTTCATTGAGTTTCTTATAGTTCCTTTAGGAACCCGTATCAAGTTATGTAGGCTAAGTTTCTTAAACGGACATTTGTAAACAACATGTCCGGATTTGCAATAAAAGTTACACTTTTAGTGAGATGATATATATAGTATAGGTCCTTTAATGAAGGTGGTTGGATTTGAATGAGATCCACTCATAAATCCAATTCCACTTCTTTTCCCGACATGACCCTTATTTGCAAGGATTATGTCCAAGCCCTTGCTACCGACCTTAAATTTATTTAAGGTCTCTTTGAGTAGCAAGTTCTCCTTCTTAATTGCCTCTAAGTGTTCACACTTAAAGTGGAGATAAAGAGGGAGTATCAAGTTTAAGACTATCAAGTTTATCAACCAAGAGAGCATGCTCCTTTTTTAGCAAATTAAACTTTTTACTAATAACTCTACACTCATCAAATAACTCATGAAAGGCATTTGAAAGCTCGTCAAATGTTAAATTTTTATTAACTAAATCACATACCTCTTCTCTGAAAGCCATTAAAGCGAAGTTAGCCACCTCTTTATTGCTTGCTTCTTCATCTTCGGAGTCACTTAAGTCATCCCATGTTACCTTTAGAGCTTTTTTCTTCTTAGGTTGCTTCTTCTTGGCTTGGGGGCATTCACTTTTGAAGTGCCCCACCTTCTTGCATTCATAACATATCACTTGTTCCTTTTTGGGTTCAAGTTTATTTTTAGTATCATTTTTAAATTTATTCCTTCTTATAAATTTTTTGAATTTTCGAGTCAAGAGTGCAAGTTCATCATCAAGATCCTCATCACTTGAAGATTCTTTTAAGTGATCTTCTTACATTCTCAATATCATATCCTTCTTGTTCTTTGGAAGGGGGTTCTCAAGCTCAACATAAGCATGGCATGTCATTTCGTAGGTCATCAATGACCCAATGAGTTCTTCGAGAGGAAAATTCTTTAGGTCCTTGGCCTCTTGAATGGTCGTAACTTTTGGATCCCAACTTTTTGGGAGGGATTTTAAGATTTTAGTTACACGTTTGAAATTAGAAAAACCTTTCCCAAGTACTTTGAGTCTATTAACGACATCTGTAAAACGGGTGTACATGTCTCCGATGGACTCACTTGGTTTCATCCGAAATAATTCGTAAGAATGTACCAAAAGGTTGATTTTGGACTATTTCACTAGGCTAGTACCATCATGAGTGATTTCAAGAATATGCCAAATATCAAAAGTTGATTCACAAATCGAGACATGATTACATTTATTTTTATCAAAAGCACAAAACAAGGCATTCATAGCCTTTGCATTAAGAGCGAAAACCTTATTCTCCGATTCATTCCATTCGTTCATCAAAAGAGAAGATTTTTGGAAGTCATTTTCAACAATATTTCAAAGTTCAAAATCCATGAAAATAAGAAAAATCTTCATGCGAGTCTTCCAATAGGTGTAATCTGACCCATTAAACATAGGCAGACGTGTAATTGAATGACCCTCTTGCATGCCAAAAAATGCCATCTCTCTTGGGTTTAAAACCAAATGAGAATGACCTTACTCTGATACCAACTTTAGGATCTAGAGCGGCACTAAGTGTTGAATCTCGGATTTTGATGATGAAACTAATTGATTGTGTTTTGTGATCTAACTACATTTTGAGTGACACAGGTCTACTATCGATCAGGATTAGATAGTTAACGCTGGAGGAATTGACGTTGCGTCGGGTGATTACATCGGGATATTGGATGTTGAGCTCGAGGTTCGGTCGACAATCGACAGAAGGTTTCGAACGTCGGGCATCGGGCCAAGAAGAGCATGTTACGCCAAGGATATCGGGGTTACGGAGGTCAACCGCCGATTGGACAACAAAACGCAAGAGAGGACGATACGCCGAAGAATCGGATGAAGCGCCAACCAATGACGTGCCGAGCAACTGAATGTCAATTCGTGTTGTAATAATTGTCTAGATCGAAGTAGAGTTTTGTTTGTGTGTGTGCAGGATTAACTACGATAACGATGAAGATGTAAAGCGAAACAAAGTGCTAGAAGACAAGTGTGATGGATCGTTGGGAGTTCGAGAGTTCGACAGAAGTCCGAAGATTCGTTGGGAGTGCTACCGGAACTGGCTGAGAACAAGTAGGGAGCTTACCGAAGAGTTTTCAGAAGTTCGCCGGAAGGTTCATCGGAAGTTCGCGAAGTTTGCCAAGAAAGATCGGAGCTTGCCAAAGAAGCTCGTTGGAACTCGCCAAGATCATCGTAAAGTCTAGGAGCTTGTTGGGAGTCCGCAGAATGATTTCCGAGGGTTCGTCGGAAGACCACCAGAACTTCACCGAAAGCTCGCCATAAGAAGTCTTGACTTGTGGACTTTGTAATAGCTTAGAAAATGTCTTTAAAATTCATAGTTAGCATGTAATTTGATTTAGGATTAGGTGTTAATCCTATAAACCAAATAGGGGCCACATAAGTCTTGTTTCGGACTAGTTTGGGCCTAGTTTAAGGCCCAACCAATAAGCTGAAATGAGCCGGATGGTGGCACCGCCCAACGGCCGAGAGCCTGGGCGGTGGCACCGCCCAGTACACTGTTAGTGTCTAACACTAACAAGCAATGGCACTGCCACTGATAGGCGGTGACACCGCCAACACCGAGAAACACGAAAGTGATTCAATTTGGAGCCTCTTGAGATCTATAAATACCCCTCTCATTCATGGTTGAAAGGGGGTCTAAAACTGAGAAAGAAAAAGGGAAAACTCTTGTCAAAATCTTCCCTCTAAGCTTTGAGTGTGTTCTAGTCCAAGAGAGGGGTAAGAGGCCTTGTAAGGGTTACCTCCTAAGCCCGTCAAAAGGAGAGGTGTTGTAAGGAAGTTCATCCTCTCCCGTTGGAAGGAGGATAGCTAGTGGAAAGCCGATGGCCTTAAGCGAAGAGGAATCGAGAGTAGATATAGGTCGGATGACCAAATTACTATAAAAACGATTTGCGTTTATGTTCATGCATTTATCTTTCTGTAAACCTTTACTTTGCTAAGTTCACTACCCTCATCTTCTTACGTATGCTTTCAATGCAATCAAAATGGTTTTAATCGAAATGTTATTCTTTTCATATGAAGTTTTCGAAACTTGTTTAAAATCGTCGAAAGTTTATCGTTCTTTACCGCTGCACTAATTCAAACACCCCCTCTCTTAGTGCTGCTCGATCCCTAACACTAAGAGGGGGGTGAATTAGTGCAGTGGATAAAAACCGTAACTTTAAATCAATTCTGAAGAGTTGTGTGATGAGAACTTTCAATCCGATGAAAATGATTTTCGCAAAGTGAGTGTTTCGAGTGAATATGAAAGAAAGTAGAGAGGAGGAGATCGAGATATTGCGATGTAAAGATTGAAATGCAATAATTTAAAACTCACACATTAAGAGAAATACGTAGCGATTTATAGTGGTTCGATCAAGTGACTTGCATCCACTTTTGAAACCTCCTCCGATGAGATTCCCGGCTTCCACTATCAATCCTTCTTGAAGGGGAAGGACCAAACACCCCTCTTACATACTTTTACAAGTGGTTCATACTTTCTTATAGAACTTTTACAAGTAAGGCTTTGGGAGGTGAACACTCAAGTTTTCGAATGTAAATTTTGCTAGAGGTGAACACCGCCTGACAGGGTCCTCGGGCTCGATGGAGGGGCAATACCACCGTTGACAAATATCAACAGTACCACCACTAACCTGGGGCGGTACCACCGCCCAGACCACCTAGGAACTTGTTCCTAGGGCAGTGCCACCGCCAGACATGGTCCAGCACTACTAAATAGGTCTTGAATCTGGTTCAATCCAGTCCAATTAAGGCCCAGTTGGCCCCTATTAGGGTTAATTAAGATTACGATTCAATCCAGTCCAATTAAGACCTAGTTGGCCCATACTAGGATTAATTAAAATTATCACCTAATCCTAACTCTAATTACGTACTAATTATAAAATTGAAAATATATTCTAAGCAAAATACAATTCGGCTATGTCGAGTCTTCTTCCGACTAGCTTCCAACGAACTTCCGACATACCCTCGGATATCTTCCGGTGGACTCCAAGCAGGCTCCCATACTTTATGGTGAGTTCCAACGAATCTTTTGACAAACTTCTGAACTTTCTCGATAAGCTCCGTGAACCTCCGAAACCTTCCGATAAATTTTTGAAACCTTCGGCAAGTCCCCGATTCATTCTCGGCTAGTTCTAGTAGCACTTCCGACAAACCTTCGGACTTCTGGCGGACTCTCGAACTCCCAACGTACTTGACTCTAGTAATTTGTTTTATGTCTTCATTGCTATCGTAGTTAATGATACACACTTATCTCAATAATATGGATTAGATCAAATAACCTATCAATTGACTTCATCATCAAAATCCGAGATTCAACAAAATCTATCATGGCGGAGGCAGAAGGCCAAATGCGCTTGAGACATGTAAGTTAGGAAATCCCAATCTGTACTAAGAAAATTTTGTTACGATGGAGGCGTAAGGCCAAATATACCCGAGATGCATGAGTCAGGAAAACCGAACCTACGTGAAGAGAAATCCACTACGATAGAGGTACAAGGCCAAATACACTCAAGATGCATAAGTCGAGAAAATCCGAGCAGCATAAAAAGAAATCCACTATAGCGAAGGCACAAGACCAAATATGCTCGAAAAGCATAAGTCAGGAAAACTCGACCCATACCAAGATAAATCTACTATAGCAGAGGCACAAGACCAAATGTGCCAAAGATGTGTAAGTTAGGAAAACCCGACCTATGTCAAGATAAATCTACTATGGTAGAGGCGCAAGACCAAATGCACCCAAGATGTGTAAGTCAAAAAAATCAACCCATATTAAGATAAATTTGCTATGGCAGAGGCATAAAACCAAATGCACCCGAGATACATAAGTTCAGAAAACCCAACCTGTACCAAGATAAATTTATTACGACAAAGATATAAGCCCAAATGTGCTTGAGATGTATGAGTTGGGAAAACCCAACCTATATAAAGAGAAATCCGCTATGATGGGGGCACAAGGCCAAATGTGCCCGAGACATGTAAATTAAGAAAATTTGACTTATGCCAAGATAAATCTGTTATGGCAGAAGTGTAAAGCCAAATATACCCGAGACACGTGAGTCAGGAAAACATGACCTGTTCAAGAGAAATCCACTATGACAGAGGCTCAAGACCAAATATGCTCGAGACATATAAGTCAAGAAAACCCGACCCATGCTAAGATAACACTACTATGGCGAAAGCGTAAGGCTAAATATGTCCAAGACACATGAGTCGAGAAAACTCAACCCGTTGAAGAGAAATCCACTATGATGGAGGCTCAAGGCCAAATGCGCTCGAGAAGCATGTTGGGAAAACCCGACCTGTATGAAGATAATGTTAAGGATCGAGTGGCACTAAGAGAGGGGGTGAATTAGTGCAACGGTAAAGAACGATAAACTTTCGATGTTTTAAAATAAGTTTCGAAAACTTCATATGTTGAAAATGATACTTTGATTAAATCCGCAACAAAAGATACTTTAGAAGTAAATTGATTCGTAAGAAGGAGATGAGAAGGTAGAGCATCAAAGTGAAGATGGTTTGCAATAAAGTAAATTGCAAGAATATAAACGCAAATCAATTTATAGTGGTTCGGTCATACGACCTATGTCCACTCCTGATTCCTCTTCACTTGAGGTCATCAGCTTTTCCACTAGCTATCCTCCTTCCAACGGGTAAGGATGAACTCCCTTATGGTACCTCTCCTTTTGACGGGCTTAGGAGGTAACCCTTATAAGGCCTCTTACCCCTCTCTTGGACTAGAACATACTTAAAGCTTAGAGGGAAGATTTTGACACTATTTCAAGAGAGTTTTCCCCTTTTCTTTCTCAATTCTAGACCCCCTTTCAATTATGAATGAGAGGGGTATTTATAGGCCTCAAGAGGATTCAAATTTGGAGCCCAAATTTAAATCACTTTCGATTTTCCCAGTGCTGGCAGTGCCACCACTTATCAGTAGCGATGCTATCGCTTTGTCGATGTCGACACCGACAATGTCTCAAGCGGTGCCACCGCCTGGCTCTCGCCACTTTGGCGGTGCCACTCACTCGACTCATTCCACTCACTTTGGTTGGGCCTTAAACTCGACCCAAACCAGGTCCAAACAAGGCCCATGTGGCCCCTACTTGATTTATAGGATTAACACCTAATCCTAAACCAAATTATATGCTAACTATAAATTTTAAAGACATTTCCTAAGCTATTACAAAGTCCACAAGTCAAGACTTCTTCCGGCAAGCTTTTGGCAAACTTCCGATGATCTTTCGACGAACCCTTGGAAACCATTCTCGGACTCTCAGCAAGCTCCTATACTTTACGATGATCTTAGCAAGTTCCAACGAGCTTTTTTGGCAAGCTCCAATCTTTCTTGGCAAGCTCCGCGAACTTCCGACGAACCTTCCGGTGAACTTTCGAAAATCCTTTAGCAAGCTCCCTACTTGTTCTCGGCCAGTTCCGGCAGCACTCCCAACAAATCTTCGGACTTCCGTCGAACTCTTGAACTCCCAACGATCCATCACACATGTCTTCCGACACTTTGTTTTGCTTTACGTCTTCATTGTTATCGTAGTTAGTCATGCACACACACAAACAAAACTTTACTTCGATCTAGACAATTATTACAATGCGAATTGACATTCAATTGCCCGGCATGTCATTGGTCGGCGCTTCGTCCGATTCTTCGGCGCATCGTCCTCTCTTGCGTTTTGTTGCCCAATCAGCGATTGACCTCCGCAACCCCGATATCCTTAGCGCAATACGCTCTTCTTGGCCCGATGCCCGACGTTCGAAGCCTTCTGCCGATTGTCGACCGAACCTCCGGCTTGACATCCAATATCCCGACATAATCACCCGGCGCAATATTAATTCCTTCAGCATTAACTATCTAATCCTGATCAATAATAGACCTGCATCACTCAAAATGCAGTTAGATCACAAAACATAATCAATTAGTTTCATCATCAAAATCCGAGATTCAACAATCTCCTCCTTTTTTATGATGGCAACTAATTGATGACTAACAGAGTTAACCATAATTCCCCGAAGTTTAACCAAACTCTCCCTATCAATATGCCATTGATAGAACACTTGGATTATCCCAAATCCAAGCAACATTCATCATAAATTATGAGAATACATCAATTCATCATCCAAATATATAAAATATTCAATTCAATACATGAAGTCATCAATCTACTTCTCCCCCTATGTCATCAACAAAAAGGAGAAGTAACATTTAGCTAGTTTTCAAGGATATGCAAATTTTACAATCATACTAGCTATCAATCACATCATACAACATTTAAGCATAGCAAGTTTCTCATGATGGACAAAATAGCACTTATTGTGATTGTGTTCATTATAGCAAGTTTTTCTATGTTCCTTTGAGAAGTGCAAGCAAATTGTATTCAAAGATGTGCAAGTTACACTTTTTTTGCTTCCTTTACGATATACAATCAATTTGTGTAAGCATTTCATCACTTTAAATATGCAAGCAAAACATTACAACATACAAGCATAGATTTATAATATTCATTCATAGCAATTTTTTTAAGGATGTCCAACAAAGCAATCCATCACTTGTTTCTTGCAATTCATCATAGCAAGTTTGCATTTTTCTTCTCTTTAGATTGTAAGATTGCAATCATTACTCCCCCTTTGTCATTGACAAATAGAAGTGGAGTACAAATAGTCTTTTACATCAATACTTTGATCATGACAAAATAACAAATTTACAACATGAATTTTCAATATATTAAGCCATGAATTCAAGGGAGTCAAAAACCATGATATAAGGGAAAAAGATGATAAGTAAGCAATCAATAATGATAAGTAAGCTAACATACTTTGTGATACGCAAGCTAGCTTCCTTTCAATTCTTCTCTTTTGTAACTAGGTTTCTCCTTTGCAAGCTATCAACTTTTTGTTTGCAATGAGCTAGTATTTTTTGTAAAATTTACAACATTTTTAACCATGCAAGCTCATGAGTTTAAAAATAATATAACTTTGCAATTTTTTTCTTCTCATTTTGAGAAGTGAAAGTTTTGTCTTTTTTGCAATTTCTAGCTAGCTATTGTTTGCCACTTTCTCTTGTGATATCCAAGTTAGTATGGTAACTCCCCCTTTGTCATTATCAAAAAGAAGAGAAGACTCAATGGCTAAAAAATTTCAATCATTATTTTACATCAACTAATATTTTAAATTTTTATATAATGCATACAAGCTATAGATACAAAGAATTCATAAAAGCTAACCGAAGTAATCATGTCATTTCTAAGTCATGAAAGATATAAAATCAAAACTCAAGAAAATCAAGAGGGACATGATTCATTTGACAAATCCTTTTAGTAATGATTCATCATAAAGCAAATTTCTCTTATATCAAGGCAAAGAAAAATCATATCAAAAATTTCAAAGAGTATTTCAAGCCAACAAGATCACATTTAAAGAATAAAATATATCACAATCATAAATGTGGATAAGTGATTCATTTAAGTGCAAAACCACTTGATTCACGCATACGAATTTCAAGTATCAAATATCAAGATATCAAGACTTGTATTGTGATAAAGCTCATTTAAGTTCGAATCATCAAAATCATTAATATAGTTTATGAGATTCACAAATGACATAAACTTGAATTATTCTTCTCTTTGGTAAATGATAAAACGAAGCAATCATAGCAGAAAATATTTTGATTCGCAAAAATATCTCAAGTCAAGAATTTAAAGTCATGATTTTAAGAGATCAAGAGAGGAGTTATAAAATCATTCAAACTCATTTTGTCAACTCAAAACTCATTATCAAATTATCAAAATCATTCTCGAGATTCAAGAGACTTATATGAACATAGTATACATGGATTCATCATTCGTCTTTTTATGCTAAATCAAAATAAGTATTCAAAAATGAAAGGTAAATTTCATTATAAAAATCATCAAAATAAAAATATAACACATTATTTCAAGACACAAGATTTAATTTATCATATAATGTGTTTTATTTTAAGTTTTTTGTTCCATATAAGTGTACTCATGTTTCAAAAGATGAGTATCAAATTTTAAAACCAAACATGAGTTTGTCATCAAGATATAACACCTTTAAATTTTCATGATATCATTAAGCATGACAATAAACTTTTAATATTTTTATTTCATCATTATCAATGATGATTTCATAAGATATGTTCAAATATTTATATGAAAGTATGAATTCAAAATACAAGTTTGTCATTAAACCCATTAAGATCAAAAGCATTATACATAAAGCATTATGATAGTACATTTTCTCATTTTTATATGTTTCATTTCGTGCAAATTGATTTTATATGAGCATGTTCAAATTTTCATGTAAAGACCATGCATTATTTTTAAAAATAAAAATATTATCAAAATCATTTTAATTCTTTCTTTCATTAATTATAACAAGATGATTGATGCTCAAATTTTTACTAAAATTATTTTATAAATTTCATCATAAAAATGATTAAGACCTATTAATCCAAGATGGAAGTTTTCAAATTATAAGCAAGATACACACATCTACCATCAAAAGACTTTCAAGAAAGTCATACATAGATATGTTTATGTTTAAGATCAAAAACTGATATGGAAAGTATGCATGGAATTTCATCATCTCAAAATGTCATCTTAATTCGTCATGAAAATAATTAGACTAAAAACACGTTAATCCAAAATATAAAGTCAAATCAACATTACTTCAAAAACTAATGCATGTTATAAAATCATCAAGCATCATGTTTAGAAATGAAAAGCAATATAAAATATCAAGATACACTTGCATAGATTAATCGTAAGCATTATCACAAATCATGCAAGTATCATTTTAATTTTTACCTCCTTTTTTTTAACAAAAGAAAAGCATGATATTATTTTTTAATTTTTAAAAATTACTAGAAAGAAAAAGCATTAAAAAAATTCCTACCAACTATATCAAGCAACTCATGAAAGGATCATGTAATTTCAAAATAAGGTAAAAATAACTTGGGTGAGTTTCTTACCTCATTGTCGAAAACCGATAAGGCATAGTTTGCATCTTTATCTTTATTGCGCGCTTTTTTCTTCTTCATTTTTGTGTACTCGTATTTGGAGCATTCCGGTTTCTTGCGTTTATAGCAAGAGTTGGTGTTCTTTTCATTTATGTTCTTTAACTTATGTTTAATGAACTTTTTAAATTTTAATATCAAAAGTTCAACGTTCTCAACATTGTCCTCATCACTTGAGTCATCACTGAAGTGGTATTTTATAGTCCGAAGTACCAAATCCTTCCTGTTCTTTGGATGGTGATTCATGTATTCATCGAGTTCATTATATTCCAAGAATACTATTTTATAGGTCATTAAAGACCCAATGAGTCCTTCAAGAGAATAATTATTTAAATCTTTAGTTTCTTGTATCGTCGTTATTTTAAGATCCCACCTTTTTGGAAAGGATCTTAAGATCTTATTAGTGAGTTCAAAATTTCAAAAACATTTATCAAGAGCTTTTAGACTATTGACAACATCCGTGAAACGGGTGTACATGTCGCCGATAGTCTCGCTTGGTTTCATTTGGAAAAGCTCAAAATCATGCAATAAGAGGTTTACTTTCGAGTCTTTGACTCTACTAGTTCCCTCGTGCATGATTTCAAATGTTCGCCAAATGTCAAAAGCTGTTTCGCACATAGAAACCTGATTGAACTCGTTCTTATCCAAAGCACAAAATAAGACATTCATAGCCTTTGTATTTAAAAAAAAAAGATTTTTTTCTCTAAGTCCAATCATTCGTTCGTCGGTTTAGAGGGAAGTTAAAAATGGTTTTCAACAATGTTCCACAAATCCAAATCCATTGAAAGCAAGAAAACTCTCATTCGAGTTTTCCAATAAGTATAGTCTGATCCGTTAAAGAACGGTGGATGAACAACCGAAAAGCCCTCTTAAAACTCATGAAGAACCATTTCTTGCGGATGTGAATCCGAAAGAGAAATAACGAGGCTCTAATACCAATTGTTAGGGATCGAGTGGTACTAAGGGGGGGGTGAATTAGTGCAGTGGTAAAGAACAATAAACTTTCGGCGTTTTAAAACAAGTTTCGGAAACTTCGTATATTGAAAATGATGCTTCGATTAAATCCATAACGAAAGATGCTTTAGAAGTAAATTGATTCGTAAGAAGGAGATGAGAAGGTAGAGCATCAAAGTGAAGATGGTTTGCAGTAAAGTAAATTGTAAGAATATAAACGCAAACCGATTTATAGTGGTTCGATCATACGACCTACATCCACTCCCGATTCCTCTTCACTTGAGGCCACCGGCTTTTCCACTAGCTATCCTCCTTCCAACGGGCGAGGATGAACTCTCTTATAGCACCTCTCCTTTTGACAGGCTTAGTAGGTAACCCTTACAAGGCCTCTCACCCCTCTCTTGGACTAGAACATACTTAAAGCTTAGAGGAAAAATTTTGACACTATTTCAAGAGAGTTTTCCTCTTTTCTTTCTCAATTCTAGACCCCCTTTCAACCATGAATGAGAGGGGTATTTATAGGCCTCCAGAGGATTTAGCCCAAATTTGAATCACTTTTGATTTTTTCGGTGCTGGCGATGCCACCGCTTGTCGGTGGCGGACTTCCGTCGAACTCTTGAACTCCCAACGATCCATCACACTTGTCTTTCGGCACTTTGTTTCGCTTTATGTCTTCATCGTTATCGTAGTTAATCCTGCACATACACAAACAAAACTCTACTTCGATTTAGACAATTATTATAACGCGAATTGACATTCAGTTGTCCGGCACGTCATTGGTCGACGCTTCGTCCGATTCTTCGGCGCATCGTCCTCTCTTGCGTTTTGTTGCCCAATCAGCGGTTGACCTCCGCAACCCCGATATCCTTGGCACAACACACTCTTCTCGGTCCGATGCTCGACGTCCGAAGCCTTCTGCCGATTGTCGATCGAACCTCCGGCTCGACATCCAATATCCCAATGTAATCACCCGGCACAACGTCAATTCCTCCAGCATCAACTGTCTAATCCTGATCGTTAGTAAACCTGCATCAGTCAAAACGCAGTTAGATCATAAAATACAATCAATTAGTTTCATCATCAAAATTCGAGATTCAATAGATAAATCCACTAAGGCGGAGGTGCAAAGCCAAATGCACCCGAGACACTTAAGTTAGGAAAACCAAACTCGCACTAAGATAAATCTACTACAACGGAGGCATAAGGCCAAAAGCGCCTGAGACACATGACTCGAGAAAACCCGACCCGCGTGAAGAGAAATCTGATATGACGGAGGCGCAAGACTAAATACACCCGAGGCACGTAAGTCAAACAAACCTAATTAGTGTGAGGAGAAATCTACTATAGTGGAGACGCAAGGCCAAATACATCCAAGATGTATGAGTTGGGAAAACCTGGCCCACGCTAAGAAAATTTGCTATGACGGTGATGCAAGGCCAAATGTATGAAACACGCATAAATCAGGAAAAGCTAACTCACACCAAAATAAATCTGCTACGGCGGAGGCACAAAGTCAAATGTCCCCAAGACATAAGTTAGGAAAACTTGAATCGTACCAAGATAAATATGCTATGACGAAGGCATAATGCCAAATGCGCCCAAGATGTGTGAGTTAGGAAAATGCAAACTATATGAAGAGAAATCCGCTATAATGGAAGTGCAAGGCCAAATGCGTCTAATACGTGTGAATCAAAAAAACCCGACCCATGTAAAGATAAATCTGCTATGGCAGAGGCGTAAGGCCAAATAAACCTGACACATGTAAGTCGGGAAAACTTGACCTACGCTAAAATAAATCCGCTATGATGGAAGCACAAGGTCAAATGCATCCGAGATACGTGAGTCAAGAAAACCCGACCCATATGAAGAGAAATTTGCTATAGTATAGGCATGAGACCAAATGCGCTTATGATGCATAAGTCGAGAAATCCTGACCCACATGAAGAGAAATATGGTATGATGGAGGCGCAATGCCAAATGTGCCCGAGACACGTAAGTTGGGAAAACTCAACCCGCACCAAGATAAATCCACTACAATGGAGATGTAAAGTCAAATGCGCCTGAGACACAAAAGTCGAGAAAACCCAACCCATGCCAAGATAAATCTGTCTTAGTAGAGGCACAAGGTCAAATATACCTGAGACCCTTGAGTTGAGACACTTAAGTCAAAGCACAAGGCCAAATATGCCTAAGACTCTTAAGTCAAGGCGTAAGGCCAAATATACCCAAGACGTTTGAGTCAAGAAAAATCGATCACATGAGATGATTTATTATGACGAAGGTACAAGGCTAAATGTGCCCGAGACGCTTGAATCGAGAAAACTTGACCCACATGAGATCCGCTATAGCTGAGGCCTTGATGCACACGAGACGTGTAAATTAAGAAACCTGACTCATGCCAAGAGAAATCCGCCACAACAAAGACGCAAAACAATATGTGCCCAAGATGTGCAAGTCGGTGAATTCGACCCATGCCAAGCAAAATCTGCTATGATAAAAACACAAACCTAACGCACCCGAAACACTTGAATTAAGAAAACTTGACCCGCAAGACGAGATCCGAACACTCCCACATTGGATGAACTAAATGACACACTTTGAACCTCTCTCACAAGAACCCCGAAGCAAGCTTTCAAAGGAGACAAATGATAAAGAATCTATTATCATATACTTGCCACGTGAGATTCAAGTCACCCTCCACCCATCTACTTACATGGATGAAGATTTAAAATAAAGAAATATAAACTTCATTCTCATCCATTATGACAAGGAAAGCAATCACAAACTTCCTTCTCATTTATTATGACGAAGAAGATAATCGTAAACTCCTTTCTTATCCTCTGAGATATAAAAATATAATATCAATCTTAATCTTTATGTAGATGATATCTCAAGAGCTATGTGTTCATGAGAATCTTACGTATACGAATACAAACTACGTATACAAACTATGTCAACAGACGATGAAATATCATGTATGTGCAAGGCATCATAGTGACGATTTTACTTCACGACAGGAGTTTAAATACACGGTTATATTATTTGGTGGTGTAACAAAATAATTTTCATTTAAGCACATAAATTGACGGACAATTCATGATCCAATATAACTCAGAAGTTGACTATAAAGCAGGATAAGCAAGCAATCTTCTTTCCTCCTCTAATTGCTAAACTATCTTAATTAAGCAGGATATCTACGTTGACTTTAATTCCATCTTTAACTACTTTAAAAGTGCAGGACTTTGGTTCCACTCGTACTTCATGCTTTAATCAGCGTTTCTTTTCTGTGGATCGATATCCTGAACGCACTAAAAAAGCACGTATGATATATATATATCTGTAAGGCCACAAGGCTTCAAAGTCATAAAACCTTCTCAACAATGAACCAACAACGCCAATCCAAACGACTCGTTCTACCAAAACCCAGTAAGAAAAACCCAGGCAGAGACGTTGCTGTGTATCTGTAGGCTTTGAAGAGAATACATACCCAGCTCGATCAACCCATGCAAAGTTGTCTCAGATAGAAGCCTTAATTTTTGTCTGTCCTTGAGCATAACTAGTGGTGGTGTCTTTATGGCATAAGAACTGATGAGCTGCATACATGCTGCTCTTGACACTTATGATGATAACCAAGATGATGTTACCAGCAAAAGAATCATCATCCCGAAACCATATCGCAAGAGTATATCAGCATCCGTATCATCCAACCTCCCTTGTAAAGTCTTCAACCATGCATGGTAAGGACAATGCACCTCCTGAGGAATCCAATTTGTTAAGGAGTATCCAATCTTCAAACTTAGAAGGTTATGGTAAGGAACACACCTTTGCTTCCTCATCGCCAAGGTTCTCCTGGTTAGGTTCATTTTCAAGCATTATTCGGTGATGCTCACCATCTTCGATAAACAGTGATCCTTTCATTTCAGATGGTACGGCCATGCCTGTATATGCTGCATCGGTGTGAACTGTTTTCATGACCGACCCAAAAAAGCTTGTCACAGGTACCTTGTCATGTCCATAGCAAAAATTAGATGAAGCACACATAAAACACAAAGCTGTCTCATCCCATCCGACCAATTAAACATTCAAAGTGCTTTAACATCAAAAAAAGAAAATAAAAGCACCCACTTGTTCAAGTTGGCTAATTCAAAAAATACCTCATTCAAAGGTCGCTGATATAGATCCATTCTGTAGTATGCCGTAGACATCAACAGAGTAGGGTTATATGAATTGAAAAGGCTGCAAATACAAAAACAGGTACTAATAAAGAAAGTAGGCATGAGAGAAGATGCTCTTGATTGCTATTATGTCAAAATATATTCATTTGGACATATTCAATATAATTGATAAGGAAACAAAGTCATTCACAAATTCACCAAAAAAAGAGACAATAATGGGAAAAAAAAGCATAATGTCCAGTGTAGATCAACAACGATCCATCTGATGTGTCAAAGAAAAAGAATGATTAACCAGATGCATTTAGAAATCTTAACATGGAACAAAAGAGTTCACTAGTTTTTCTGATACTTTCACTAGCACTACCTTTTGACAATTGGTAACCCATCTATGTCCCTATTTATTAGACATGCCCTGCACATGTGAAGCATGAACCTTGTCCTGGTCGTCACCGAATCCTCGAAGTGACAGGCACTTAAAACCAGTATTTAGGTTTTCAATTGTCTGCAACATCAGCATTCTTCTTTACCTATTCTTTATTTTTCTTTCCTGCTCTATTACCAACAATCTAGACAAATTTTCCTTTTATAGCTCGATTTCAGTTCCAGACATCTTTTTCCCATATTAAATTTTTGGCGTCTATGTTATATCTGCCTTGCATTTTTTTCATGCAAGAAAATAAGCATTCTACCAAAAATTTCTTTTTAATAATACGACGATTGATGTTCCTCTTTGACTAATTAAGCAAATAGATTCATCATAGTGGTGAATTACAAAGTTATTTAATATCAGTTGTTTAGCTCTTTGGTGGTGGGATTGCCTCTTCAAAACTATAAAAAAAAATTACAAAGTAACTCATCAAAATATAAAGAAACTGCCACAGTTTGAAGAATATTGGTAGACTGTCATATGTTATACATATTGAAAGATGCAGTATGAAGAGTTATAAAGGACATAAACAAGATTCATACCTTCTCAATGATGCATTACTGTACATATTCAGCTTCTCAAAAAATGCAAGGGTATAAAAGGTGAATCTATCCACAACTGACACACCAATCTGTGATAGGCATAAAGAAACTAAGATACAGTTGATCGAAATCAAGAAACAGGAATGAAACTTAAGCTCATATCTGAAGTAAAACCAGCAAAGCATTCTGACAGAACTGAATGGAATCAGAAGAATTGTCTTACATCTGAGTCAAGATGATGAGAGTATGAATTTTCACCTTTCATACTACTCCCGATAGCCAAAACACCAGGCGACTGAAGCTGCAGAATCCAAGAATTTTGTCAAGAATCTTAAACTAGATAGTGTAAACTAAAACATATTTCTTTTGATTTTCTGAATGATGGTAGAAAGTTCAATGTGTATCTAGGCTATCCATGTCTCATCCAAAAGAGAAACTCAGATATACTTATTTGTCAGGGCGCAAGCAAGAATAAAATGAATTCCTGTGTGTTTCTTCTTCCAACCATTACCAAGAGTGGCTGGATAACATCATAAGAAATTGCAATAACAAGTCTTAAAGGCATGGAGTTTCCATTTTGAGCTACATCTAGTGTCCCTCCCACTAATCTGGAAACAGTTCATTTTTACTGATTTATTTGTTTCTGTTTGGACTGGATAAATCCTTTACATGGGCCACCACAGCCACTAAGGTTGACTAGTAAAATTAGACAAGTTCTGGGAAAAGAACATTATGGAGCTATGACGTCTGAGCAAAACACCACTTCTCCAGCATATAACTTGTTCAGGACATGTCAGGATAACCATGTTCCGACTTATATACAGAGTGAATCACATATTACAAGAAATTCATTCTATGGGTGTAAATCTTCCTGCCAAGCCATTACACAACAATAATATCCACCAAGAAGCGAAAAACCATAGGGAAAAAATGGGAAAACTTGAGGAACAGGAAAGAGAATTACACGGGTTCAACCTCTGGAAAATATCTAATCTTTGTTAAATTATTGATTGCATTAGAATTTAAAACTTGATTAATAACCCTATTGACGAAGTAACCTTCTGGAAGTTGACAAAAATGGAGAATAACAATGTTTAGTCATTAATTTTTAGTTACTGTAAATGTACATGAGAGACAAAGTAAACCTGAGAAAAAAGAGTTGCAGCTTGACAGGTGTCAACCATTATAAGCAGCTCCTTGAATCTGGTGAATAATTTTTGCAGAGTAGCATAAAGAAAAAGTCAGAGAATTCCAATGTGAAGCAAGAACAAAGCCATAAGAGATCACAAGCAGTATGTAAGATGCTAACAATTGAAACTTAAGTTTATTAAATATTAACAAATTCTTGGAAGTTGGAACTAGAAATGAAAAAATTTTGTACTAGCTGAAAGGACATAAGCACTTAGAATTTACAACCTACTCTTCTCTTTCATTTGCCTCACTGCATCAGCTAAATCATGGCTCTGAAGTTCTTCGGAGTCTTGAAACTTTAGAAATTCATCTCCTCCATGCCCAGTCATATACAAGAGAATGTGGCTTCCTTCATCGCTTAAAAGGCGCTTTGATCTTGGCACAGCAGGATCGTGCCTCCCAGTCAGCACTCTCAAGAAATTTTCAACTGTCACTTCATAACCTCGATAGTCAACCTAAAGAGTAAAAGCAAGCATTTAAAAGTCTTTGTATTACAATGGACAACTACACTAGGAAGAACAAATAATCATATTGCCAACTTCACTTCTCATCACTGTTTTTCATGAATCAATCTCTTTAAAGACATAAAATCTCCAGTTCTTCTTCACCAATAGCTCAAGGTTATTTTTCTTCTATGCGCCTGTATGTTGCTTTTAATCTTTTATCATGTTAAGTTGTTTTCCTTTCTAGAGGAACATCATATATCTGCTCAAAATTTCACACAGATTATACTTGCAATTTATAGTTTCCATAATTTTATGAAGTGTCCATCTTTGTTTTACAAACATATGCTTGCATGCAACATAATAGTCATCTTTAAAAAGGATGGGCAGATAATATTAGCAGGCTGATATTATAGGAAATTCATTAGAAATTACTCTTGTCAAATCTTCAGTGAGATCCAATTTCATTTTTATTGCCAAGTAAACCGGAGTCCAAAACCATAGCTACTCAGATCTCTAATGCCATCTTCTGACTAGTATTAGGTGTGAGATTTTATCTTTAAAATGAATTGATATTTAGGAAGTCTGGGTTACTAAGCTTCAGTTAAAAGTCAATATAGATCATTGCAACTTCTAGTAGAAGAATGAATATGCTGACACACCAACTGAAGCTAGAAACACATAAACGGGGAAACACAATCAATCAAGAACATGCAGAAAGGAGGCAATAGGTGCTATGATAGTGAAGGTTAGGGCATTTTTAAAAAATATAAAAAAGTCCAAACAATAGAGTGAGTCTAGATCAACCTCAACAATAACAGTAGAAACGGTTTCCAAATTGTTAGACAAGAAAACATTATATTGTTATTGAGGTAGAGAAAGAAAAGGGCTTGATAAGTTAAATGTGAATTGAGGTATCAGCAATTGTTTTGAAGGCTTACCTTCTCTTTTTGCTTTTTAAAGTATAAGCAGAGCCTACACAAACTTGTTCCATCAAGCAATCTAATCTAGGCTTACTTCTTTTTCATTGCTTCTTGTATTAAGATTGGCTGCACAAAAAAAGGAAAGATGTTTTGCCAGGAATACCAATTTCCGTGTCTTTGACTAGTTAAAAAACAATATATAGATTCTGTTTATTAAGTTTTTTTTCAAGAAACAAAATATAGGCTTTTAATCCTTTTTCATAAATTTCCAGCCTATTTTCCTTCATTTTCTATACTTTATTTACCAACTTTTCTATTTTTCCAGGCAAATGTCGAACAGCATCTAAATTCTGTTTACTCCAATTGGCTTATCGAAAAATACCAAGCTGTTACTAATCAATATGAAATTTGGATGTGAAATTAATTAAGTCAAATATGGCAGAGGTAATTAAAATTCTCTATTGCAAATTAAGAACCACTAAATGACAAGAAGGAACCCAAGACTCACTTCAACATTATCCCCATACAAATTAAGCTGGTGATTCTCATTATTAAAAACTTGGGCAGGGTAGTTGTTTCTAGCATTGCAAGCCATGTCATCAGCCAGCATCAGTATTATTCTTTCATCTGGTATTCCCAGACGCTTCACTGTCCTGAGAGAAACAGAATAAACCATTCACCTGAGCAAGCTATAAAGATCAAGACAAAAAAAATTCTAAGAGATGTATATGCTTCCACCTTACCTATATAAAGATAAGGTGTTGGCCATATGTCGATAGTTGAACCTGGTAAAAATGAGAGGATTGTTATATCAAACAACAAACAAAAAGAAAGAGTTGGGTTGATGAATGTAAGGAAGTGTGCTTAGTAATTCAAGCAACTATCAGGTTGTTGATGTGTTCACAAAAAATAAAAGGAATGTGCTCTATGACACAATTCATAATAAGTGAACCACATGAATAAAGTCCTAAACATGGAAGTTTGAGAAAAAGTCACTTCCACAGCAAATGCTTCAATCAACTACAAATAACTTATTGAGAGAAAAATGGCTTTCCATGAATGACATATGAAGTCACAAGAAGCTCTTGGTAAATGTTTACCCAATTGGAGACTGAAATAAGAGGCATCAGTCAAAAGCCAGTTGGTAACTTATATAAGCTTTGTGAATGACACCTTGGTTTACATCTTCAATTTTTTGATGATTGAATTCAAAATTTCTGGATCAAGGAAAAAATCACTTTAATAGTGTTAATCCTATGATCCTGAGAGTCTTAACTGCTCGTGTGTTATGGATGCTGCCCTTTTTTAATGATGCTAAAGATAATCTGGTTATCTTCTTACATAAAACTACAGCTTACATGCTAACCTCGTTTTAAATCTTGAACATGAAGGAACTCCTAAGAAACATCACCAAATTGTAACAGGGGAGAAGCAATTAATATGATGGTTCAAATTAAATCCGGATGAGTCCTACAACCACAATCTAGGAGAAGGTTGCTGATTTCTTCTCCCAAATCATAATGGTGATTATGCCTTTCTCTGATTGCAGGTACATATTCAGAATGGATTTATTTTTTCTACTGTAAGGCTTTGACCATTTAAGATATCTTACAAACTTGCACCAATGAATGAATTAAGAACATTCAAGTTGAATCTGAATGTGTAGATCAAAAAATGAATAAGGCGGAGACTACAAAGTAATTAATTTGGGGTTACCAGAAGCGGGAGGTGCAGACCAAGACGGCCCAGTTGTTGTTGTGCATCGTCGCCCACGACGAAGGCGAAGACGAAGTTAGAGGGACCAAAACCAAGAAAAGCAAGAGCATGAGCGACCAGTGCGTCATCACCGGATCACGAGACGCCATGCCCGTCCAAACCCTACTTCGATCTCGATTTCGGGTTTGGAAGGGGAATTGAGGAGAAAGCAGCAGTGCTCGACGGTGGCAGAATCGGCGTAGAATGACCGTCCGAGAAGCAGCGGCCGGAGAAGGCGCCGGATCGAGGGGTCGCATGCGGAAGCCAATGACCGATGAAATGAACGACGGGTGACGAGCAATTCGGTTCAGTTGTGTTTCAGGTCACGGTTATACCAAACCGGACCGATTGCCGGAGGAGGGTTTTTTTCGTAATTTGATACATTTAGTATTTTAATCTCTGTACTTTAAAAACTTATATTGATATCTCTATAATTATAAAAATAAAATATCTAGATTTATTTACTCTTACATCATTAATTTACTAATAAAAATATAAAAATAAAAGATAAAAAGATAATCTTAACATTTCAATTGGTTGGTGATAACGAATGACATCGATGATGATGAACGACGACGTCACTCGAGTCTATCAATGAATGTTGTGAATGAGGAGAGCAATAATAAGAGATCATGATCATTTGGTAACTATATCAATGTTGATGTAATTGTTGAGCGATAAAAAGATCGTTTGACATATGCATTAGTGTCGACGTAAAATGTCGAACAGTAATTGCATCAACATTATCATAAATGCTAAGCGACAACTATATATGTATCGATGCTGAGCAACATCTGCATCAATATCGTTCATGCATCAATGTTGATGTCAAATGACCACTACATTTGCATAGATATCGAGTGGCAATTGTATCTGTGTCGATATTAATGTAGTTATTGAATCATCAATATTTACATCAATATTAGTATAGTTATTGAATGATCATTTTGTCGTTTTATATCTGTGTCAACATCAACACAATATGTATTTAACACAATATGTATTTAGCCCTTATAAGGATCACAAGTTGATATAGCTCAATGCAATGTGATCTCATGAAATGAAATGGATTCAAAGAATTAGTTCAATTCGTTTCTAATCGGTCAAGGAAACCAAATCGGACACGTTTTAAGACACGTGGATTCCAACTCATAGTTGATTCAGGGTTGCAAAGGTTTAGTTGCTTGTCATTAGATTATCCCGAAATAAACCACAATAAATCCAATCAAAGCAATTTAACAATATAGCCTCGAGAACGATGATAGTAAGCCGAAGAGTGTCTTAGAAAATTATCATTCTTTTTCCACAGATTGTAGGAGTAAAGATGAGATTGAATCCTTGAACTGACGTCTTAAAAGTTTTCAAAAACTATATCCGATAAAGTGTTTAGGGTATTTTACTGATAAAAGCACCTACAATGAGTTTTTTACACCGAATGGCCAATTTATTGCTCCATCGGCAAGGCATTATGTTAGTTGTTCATATAATCCACAATGAATCTCTAATAATGGAACCAAACTTCTAATTCTAAAGAATAAAATATCGACAGTCGAATCCTATACGCAACGACAAGGACAGAGACATCGCTCTCTTTACAGTCTCAGATTAAAATTTCTCTGATAATAGGAGCATACCGAGCTCAAGCTGAAAAGAGAAATAGTGCACGCCCTTATGTTTAGTTGGCACGATCTATAAGATAAATAATACACATAAAGTTAAGAGCATAGAGATAGAGACACCCTACACGATCGATAGGAAGGAACGCGAGGACCCACCTGCTTTCGCCATTCGTTTTTTCTAATGGTATTTTTTTTATAAATGATAAAAAAACTCATTAATCAAATTTAATTGAAATAAGATTTTCTTTATTGGTTTTGTGATCGAGTACAATTTAGTTTAATTTCGAATGCGATTAAGTCGACTTCCACTAAACTAACTCAAATTTTCAAAATAATTAAAAGAGGATTATTTTTTAAAAATTATGATAATTAATTATTAAATTTTATGATAATCGAATCAATACTATTATTGAGCGAAACCTAATTCAATTCCGAATGAAAATTCATCAACTTCTTGTAAATCAACCCAAAATTTCACAAAATCATTAGGCCACGATTCCAAGATAATTGATATTATTTTTCATTTTTAGAAATTTTATGATAATTAATTATAAAAATTAAAGATTTGAGTATAACTTAGCTTAATTTTACAACTTAGTCAGCTTTCACTAAATCAATTCAAACTTTGTCAAACTATCTATCATAATTCTAAGATGATTAATGTTTTTTATTTTTACAAAATTTTATGATAATTAATTTAAAAAATTTAAATAAATTCTATGATCAAGCATAAATTAATTTAATTTCAAATTCAATTTCATAAAATTACTCAGATATTATTTTTTAAAATAAAAATAATTAATAAAAGTTTTTCTTGTTTTTGAGCCGATGTTATAATTAAGTATAACTTAATTTAATTTCAAAAATATTTTTTTTTGAAAAACGTGATTAAAAAAAGCCAAACTTTTTGGAAAAAAATACCCAAGTTTTTAACCCTGAACTGACATCTCAAAAAATTTCAAAATATATATGCGATCAAATTTTGAACCCTCTCAACAAACGAATGTTAAATGAATACAATATACCACCACCAATGTAAGTATCTCTGAGGTTCTTTGCTAATCCAAATAGCTCGAAGAATATATATGAATATATAAACATATATATATATATATATATATATATATATATATATATATATATATATATATATACATATATATATATATGTATATATATATACATATATATGTATATATATATATATATATACATATACATATATATGTATATATATATACATATACATATATATGTATATATATATATATATATATATACATATACATATATATATATATAATCCAAGTTTTAAACCATAGAACGAGAGGTCACATTTACGTTCAAATATCACGTTAACATCCACAGCATTGTTTCTATACCAGACAGGTCAATAGAATGTTCGCTCACCACACAAAACCAGACCGTGGGAGCATGATCAAAACTCGGATGAAATACAATGACCACGCAATACTAATGTGCAAGATCATCACACAAACTCGAAATACTCCTATCAAGGTGCATATCAAAATATGATGATAGCTCCAATATTCCAAAAATGCAGAAACATCAAAATCATCCATGTGATGATGATCACAAGGAAAAGAGGGGAGCAAATAAAAAAGATTACACTTGATCGACCAAATGAAGACTTCCATCCTAACAAAATGGGGAAAACTACAAATTCGAGATAACTAGAGCATATTGCTCATTCCTCATCATCGTCATCACCGTCGCCTCCACTTGCCTTCCTTGCAGCAGCTTTCTGATTTTTTCTCTTCACCCTACCAGGTCGACCTCCACCGAATGGACTAGTAAGTGAGAAATCTATGTGTTTTGCTGAATCAACTCTGACCATGAATGAGGGGATGTTCACAACTTGCCTTCCGACTCTGTAATCATGGCCAACTCAACATTTAATTAATAATAGAGTAATATAAAATAAAGTTAGATTTCACCAGATCTTGATGGAAAATCTGTCAGGTACAACTATCACATGAACACTAAAAATCTATTTGACATGACCAAGGTAAAAGATATAAAGATTATTGTAAAATGGATAGCTTCAATATGTAAGACCAAGAGCATGTTTTCAGGAACTAAATAATACAAGACACAGTCCAGCATACTACAGCAACTACAGGTAAAGCAAATCATAATACAAGACCATCAATGTCAAAGATGCTCTAATCAAACTAGTAAACATTCTTAGAATCACAAATGTCAACATCTAACAGTGACTTTTCACAAGCTATATTCTCAAAATAAGTAACACATCCATACGTCAATGGCAGATACTAAAGAAGATCCATATCCATTGTCATTTACCAAATGACAGTTCTTCATGCTAATGGTTGCATTTTGGCATTTCCTCTACCAATATCTCAAAAAAAAAAAACAATTATGAAAAATAATCCATCTACATTACTAGATTATAGGTCCAAAACCAAATACTTGTAAGCAAAACCAAAATAACCAACAAGAATAAAAACCATATCATAAGCCAAATGAAAAAACAATAACAACAGAACTCTGAAGTATCTAAAAACTAAACAACGAAGTAAAATCCGTCAACCTAGAATGTGAGGTCATTTAAGTACCACTATCCTCTCTCTCACAAAAACGACCTAATATACATCCACTACTCAGTGGTAAATAATGAGAGAAAGAAGGAGGAAAAAAAAGTAATTTTAGTATAACTAGAAACATCACAGCTTCTTGCAGTTAATCTCATAAGCATGAACTTGGAGCTACTTTTGAATTTTCTTAGAAAACAGCATAATGCATTCACCCTTGGTTTAGAATCTTTGCTAAGTGTCTTAGGAATATATTTATTACCCCAATCCCTCAATGATATAAACCTGGGACTTTCATTAGCCAGGTTCACAATGCATTACATCCTACAACAACAACAACAACTAAGTTCAGAACATCTCAAATAATTGAAGAATGAAGGAATCATACTCGGTTCACATCATCGATAGACTACCTGCTCCATATGTTTTGCCGTGGATATTTTGAACAACAAGAACTACTTGAGCAACCACCGAATTTAGAACGAGAAAAATATAAATAAGTGGCATGAAAAAATAGAAGAAAGGATCCAATCAGCTAACTCAACAGAACACCTTAACAAGTCACGTCTGACTAAAAGTAAAAAGGCAAAAGATCACCGAGAAATGAAATCATGAGAGCACACGTACGATAAAAACCAGACCTTTCCGCACAAATATCTCTACAGCACTGGAGCATTAGCAGGCATAATAGTAAAGTTTGATCACCTGATGTGCCGCTGCCTTATCAGGACGCGAGCATGGTGGATGGACTTGGCCATTCCAGACTTGAACACGAGCGTCTGGAGGCGGCGCTCCAGAAAGTTCTCCACGGTGAGGGCAAGGACGTAGTCGAGCTTGTTCTGGCCCTCCTCAAGGAGGCCGTAGCGGTTCATACGGCGGAGCAGGGCCTCTCCCTCAAAGATCCGTCGGGGGTTCTTCTCATCGAGCGTGAGGAGATCCTTGGCCGCGTTCCGGATCCGGCTGAGCGCGTACTGGACCCTCCATAACTCGCGCTTGCACCGCAGCCCGTACTCCCCGACCAGTTTGAGTTCCGCGTCCAGCCGCTCCTTCTCGTACGGGCGGCGAGGTTTCTTGAACGTCTTGCCATCTACCAAAACAGATCATTCGATAAGGTTTACGACACATAGGCGTCAAAATCCAAAGCCAACATCATATCTTAGGGGAAAAAGAAATATCTTTCGAGCACAATAAAACCCTAACTTTCAAGAATCAGACCGAACAACGACAAACCCTAGAGAGAGATCAACCGAATACAACGAGCAGATCGAAGGGCTTACAGTTGCGGTAGAAACTGACGTGAACCATGGCTGGTTCGCGTTCTTCTGTGTCGCCGTCGCAAGCGCGGGTCTCTCACGGAATAGACGGGAAGAATTACCCTAAAATACAACCGGCGGCTAACGCACGTGCACAGTGAGCTGAGCTCCATGTGGGTCTAATGGGCCATTGAAGGCATATTATGGGCCTCGCTAACAAACTCACCATGGAGACAACTGGTCGGCTAAGATTACAATCGATCTCCCTTCTAATCGTCATCGCTGGTGTGACTTGGTAGTTTGTTGGGTCACCTCCATCGTTAGCTGAATTACGACAGTACCCTCTACATAACCAATTCAATTTTACTTCCACGTCAAGTCCCACGTAGCGTGGGACCTTGCTAAAACGTAGCGTGCACGACAAGGGTACTTCTTTCGTCCCGTGATCTGCTAACGGGGCCCCACAAGGATGTTGAAGGGGTATTCGAGTCATTTAGACGGTTCGAACGCGCAACAGAAACCATTGGAACTGCTACGAAATAGCCGACCAAATCGGAGAAACGGCCCTATAAATATCTCGGTTCTTCGACGCTCCTCTCTCGTTTCCAGATCGCATCGCTCCTCGTCTTCGATTCCCAGCCTCGGAAAGGAAAGAAACCTGATTAGTAGTGTCCTTTGAGCTCAGCCATGGCGTACCGAACGCTGGAGATCACTTTGGTCTCGGCCAAGGGCCTTAAGGACGTAAACCTTATCTCCAAGATGGCCGTCTACGCTGTGGTCTCCCTCTCCGGAAAACGCCGGGGGCGGCAGCTTACCCCGCCCGACCGCGAGGGTGGGCGCAACCCCACCTGGAACTCCACCATCCGCCTCACCGTCCCCGTCGACGGCGACCTCGCCCGCCACTCCATCCACATCCTCCTCCGCACCAAGCGCGCGCTCCGGGACCGCGACGTCGGCGAGGTCCGCGTCCCACTCTCGGATCTCCTCTCTGGTGCCGGCGGTGGCCCGCTGCCCGTCCGGTTCGTCAGCTACCAGGTCCATAGGGTGACGTCCGGCAAGCCCAACGGCGTCCTCAACTTCTCCTACAAGCCCGGCGAGTGCGTCGCCGCCTTCGCCCTCTTCCCCTCGGCCTCTGCCTATTTGCCTCCCTTCATGGCGCACCCCACGGCTCCCGTGATGATGTACCCAGCAGGAACGAGCTCGGCAGCTTACACAGCGTATGGAGGGGGGCTGCCGTATCCACCGCAGGTGGTGCACCAGCAACAACCGCCGCTTTGTTATGGACACCCCCCAGTCGGGTACGGATACGAATACTCGCCGGCGAGTTACGGGTTCGGGTATGGGGCTGCTCCACCGCTCGTGGTACAGCCACATAGGAAGAAAATATTGGGAACAGGGCTGCTTGGTGGTGCGCTTGGCGGGCTTCTGATCGGGGATATGATATCCGGCGCTGCTGCCTACGATGCCGGGTTGTAAGAGGTGTGTCTTCGTCTTCTTTATTTCTCGGAAAAATAGCGAAGATTCGTATCAAAATTATTTTTATAAATACTTATATTGTTTAAATGATCAATTTAATTGGTTATCAGGTGGAATATTTATCTTTTCTAGTAAACCAATAAAAGCGTGGATTTATACTGAACTAATCCACCTAAAATGTTCTGAAATTTCTCGACATGGATTTGGAGAAAACAAGTTATTCATGTTATCATTTCGACATCTTTAGAAATTTTCCCATGTTGTAGTAAATTTAGTTTATCTGTATGGTTTGAAAACTATAATAAAAATTACATGAGTTCCATTTGTCCCAAACATGACTGCTAAAAGACAATAAAGTGATATAACTAACAAAATCCTACTTTGTAAAGGTTTCTCTGTTTTTTGGCACAAAAGACTAATGATGTGACGAAAGTGACCCCATTGGAAGTACTAGTCATTCGAGCAAACTAGTTTGTTTCTTACCACAAGTGACCTCAAAAAATTTGTTGCTTACCAATATAATTATTTCAATCTTTATAAGAGTAGACTTTCATTTATGTCAACAATAATGCACTTTTTTTTTCTAAGAACAGTATAACACTATACAAAATCAATATTACTAGTCTGAGCTTCTTTTTGTAAGGCAAATCATATGCCTTGTACAATGATTACTGAGTGGTAATATGATGATATAACCCATAAAATCTTCTTCTCAAGTTTTTTTCTTGGCACTATTAGGGCAAAAATTGTGTTGAAAGGTTGAAAACTTCAAGTTTATTATGATATAAATATCATTCATTTGAAAAAAGAATTCTCAAGGGCACTATCTTATCTTACAATAATGTTCTTATATTGAGTTTCCCGAAATTAGTGTAACATTAGTATCACATAAATATTTTCTGTACATGAGATATCACACAAGAAAAGATGCTGACTTTCAAATCATATTTGAAATACACAGAGAGATAGATATATTAACTTGACTAATTATATTTAAGCTAAAATTATAAATTTACTTTATAATGATTATGACAGACCCTTAAAATCTCCAGTAAAACAAAGAGGAAATTACTCCACATTTATATAGATAATCCCCTAAAGAGGATATTGTTGAGTTTGGGGCCTCAGCGTTGCTTTGCAAACAGGATCATGAGGGAGACATCAGGAGCAAACTGCATCAGTCAGTGTCATGTCATCCTTTGTAAAGTCAAATGCCTTGTGTTGAATATATGTGCCTTATGCTTTATCTTAAAAATGACACTGCCAATTCTAAATAGTAAACATATTGGCAAGTTAAAGATAATTTACAGTCAACCTGGTAAGATGCCACTTGTTTTGATAATTTGGATGTCCAACCAATGGATGATGTGTTGGATGCTAAACTCATGTTCGTCTATTCAACTCTTTGATTATGTTTTAGAAGAGACCATTTTCATGTTATATGATAGGATTTTTGTATCATATCAAATGTCTCTTTCTTTGATGGAAGAGGACAAACTAAAAAATACAAAATAAATATAAGAAAGAAAGAAAAAAAAGACAGCTGAAAAGAGAGAAGAAGAAAGTTAAGAACTAGAGAGAAGTTTGTGATGCCTCTTAAGGCTTTCAATTGTCTCTATTTATAGTCTTTTATGCTCATTCTCTTATATTCTTACACAATGTAGAAGTGTATAAGGACTCACCATTATAAGAGTTTATTAATGGAGTATTAATTGCAGACTTCACAAAATTATTTTATAACAAGACTATAATTCTGAATGCGTGATTTTTAATAATATGATAAATGGTATAACCTATGATATGCTCATATTAGGGCTTTAAGATACTAATTTAACTATAAATAAAGACTTAAGAGACCTTCCAAAAAGGTTAAAAATATAATGATTGAAAATACTAAGTGAACTCCAAATCCTAATAACGCATGGATGCCCTGCAATAGGAGATTACTCCTATTAAGATTAGGAACAGTTCTACATATGTCCTGAGCTGTCTTGTTTGAATTGATGTTAATGTGATTTAGTTTTGCTCAAAACATCATGTTTCAACATTGCCATGGTGCACCTGGTTTCCATCCTTGTTGCTTTGCTCCAAGCCTGTTGGCCCAGTAGCTTGCAGCCTGAAATGGTGGAAGAGAAATGAAAACTAAAGAGGAGGGCTGATTTGGGTATACTAGTGGACCAAGACTGCACAAATGTAATGATGTCATGTTGTTGAACCAAATGACTTGACATATCATCAGCTAGTTATAACTAGCTTCTAGATCATCAAGACAATATACCAACTTAGCAGCATCAGCAGCAAGATCTTAACATCGTAAAAATTCAGATTTGGATAACAATCTGCTGCAGGTCTTACTCTTTCAAAGGATAACTTAACTGAAAAAGGTTTAGTCTCTTCTCTCTTTAAACTCATAGAGCACATTTTTGATCACCCATTTATTTTACAGGATTCATCTTCAAGTGTCCTCAGCCTTTCACGGTGCACCTTGACAGCTCGGTCCAACTCTACAATGCCTTGGTTTTGCATATTGTTCACCTCAGCAAGAAAGCTTATGGTAGTTCAACTTAGCAAGATGACCAAATCTGACTTCATCTCGGGGAAAGAAGTATCTAGTCATATTATGCGAGAAACAATGGGTTGCACTATTGTCATTTAATGATGCCTGTTTTTTATTGTACATGAGATGTTTTCATGGTAAGTGGCAGGGGAGGAGGTTGTGACAATGCAATGAAAAGAACATGAGTAAAAAGGGCAAAAATATAGATGAATTCTATCTGAATTTGGAATCCCAGGAGTATGATACCAAATGTAAAAAATGATAATAATCTTGCTGTGCTAGATGATGTTAGTAGAATTATCATGGTTCTCTCACTGAATGATCGCTGCTTGACTACACAACTTTAATCTGGTCATGATGTATGTTTCTGCCTCATTGAGGTGGCAAGTGAATGTCTTCATCTTTCTTGGTGTCATAATCTACCCAAAACTAATTCTGTTCCAATTAACATTCTATGAGTTGTGAAAAAAAATGGAACCATTGCTAGTTAGCAATGTCTATGTCAAGCGATTTAGCAACTTATCTGAATTCAAATTCTGTCATGCCACTGCCTCTCCTTGGTCATGTCATAATCTCCACCATGTTATTATGGTTGCTACTGCTGCTGGATTTCTGTTGAGGAATAATTCTCTGCCGTCTTTATCTCTGTCAGTTGCTCATTGTGCAGAGTCTGGAATTGGTGAATACTTAGAGCTGTTGGTTGGTCAAATCAAATGCTTTAGAAAAGTAGTTAATGTTGCCACTTTGGATGTGGTGGTTTAACCCTTTACCTAGGCTTAGGCATAGTTGAGTTATTTAGACTATTAAGATGAAATAGGTTTGGACTTCTCCCCTTTGATCTACTTAATCCCGGACACTCGAAGCCTTTCAGATTAAGTGCTGAAACTATTACATGTTACCCTTGAATGATTGTTGTTATAGATCTACCTAGGTTGGAGATGGATATGATTGCATTGAAGTGGACCTTCAGTGTTAATATTAATCTAATTGGCCGGTTTAATTTTTGGCTTAAGGTTCTAATCGAATAATAATTTCATGCTTAGTAGCTTATCTATTGTTCAATTGTTTTAACCAAGATTTCAAATTTCAATGCAGTGTCGATGATGATCCTTGGCGAACCGGTATAATTACAGTGTGAATAGGTATATCATGAATCGGTATACCCCCATGCGAGTCGATACAATTTGACGGGAAGAAGAGAAAAGAATTGAAAAAAAAGAGAAAAATACAAGAGGTATAGGTTCAATAAGAAGTAGAGGTGGCAATGTGGTAGAAAGAGAAGAGGAAGAAGGAGAGGAGATAAAAGATTAGAATAAAAAAAGTTACCTGTGTGGTATTAAATTTTAAAAAAATTCATGTAAGATAGTAGATTTATTGTCCATATCTAAGAATACTATCCAATGATAAACCTATTCTCTAATTTGTTATATATTAATCTTTTTTAAATATTTATATATCTTAATTCTAGTAAATGATGCTATTTTTTTTCTTTTAATGACCATCCTTTCTTTGATGATAGACGAGGCTAATTACATATTATCCCTTATAGTTAGTTATCTTTAGCATTCTAGTCCTTATACTTTAAAAAAGTTATATTACCATCTTTATAATTACGAAAATAAAACATCTAAATCTATTTATCCTAACGATATTGATTTTATTAATAAAAATATAAAAATAAAAGATAAAAGATAATTTTAACATTCTAGTTAGTGATAACGAACGATGTCAATGATAGTAGATAGTGTCATTGGTGTTAAATGACGATGCTGTTGGGGGCCATAGGTTGTTGTTATGGATAAAAAGATGTGACAATGAGATGTGAGGGTCGTTTTGTATCTACATTAATGCTTACACAGTTACCAAGCGGTGAAAGGATCGTTGATGTAAATGCTAAGCAAAGCCGCTCAACATCTACATCGATGTCAATGTAATTATCGAGAAATATCACTCGGCATCATATCATTAGCCTTTTCATTGCTCGGTAACTATGTTAACACCGACGTAGATGTAGAGCGATGAAAGGATCGCTCAATCTTCACATCAACACCAACACAGATGTAGAGAGACACTGCTTTGTCACGCCAAACGCCCCAGAGGGGATAAGCAGGGTGAATTCTCAAGAATATTACGCCGAGCACCCCAGAGGGGGTGCGCCCCAAGAGGGGTAGGCAAGGTATATTTAGTCCCACATTAGTAAGGAAAGATGAGGTCTTGAGCCTTATAAGCATTGGCGCTACACACCCTAATAAGTTGGTTTTGCGGGAAGAGGGTAATGGCCACGTGATAAGTGGTATCAAAGTATTCCCTGGCCTTCACCGATCACCTAGAGGGGGTGTCCACGCTAAGCACCTCAGAGGGGGTAGGCAGGGTGGCCAGTCCGTGACGAGGGCATCACGTGATTGGGTGTCGGAGAATATCACGCCAAGTGCCCCAAAAGGAGTAAGCATGGTGAATTCTCAAAGATGTCATGCTTATCACCCCAGAGGGAGTATCACGTCGAGCACCCCAGAGGGGGTTGCACCCTAAGAAGGATAGACAAGGTGCATTTAGTCCCACATTGGTAAGGAAAGAGGAGGTCTAGAGCCTTATAAGTGTTGGCGCTACACACCTTAATAATTTGGTTTTACGAGGAGAGGGTAATGGCCACATGACAGCTTAGTAATTGCATCAATGTCGATAAAGAGACCCTCATCTTTCACCATCGTTCTCGTCATCTACAATAATCACATATAGTTCTCAATGATGTCGTCATCTACCACCATTAATATTGTCTATCACCACCAATTGGATCATCAAAATTATTTTTTATCTCTTATTTTCATGTTTTTATTAGTAAAATTAATATTGTTATTGTAAATGGACGTAGGTGTTTTTCTTTCAACTATAGCGATGTAAATATAATTTTTTAAAGTATAAAGAATGAAATACTAAATATAACTAAATATGTAATTAGCACTATACTTTTACTAATTTATTTGGTACCATCTCTTTCATCTTTTTTTTTTACCTTATATACTAGTACTAATTAGATATCTCCCAAATAATCTAATGAGTTCAAAAGCATATGAACCATCATCATTTCTCACAAATATAGGATAATGTATCTTAATTCTAATTATCCACCGTGTTGAATATTTTTTTTATAAATATAGAAATTATTTTCCCGACCTAATCGCTAGTCACCCACTTATGTTAGAAAGAAACAATCTTACGATTATTTTCTATTTATAGAATAATGATGATAATAATAATAATAATAATAATAATAATAATAATAATAATAATTGTTGTTGTTATTGTTTATAACACCTTGTTCTAGACGTAAATAATATAAAAAAAATTATAAAAAAAATTCTGTTGGCAATGCATGTTCCTATCAGGCATTAGAAGCTTATGGATTCTTTTTTTCTAACTAAATAGGATAGAATAAATCCTCCTTCCTTAAAATATGTTGTAACTTTACAATTATCTTTAACCATTTGGTTTTACAAGGAGAGGGTAATGGCCACATGACAACTTAGTAATTGCATCAATGTCGACAGAGAGACCCTCATCTTTCACCATCGTTCTCGTCATCTATAACAATCACATATAGTTCTCAATGATGTCGTCATCTACCATCATTAACATTGTCTGTCACCACCAATTGGATCATCAAAATTATTTTTTATCTCTTATTTTTATGTTTTTATTAGTAAAATTGATATTGTTATTGTAAATGGACGTAGGTGTTTTCCTTTCGTAGCTATAACGATGTCAATATAATTTTTTAAAGTATAAAGAATGAAATACTAAATATAACTAAATATATAATTAGCACTATACTTTTACTAATTTATTTGGTACCATCTCTTTCATCTTTTTTTTTACCTTATATACTAGTACTAATTGGATATCTCCCAAATAATCTAATGAGTTCAAAAGCATATGAACCATCATCATTTCTCACAAATATAGGATAATGTATCTTAATTCTAATTATCCACCATGTTGAATTTTTTTTAATAAATATAGAAATTATTTTCTCGACCTAATCGCTAGTCACCCACTTATGTTAGAAAGAAATAATCTTATGATTATTTTTTATTTATAGAATAATGATGATAATAATAATAATAATAATAATAATAATTATTGTTGTTGTTGTTTATAACACCTTGTTCTAGACGTAAATAATAAAGGAAAAAATTATAAAAAAAATTCTGCTGGCAGTGCATGTTCCTATCATGCATTAGAAGCTTATGGATTCTTCTTTTCTAACTAAATAGGATGGAATAAATCCTCCTTCCTTAAAATATGTTGCAACTTTATAATTAACTTTAACTATTTGATTTTACAAAGAGAGGGTAATGGCCACATGACAACTTAGTAATTGCATCAATGTCGATAGAGAGACTCATATTTCATCATCGTTCTCGTCATTTACAACAATCACATATAGTTCTCAATGATGTCGTCATCTACTATCATTAACATTGTCTGTCACCACCAATTGGATCATCAAAATTATTTTTTATCTCTTATTTTCATGTTTTTATTAGTAAAATTGATATTGTTATCGTAAATGGACGTAGGTGTTTTCCTTTCATAGTTATAGCGATGCCAATATAATTTTTTAAAGTATAAAGAATGAAATACTAAATATAACTAAATATGTAATTAGCACTATACTTTTACTAATTTATTTGGTACCATCTCTTTCATCTTTTTTTTACCTTATATACTAGTACTAATTGGATATCTCCCAAATAATCTAATGAGTTCAAAAGCATATGAACCATCATCATTTCTCACAAATATAGGATAATGTATCTTAATTCTAATTATCCACCATGTTGAATATTTTTTTTAATAAATATAGAAATTATTTTCCCGACCTAATCGCTAGTCACCCACTTATGTTAGAAAGAAATAATCTTATGATTATTTTCTATTTATAGAATAATGATGATAATAATAATTATTATTATTATTATTATTGTTGTTATTGTTTATAACACCTTGTTCTAGACGTAAATAATAAAGAAAAAAAATTATAAAAAAAATCCTGTTGGCAGTGTATGTTCCTATCAAGCATTAGAAGCTTATGGATTTTTCTTTTCTAACTAAATAGGATGGAATAAATCCTCCTTCCTTAAAATATGTTGCAACTTTACAATCTACTTTAACCATTTTGGCGAAGGAATCGATCCAACATTCCTCATCGACTTTATTCTCAGATTATGAATATTTCAAACCCATCGATATCGCCTTTAATAACCATTGTTGGAGGATTTAATGCAAAGATTAGAAGTAAACCATGCTCTAGTTGGTGAATCTTGATGTTTAAGCTATCAAAAGGTGTAGTTCTCAATTGGCTTTGCATCACTGGTGGTAAAGTTATTGGAGCATAAATCCAATCCATGGAGGGAATTGGATGGCACTTAGACGTTTATAGTTGAACATGCTTGAGAGACAAAATTGGCAATTTAAAAGAGTTCATGAGGACCCATCACTTGTGTAAAACAAAAAGGAATCACATTCTTGGATTAAAAATGCGAAGCATCTTTTGATATTAAAGTAAATGTAGTCCTTTCAAAAGAGAACACATGACAGTGGTTAGATCATGCTAAAAGGCTTTGTACGGTTTTGTTGTAGTTGGATAAAAGAATTTATCCATTGAGCTTAAATATTTCTTCCTCTCTTAAATTAATTATGGGTAACACTTGGATAACAACTAAGAACTCTTAGACTTATGTCTTGATCCAACATTTTCTACTTAAATTCAGGAAAGATAGGTAATATTGACTTCAAAAGTGAGCCATGAACTATCGAAAGTAATTTATGTCAAGTCACTAAATTTATGTGCCACATTTTGCTTCACTCTGTTTTTTGAAATTAAACATTATACCTATAATATCCTTAGTTTAGTCTCACGTCAGATGTTGAAGGCATTTGAATTAATTTGTAGGAGCCACATGATCATACGAAAAGATGGTTTAGACTTAATAAATTGATAAATTAGTTATCCTATTAAGCCAGATATTAATAATGATGCAGAGCTGATTTGATACGGTGAAGAGTTAGAGTAAACAAAAATAACGTATGAATGAGAGAAGTGTATTCTATCGAGCAATGAAAAATATTGAGTATGGTGAGAGCGGAGGTCTCGAGTCAGAAAGTACTCTTTATGAATATGATTGAAGGTACAACTCGATGAGATTGTAATATAAATACAAAATCTATCATCAATTGGACGTTATCGCAAAAATAAAACCATTAGTATCATTGTCAAATCTCCATATCACACATATATTTCTTATACAATATCTAAAACATATTATGCAATTTCTCGGAGTTTCAAGATTTCTTCATTTAATTAGAATGTTTTTATTGGACGAATTGCTCTATTGTCAAAGTTTGATGCTTATGTTGACTCGTTTAATCGGCAATTTACCTCTATCCTTTCAAATGATTTCTGAAAACATTTGAAAGCGGTAGCTACTGTAGACACAAGAATTAGGTGTCTCATTCCGAACCCAAATGTTGACATCAATTAACAATCGACATGCGCTCTGATTGGTAAATACATTTTGGAATTCTTAATTAGAAACACATTTACTTATAGGAGCATTTGTTGAACAAATTTGATTGGCAAATTACTTGAAGTTGATTGCTTCATATTTACACGTATCTCAAGATTTTAATGTATAGCATGCCAAAAAAAAAAAAAGGTTTGGGAATCATCGACATTTTTTAGTAATTCTAGAGAAATTAAGAAAAACATTTTTTTTTATATGAGAAGATATACAAAGGATTTTGAGTCTAGATTAATTGGTTTTCTTACTTGAATTTATTAATCTCACAATGAACCATGAAAAATTTTATATGTCATTTTTAGATCTATATTTTATTATATTTTTAGGTCTGTGAAAATGTATAAAGGGATTTTGCATTTGAGTTACGAGAGCTTTTTTTTTCTCTACATATTATTTTTATAATAAAAATTATATTTTCTCAGCACTATTTATGTATTTATTTATTTTGGTGTTGCTTTTAGATTTATGTTTTGTTTTTGTTAATCCTATATCAGACTCCATAATTTCTTCCCACCGGACTCTGACAATACAAGATGAAGTCAAGGGAGCGTACCCATAATTGCTGCCCATATTGATCATGACAGAAACCCTCTAAATCTCATCTCTTCTTGTCACCAAGTGGCAGCATTCAGCACAGACACACACTCGCCTCCTGCAAAGCAGTGCAGCAGATGCAAGAAGGAAAGCTGGAGAAGGACGAAAGAAAGAGGCACAGTCATACAGATAAAGGCGCGCACACACACACACACTCTCTCTCTCTCTCTCTCTCTCTCTCTCTCTCTCTCTCTCTCTCGCTCCTCCTTTAAAACAGTGAAGCAGAAGCGAGAAGGAAAGCTGGAGAAGGAAGAAAGAGGCAGAGTCAAAAGGTCAAACTAGTTTGGCAGGTTTGGCCACATAAGCTGGCAAGCGTTTCGAGTCCACCACATAAAAAGAGTCCAAAGAATCTGCTTTCCTCCTCCACCTAACTCCACATGCTGAACCAAAGGCTCAGAGACACAAAACAAGTATCTAATACTGCTTATGTTTTCTTCTTGGAATAGGAGACCACAAAATTGTTAGACAATGGTCAAAAAGAAAGAAAGAAAAGTTGGGGATGATCTTGATGTCTTTAGGAAGCTTAAACATGACTACAACTCTCATTAACAGGTAGCTACATCATGTCTCTTTCCTCATGGTTATGAGCTGTTTTCTAGGAGGGATAATAAAAATTGACCATGCATGACATTTTGACCAAAAGCAAAACAAAAAAAAAAAACCTAAATACATGCTTGGACAAAGTATTGCATGTTAACAATTATATAAATATATCTTATGATCTAGGGTTTTTGATCTAGTGGTTGGTGTATATAACAGACATTATAAGTCATATAATAAGAGATGGTGTATATAAATAATATGACTCACATGAAAAAGATGAAATGATATCTGGTCATCATCAACCCCTCCTGATTAGTGGAAAATTAGAAATAGGAGAAGAGAGAATAAAGAATTAGCTACTGTGGTAACATGGAACAATACATTTTTGGTTGTATGTTCAAATATTTGCTACTTTTGAAATTAGATTGAGAAAATATTGATCTTTAAATTATACTCCAATTTTCATTTTTTTTTTATCCATTTCTTCCAGAGTTCAATAAGCACCCATTTGAATTTTTTTTAAAAAAATTCCTGTATCAGAATTCAAAGAACTTATCCATATTATCAAAGTAACAAGAACTAAGCATAGTTGATGAAATAATAACAAGGAAGCCATTAGACCAATAAAAATGAAGAAGGAAATCCTCATAAATCATTTACTAAGAACTTGGAGATGTATGTGGCAAATTTAATATATAGGCAATAAATTTATTATGTGGAATAACATGTGAATTTAATATATAGACTAAAAAAATAGTAAGTAGAATAACATGTAAAGTAGCAATTAGCTATCAATGTACTTTCCTCCAAAGACCCCACGTGACTATTTCATTTCCCCTCGTTGCCTAATCCATGTAATCCAAACTCCGTCTATAAATACGCCTCATCAGCACACTCCCTCTCTCCCATCTCTCTCTCTCTCTCTCTCTCTCTCTCTCTCTCTCTCTCTGTTATGGCTGGGGTTTGGGTGTTCAAGAATGGGGTGGTGCGGCTGGTGGAGAACCCGGGAGACGAGCAGGCGTCGACCGTTCGACGAAAAGCGCTGCTGCACACGCCCACCAACGAGGTGATCACCTCCTACGCGACGCTGGAACGGGAGCTGCTGGGGCTGGGGTGGGAGCGCTACTACGAGGACCCCGACCTCCTCCAGTTCCACAAGCGCTCCTCCATCGACCTCATCTCCCTCCCCAAGGACTTCTCACGCTTTAAGTCCATCCACATGTACGACATCGTCGTCAAGAACCGCGACTCCTTCAGGGTCATCGACCTATAGCCTGCCTGCATGCATACCCAACCCAACCCTACTCCTACTTTTTGATAGCGTGTACTTTTCCTTCCTTTTTTTTCCCTTGCTGGTTTCCGATATATCCTGCGAGTGACAGTGTGGTACGAGCCATGTATACATTATGTATGTGATATATATACACGATGACTTAAAGTTCTGAGAGGTTCATCATTAACATGACCGCATTACACAGCTAAAGGGCAAGATGATCATGAATCGAAGACATAACATCATCCATTTGGTGGAACAGAGTGGAGAACAAACACATCTGCTGGGCAAGTGATGTGAGAGAGCATGCAGAGGCTGTGTTGACGGAGAGAAAGCGATGGCAACTCGTCGGTGGGGGATAGCACGTGTGGTGGAGGAGGGCATCGGAATGCCTCAAGGATGTCACCCCATGCGTGAACTAAGCAGCGGGAGAATCGATTCATGTCGCTCTCCGCGATGGCAGAGAAGAAATATGTCGACCTATTCCGTTGACCGATCGATCTCACAGATCATGTGGAATTAATGCAAACGATGCAAACAGAAGAGAATTCATGTGAAGTACAGCTGCGCGTTCGTTCACTCATACGTCTCTCCAAGACAGCTAAAATGGCTCGTCCTTCTCATGCTTTTGGCGATGCCCCGTTGCTTTCGATCGTCGACAAGCCGCTCAAATTCCCCACGAGGAGTGCAAGCGCATTAGCAATTATTCGCCTAAAAGTTGCAGACAACGAACAACAAGATCGGATGACTGCCCGTAGCGGACGCTTCGTCACGTCATGAAAGCAGCGGCTGCAGCCAACCCAGCAGATTCTGATGTTGAATTCTACCCCTCTCTTCGGCGGCATCTTCCTATGGTCCAATCTTTTATTAAATTTTCAGAGTATTCTCTCTCTCTCTCTCTCTCTCTCTCTCTCTCTCTCTCTCTCTCTCTCATTGTCGTCCTGTGATCTCCGTGTCGTCCATATGGCCTTTCTCTCCTTGGCTATCGTCCTTCTTTAGATTCTGACAATAAATAATGGTTCGATAATTCAGTCTCACATCCAAAACCAAAGTTGACTGACACTTTAATTCGCTTATAACAGGTTGATGCGATTAGTGTATTTATTATTTAAGTATTTCTCAACCTCAACAAGTTAATAAGTTAATGAAATCGTGATAAAACTAATATCTTAAACGAAAACTTTGAACCCATCGTTAGGCCAATATTTAAGTGTAAAATATATTATATGATGTTTCGAACATTCATTCCTCCGTAGATTGTTAGTATGGTATGCCATCACAAAATCAATGTTTTTATGAACAGTAAGTAAATATCTATGATGTAAAATCTAGAATTTAAATTTTGGTTAGTGAAACTAATAAACAGTAAGTGAATGTATATGATATAAAATCTATCGTATATTGTTTCGAATATTCAATTCGTAGTAAGTGGGACCAATAGAGGGTATTATTAGATTTCTTATAAAATAAATAATCATGTGGATACAAATTATTTTGTGATAGGAGCCCAAATGAGACAGTGAAAAATTAGGTGGGGTCACAAATACACAATTCTCTTAATATGTTAATTCATCTAGTTATCTACCTATATAAAACTTTATTTTATTTTGCCACATTGGGAACATTGGGTTTATCTTAATGTGTTTGAAGACATGGAAGGTGGCTGTGATCGTATATGTTGTTAGATGACTATGCAATTGTTAATTCGATCTTAAATGACTTGTTTTGAGTCTTTGATTTTGTCTCCGAAGCATATATTTGTTCTGATCTTGTCTTATTGTAGGTCCCTTAATAAATATCCAATCTTTGCATTACGATAGTAAAATTGTAACATTCTGATTTAATTTCATATTAAAAATAAAAAAGATTTAAATGAACTTATATAATCATTAACGTGAATTGATGATTTAGACTCAACATAATAAACAGACATCATATATTGCTTTGGGCTGACGTGAGGAAAAGATAATTGCTTTGGGCTTATGTTCGGTGGGCACACCATTAGTGACATAAGTCTTCTTCTAAGTCGCAACTTAGCTGACCTTTATGACATTGGCTGGTTCAGCAATGTCACTTTGGTCACCTAAGTCAGTATACTCTCTCTCTCTCTAAGGTGATGAAATAAATTGGAGAATAATCTATGAATCAATTAACAATTGGCTGAAAAGAGAGTGAGATAGGAAAACATAATAGATTTAATAGCCCAAGCACAACCCTAAAGGACCAAAAAGAAGCACCGTACCACCAAAGCAAGGATGCTCATATGAATCTTCTTTAAAGGTAGAAGAACAATCTATTGTATTAGTAAGAGTTGTTTATTTTTCTTATTTGTAACCTCTTTACCCAACATCTTATGAAGAGAGTCTTGAGGTAACCAAGAAAACACATAGTCCAAGAAGATATGCAACGCTAGACTTGGATTCATGTGATTTTAGAATGTGGCTAAATCATCCTAAACTAACACAAATCTCCCCTAACATCATATTCTTTGTTCGGTAACATCGACAAATGTGCAAAGGCAAGAAAATATCCTCAATATTTAATTTGTTCTAATGTTGATACGTTTAGAATATGGTTTTCCTCTGTGCTGGCACTTGAAAGAACCCTGTGACAACCCTAATCCTACAATTTGAAGTCTGGAGGAAACTTCTTGTGCTCATCAGGAGAAACCTTACAAACATGGATGTGGGTGTCTGTCACCTGTTTGATGAAAAGTCCAGGCGGTTCAGTAATTGGGCAATGAAATCCTTTCAACTCGCAGTCTGACAAAGCACGCAGTAGACTTGGTATCCAACGCTGACCACGCGAGAATCTTTGTCTTTGTTGCAGCCTTTGGCCACTGGAGACAGCCAACTCCATCCTTTTGGCCAGGAAAACAAGCTTTAAACCCCCCACACCCAGTCTTCGTAATGTGTGATCCTTTGTCTCATTGTAGCTTTCACTTTATCTTTGTTTTCCTGCGATCCAATTGATGCCAATAAGTAGGGCAAAGTTGAGCAATTATTTTCCACATGAAGCTGAGCTTTTTACAGTGAATTGAAAGATTGCAGAGAAGTTGTTTGTGGAAATTCCAACTGGCGAAGACTCCACTTGCTTTGTCTTCAGCCATTCATCCGCGCAAGGAAGACTGCATCAAATGTCTCTCTGACTCTTCTCAGTCAATACGGAAGAAGATAAAAAGTAAGAGAAGAGAAGAAGAGATTTTTATGGATTCAGACCCCCACCAAGCATTGCTTCTCTCATGAAGAACTAGAATTCTGCACATCAGCAGGTGTAAGACATGACCTTCATGTGCATGTCTGTAGTTGGTGGCATTATATGTGACTGTTGTTCTTGATAATGACTAGTCCAATTCCATCTCTTTCTTGGTCTATATTAAATTTGCTTTTATGAGAATAATTACGTGATTATGATGGAGATCTGACATTGAATTCTAATCCGATATTTCATGAGATCAGTATTTTTGGTAACTAAGGTAGGCTTCTTGACTTGAGAGTCTACCGTGGGTCAATGTTGCCTTGGCTTTGGTCTGAGTGAACCATAGAATCTTGACATCATATGTAAGTTGATCTATAGAGGGAAAGTAGATCTATTATTAATGATTTATGTCCATTAGGTCAATACATCAGTTATACTATGAGATTAAATCATAATATAAAAATATCATAACTTAGCATTAGGTTTGTATCAACCATCTTATCACATCAGACGAAATTATAATAAATGGATATTAAATCATGAGGTTGAATAGATAATTGTTAAGTTAGATTCTAAACTAATGGTGACCCTTTTTTATGTCTATTGTATTGGTCATATTTGAGATTATTGTAATGGAGGTCACGGTTCAATACTTGGAACAGTTATATTCTTTCCATAACCATAAATGCAATTATGCAATATGACATGAGACAATGACTAGTTCAATCAACTTCTCATTCATATGACAAGAATAACATGATCGAGTTAATATTTTAGTTACTGTCAATGTTGATTGAATAAAATTGAGGTGTCGATTAAAAAGAGGATAACATGTCAGCTTTAAAAGAATGATGTGTTGATCGAGTGATAATAAAATATCAACAATCATCCATGTGTCGCAATCCCTGTATAAATGATCAATCGAATTTTTTTTAATATTAATTTGCTTTGATATCTAGATTTTCTACTTACGAGAGCCACATGATTGTAAAAGATTGAAGTAAGGGTAACCTTCCGGATCTCTCTCTCTCTCTCTCTCTCTCTCTCTCTCTCTCTCTCTAATGCTGAAGATTGGCCAACCAAAGTTGTCTCCTCCTCACAATCCACCAAAACATGGCCACTTCAGCACAAGCCAGAGCAATAATCTTTTTTATCAGGGGTCCATGGCACACGCCATCGTCTCCTCACAGTCCACCAACACAAACTCAATCCACTGCACTGCCACTTGAGCACAAACACACTGGAAACCTTTCTTATCAGGAGTCCACAAGGCAATCTAATCTAAAACAGGAGCCACTGCCCACCCCAACCTCGCTCTCTATCTCTCTCTGTACAAAGCGAAGTGTGCACACCACACCAATGTTGCCCCCTCACTACCCACCAAGAGATACCACATCCCACAGGCACCAAAGCACACGGCACTTCCTCCCTCATCATCTCTCCTCTCTTTTGTGTCTTCTTATCTCTCCCTAACCTTCTTCCAACCACCGCGTCATTCTCTACAAGCTTCATGGCATCAGGAGAAGAAACTTCAGAATCTCTCAAATACATGGTATTAATTACTGAATCATGCTATTTTTCTTTTTGCCTTCAAAACTTGATGCTCAAATGATGTATTTTGTGACTCAGACTTGGGTGTTAAAGGTCTCCATCCACTGCGAAGGATGCAAGAAGAAGGTGCATAGAATCCTTAAAGGCATTCCAGGTAACATCATGCCAAAGCCATAACATTCTTCTCTTTTCCTTTGTTTGTCTGATAAGGTTATTCGTCGTCTTCTTGTTCTTTTCAGGTGTTTATGATACGGAGATTGATGCAAGACAGAACAAAGTCACGGTTAAGGCCAGTGTTGACGCTGATACACTCATAAGGAAGCTCGAGAAGTCCGGGAAGCGCGCCGAGCTGTGGCCGGAGAAGAAACACAGCAATCAACAGCCCAGCAATGGCGACACCAGCAATAGGAAAGAGAGCAAAGAAGTCCCTAAACACAAGGAGCCATCAGTGAGCTCTGAGAAGAAACCAATCCTCTCTGAGAGTAGCCCTGCTACTGCTGCCACCGTCGCTCCCGCTGCCAAACCACCTGAAGCTGACCAAAGAGAAGCTCAAGCCAAACCCCCAAAAGAGCTCTCACAAACCAATAGGGTAACTGAGGAAAGCGCCATAAAAGATCCCCAAACTTCTGATGCAACGAAGACCGACATCTCCACCAAACAGGACGAGAATTCCGCCACCGCAGTTGCTGCATCCGCCAGCGGAGATCCGAGTTCCCATAGCGGTGGCGGCAAGAAGAAAGGCAAGAAGGCTCAGAAACAGGGCTCCGAGGACTTGGGACAGATGCCCTCTTATCCGATGTACCCGCCTCCCCCGGCGTACGTGATGAGCTACAACATGGCGCAACCGAGCGTCAGTCAGGCTTACTACGCCCCCCCACTGCCGCCCGCTTCGCAGGGCTATGTTTACATGCCACATCCACCTCCGCCACAGTTGTACTACAGTTATCCGGACCCGAGCTCACTGGCATCGACGCAGCCATCGCCGCAGCACGACAACATGTTTAGCGACGAGAACCCCAACGCTTGTAATCTTATGTGATCGGAGCCGCCGGCAGACGACCGTCGGAATCTGGAAGCCTTCATAGTACTCGTATGAATGAAGTCCTCTTGCATCAGCAGGGATGTGTTCTCCCTCTTCACATACTCTTCTGTAGTGACATGTTTCTCGTGTAATCAATACTACCGTGATCACTTGCTCAAACTTAAGACAAAGCTCGTTTGCCATTTGTGTTCTGGTTAATTGCAGCTGTTACTACTAACCATCTTTCATATCTAACAGTTGTGTATGACAAAGCTGACCGTATTGGACTGTGGGCGTTTGTGCCCTACGTCAACTTCACCTTCACTGACGAAACAGAGACTGCAGCAGCAGCAGGGTTGGTGGAACATGGGAGGACTTCTGCGGAAATGGGACGAACAGGTTGGCTGCATTCCCGGGGTGTTGATTGCAAGCCTTTCCTGTATAAGTGTTGGCCACATGAACAAGGACCAGAAGCGTGGTTGGATTATTCTAAGTAGATCAATGGATACTGAAGCCTAAAGTTATGTTGGGAGGGGGTTAAACAATCAACCTAATATTATGACACCCACAGACTGTGATCAAGGCCATGCTTTTGATTATTTTAGAGAAGTGCTCATGAGAAAGGATAATGTTGATGGTGCAACAGCTTGCATCAGGCAGCTCCACATGGAGCAGTGCTCAGTTCAACAGAGCTCTCAATTATTGAACGTTTTGCCATCTGCAAGAAGGACAACACCATTGGCATCAATAATGTCACCAACGCTAGTGCTTATTACACTCACCTGTGCCATCTCCAGGTGCATAATTGGTGCATGATCTTGGACTCCACTTGCCATTGATATCAGTCTCTCTCTCTAATTGAAGGATGAGAGGGCACTGTTTGCTTTAGAACAGTAATCATATTTGTCCAGCTAATGATGGTGGTGTTGATTGCTTTCTGGGAAAGGGAGGCCAAGGAACCATGCAGGAAACTGTCATCTTTCAAAAGACATTTGCTGGGTCAGTTTGAGGTCTTATGTTAGGGGGCTGCATCAGATGTGAGTAGGTATCTTAACTGGGAAGCAAATCATGAGGTCTGTCTCTACAGCACTTCTTCTCTTTTGGAGCTCATGTGGGGTGCATGCACATGATGTTAGTACACGTCATTTGCCATTACAACTAAAACTATTTATACTTATTATAAATAATTAATATATATAATTGTGATGTTATGCTAGCTCTCAACTCATTTGAACATCTCAACTCTTGTTGGAAACTACTTCTAATTGAACGTTCGAAATCTTATATTTTTTTATATTTTAAATTATCTTTTTCCTCCGTAATCATATGTGACTCTTCTGGCCCTGTTTCCTATACTACTATTTGTCTATGGCCTTACACTCCAGCTCTCCTCTCGCCACCACCCATCTCTCTTAGAGACTTCGATTTGGACTATTCTTTTCCAACAGGAAGCGCTCTTTGTTCCTTACCAGTTCTTCTGCTGACAGTGGAGCAGGTGTGGTGAGTATTGCTACTACTCCCGAGGTTTGGAGAAAGTGGAGGTGGCTATTTTCAAGGGCCCCAGATGGGTCGGAGGTACATGAGACTCGAAACAGCTTCACAGATGAAAAAAACGATTGGGACACTGTAATAGATCATTCTTTTTACAACTATGTGCTTGTCATGATTCTTTCGTTAATTTACTCAAAATAAAATACTCCCTTACTTATTTCAGCAGTTCATTTCTGGTGCCTAGGATGAAAATTAGAAATACTTATCTTTTTATTTTAAATGCTTACGAAAATATAAAAAATAAAAACCCAGGCTGCCGCAAAATATAGATTATATATAAAGTACCTTAATACTTGAAATCTTTATATCAGCAGCAGCAAGAACATTAGTGTAGTAGAATATCATTAGCAGAGTAGATTATACATGAATCAACTAAAAATATTAATTATATGTTTTCTTTGTAGTGACTTCACAAGACTTTTCATGAATTATATGTTTTAAGAAATACACAAGCAACAACAATTATTTTCTTTTTTGATAATTTTGAAATGTTTTCTTGACTCTCTCTCTCTCTGCATCAGTCGTGAACTTCACTTTTTTTTGCTTCAGAGGCTAGGAGAAGAAGATGGCTTGAAGACAATCCAGAAGCATCAAGCACTAAAGGGCCTGTGATATTTGATACATCCATCATCCGCTGGTGGGCATGGATCAACAGGTTCCACCTCCCTGAAGCTGAAACACCAAATGGTTGTCTTCTTTTCCCCTTCAAAGTGTCCCCTGGTGGACATGATCGGATTCTTCATGGCCTATTTTGTGGATAGATTGACCGGTGTGATCTGCTTGCTCAAATGGAGAATGTCTTCTGCAAAACTCTGCTACTGCTAGCTGTTGCTGGGGTGCTGCTTATAAGGGAAGAAAGAAGGTGTGGACACTTTGAAGAAGCTTCTCCAGGAAACAACCTTCTATGATAAGCAGTGGCAGGCAACTTGGTAAGCTGATGATACAAAAGCTGGTAATTCAGGTGTCAAAGACTAACTGCACTGAGGAAGAGCAGGTTAGTCTATTAAGCAGAGGTTGGATTGAGTGCTACCATCAAGGCTTCATCAACATTAGTTATATGGAAAACTTTATGCTGACGTGCAAATCAGACTCATTTTGTAGCTGATTGAGGTTGAAGTTCATAGAACCATTTTATCTGCTTTTTGGTCTGTTCTCCTGTTATATGATTCTTGAACTTGTGGTGCACTCCCTGTATTCTGATGTCATCTGATGGAAGTGCAGTGTATACTGTATAAGAATTAAGATCTGCTGTCAAATAACACTAATTAGATCATCAAGTTAGAAGTATAAGAATTCACAACTTTCCTGTAGAAGAAATATTTTTAAAAATATTTGTAACTTGAAAACTATAACTTATACAGTAATACTAATGATGATGATGATGATAATAGAAATTGGATGCTTGTGGAGCCCCCTGGTAAGAACCCTATTGTCCAAATAGACCGGCCCGGCCCGAATGGCCCAACCGACACGATATACGAGCTTTACTAGAACGTTAGAACCCTAATCCCGTTTCATTTCCCAACCAGCCACCGCCGTCGATCCCGTCTCCAATGCCTTTCTTGATTGAATCCTAGTTCTTTTCACGAAATCTCTGTGTTTTTCTTTTGCATCCATGAGCGGCACCGACTGATCTTAAGTTTCGTGTGTTCTTTCTAGGATTTCTTTATTTGTTGTGTTTTTCTTTTTCTTGCGTTCTATAAGATCCGTGCGTAGGGTTCTCGGCATTTTGTTTGTCTCACCGTAGGTTGAAGTGGAGATTTCGTTTACGTGTAATCTCCTCAAGAATCATCTTTTATCATCGATAATCTCCGCAGCTTTTATCTATTTCGTGCGTTTCATTGCCTTTCTTTATGCTTGTTCTTGGGGCCATCTTTTTCGGTTTCTCTTCGGTTTCGGCTGGGAGAACCCGGCTCGCGGATCTCTTGACTGCATCTTTTTGATAAATAGCTGGCATCTATTTTTCATCCATTTTGCGGCGTTTCGTGTTCTTACGACCTCGTTAGTGCTTTCTTTTCTGGGTTTGGAAAACCAGTATCGCGGGTTTCTTGTCCTCGAGGACTTGTATATGACTATCGTCGGAGCTCCCTCTTCTAAAGTAGAACTTTGAGGACGCATTTTGCCAGAACAGAACCATATTTCAAGCTTGCGGCCGCTGGGTTGTTGTATTTCTAATTTCTTTTTCTTTTGCATCAATTTAGCTTTTTTATAAATTATTTTTTTCTCTACTAGAAAATGTAGGATTTTGTTGCTTCTCTAAATTCTGGAATCATTCAGCATCTAAAATCTAGGTGAGAGAACTTTATCTGGCACTTGATTCAAGAATCTAAGATCCTACTTATTCTGTAGTTCTTTTTTTACCTCTGAGTTGTTGTCCAATTGTGTTTTTCACGTCCTTAACTGAAAAAAAGTTTATTCTTTTTTCAATTTTGGTGTGTGGAATTATTTGGGCTATGCATCAGGTGATGAAAGCTTAAAATGTAATCTTAGGACACCTTCCTATACTGCTTCAAGTCTCCTTGGGTTGTTGATGAGAAAAAAAGATTCTTATTCTGATGATGATGGCCCATCAGATTACTATCTGTGGGTCCCAGCGTTGATGGTTTCTTGAAACATTGATTTAATAATTGTTTTTGGAGTCAATATTATTTTTTCCATAGGTGAATAATAGATCTATTGAAAAACATTTTGCAAGTTACTGTAGTTGTGTGCATAGTACTGATATACTCTAGAACTATTAGCTTACAATCACACTGCCCTATAAATTTTATGATCACTTTTATTGGCAACTCCAATCTTTCAAGTTCCTTGGGGTAATTCCTGATGGGCCTTCTTATAAATTTATGTTGTAGTCCTTTTTTTTTCTTATCTTAATGAGATTGCATAGAAAATTTTTATATGTCAGCTTATGATGATGTGTTACATAAAGTTGGAATTTCCGTATGAGGTTGATAAAACTGTATTTTGATGTAAAGTTTATTAAATGTATTTTTTGTAACATAAGAAAATAATTGTCTTCACAAGGCAATACTAAATTAACTGAAGCTACAACATATATTTTATAGTGTACCATATTTCTGGATGAGGACATTGTTATATGCTTTTAATAATTTATTTTTCCTGTTAACAGAACTTCTATTTTCTTTTAATCACTTCTTGTTTACTAAGGAGTGGTTTTAGATTTAGTCTATTATCTGAACAAGTCATTATTGCTGTTGTATGCCGAAATTTATTAGTCATGCTAGCCTGATGATTATTATAAGAACGGAGATCTGAAAGGTGTTCTTTGTTGAAGTCTAAGTCTAATACAGCTTGGGCTCCAAAGACAACTATATGCAGATTTCTTTTAGCATATGAAGGCTTGCATGCTCAAGTGTACTCTTTGAGCATATTTCTTTTTCATGATGAGGTTATATTGTAAACTGAAGTTTAAAATTGACCTGTTAGAATAACATACAAGCAATGCAGAAGTTGCTGGTGCATGCTTTGCTGGTTGAAATTTTATCTTTTTCATAAATAGCTTGGTTCTGAAGTATGCACTGTGATCATAGACTTGCACATCCTTTGTTTTCAGTAGATTTGTTATCAGGCTGATGGTGTATGAAAGATTCTACAATCCTGTACAATTCCACGTACATTGCAGAAAGTTTTTGCAGTTGGTGCTAGGAAAGCAATTTCAATTTGTTCTGGATGTGCATTTTTCACTATTCAAAAGTTTTAATCAATCTAATGTTTTTGAAAATTGGACTACGATGGATATCTGTCAACTGATTAAATCAAAATGAATTGGTCTTTTTTATTTTTATTTTTACTTTATAGAAAAGATTTTCTTTAAGAGTCGATCATATCCTAAAATTTTCCCCCATCTAGCTACTAGTTTCTATCTTTCCTGGTATCTATCGCAGTCGTCTTATCTTCTCTCGTGCCACCTCTTTCTGACCTCTCTTCATGCTACTTTCTCTTCGTCTCATGCGTCTTATCTACAGTTACCACTCTCTCCTTTATAATTTCATGCCAAAACTGTTGTCCTCTCGCAGCCTGGATGGTGTGAAATGCCCAACCCTACGATGGATTGGAGGGAGATTTGGGGCAAGACAAACATATATGAATGATAATTTTTATAGCTTATGGCATCTACTAGTTTCTCTTGGTTTTGCATATTCTTGGTCTTGGAGATATGGTTTCCGAGTGGTGATCACATTATTTAATGAAAAATTAGCCGTGTTGAATTCTGATGAAGCATTAATGCATGATTATTTCCGTTGCCTTCACCTGAGAAATGCAGTAATTACCAAGAAATCTAAGAGTTTGATGAAAGAAACATACATTTCTAGTGAAGAAATTTCATCCATGTGGAGGAAAGATTGAGATTTCATATGCGAGCAAGATGCATATAAGGTGGAATTTAAAATGTGGCTTTGACTCAACCATATTGATTTTTTTTTTTGTATGTGTAGTTAAATTTTTATTTATAGTTTTTAATAATTTTTTTAAGGATATTTTGTATCTCTTAACGTATTGTTAATATTAATCATTGGCTATTGCATCTGATGGTTTTTAAAATATATATTTATGTTATATTAAATAATTTTTTATTATCTTATTTTTTAATCGAATTTATATATAATTATTATTTATCTAAATTTTTATATTTTATATTTTATTTTTAACAATGTGATATATATTTTTTCATCATCTTTAGTATCTAATTTATTATAAAAATTTTCATAAGTTTTATATCTTATCATACTAATCATTTTTATTTTTTTAGATTTTTATAAAAATTTTTATATATTTCTTATTTGTATAATTTCGTTAATTTTTAAAATATAATTTTTTAATAAAAATTACTTTTTAAACTCTTTTTGCACCATCATCAACTCTCTCTTAAGGACATATCTCTATCTTTGGTTTTAACTCTCTCTTAAGGACATATATCTATCTTTAGTTTCATTAAGAATCGACAATTTTAACTTCTTAATCTTATTAGCATTTATAGTCTAAATAATATTAGTTTTATCTTCATTTAAGTTTTAAGTTGTATTCCTTTCTATAATATTTTTAAAAGTATTTATTTTATTATCTTTAAAATTTCACTATCTATTCCTAATAAAATTTTCTAGTATCTTTTCTTCTTCAATTTTCTATAAAAAAATATCTAATACTATGTTGATTCCTTAAACTATCACTAGATATAACATTATAATTCTTATAAATAATTTTATTAGTCTTTCTATCGAGAAAAAAATTATTTGACTACAATTATGATTACTCTTATAAATAATCAAATTATCTCTTCTTAAAATTGAGCATTTATAATTATAAAATTATATGAAGGTGCATAATCTAAAATTATATCATGGTCTTTATTTCTCTTCCCATTATCGAATCTCTCATGTACTCTTTCTTTTATATTTTTTATCATTTAAATCTTCTTCAATTATAAATTTTTAGGTTGTAGATGTTTCTTAAATAATATTATTTAAGTTTTTTATTTAATCAACTAATCTAATTTGAGGGGCATAAATATTAATAACATTCAAAATATCTTGTTCTTTCATAAATTTTAAAATTTTAATTTTATCCCTAAATCTTTTTATATCTAAATATTATTCTTAAACTTATCAAAGATTATTCCTTCATCATTTTTATATTTAATTTTTTAATATATCAAATTTTAATCAAATACTATTAATCTTTTTAGATTTTTTCTTACCCATTTAGTCCCTTATAACTAAATATCTATAACTAAATAATATTTATTCTAACAATCGTGTCTATCAATTTTAATTTATTTATTGAAAGTATTTTTATATTTAAGTTACTAATTTAATCCTTTATTTGTGGATTTGTTAGGATTGAATTGACACTCCTGATTTCTTCTCCGTCGAGGTCATCGGTTTTCACTATTGATCTTCTTTCAACGGACGAAGATTAATCATTCTTTTAAATTTTTTTTCACATATTTAGGAGATAATCTCTACAAGTTTTATATCTCTCCTAGATAGAATTTTAAACTTTTCAAGAGAAGAGAATGAATATTCAATACTTTTTGAGATTATAACTTAGATTCACCAGAGTTTTAGCTCACTTTTTCTTGTGTAATCATAGCAGGGATAAGTGGGGTATTTATAGGCTTCAAATGACTTAAAAAATAAAGTTAAAATTAAAATTTTTGGGTCTTCCGAATACAGGCGATACTATCGCTTGTATTGGTGGCTGATGTTATCACCTGCAGCGTCTTGAAAACAGGGGCTCTAGCGGTACCACCACTAGCTTGGTTAGTACCATTGTCTACTAGTTTTAATATTGGTGATATCATTGTCTGCAGCTTGGAAAAGTATGTTTTATTTCACTTTTTTAACTCATAGTTAGAAAAGTATATTTTTTAATATTGGTGATATCATTGTCTGCAGCTTGGAAAAATATGTTTTCTTTTTTTATTTTTTTAACTCATAGGTAATTCCATTGCTTGACCCACCTTTTGGATCACTGATTGGGCTTTTCTCTTGACCCAAAATAGCTCTAACTTAGGCCCAATGGGCTCTAATTGAGTTGGCTAATTATATTCAAAATCAACTCAATTAGATCTCTAAACTATTTTGATTTAAACTAATGATTACTAGCATCAATCACATGTTGTCCGACATGTCATTGGTTTATCGACGCTTTGTTTGAACCTTCGATGCATTGTCCTCTCTTTCGGAGTATTGTTCAATCAACATGTTGACATCCCGCAACATCTGATCTCCTTGGCGTAATGTCCAATCTTCTTGGCCTGATGTTTGAACTCATGGCATGAAGTCTTCTGCCAATACGTCGATCGATCCTTTGGTTCGACATCCAATCTTCTGACATGTTTCACTCCGGCCCAACATTGATTTTCCTTGCTTTAATCAAATTCTCTTCATGATCGAAGTTAGTTCTGTATCACTCAAAACGTAAATTAGATCACAAACTTATCAATTGATTTTATTATCAAAATTCGAGATTCAATAATCTTCTCCTTTTTTATGATGATAATCAATTGATGATTGAGTTTAAACCAAACTTCCCCTATCAATATGTCATATTGATAGAAATAAAAAAGAAACTTGAAAATTATGAATCATAGAAACATGTCACTACATTCATTATATAATCATGTATAATCAAAACATCAAAGTACTCATGCATGATTCAATTTTATAATAATCATAACTTCTCACCTTTTATCATCAACAAAAACAAAAAGTGCGACTAACAATTTTTAGAGATATGCAAGCTTAGTAAATTTTTCATCACATTAGAACATGCAAGTTAATAAGTTTTTGATATATGAAAGTTGACAAACTTTTATTTCGAAGGTTTTGAAACATGCAAGCTAGCAAATCTTTCTTCTCTTTTGAGAAGTGTAAGTTTCCAAAATTTACTTCGAGATGGGTAAGTTAGCACTTTTGCTTCTTCTTGAGGTAACAATTTTTTGCTTCTTTTTATAATATACAAGTTAGCAACTTTTGTTTTTCTATGCAATGCACAAGCTAGCAATTTTGCTTTCTTTATAATGTGCACGCTAGCAAGTTTTTTTTTTTGAAGTATGTAAGCTAGCAATACTTTCTCTCCTTATTCAAAACGAAGGGAATAATACAAAGTTATATTTCTTTCCCCTTTACATCAATTTTCAAATCATGATAAATGAGATATTAAAAATTTATATCAATATTTCAATCATCAAAATCAAGTCATGAATACCAATTTAACATTCAAGCTAGCACATTTTTGTATGCCTAAGTTTAACATTCAAGCTAGCACTTTTTCTCTTCTTCTTTTGTCATAAAAAAGAAGGGAAGAATACAATAATACATTTTTTTTTCTTTTACATCAATGTTGTAATCATAACATAAGAAATACAAACATAAATACAAAGGAGTCATATGAAGATCATAAAAGATATTAATATAAAAGATCAAGAAGGATCAATTCATGAATATCAAAAGACATGATTCACAAATCTCATTTTCAGTAAATAACGAAAAGAATTCTTAGGAGATTAAATAGTCAATGATTTTAAAAGGAAATCTTAAGTTATAAATTTTGAGAAATGAAAAGACAAGTCATAATTCATTTGGATAATTCTCTTTAATAAAATAGATGAATCATGGTGTATGATCTTGATTTATATAAAAATTTCAAGTCAAGATCATGCTTTATTTGCATAGATCTTCTCTTTAGTAAATGACGAAAAGAATTTTTAGGAGATCTAGATCTTATTTCATAAAAAAAATTTAAATTTTAATTTTGAGAAATCAAGATCATGATTTCAATAAAGCTTCTCTTTAATATATAGCAAATAAAATGATAGGAGAACAAAGATTTGATAAAATTTGGATAAAATTTGGATTAAATTTAATCCAAATTTAAATCATCAAAATGACTTTTATAATTCAAGAGATTCAAAAATATCATAAATAGATTTATCAATCTCTTATTGAAAACTCGATAAGATAGAGATTGAGAAATTTTTAAGAAAAATACATTCCTCTTTTAGATTCAATTCATGCGATTGATTTCATATAAGCATGTTTTTATCTTTTATGTTAAATTCATGCATTGTCATTTAAAACCAAAAAGAAATACGAAAATTATTAAGATACACATTATTGTTTCTTAAAACATACATAGAATTAGTCTTATTTGGTGTATAAACATTATATTTAATTTTAATATTTTATTTTTTTATTATAAAATATATAGTTGTCATGATAATATATATATCTTTAAAACTAATTTAAATTCATCAAATCATGAAAATTAATAAGTAATTTTATGGTAAGGTAAAAGAGATTCGACTGAGTTACTTACCTTGTCATTGTGAGCCATCAAAGCATAGTTAGCCACTTCCTCTTCGGATGCATTTGATTTATCCTTGAGTGCTTTCTTCTTCTTTTATGTGAGCATCTTCTTCTTCACTTTTGTACACTTGTCTTTGGAGTGCCTCAGCTTCTTGTGTTCATAGCAAGTGATTGTGTCCGGATTGAGTTCATTTTTATATTTGGTTTCTTGTTTTATGAATTTTTTAAATTTTCTTATTAAAAGTTTAATATCTTCATCACTTAGAGCTTTCGTTCGAGTAGTCTTCTTTTGTTCTAAGTGTCAAATCCTTCTTGTTCTTTGGAAGGTTGTTCTCATGTTCATCATATTCGATACAAGTCATTTTAGAAAGACCTGATAAGTTCTTCGAGCGAAAAATTATTCAAGTCCTTTGTTTCTTGTATTGTCATTATTTTAGAATTCTAACTTTTTGGAAGAGATCTTAGTATTTTATTAACAAGTTCAAAGTTTAAAAAACTTTTACCAAGTGCTTTTAGACTATTGACAACATCCGTAAAACAGATGTATATGTCTCCAATGGTCTCGTTTGGTTTCATACGAAACAACTCATAGCTATGAACTAAAAGATTAATTATCGACTCTTTAACCCTACTTGTGCCTTCGTGTGTGACTTCGAGTATGTGCTAAATCTCATGTGTAGTTTCGCATATAGAAACCTGATTAAATTCGTTTTTATCAAGAGCGTAAGACAAAGCATTCATTGCTTTAGCATTCAAAGAGAAAGTCCTCTCTAAATCATTCCTTTCATTCATTTGTTTGGAAGACTTTTCAAAACTACTTTCAACAATGTTTCATAAATTGAAATCTATAGAATGCAAGAAAATTCTTATTCTAGTTTTCCAATACGTGTAGTCCGTCCCATTAAACATATGAGGACGAGCAATAGAAAGACCCTTATGATTGCTAGTAAAAGTCATTTCTCTTAGGTGTTAATTCAAACGAAAAAAACCTTAGCTCTGATATCAATTGTTAGGATTGAATCAGCACTAGGGGGGTGGGGGGGTGGGGTGAATTAGTGCTTTTGAAAAACTTTCGTTAATTTGAAGATTCGTTCGATAAAGCTTGTATTGGAAAAACATTTAAGCTTAAAAATGTTCGTAGGATTATAATGTGCAAGTAAAGTAATTTACAAAATAATTAAACAGCAAAGAAGATAAGGCACACCAATTTTATAATGGTTCGATCGTCATTACCTGCATCCACTCCCGATTCCTCCTCCGTTGAAGGCACCGGCTTTCACTATCGATCTTCTTTCAACGGGCAAAGATCAACCACCCTTTTACAACTCTCTTACTTTTTTACAGGCTTAGGAGATAACCTCTACAAGTCTCACACCTCCCTTAGACAGAATTCTAAACTTTTCAAGGGGAGGAATACTCAACACTTTTCAAGATTACAACTTAGATTCACCAGAGTTTTAGCTCACTTTTTCTTGTGTAATCATAGTAGAGATGAGTGGAGTATTTATAGGCCCCAAATGGCTTCAAAAACGAAGCCAAAATTTAAATTTTCGGATCTTCTGGGTACGAGCGATACCACCGCTTACATTAGGCGGTACTATTGGCGGTACCATCACTAGCCTGGGCAGTACCACCGCCTGCAGCATGGAAAAGTACATTTTTTCACTTTTCCAACGTATAAGCTACTCCACCGCTAGTTTAGCGATGCCACCACCTAACCCACTTTTTGGGTCACTGATTGAGCCTTTCTCTTAGCCCAAAATAGTCATAACTTCGGCCCAATGGGCCCCTAATTGAGTTGGCCTAATTACATTCAAAATCAACTCAATTAGACCTCTAAACTAATTTGATTTGGAGTAATGATTACAAGCATCAATCACATGTTGTCCGACATGTCATTAGTTTATCAGCGCTTTATCTAAACCTTTGGCGCATCATCCTCTCCTTCGGCGTATTGCCCAATCGACATGTTGACCTCCCGCAACATCCGATCTCCTTAGTGTAATGCCTGATCTTCTTGGCCTGATGCTCGAACTCATGACACGAAGCCTTTTGCCGACATGTCGACCGATTCTTCGGCTCGACATTCAATTTTCTAACACGTTCCACTCTGGTCCAACATTGATTCTTCTTGCTTTAATCAAATTGTCTCTCCGTGATCGAAGTTAGTCCTGCTTCACTCAAAACGCAGATTAGATCACAAACTCATTAATTGATTTTATCATTAAAATCCGAGATTCAATAGGATTAACTTTTTTACTCCCATTATTTCAAAACAATAAAAGAACCTTTGGCTACTTGCTTTACATCCGAGCGTCAATGTGATGGGCTATTTCCAAATGACCTCTTAGACCACTGTTTATAATTTGAGATATGTAGGTGGTCAAGGTGGCTCAAGTCACTTCGGGGTAACAATTTAGCTCTATATTGAAATCGATTAAGATCCATGTTTATGAGATTTGATATAGTTTTGTGCTAGCAATGTAATCCTCTATCTTTTTTCTTCATTCGAGCTTCAATTGGCAGTGACAATGTTAAAAAATAATAAGTTAAGTGAAATTATTATTTTTTATTTTAGGGGACTCTATTGCTTGTAATTTCTTGATATAGTATGGAGCTTCAGGTAAACTGAAATTCTTGTTTTAGTCCTATGGAAGAATTATTCTGTTGTGTATATTTTTGCTCTTGATTAATATTAGCATGGTCAATTTATCTTAATTTTGATGAAATCATGGATTTTAATGTTTTTCTGTAGAATGATTGTATGGCGATTCGTAGTCTATAAAAATGTTAAGAAGTTATAAGCAATTCATCTATAAAAATGTTAAGAAGTTGAAAGCGACAGAGGTTAAGAAGTCCATAAGATTGGAATCAAGTTGTCTATAAAAATGTTATGATCCGTAGTCTTCATAGTATATAGTTTGTAGTGGGCTTGAGAAATTAGAAACTAATTTGCTTATCATGGAATGAATTACAAATTGCATTGATCTGATCTGATTTTTAACTTTGATGAGACAGTTGACAAAATGACATGCACAAACTCAAGATTCTCCGATAACATAACACGCCGATAATATTTGTTATAATCTTGATGCGTGATTTCATACTAATTCAGTATATGCATTTCATTTCAAACTTAAGAGCCACATCATATGAATCATATGGGTCGACGTGTCTCTATCTGACCACCAAAAAGCAAAAAAGAAAAATTACCTTTACTTTAAATTCTAAATATATATATGGGCCCTTCTTATCTTAGGATCTGTCAAGATTATAGTAATTCTAGGTTCTTCTTGATCTCTCTAAGTTGTACTCATACTTATTAAATATGGATCACGCTTATAGAAGATATTTTTTTTTAATGATGATCTCTCTTTTGTAAGTGAAAATTACATCTTAAAGTTGATTCTGAATAAGGGCATTTTCGACTTGCATGCATGTCATCAAGTCATCGACCAAGGTTCAAAAACTCGGAATGGGACTCTAAAGAATAAGGTTATCCTCCATCTTCATATTAGTGATCCCTCATTGTGCCAAAGGGCCTTGCTCGATATGATTAACTTCTTTTAACTTGTTAGTTAATTTGGAACCCAAGACTCTCAAAGGTAGTGTGTCATTAAACTAATATCTTTCCATGACTTGGTGTTGGTAAGGATATTTCACTTTTGTTGAAACACTTCTTCGAGGGTGGTTACGAGAAAGTCGACAATTCAAAGTAACGCAAGAGGAGTGGATAGGTGTTGATTTGATTACTGTTTTAACTTGATCTCTTCGATGCTGACTCCCCCTTAGGAGCCTCGGACTCGATGTATTTGGAGCCCTTGTGCATAAATAAGGTCAATTATTTAGGACTAGCATCTCGTGCCTTTTTTTTCTATATCAATCTACGATATCACAATATCCTTAGTAATAAAACTTTGCCAAACATTTGTCCGCCTCATCCAACACCAATATTAACATGTATATTCATATCATCAAAATTTTTTAATGTAGCTCACATTATTAAGCAACTGCTAGGGTTGTCGTCACTAAACTTGGCCCAGAATGGCCATTCTCCCTCATGCTGAGGTGGCGGCGGTGGCAAAGAAGCAACACCGGCTTCATCGTTCTGCTGCTGCTCCATCTGCATGAGGTATGTGGTTGATTGCTCGCCACCCTTGTTCTGCCTTTCAACTCTTTCCTCGTCACCACCGCCACCACCTTCTTTCTTTTCTTCATTCATATTTGCTTCCTTCTTCTTCTTCTTCTTCTTTTTCTTCCTCTTTCCTTCGACAGGACGCTTTGTGTCACTGCATCCTTCTCCTCTATCACTATCGCCCTCTTGGGACTTGACATCTTCCGTCTGTAGATGGATGTTTTCCTGGTTTTCATCCTTGGTAGCCAACAACTCTGCAACTTTTCGAACCTTGCGAAGCTTTTTGATCAGAATTGCAGGATCTACGTTCCCGGTGACAATCACCGTCTCCTCTTTTACATCGAGATCAATAGCATGGACCCCTAAGAATTCCCCAACTCAACATCAAAGTGTACGTATATGTAAAGCGAAGGATCAAACAAAGCACAAGTAGAATGACATACCATCAATCTTAAGAAGCACCTTCCTTATTTTCTTTTGGCACCCGACACAGCATGTGTGCACTTTTAGAACACATGTCTGCTTTTCCTCAACAGGAAGCTTTGTATCACTGCATCCTTCTCCTCCACCACTACCACCCTCTTGGGACTCGACGTCTTCCTTCTGCGGTTGGGTGTTCTCCTGGTTGTCATCCGTCGTAGCCAACAACTCTGCAACTTTTCCAATCTTACGAAGCTTTTTTATTAGAATGGCAGGATCTACGTTCCCAGTTACAGTTACCTTCTCCTCTTTTATGTCGAGATCGATAGCGTAGACCCCTGAGAATTCCCCAACTTAACATCAAAGCGTACGAGTATACCAAAGCAATGCGCAAGTAGAATGACATACCATCAATCTTAAGAAGCACCTTCCTTATTTTCTTTTGACACTCGACACAGCATGTTTGCACTTTTAGAACACGTGTCTGCTTTTCCTCAACAGGAAGCTTCGTGCCACTACATCCTTCTCCTCCGCCACCACCACCCTCTGGGGACTTGATATCTTCCTTCTGCACTTGGGTGTTGTCCTGGTTCCCATCCTTCGTAGCCAACAACTCTGCAAATTTTCCAATCTTGTGAAGCTTCTTGATTAAGATGGCAGGATCTACATTCCCAGTGACAGCCACCTTCTTCTCTTTTACATCGATATCGATAGCATAGACCCCTGAGAATTTTCCAACTTAACACCAAAGTATACATATATGTACCAAGTGAAGGATCAAGCAATGCACAAGTAGAATGATATACCATCAATCTTATGAAGCAACTTTTTTATTTTCTTTTGGCACTCGACACAGCATGTGTGCAATTTTAGAACATATGTCTGCAAGTGGAGAAAGAGAAACCCAAGTTATCATATGCTCAAACAAAAAAAATAGAAGAAGAAAAAGAAGGAATGAATTTACCTTTATTGGAAGGATCTTGTCGTCTTCTTTATCGCTCTTCTTTTCCAGTTGGTCACAATTTTTCGTGCAGAGAAGACAACACCTCATAGATCTGAGAGATCAAAGACAAACACCAGAGAGAGGATAAACAACATGCAATGCCATTGTGAGATGTCTTGGCTAAGCAAAAACCCAAGAGGACTTGAAGTTATATTATTTATTTTGCACAACTAAAATGGTCAAAACATCTTTTAATCCTTTTGCATTTCCTCAACATCTCATTATCATTTAAATAACAAGTTTGTTATAATTGTTTAACTATGTACCATATACCAGATGATGCACTCTTCTAATAAATGAAAGAGAGTTTACACAACATTACTTCTTTCTTCTCTAAATGAATGATGAAGAAAATTATATATTATTCTCAACAGTCAATGAAGTGATATCCTTAAATTGCTGCTCCACACAACATATGGACCAACTGTTCATCCATCATGTCTGATGTGTCTACTCTTGATAAGGAAACAAATGCATTTTGTTATGTCATCATTCGTCACTTTATTTATCACATTCATTTCTTAGCATAAAAGCATTTTATCATGTCCAATGTCCAACATTCATATACATATATGTTTTGCCATGGGCATGAAGCATGTTACATAATATCACATACACATAGTAAAAATCATGTTAAACATTTGCCTAATAATATTAAATTGGGTTTCAATTAATTAATTGATCTCTAAACAATTGAAGTCCACTAGACCATATGATTGGCTTGAACCTGAGTTTGAATTAGCTTGGATAAAAGTTGATTTAAAATCAAGCCTAATTCGGCATATAAGCCACATGGGCAAGTTCAGTCTGCATTAAACCTTAGATCAGAGCTAGGTTAGGTCCAAATCAGATTGGTGATATTCGGGTCCGTATCGAAGAAACTTAATCCAACAACCATTTCTTCTTTTCTTTTCTAAATATCATATTGTAAATTCAATTTTTCAAAATTTTTATAAATTTAAATAATTATTATGTCATATCACTAGTTAATTGTCATATGATGTCATGAACATCATTGAATCTGGTTTACTAACTATTAGATCATGATATGAAATTTTATAGGAACTAATTAGAATTAAAAAATGGTTTCTACAATGGAAATAATTATTATTTAAAATATAAAAATTAGTGAATATTATTTTAATGAAATATTAAGAAAATCAAACGATGATTTCGGTACTTAAACTAAAGATAATTGTGGGAAACCTACATTCCCATAAAGCCGATGATGACTCCCACCTATGCATCCTTTAAAGTTGAATTCTTTCGACGCCTATGATGAGAAGAAAAGCAAACGGTGTTTGCTCGAATATATAGAGGGGATAAGAGGAAATCTCAATTGATATGGTACTATTTATTTAATATTAATTTACATTCTGTATTAAATATTAGATTAGTTATTCATATTCAAAAGTAGGAAATAAAGATGTGTTTAATATTGGAGCATGAAAGATCAGGAAGTAATGAGGTGTATATCAGTTATGGTTTTCTAAATTAAGAAAAATAAGGACCACTAAATTTTCTCTCTCATTTTAAGATTTAGTCCTAAGTTCAATTTACCTAAATGGAAGAGATGCTATGTTACATCTTAAATTTTTTTTTACAGAATTATAATATCTTTCCATAAGTATAACCAGAGTTAAATAAATAAATATATAAATAAACATCACTTTATTATATGCATTTCTTATAAATATTTATTATAATTTATTTATTCATCAAATTATAAGTCAATAATCATAAGTTTTATTGAGAAACATATTAATGTTAACTTAAAAATAAATCCAATTGGCTCTACCCAATAAGTAGAGGAATGTTTCCTCTGTTGAATCTCGGATTTTGATGATGAAACTAATTGATTGTGTTTTGTGATCTAACTATGTTTTGAGTTACGTATGTTTACTATCGATCAGGATTAGACAGTTGACGCTGGAGGAATTGACGTTACGCCGGGTGATCACGTCAGGATATTGGATGTCGAGCCGGACGTTTGGTCGACAATTGATAGAACGCTTCGTACGTCGAGCATCGGGCTAAGAAGAGCGGAGTTGTGCCAAGGATATCGGGGTTGCAGAGGTCAATCATCGATTGGGCAACAAGCCGCAAGAGAGGACGATACGTCGAAGAATCGGATGAAGCATCGACCAATGACGTGCAGGGCAACTGAATGTCAATTTGCGTTGTAATAATTGTCTAAATCAAAATAGAGTTTTGTTTGTGTGTGTGCAGGATTAACTACAACAACGATGATGACGTAAAGCGAAATAAAGTGCCGGAAGATGAGTATGATGGATCGTTGAGAGTTCAAGAGTTCGACGGAAGTCCAAAGATTCGTTGGGAGTGTTGCCGGAACTGACCGAGAACGAGTAGGGAGCTTGCTGAAGGGTTTTCGAAAGTTCGCTGGAAGGTTCGTCGAAAGTTCGTAGAGCTTGCCAAAGAAGCTCGTTGGAACTCGCCAAGATCATCGTGAAGTCTAGGAGCTTGCTGGGAGTCCGCAGAATGGTTTCCGAGGGTTTGTCGGAAGACCGCCGGAAGTTCGCTGGAAGCTCACTAGAAAAAGTCTTGACTTGTCGGACTTTGTAATAGCTTAGGAAATATCTTTAATTTCGTAGTTAGCATATTAATTTGGATTAGGATTAGGTGTTAATCCTATAACTTAAGTAGGGGCCAAGTGGGCCCAATAACGGACTTGTTTGGGCCGAGTTTAAGGCCCAAACCAATATGTTGAAAAAGGCTGGGCGGTGGCACCGCTGGGCAGCAAGCCCAAGCGGTGGCACCGCCCAGTATCGCCAGAATGTCGAAAACCAAGGTGATTCAAATTTGGGCTCCAAATTTGAATCCTCTTGAGGCCTATAAATACCCCTCTCATTTATGGTTGAAAGAAAGTTTAGAACTGAGAAAGAAAAAGGGAAAACTCTTGTCAAAATTTTTCCTCTAAGCTTTGAGTGTGTTCTAGTCCAAGAGAGGAGTAAGAGGCATTGTAAGGGTTACCTCCTAAGCTCGTCAAAAGGAGAGGTGCTTTAAGGGAGTTCATCCTTGCCCGTTGGAAGGAGGATAGCTAGTGGAAAAGCTGGTGGCCTCGAGTGAAGAGGAATCAGGAGTGGACGTAGGTCGTATGACCAAACCACTATAAATCGGTTTGCGTTTATATTCTTGCAATTTACTTTACTGCAAACCATCTTCACTTTGATGCTCTACCTTCTCATCTCCTTCTTATGAATCAATTTACTTCTAAAGCATCTTTCGTTGCAGATTTAATCGAAGCATCATTTTCAACATACGAAGTTTTCAAAACTTGTCTTAAAATGCCGAAAGTTTATCATTCTTTACCGCTGCACTAATTCAACCCCCCCCCTCTTAGTGTCACTCGATCCCTAAAAAACGGTATCAGAGCCTCGTTATTTCTCATTCGGATTTACACATGTGAGAAATGGCTCTTCATGCCTTTCAAGAGGGCTTTTCGGTTGTTCATCCACCGTTCTTTAACGGATCGGACTACACTTATTGAAAAACTCGAATGAGAGTTTTCTTGCTTTCAATGGATTTGGATTTGTAGAATGTTGTTGAAAACCATTTTCAAATTCCTTCTAAACCGACGAACGAATGGTCAGACTTAGAGAAAAAATCTTTTTCTTTAAATGCAAAGGCTATGAATGTCTTATTTTGTACTTTAGACAAAAATGAGTTCAATCGGATTTCTACGTGCGAAACGGCTTTTGAAATTTGGCATTAGATTTTATAAATAATGGTTGTTAGGATCTAGAGCGGCACTAAGAGGGGGGGGGTGTTGGGATTAGTGCACTAAGAGGGGGTGAATTAAAGATAAAGATAAATTTTGGTGATTTAAAACAATGTGCTTTCGGAAACTTCGTATGATAAAACTGATTTCGATTAAAGCCTAGTTGGAAACATATTGAACTTGAAAGTGTTTAAGGAAGATGATGAGGAAGTCGAACAAGGAAAGAAGGTTTGCTGAAAAGTAAATTACGATAATGTAAATGCAAACCGATTTTATAGTGGTTCGGTCATACAACCTACGTTCACTCCCGATTCCTCTTCACTTGAGGCCACCGGCTTTTCCACTAGCTATCCTCCATCCAACGAGCGAGGATAAACTCCCTTTTACAAACTCTATTTACAAGGCTTCTCTCAACACCTCTCTTAAAGATAACTTCAAACTTTGGAGGAGGGATTTCAACTAAAATTAACAGAGTTTTCCCTTAGTTTCTTGCACAATTCTTGCTATCCTAAGCAAGAACATCTGGGGTATTTATAGACCCCAAGATGATTCAAATTTGGAGCCCAAATTTGAATCATCCTGGATTTTTGGGGTACTGGAGGTACCATCGCCTATCACTGGTGGTACCACCGCCCATCACTGGTGGTACCACCGCCAGTCTGACTCTGACACTGGGTGGTACCATCGCTCAGTCTGGTGGTACCACTGCCTGACACACTAACATGGTCAGTGTACTGGGCGGTACCACTGCCCAAGCACTCTGCCCCAGGGCAGTACCACCGCCGAGTTTGGGTGGTATCACCGCCCTAAACTGCTTAGGAAGCTGGACCTAGGCGGTGCCACCACCCCAGTCTGGCGGTGCCACTACTAGATAGTGTCCAGCACTCCTCGTTGGGCCTTAAACCCAGCCCAAACCGATCCAATACCGAGCCCAGTTGGCCCCTAACAGGGTTAAAGGATTAACACATAATCATAACCCTAATTATATGCTAACTATGAAATTAAAGATATTTTCTAAGCTATTACAAGGTCTAAAAAGTCAAGACTTCTTCCGACGAGCTTCCGACGAACTTCCGGTGGTCTTCCGATGAACCCTCGGATACCATTCTATGGACTTCCCAGCAAGCTCCTGGACATCACGATGATCTTGGCGAGTTTCAACGAGCTTCTTCAGCAAGCTTCAATCTTTCTCGACGAGCTCCGCAAACTTTCGATAAACCTTCCGGTGAACTTCCAAAAACCCTTTGACAAGCTCCCTACTCATTCTTGGCCAGTTTCGATAGTACTCCCGACGAATCTTTGGACTTTCGTCAAAATCTCAAACTCCCAACGATCCATCGCACTTGACTCTGGCACTTTGTTTCGCTTTATCTCTTCATCGTTATCGTAGTTAATCCTGCACACATAAAACTTAACTCTACTTCGATCTAAAAAGTTATTACAATATGAATTAACATTATGTTGTCCGATATGTCATTGGTTAGCGTTTCGTCTAATTCTTCGGTGCATTGTCCTCTCTTGCAGCCTATTACCCAATCAATGGTTGACCTCCACAATCCCGATATTTTTGGCGTAACTCTGTTTCAGCAGTTTGCGACGAGAGATTACAGCAACACATGATTTTTTTTTATGAATTCCATAATAGATCAATCATGGATGGGAGCCAAGATGATCTATGAGGTGCACAAGAAATTTTGTTCAAAAAGGATAATAATTAGATCAGTTAAAGGCAGCAACACGCGATTGAAATTTTTTGCAGTGATCCTTCATTCGCAAAGATGATAACTTTTGTGACACAAGAAATTCGTAGGCAAGGGATAGAGAGAAAAACTTCTTTTTGGTATTTTAGATAAAAAAATTATAGCAACAAAGGGTATTGGTGGTAGAAAAATAACATATCTCTGATGCAATTGGAGGTGGCGACTATAGATTGAATTGATCTATGTCAGGAGATGACGGTGGAGACGACGACGACAAGAGCAATTATGAGAATTGCTTGGCTGATGGTGGGTGGCAGGGATGGCAGCAAAAGCAGTAAGATCGCTGCTCTGATACTAAATGATAGAACCCCAGAGGAATTCTATGAATATTGATCTTTGAGGGAGATCAACTCTTGGAACGCTATAGGGAATTCACCCTCTAAGTAGCCTGGTGGCCGAAGCCTTCTATCGATTGTCCAATATCCTGATGTGATTTTCTCTAGCGGAACGTCAATTCCTCATGCGTCAACTGTCTAATCATGATCGAGTAGACCTACGTCACTCAAAATACAATTAGACAATAAAACACATAACTCCCACTAATAAAACATATACAATTAGTAATATACTCTCACTACTTTCTCGTGAAACACATAACTCCCTTCAGTATATGAATTAGAGACCCTCGACGGATCTCTAGTGGGAATCGGGATCCAATTAGTGTCTTAACGTAACCTTAAGGAACAAGACCAATTATGCTAAGCCCAAAAAGATAGGCAACTCTTGCTAATCACAACTCTTTATGATTCTCATCATGTTCGACCTTTGAACCACCATGGTCTCAAGGGACTTAACTAACCATGATGTTCGGTTAAATCATCACCATCGTTACAAGATGAGTCTGATTCGATGATATGCCCTTGAGGGACTCGATCAAGCATACCACGTCCTCAGGTCACCGGTGACCTCTTTATGTCATAGGTAAGATATCGAATCACAATATAAGTGAGCCTTAAGGGACTTGACCAACTAAACCTACGTCAAGAATTGATTCCTACCTATAATAATAGAAGGCCACATGGGTCAATCTGATTTCCTTACATTTACCGACTTAATATTATCGAGATGGGATTTTAATTTGGTCTCCTAATATGATATGTCACACACATATATATTTAATATATATCTACATCACATGCAAATATATATACATATATAATAGGTATATAAGGAATCACACATCACATGAGCAATCACACTAGATGATTATGGATCATACCATAATATGATCAAACCCGAGCCAATGGGCTCAATCACTCACATCAAAATCTATATATACAATGATGCATCGCTATACCCTATGATCATCAATCTCATCCTTGTCGATTCCGTCAGCATCTCGGTATATCTCCATGTATCATGATTGTCCGTCTCGACATCGTGGGTCTCGCTATCGCTTCTATGCTCCTACTATACCTTCTCGTATAATTATAACATAATCACAAGCACATAGGCCCGACAATAAATGAAAAAAAATAGAGCAAGCCTTAATAATAATAATAATAATAATAATAATAATGATCACATCACACACACGGTCCATGATCATCTGTCCACATCATACATCACATGTACATATCATTATATAGGACTACTAGATAAATAATAATAGTTAATTAAACCTTTTAATTAATTAATATTTTTTAAAATTCAGGATATATGGAGAATTTTTTGAATTATGAAGGGTATTGATATAATTTGGATAGAAAGGATAAACCTTAAAATTTCTAAAATTCAGAGGGGCAAAATTATCTTTTGCCAAAAACCTAATTCCTCTTCTCCTACCTGTTGCGTTACGGTCGCTGCCACCTCGTCGATGGTTGCCCCTGCCCACAGGTAATGTGTCGCTTGCCTACAAGCGGGCGTAGTGCCTGCACATAAGCATCCTACCTACGGGTGGCCCTGTTGCAAGCGCCACCCTTATAGTCAAGCATAGTGCTCGGACATAGGTGGCTCTGCCCGCATGTGCTACCGCTGTGGGCTAACAACCGTCGACCGCTTATGGCCCCTAACTGTAGGTGGCTAGGTCGAGAACTCTCTTGGGAGCTCTCGACCGATGCTGCTAGTAGCCTTTGACCAACCTGTGAGGGCAGTAATAGTTACTACCCTCTCTCGCCTTTTGCATCAATAATTTTGACGTCAAAAGCCTTTCTAAATTACAGCACACGTAGTTTAAAATTCAATCTTTGCATGAATAACCTAGCTCTGATACCACTATTAGGAAATCTAAGACAACATCACATGCACAGTGGAAGAACAACAAGAAAAATCTTAGATTTTCGTAAAAAAAGGGTTTATCGTCATGTGAAGATTGGTGTGTAAAAACCCACGAAATCAAAAATTGCATGTAGAAGAAGATTTTATTATCTAAGGAGATCGTATATCCCTATATTCCTACAGATCTGTGAAAGAGGATGAAGGAGGTCAAGCGTCCTCCTTTCTAGCGGTGATCCACACAGTAGGGGTTGCAAAGATGCTCCTCAAGTTGCTGCCCAAATCTCTACATGCTTCAAAAGGGGTTGTTGGTTGAGGAGAAGGGGAGAGGAGAATAATTGATGGTAAGCAAGAAGAGCCTAGCCTATAGTCTTTTTCTTCCCTCCTATTTATAGAGGTTCTCTATCAACTTAACCTTAATGGATTTTGCCAAATTAGGTATCAGATCTACATCAAACTACCTAAGCTAATTAGATTAGTGGGTCTCTACCCAATAATCTCTTATTAGCTCTTATTGGATCTCATCTATAAGATCTAATAATTCATGGGCTTATTAGATATCTGATAAGATAGGGGCTCTAATGGATATCACATATCTGAACCTCTACTTGTCACAATATCTACCATATGTGTGTTACTCTCTAGGCCCACCAATATTGAGCTGGCCATGAGTCATATTTGTCAGAACTCCTTCTGGCTCAGTGAATTATTATCTCCATAATAATTCACTCAACTCATCGACTACGAATGTACTATGTTACTATACCATAATCCCTAAACGATACAGGAGAATGAAATCTTTTAGACCTATCTATCCTTAGTTACTATATACATATAGTCTCTCATCTATCTAATATCCAGAAATTGTATACCGAGCATGGTACTGTCAGGCCTATACGATTTCTACTCGAGTCTCACTCTAATCGGATTTTTCCAAAGAACTCTTTCTCTTTAAATCCAAATGACCCTAGCTGAGGATTTGTCTAAGCAAGAATACATAGGATATTCCTCTCATGACACCAAAAGCGGATGATCCTCTATGACACTTAATTGCCCTTGTAAGGTTGACTACTACTCCTGACGATTCATTGTGCTAGCTCTGAAACTTTCAAACCTATAAGTCTGGTATCAAAGAGTAGAGAACTCATACAAGACATCCTAAGTATCTTAAGTCTAAGGACCAGATACACTACTAGAACTACGGAATCACTATCTGACAATAAGGTATCATCAACAATCTAGCATTTTGTAAGCGAATCAATCAGTAAACTCAATCTCCAACGAGCATCTGCACTGTGTCCCTAGTGTCCCCACACGAGCAGCTATGAGACTAGTCGCTTCCATCATATGGATGGGTATACAGCATACCAATCTATCCGGTTATCTCGATGTCCCTTTCGAGTAACCTATGATCGGGATTAATTAGGATCTGTGTTTAAAGGTAAATCAGTCTTATTATTGTGATCTCATCACGATTCGAATCTCATTGCATAGATCCATAGATATCACAATATATATATATATAATTGGTAATATAAAGTGAGAAAAATATCAAATAAATAATAAGCAAAAAAAAATACACATGATATCATACATGCTATCACTCACATTGATTGGCTTGTAAGGCACTTATGACTAGTATTGGAGAGTATCACATGTGCAGCGAAAAAATAAAACAAAAATAGTTTTCTAAAAGAATCATACCTTATCTTTGTGCGATGATTAGAAGCAAAAAATCATAAAATCAAAAACTATGTAACACATGTGAGACATTCTCGCCTAAGGGAGATCGTATATCCCCAATCTATAGATCTCAGTCTGTAGATAAAGGAGTTTTTGTAAACTTCTCTCTAGCAATGATCCACATGGCGGATGAAGCGGTGACGTACCTCCTCTCATGGCTCGTTCTTTCCTTGCCTTCGCACACCACCATATTGTAGTAAACACAAGAAGAGGTTGACCCTTCTTGCTATTCTCATGCCCTAAATAGGACTAATGGTAGGGGAGGAAAGAGAGGAAGGAGAATAGGAGGTGGGGGTTAAAGTAGTCTAGCCCATAACCCTTTAGCCCCTCTCCTATTTATAGAGAGTCTTCTCTACTTAATCCTAATGGATCCTACCCTATTGAGTATTGGATCTTTATCCAATTACCCTAACATATTAGACACAGATTTCCATCCAATTATCCTTAGCTTAATAAAAATTGAATCTTTATCCAAATATCCACTCCAAGCTCTTATTGGGTTTCACCCAACAGATCCAATAAAATAGGAGATTATTGGATATCACATATTCAATCCTCTATTTGTCATGTTATGCACTATATGTATGTGACCCTCTAAGCTCAGTACTAAGATGGCCATGAGTTGTACTTATTAAAACTCCTTCTAACTCAATGAATTATTTTCTCATAATAATTCACTCAACTTATCTACTATGGATGTATTAAGTCACTATGCCATAGTCCCCAGATAGTATAAGGGGATATAGTCCATTTGACTTGTCTGTCTTTAGTTACTGTGTATATATAGTCCCTCATCTATCTAATATCCTAGAGATCGTATACAAGGTATGACGCTGTCAAGCCCATACGAAATCTATTCGAATCTCACTCTAATCAGATTTTCCTATGAAATCTCCTCTCTCAATATGAATCTCATGCTTATCAGATTCATCATAATCCAATCGATTCTAGTTAGGGATTTGCCTAAGTGAGAACATACGAGAAATTTCTCTCATGATACCAAGAGCGGATGATCTTCTATTGATACTCAATTACCCTTGTAAGGTTAGTTACCACTCTCGATAACCGACTATGCTAGATCTAGAACTTCCAAACCTATAAGTCCAATATCAAATAGTTGAGTACTCATGCAGGGGATCATTTGCCAATCTCAAGTCTAAAGACCGGACACACAAGTGGGACTATGGAATTATTGTCTAATGATAAGGTATCATTAACCAACTAGCATTTCGTAAGCGGATCATTCAATGAATTCATTCTCTAATGAGCACTTGCACAATATTCCTAGTATCTCTACACAAATAGCTATAAGACCAACTATCTCCATCATATAGATGGGTATATAGCATACCGATCTGTCCGGTTATCTCAATATCTCTCTCGAGTAGTCTATGACAAAAAATAATTAAGATTTATATTTATAAGTTAATTACTCTTATTATCATAATCAAATTCCCACTGTACAGATTCAAGGACATCATAATATATATTTATCAAATAATATAAGGTGTGATAAAATATCATAATAATAATAATAAAAGAATAAGCAATATATCATATATGTCATCACTCACGTGATTGGTTTGTAGGGTATTTTTAGCCAGCAAAGTTTGTTCTATTACTCCTATAATAAGTTAAAAACAATCAAAGGACCCAAATACTTATAAGCTCTAAACTATGCTTTGGTACTATAAAAAGATGTTACAATCTAGATTTTTTTTATAAGATCATAATATCTTTCCACAAGGACATCTAGAGCTAAATAAATGAATATCACTTTATTAATATACATAATTTATAAATATTTATTATAATTAATTTATTCATCAAATTATAAGTCATTGACTTTATTGGGAAATATAATAATGTTAACTCAAAATTAAATACAACTGACTCTACCTAATAGTAGAGGAAGGTCTGCTCCCTATTAGAATTTAGTCTAGTGCTACTAGGAGGCTACTCTAAAAATCAAAAATAAAGTCTATGACTTTGTGTTTATGTTCTCCCAATAATGGATTCAGGAACCGTTCAACCGTCATGTCTGACAACCAGCTAATCCCCGAAAGGAATTATCCTACCTGCCCTTGTTAGGGAAACAATATTATCACATGTTGGTCATGTCTATATTAGGATAAAATAATATATTAAAATATTTCTTTCAAGCATTATTAATTTTAAATAATATAAATTTAAAAATTACATATGGCATGAATAATTTTAATATATTTTAATCATAAAATAAAATTTTAAACCTAGATAAAAGAAGATTTTAGAAATTTCATATAATATGTTTTAATCTAATAATAAAATTTTAATATTTAAATGAATAAAAAATATTTTAGACCTACATATAATATATTTTAATCTAAAAATAAATTTTTAAATATTTAAAAGAAATGAATAAAAATTTTATTTTTTTTAAAAAAGATAAAGGTGTTGAATTCTAGATTTTGATGATGAAATCAATTGATGAGTTAATTCAATAACCTGTGTTTGAAAAAAGTGATCCAAGACTATCTTCGATCATAAAAAATGTAAAACGATTGAAGCAAGTGAATCAGACGTTATGACGGAGTGAATCATATCAAAGATCGGGCATCAGGCCAGAGGGATTAGATATTATACTAAGATCAGACATTGTAGAGTCAACATGCCAATAAATCGGGCAATATACCGAAGGAAATGACGATGCTCCGAGAACTCAAACAAAGTGTCAGATGAAGTAATGACATGCCGAACAATATAAGATTCATTGGTTGTAATCATTTATGTCTTGATCATCATAGATTAGGTCTTAATTGAGTTAATTTTAGGTGTAACTATGTTAACTCAATTAAGGGCCCATTGGGATTGAATTATGGCCGAATTGAGCCTATTGGAAAGCCAATTCAGTGATCAGAAGTTAGGTTAGGCGGTGGCATCTCCAGACCAGGTGGTGGAACCACCCATGAACTGGAAAATATATAATATACTTTCCCAAAAATATCAAGCGGTAGTATCGCCTAATGTCAGGTGATGGTACCGCTCAAACTGGTAGTAGTATCACCCAAACACAGTCTTTTAGACTATATAAGGTGGTAGTACCACTAGAGCCTAGTCTTCCAAGCTTTGTCAGGCTGTAGTATCACCCAAACTGGGCAATGGTACTGCCAATGCTTAGTACTACAAGTAGTGGTACCGCCTAGTACCCTGAAACCCCAAGATGAGACCTTTTTTAGCTTTATTTTTAAAACTATTTATGGCCTATAAATATCTCACTCATCCTTGCTCGGTTCATAGAAGAATAATGAACAAAAACTTATAATTTTTAGTGTGAAAAACTCTGTTGTAAACTCTTAAGTATTCCCCTCCTTAAAAGTTTAGAATTCTATCAAAGGGATGTGTGAGACCTATAAAGGTTCTCTCATAAACATGTGAAATGGAAAAAGAGTTATAAAATGGCGATTGATCTTCGTCCATTAAAAGAAAATCATTAGTGAAAGACGGTGGCATCGACGAAGGAGGAATCGGGAGTGGACGTAAGTCGCGACGACCAAACAACTATAAATCCTATGTGTACTTCTTCTTTTGTTGTTTACTCTTATTGCTTACTGATTTAGTAGCTCACTACACTACACTTTACTTCTTCCTCCCCACCCCCCCTCCTTCTTGGTACCACTACAAACCTAACAAAAGGAACATTCCTAACAAAAGGAACATTCCTCGTCTCAACAATACGTAATTCTTTGCTCTTTCTATTGCTAAGCTTAACTTAACAAAAGGAACATTCCTCTTCTCAACAATACGTAATTTCTTGCTCTTTCTATTGCTAAGCTTAACTTGATTAGTAATGAAGAGAAGATTCCCTCCCCTTAAATAGGAGGAGGTGAGTCCTCCATATAAAGAACTTTTTATATTTATTAATATTTATTTTTTATTTAATTTATTAGTAAAAATAATACTATCCTACTTTAAATATTAAATAATTATTTTCTAAATTTTATTAAAAAATCATGTCTAAATTAGAGATTTGATTACATGTTAATATTTTCCAACTAGTGACATTAAAAAGGGTTGAATTAGTGTAAATATAATTTAAAACTTGTGCAAACTAATTTAAGCAAAAACAAAAAATAAACCACACAAGCCATAAGAACGAGACAGAGACCTCCTATAGTGATATAGTTTATGACTAAGCTCATGATTCCTATTTGAAATAATCGATTTTCAATATTTATCTTTCTTCAGCTAACCTACTTAAAAAAAGAATGACCTATGCACTTGGAGAAATACCTCTTTCACATGACTTTCTTCTTCCTTCTTTAACTATTAATTTTGCAATACTTTGTACAAATTTTTATAATTGATAATACCATGGGATTAAATGAATACATGGTACTAATCATCCATGGGATTAAATGAATAAAGTCTGATCACATCATCCATCTTAGCCAGAAGATGTGTGAAAAGTGCATACCAGATTAATTAAGTTATTTACACTGTGTATCTTATCTCTCTTTTCTTTATTTGATTTGTAGTGACAACACTTTCTTTTCTCTAGAGTCTTCAATACACAAGCCAACTCAAAAAATATGTTATGTAGTTATTATCATCATAGTCAATTAGAAAGACATGAAAGCACCAAAAACCTACCTTATCCTGCATGGAATACCTCTGGAGGAACAGCTAGCTATTAGAAGAACATACTACCAAATTAAGTTCATGCAATTCTTTTTTTTTTCTTTTTCTATTAGATGAGGAAATGCTAAGTAGTTACTTCTCCTTATAAACCTTCATACTTTGAGAAATGCAATCATTATCTTCCTACTCTTCGTATATGATCATAGAAAAGGAACCTGAAACACAAAAATGCACCACAAATCAGAACTGCACCATATTAACTAGGGAGAAATCATGACCACCACTATTCAATAAATTATAAATCAAAGTCTACTTACAAATCAAATATTAAATGTTTCAAATATCACAAATATAAACTTGATCATTTTGAATTTCATATAAATTTAAAATATCATTAAAAATATCTAATTTTACAAAAGAAAATTCCAATGGTGTGTCATCTCAAAAAGAAGAATCATGAAAATTATGATGTTCAAACACAAATTATATTGATGCACAACCAAACCAAAGTGAAACTCAAGGTCAATTCAAGCTCAGGTTAATAAGCCATCAAATTCTTTAACAAACAACTTGACTGTCACTTTTATTTTATTTTTAGGTTATTTTTAGGTTAATATGAGCTGCTACTCATCCTCACAGAATTAAGATCCGTCTATGGCTTTTCCATTTATAATCAAGATCCGTCTTCCATTTTTGGTGCTTATTACTTCTTTTTCTTTTTCTCCTTCATCACATCCTTCTAGTCCTTTATTTTTTTTTCCTTCTTCTTTCTTCATATTTAAAAGGAGAAATAAGATTTTATAGCTGAACACATATTCTTCCAAGTCACTCGACTCGATGAATCAATTGAACAAAACCGAGTCTGACTTAGTTGGTGGATTAAGTCCTATTTTACATCAAATTAAGAGATCCAATCTAAATCGTAGAACTAGTGGCATGCTTTCTTGGGCAAGTACTGCTTTTTATTACATCTACAACTCTCCGAGGGAAGTGCGTGCCGGTGGTAAACAGGTGAAACCATTGTGTTTTAACTATTTGCCTATGAAATGCATATTTTGTGACTTGATCTACTTAATCTAATTTATGGTAAATATGATTTATATTATCAACACTTTTTTTTTCTTGCATGATACTTTCTTTTTAATATGTGACTTATGTAAGATTTGAAAATAAATTATTTTATTTTTTTATCAATATAATTGCATCTAAAGACTCAGTATAGATTTTATTTGAATGATCAATAATCTCATAAGCTTAAATTTATGCATGACTTCGAGTAATAAAAATTTTAAGATAACGTCATGGTGTCGGTTTGGATCTTATATCTATATATTCATCTCTATTTCATCCATATCTAATTAAAATTTATGTAATATTATATTCATCATTTTATTTGGCTTGTGTTATACATTTAATCTCAATTTTCTGCCTCCGGTCTGATTTGGATTTTACTGTATATGGGATAAAAAAAAATTAGAGTAAGAGTTAGCAAACCGGTCAACACAGGTAGGCTAAAAGATGTGGGTTCATTATTATACTTATCTTGCATTTTTGCGGTCGTTTTCTTCCTTTGTCTTCAACATGCAATCAATCAATTCACGTGATTCTGCCCTTACTCCTCTCTCTCTCTCTCTCTCTCTCTCTCTCTCCTTCTCTCTCCTTTCTTTACTTCAACTACCAACCACAAGCGAGTGAGGTGCGATCTCCATCTACTATACATAAAAGCTTACACCCCCTCGCTTTTCACGCTTGTCTTCTCTTCGCTTCTCCGCTCGAGCCACAGTCGCCGTTCCCCATTCTAAAGATGACCTCCATGTCAACACTTGGTAGTGGGAGCAGAGGAAGAAACAAACTCCTCCTCTCGTGCATCCTCTTCTCTTCACTCTTCCTGCTGCTGCTGACGTTGCCCGCTGTGCCGAAACCAGTGGCTCACCACGACCAGCCCCATGTACATTCTCGCCTCCAAGCCGCAGCCGCCGCAGACCACTGCGGCGGCTCCCTGTACCCTGACCTCTGCGTCTCCACCCTCTCTACCATCCCGGACTTGCATGCCAAGTCCCTCCCCGAGGTCATCTGCGCCTCCGTCAACACCACCGCCGCCGCTGTCCGCAACGCCGCCAAGAACTGTACCAACTTCCTCCACCGCCGGGGCTACCTAGACCCCCGCCAGCGCCTCGCCGTCACCGACTGCCTCGACCTCTTCTCGCAGACCCTCGACGAGCTGGGCGCCGCCTCCGCGGCCCTTGCCGCCGACCCCGCCGCCCATGTCGACGACGTCCAGACGGTACTCTCCGCCGCCATCACCAACCAGTACACCTGCCTCGACGGCTTCGCCTACGTGGGACGCGGCGGTGGCTATCGCCCTGTCATCGAGCGGCGGCTCTACCACGTGTCCCACCTTGTCAGCAACTCCCTCGCCATGGTAAAGAGGATCCGGCGGCGGCGGGCGTCGCGGCCCCGGCGCGGGGCGCTGGAGGGGTACGGAAAGGTGTCGGAGGGGTTCCCGGCTTGGGTGTCGGCGAAGGATCGGAAGCTGCTGCAGGCACCGACAAACGCCACGTTCCCGGACCTGGTAGTGGCCAAGGACGGGAGCGGCAACTGCACGACGATAAGCGACGCGGTGGCGGCGGCGCCGAATAACACGGACACGAGGTTCGTGATCTACGTGAAGGCAGGGGCGTACTTCGAGAACGTGGAGGTGGGGAAGAGCAAGACGAACCTGCTGTTGTTCGGCGACGGCATCGGGAAGACGGTGGTGAAGGCTAGCAGGAGTGTGGTGGACGGATGGACCACCTTCAGGTCTGCCACAGTCGGTAAGCCACCTTCCTTCATCTTCTTCTCTTGTCCTTCCTCCATGATTTCTTACATTTCTATCGTATAAACCACCTTCTTTCATCATCATCTTCTTCTCCTTCCTCCATGATTTCCTACAGTTTTATCGTAGTAAGTAATCAAATAGATAACGAAGAGAACAATGACCTCTTGTCATCACCAAAGCTCCAACATTCACTGGTGGACTGCACGTGAAATTGACAGTGGGTGATTCGGAGTGCTTAGATGACAGTGCGTGGGTTGCACAGAAGAAACAGTATGTAGGACAGACTAAAGAGGGGGGAGTAGGTAATCCAGGCCAGATCACTAGCTAGTACTTCTTTGGTATGGTCTTGCAATATGTCCTACTACACCTGTGACCCTGTCAGCTCCTCCGTTCATGCATGCCTGTGAGCCACAAACTCTTCCTCTTCTTCTTCAAAATCATCATCATCATCAATTCGGCCTTCTTTATGGTCCAAATCCATGGCAGAAACTGCAATATAATGGCAAGCATTTGAGAGGGGGAGCAGCAAAGCCATAGCTGTGTTCTTCATCCGTGTTCTCCAGTTCAAGTAGGGTCTTCGCTCTGGCCAAGAAAAGCTGGTGCTGCCATGGGCAGGTCGGTGATCAGGAAGATGCCACTGTACACTTCAATAATGGTGTTGGGTAGGCATGATTGAATGCTAGTTCACAGAACCCATCTGATAATAATAATAGCGTTGGAGGTGTCATTTACATCCTCGGGCAATTACGGCAAGGCATGGTGGAAAGAAAATATTTATGTGCCTACGATTCAAGACAGATGGATTAGAGATTAGTCTATAGGGTGATATATATTTGAACCTATATTAGGTTACTCAAATGAGTTATATAGGTTAAGTAACCCATGTTAAATTATATTTTGATCTGAATGAGGTTGAATCACACCGTGACAACAGAAATAGACATGGACTCGAGACACAAGTTTACATTACTAAGAAACAAAAGAGTGGATATACCAACACTTTCAAAGAAAAGAAATCAAAAAATATTGATGCGTGCAAAGTAAAAAAAAATTAAAAATTGACTAGAGATTAGTGTTTTAATGGTAAGAATTAGAATAGTGAGCGACAGCTTAAACTATTATTTGTCCCCTTGACTTCTTTCGTCACTCACGGAAGACTTTCCCATGACTATAGCCTTTGCAATGCCGTGTTCAACTTTTGAGAGTAATGATTGATTCAAGCAATATGTGAGCTGTGGCCTTGTATAACTAGATACCACGAAACTCTTGATTGCTTGTATTATTGCGTAGAATTGGATTCCATACAGGCGAGCATTTGGCCGGCCCTCACCAACCTCATTGTATCTCTTGTCAACATCTACTCTATTTATATATGTGACTGGCTAAAGCAGCATTACTACAAACAGTTGGTTGACAAGGATGTGTCATCCTTTGCAGCTGTGGTTGGCGATGGATTTCTCATGCGAGACATCACGATAGAGAACGCAGCAGGCCCCAGCAAGCACCAGGCCGTGGCTCTCAGGGTCGGCGCCGACCTCTCCGCCTTCTACAGGTGCAGCTTCGTGGGCTACCAAGACACCCTCTACGTCCACTCCCTCCGCCAGTTCTACCGAGAGTGCAATGTCTACGGCACCGTCGACTTCATCTTCGGTAACGCGGCGGTGGTGCTCCAGAACTGCAACCTCTACGCCCGGAAGCCTTTGCCGAACCAGCAGAACATATTCACGGCGCAGGGGCGGGAAGACCCGAACCAGAACACCGGCATCTCCATCCAGCGGTGCAAGGTGGCGGCGGCGGCGGACCTCATCCCGGTGCAGGCCAACTTCTCCACCTACCTCGGCCGGCCGTGGAAGGAGTACTCGCGGACGGTGTTCATGCAGTCGTACCTCGACAGCTTGATCTCCCCGGCGGGGTGGCTGGAGTGGAATGGCAGCTTCGCGCTGAGCACCCTCTACTACGGCGAGTACATGAACCGAGGGCCGGGGTCGAACACCAGCAGCAGGGTGGCTTGGCCGGGGTTCAGGGTGATCGGCGACGCGGCGGAGGCGAGCAACTTCACGACGGCTGCCTTCGTCCAAGGCGACCAGTGGTTGGGATCCACCTCTGTGCCTTTCAGTTTAGGGTTGGACTAGGATTGCATGGTTTACACGTCTTCGGGCAGTCATGAACCCACGCATGCATGCCCGCATTACAACAATGCGTTGTTACTCTAAAAGGTGTCTAACAAGCCAAAGCAGGCGGAAGTTTTTGTCTGCCTGAGTGTAACACATCATTCTGCTTTGCAAGTTCGAATAAAATGGGTCCGTTGCAATCTTTGGTGATCATATATTAATGGTGGCATTAGCTTGGGCTATGTTATCTCCGGACTTGGTCGCTCAGACTTGGTCGGAGCCCAAAACGGAAGTGGGTCGGTGTCATCCGATGTGTTGAGAAGTCAAATTGGAACCGACAGCTATTGAGATGTGAAGTGTTTAGAGACTATGTGAGATCCGAACTGCCTGGGTTAGTAGAGGACTATGTGAAGTGTTTAGAGAGTTTAGAGATTCGCGGATTATTTTCTATTGAGATGGCTACTGACGCGGTAAATTCGATGTAATAGATCTTATATTATAAACGGGGAGATAATTTTTTTATTATACTTGTTATAACGATCATCAATTACAAATACATTAAATAAAATATTATTTTTAAAGATTATCTTATAACATGGTATATGCCTAATTGATGTGATATTCTTCACAGAAAGAATAAGTGATAAGGGTGAGATTTGAACCAATATGTTATGATAGATTGTCAAAAGTCTTTATCAATTAAATTAGTTGACACTTTTGATATCATATTATTCTTAAACTAAACAAAAAAAAATATGAGATGAATACATCATAATATACATAATTATTTTAAATTTAAAATTTTATCATCTTAACAATTGTTTAAGCCTAGAAATTTGATGCAACATTGCACCTATTTATGTCTAAAATAGATCAAAATGATACCTTCAGACGATCAAGTTGATACCAATGAGATAATATTCCTCTTAACAATTTTTTTCTAATAACAATTAGACGATATTCAATCTATTTGAAAATTAAAATTCAATATTTACAATGTTAAACTTTATATATTCTGATACACTTATCAAAGTGTATTTATTGTTATATTTTAGAACTTAAAAGTTATTTTTTGTTTTCTTAGCCTTTTTTTGTTTTTTTAGAGAGAGATTTAAATAAGGGTTCTTATAATATTGAGTACAAAAAACCCTGGTCGGCCACACCTCCGCCTCCCTAACCCTAAGAGAAACCCCGTCGCGGTCATGGCGGCTGTCGCCCAGCGGAGGGCCTCCCATCTACTCTGCCGACTCCTTCCGCGGTCGCCGCTCTCTCGCGACCGCAGTCCCCTTGCTCGCCTCACGGTCGCCGCCATCGAGGTTGCCCACCCGGCTGCCCCCGCGCTGCCGTGGCTCTTCATGGCCCGTTCCAAGACGACTTCCGGCTCCGGATACTCCCCGCTGAACGACCCGTCCCCGAACTGGAGTAACCGCCCGCCAAAGGAGACCATCCTCCTCGACGGCTGCGACTACGAGCACTGGCTCATCGTCATGGAGTTCCCGGAGTTACCTAAGCCGTCCGAAGACGAGATGATCGGAGCATACGTCAAGACTCTTGCGGCCGTCGTCGGTTCGTAAGTGACCCGACTCTCACTCGTGACGACGTGGGCATCCGTGGCTTAGAGCTTTGAATTTTCGGTCTAATCATGGTGCTGCGTTGATTTCAGTGAGGAGGACGCAAAGAAGAAAATCTACTCTGTTTGCACCACAACCTATACCGGATTTGGGGCTTTGATCTCCGAGGAGCTCTCTTACAAAGTTAAAGGTATCGCCTTGATTAGTTTCCATGTTTTAGTTTATGGATGCAATTCTTGGGAGAAAGGATTAGGGTTTTTGCTGCTTCTTGCTAAAAGTTGGTCGGGATTTGATTTTGGACAGGATTGCCTGGAGTGCTGTGGGTACTGCCTGATTCTTATTTAGATGTGCCCAACAAGGACTATGGAGGTTGGTACTGTTCCTTTCTAAAAGTTGGTACTTATAAATATATAGCTCCATGTCTTTTGTTTTGTTTCTTTGGGTAATTATATTTGGTGTTCAATGATTTCCACTAAGTTGACTGATGCAGTGGGTTACTTTCTTGCTAATTGCTCTGCTGATGAATACTTCTGTTTTCTTTTTTGCTTTGGAATCCTACAGGGGATCTATTTGTCCATGGCAAGGTCATACATAGACCCCAATTTAGATTCACCGAGAGGCAGCAGACCAGAACCAGGCCAAGACCACGGTACGATAGACGACGACAAACAATGCAAGTCGAAAGAAGGGAACCAATGATGAGAGGCTCTTCGGGGCAGAATCAGGGTCAATCCGTCCTTCATCAGCGGTCTGAATATCCACGAGGATGCGGCAGTGGCAAGCCAGAATAATAGAATGGTCCACCAAGAAAAGGTCATAGAGGCTTGTTGGACTGTGTTCGTAAAATTGTTTATCCAAAACGGTCATCTGATATATCAGTTCTAAATTAATATGTAGAAGGGCTATATAACTAGATGTTCTAATTTCTTTTCTCAGAACAAATTGCTAGCTTTTTGACAACTTAAAACATTTTGGAAGTTCCACATACCAATGCAGTAGAGTGAATGATAATAATGTGGTTCCCTCCAGAATTCTAGATGTATAACCATTGTCTCGTAATTTTGCTTTTACACTTTCATCTAGTGAGATGGAATGGAGATGTGATGCTATTTGTATTCTTGATTTCATTTGGCTAGCCTTGGTATTTTAGAGGCTTTACATACTTCCTTTCATTTCCTTTCCTTGGCAAGTAAGCACCTTAGTTCTTGTATCCTTTCCGTGTATATTATGGATTGCAAAACAAAGAATCAGAGAGGCACACTATTTGGTGCAAATCGAGGAAGATTTGACTAAGAGACCTGTCAATATTATGATTCATGAGATGTCTTATGTAGAAGAAAGATATAAAGGCCATTTTCACAGACTTGTGAATCTATTCAGAAATGTCAATTACTGATGATTATATATGAAGGATGGTTACCAAAAGTAGTCGTCAAGAATGCAGTTACAGACCTGTTAATGTTATGGTTCATGAAATTTGTCTTCTGTACAAGAAAGAGGGGCAAGTGAAAAACAAACATGTTCATCTGTTCAGAAATGTCAATTACTGATGGTCATATATGTAGGATGGTTACAAAGAGTGGTCATCGGGATTGCAGTTACAGATAAGTATTTTGAGTTCCCATACAGTTATATACGTAGAAGTTTGATAGGGGTATTATAACACTGTTCCTTCTTGTATCATAGCTATCAAGTTTCCCCCTTTGAAGCATTCTTTTTTACTCGTTTCTAGCTTTCTTGGCTTCTGTCTTGATGTGCCTGTAGAAAATGGTTTACATCTATGCTTCTGCAAAATAGTTTATGACAAAACTTGTCAGAATACAGTAAGTGTCTCACACCTTGTTGAACTGCTATATTACTTTTGTTCATGAGAAATAAGAAACTGTTAATTGTCATCTTACCTTGACCAGTTCTACAAGTTCACCTGTTGAGAGGAATCATGGCTGGTATATTATTATGTTCACTAATTCTTTATGATTCTGAGGATTCATTGCTTCTCTTGCTTTCAGTGAAACAGGATTTTTGTTTCATTCTTTGCTAGAATGATCATTTATTCTTTCTGAAATGTGGATTAAGATCCAATTTTGTTTAGTGATTATGAATTTGGCTTCTCGTGTATTTGCATTTCATCTTAAGCAGACTTTCCTATTTCTGAATTAGGTTGCTTGGTTCATGAGGCTTCTGCCAACACTTAATCTGGGAGGATTAACGTATACAATCTTATCCGACGATTTGTATTTTAGTGTGTTCAATTACCAAGAAAAGTCACTTTGCCTAATGACTATCCAAAACATTATCCTCAGATCATATGAATTTATGATTACCTCTTTCAATCTGGTGATATTAATTCCTAAACGACTAATGCCTGTTGCATGTTTCGATGGTCTTGTTCTTCTTACTGGCACATTTGTCTTTGAAGTGTTAGATTCTATGATAATGGTAACAGTGCTCCTGTAAACTGTCATGTCTTTGCACTGTTTTGTTAATAAGGGAAGATAAGTGGGTATGACATTTATCATCATTTATAGTGCATGACATTTTTTCTAGGTTTTTAAAACATTATATTCCTCTCTTTGATATTAGTTGTTCATATAGTTTGTCTCAATGAAATAAAAAAAAACTATAAATTCGATGACGTATGATTCACATATTCTAAGATTTCAGGCTGGATGGAATAAATAATATTAATTACGTAATAGTCAGTTTTATCAATGTCACTTTTATCAAGTATTATTTTTTGTATTACTAAAATTGATGATATTAAGATAAATAATATTAAATATTTTAGTATGATAATTATAAAAATTTTAATATAATTTTTTAAATATAAGGATGGAAATACTAAAATGATCGAATTTTATGAACACATGAATGAAATAAATATTATACGAAAATATTATACCAACTCGGTGGAGTCACAGTCAACGATAATATTATACGAAAATATAATATTTATTTAACCGTTTAGAGTCAAAATCTTTCCTCACAAGATGCTATAATAGGATTTTTCCCACATATTTCATTTTTTTTTAAATCCACCTTTATTTCACAAAATGAAGCAAAGCAAGTCGGCTCTAATCATCCATCATATTAGACAGACGATTTGGATCGTCCTCATCAGTTAAAAACCATTATAATTATCATATGAATATATGATGGTCCAAATAGCCTCCCATCGGATATATCATGACTTTGATTGAGGTACACGAGTTGTTAACCTCACCGACAAAAATAAAAAAGATCTCTTCAATTTTCTTTTTATGACCAAGGCCACTCAGTATCGAATAATGGACCAATTTCGTACTCCTTCCATGATGTAAGATTTCATTCTTCAACAGACATTTCGCGTTCACGTAGTATGCACGACTCCGGAGGAATCATGAGGTCACATGTCCGGCGAACAAAATAAGTTCGTCAACGACTTATGGTCGACGGTTCGCCGACGCAGTGTTGGTGCAAGCGCTCGGAAAGTGGGAGGAGAAGACATCGCGCTAAACAGCGGCGGAAATCCAATGTGTGCCGTGGTAAGCAATGCCCGGCCTGCGTCGGTGCCCTCGACAAGTGCGCTCGATGCTGTCATCAATATCCAGGGAAGGAGAGAGAGATCGGTCCAACCCACGCGCTTCTTCATCTTCTTCTTCATTCGTGAGGAGTATATATAACCAACCCCTCAACCCGTAAAGACCCCATGATTTGCCTTCTCCGCTTCTCTTCTTCATTTCTACGAGTAGCATCCATCTTCCAATCTCAGAAGCAGCAGCATAGCAGCAAAGCAAAGATGTGTGGCGGCGCCATCATCTCCGACTTCATCCCCCCGCGCAACCACAACCACAATCACCGCCGCCGCCCCGACCACCTCCTCTCCACCTCAGACCTCTGGCCCGAGTCCTTTCAGGATAAAGGTAACTCCTCTCTCTCTCTCTCTCTCTCTCTCTCTCTCTCTCTCTCTCTCTCTCTCTCTCTCTCTCTCTCTCTCTCTCTCTCTGCTTTTGGTACAAAGATGGCACGTTGATGGCTTCTTATGCTGCTGCTTCTTATGCCACTGCAGCGCCTCGGAAGCGGGAGCGGAAGAACCTGTACAGGGGGATACGGCAGCGGCCGTGGGGGAAGTGGGCGGCGGAGATCCGCGACCCGTCGAAGGGCGTCCGCGTCTGGCTCGGCACCTTCACCACTGCCGAGGAAGCCGCCCGCGCCTACGACCGCGCCGCCCGCCGCATCCGTGGCAGGAAGGCCAAGGTCAACTTCCCCAACGAGGTGGAGCCCAAGCAAGTCTCCGTCGCTCTCGTCGAACCCAAACCTGAAGGCGATGGCGACGGCGAGGTGAGGAGGCTCTCGGAGGAGCTCATGGTTTACGAGTCGTCCATGAACTTCTTCGGTATACCATACATGAAGGGCGGAGCCGCAGCTGCGGCGCCGGCGGTAACAGATGAGGTTGTGACAGGGAATATTGGGATTGAGGCGTGCGATCCACCGGTCTCTTCAGGAATGGAAATGCTTTGGAGCTTCGACGACATCCTTCCAAACTAATTGCGTTCCTCTCTTCAATGGTTGTGTTGGACATTAACGCTTGTGCAAAGGCAACTTCTTTGTATGTTGTTTTAAGTAGCTTCATTAAGAGTGTAGCGTAGGAGTTTAACCTCCAGTTAATGTTATTTTGCCCTACTTGTTATATGTATCTAATACTCTGCTGTGTGGTCTTTCACCTTTGCCAAGCTACGGAACTGTCTTATGTGTTGAAGAAACAGTAATCTGGATTACTCGATGACTCGAGGCATTTGGTCGAACACGAGAGGTTTCCCTGCTGCTCAAATGAAACAAAAACCTGATTACTCTTCAATGCATCTGTCCGAGTCGGCAGATCAGTGAATGGTTTGCCTGTAAGAAGAACCAAAGAGAGATGATCAGAATTCTCACGGTTAGTCGTTAACACCAGCTGTGAGAATTGAATCCTAATGTTGGGATGCTCGATAAAATTTCTCCGTCGCTTATATGGCAACTATGTATTTGATTTCTTTACGTGGCATTGGATCTTCCTCAATAACACTGTTTCTCGAAACGGAGGGTTCGTCCTCGTTAGAATCACTTCCTGTCGCTCAGCTCAGTTCAGTTCAGTTCTGTGGGCTCTTCCTATGTGCGTAGTGGATAACTCCGAGTGACAGGCCGATGTGAGAAGACACTTCGCTATATCATGGCAGCTTTTCTGACAAGAGTCCGAGTAAGAGCAGCATCACTTGTGACTGCGTTCACTTTATTCGACGTCAACGCAAGCCAACTTGCGTTGACTTTGGTTCAGGTGACTCGTCAACCCATGGAAAGCTACTCTTCTTGAATTGCCGAGAATGCCAGGATGACAGAGACAGAGACAGAGACAGAGAGGAGAGGAGGAAGAGGAGGAGAAGACTCGGGGAGGAAGAAGATGAAGAAGAAAGAGAACAGTAGGCAGTGAAGGAAGGAGGTAGAGGCGAAGAAGGAGGAGGTGGAAGTGGAAGAGGAGGGGGAGACGGTGGAGGAGAACGATAAGGAATATGATGGGGGTAGAGGAGAAGGGGAGGCAAAGTGGTAGGAGCAGAGGAGGAGCTGAGACAAAGAATGAGGAAGGAAATGAGGTTTAATTGAATCAGTTCAAAAATCAATTTACAGACGATTCAAAAATCGTTGAGTTTGATTCATAATTTTTTTATTATTTATAAAAAATTAAGATAAAAATAAATAGAAAGGCATCGTCGGATGAAAATTCAATAGTATAAACTTTTTCCAATAAAACATCAAAAAAATAAATAAATAAAAGGACTAACCATATTCAAGTGTATATTGGCAATATGGACCAAAACTTTTATGATGGCAAACATATAGTAACTGAAATAAATAAACGAATCACCCTTATATTGCCTTTTATGATGGAAAACATATTAAGATAATTTCTTCTTCCTATCGAATGATATATTATACCTAAAATTTTTAGCAACGGGAATGAACCTTTCATTCATCTGTTCGTTTACTAATAAATTAGTAGTTTAAAAACTATAACTCAATCTTAGAATAAACACCAACTAAAATTCTCAGCGGTCAAGAAATATCATCAATAACAACATATATACGAGGATATTTTCCTATTTAATTAATTAAGATGGATGTTGCTTTTTATTTTTTTTAAAAAAATAATTAATTGTTTAGATAATGAAAGTCCCCAAAAGATACAGTTCCCCTTATTCACGAGAATGAGAGTTAGAATATTATTATGTAGATTGTGAATGTACCAACGAATAGAGAACGGGTGATTGAGTATTTGGATAAGTTATAGGGAGTGTGAGTTAACCATAAATTTGGAAAGATTTCATTCCTTTGTTTTACGAAAATTGTTGAGAATCACCCATCATCTTTCACCTTGGAGAGGTTACTATTGGCAATCAAAACCCCTTCAACTTCACAAAATAAAAATAAAAACATAAAAATTAATTTGGATTAAAAAAATCACAAAAACGAAAGAGAGATTGTCCTCATGGCTTGGGATAGATAAATCATCATTGAAAAGAGATAAAATCTTATAGGATAATAAGCTACGAAGAGCGACTATTATTTCTACGGTCATTTCTATTCTTCTAAAGAAATGAAAGAAAAGTGAGAATAAGAGAAACAAGAGAAATAGTGAATGCTTTGCCCAAATAATAACTTTTATGGAGCCACTCATTCATGTACTGGAAAGAATTTTAATTTTGACGATAGCACATCCCAGAAAGTAATAGTAAAATTATAATTAAAAAAATAAAATGAAGTCCTCCCCGCATATTAGTAGGGCAATAGCTAACATAGGAATGTATTCCAAAGTCGACGGATGATTCCAAAGAAGATTTTAAATTTTGGGAGAACATTAAAAGTCCATACCATCTTTCAAGCCTTCTTCCTTCAACCTGATAAGTAGAACCCTCATTCAAGTATTTATAAATATATTTAGAATTGGTATGACCGGTTGAATGAGGACTCCAAACCCGAATATTATTATTGGACTCGGTGAAGAGATGAATATCATTGATTTTTGTGATGAGGGTTAAGTGAAAAATACTATTGATCAAGCAAGTATTTTAAGTGTCATCATAAATATGATTAGAAACATGAGAAAAATGAGAGAAATCCCTCCAAGAAAGTGGATCATTTATTCAAATAAGGGATAGAAGTCAAATATCATTCCAAAGAAGAATATTTTATCCCATTCTAACTAATTTTATTAAGCTATTTTTAATATAAGAGGTAGTGTCATAAATACTACTAAAAAACTATATAAGAAATGCATTTTTTACTTTGCAAAATTTGAAATATCATACTTAGAACATTAGACTATAATATAAAAAAATAGATGAGACTAGGAAAAATTCATTTAGAGTTGACCATGTATTTGAAAAAAGAAAGTATCATGAATAGTAAGCCCCCCTAAATGTTTAGAGAGATGATTTTATCCCAAATAATGAGTCTCACATGAGCAACGAGTCTCGGACATTGTATGGCCAAAAACAACGATAGTGTAATCAACACAGGAAAATAGAATAAAGAACAAGTTGATCAGGATTACCTTTCCTGCCTCGCCAAAGAGTGCAGTGGAACGGAGCTTCTACGCTTATATTTCACTTTTCCTATATCAAGCTCTGTCCAATTCTATCCGGTCCTTTCATTTCAAGATACGAGCCAGTATTACTGATATAGTAAGATTCTACCCTCTTCATCTATTATCATTTTTCAAGGAAATATCACATGTAATTACATTTAATTTCAAATAAAATTATTGTTTTATGGTCCGATCAGATTCGTCCCGGTTCAATCAGCATTCCATGAATCGGGTCAATTTCCGGTCCAATCTAAACTTGCTGACTCGACTCGGACGAGTCCCGCCTCCGTAAACCGGAAGATGAGGACGAAGAGGGATTCGGCGGATGACGTGTCCGTATCAGACTTGATAACTTCACCCCTACTTTTCTAAGACCTACTCCTGCCAGTCTTTTGAGCTGTTACACAAAATTACGTTTCGATAGGTGGTCACTTCAAGGTAGCAAGGTTTAGGTGCATGTTGTTTACGTATAGTGTTGATAACTTCACTCATAACTTTCTAAGAGCTACCCCTCTTCGTTCTCTGAGCTTTTTGTTCAGATCACCCACACTTTTGATATCAATGTCTTTTAAGGTTTCAGTAAACGGCAATTAAGTGAAAAGGCCACAAATTTAATCGATATTATTTGCCACATCACCACCATCAAGCATGCATTTTTTTCCGATTGCACACCCACTTTGGTCGATAATTTACATGTAGTTTACGCTATATTATGCATCTTTGTGACTGTTTTATGGAATTTTATTCAAATTTTGATACAACATGTTTATCTCTCTAAATATCTTTCCAAATACTATCTCTATTTTTTTATTCTAAAAAATATCATTCATTTCTTTTTCCTCGTGTTGCTCACCTTTATGTGCGTCCTTTCTTCATTATTTTAATTTATTACTTACTCCTTCGCCCATTGCTCCTTGCACCTTCATTGACAATGAGGGAGGGAGACGATAAAGGTGTGGAGAACAAAACGAAAATCCACTTACAAGGAAGAGCACACATGGAGGTGAGGGGTGTAATAGGAAAGGATAAACCTTGCAACAATGGACGAGGGAGCAAGAGCACAGGCAATTAGTAGACGATACTAACAATGAAGGTGATTTATGTGGATGTAACATGATAAGATGGAGTGATCATAAAAAATAATATTTTTGAGATTACTCATATATTTTCGAAACTATACGTTAGAAAAAGGAAATAGAGGTATTATTTGAAAAAAAAATTTAAAAAAGATTTTTTTCTAAAAAATCACCTAATAAAATTTCCTGCTGAATTTTATTTTATTTATCAACTAAGATCATGCCACCACACTTCCAAATCTTGATATAAGGAATCCCTCCACAATTGTAAACAATAAACTAATAGATTAAAAATCAAAATTAAAAAATTAAAATATTACTTTCCTCCGTCATTACGTCAATCGCGAAACGGATACGTTCATCAATTTCCAATTCTATTCGGATTCCTACTCCAACAGCCAAGCGATGGCAATCTCTGTCTATAAATATGGGGATTTCATCCACCTAACCGATCCATATAGTTGCTATCTTCGTTCTTCTCGTTCCTCATCTCTGCTGCCTCGGCGTCCGAAAGCGGAACAGAGAGTAAGAGCCAAGAGGCAGAGAAAATGGTCGACACGAGACGTAGCGCCGCCGCCGGGAAGCGCTGTCCGACTTCGCCGTCCGTCTTGTCGGCGGCTTCCCCCAGCGCGAAGCGCTCAAAGGCGCGATTCTTGGCCCCTTGAATGCTTTTTTATTTGTGCCTCGGGTCACCGGATTCTGATGTTTCACGAAATCTCTCAGGTAGAGGCAGAGGTGCCGCCGCCGACGCCAGCATTGGGTAAGGAAGACCCTGTTAATGTCGAGGAACCGGCGCCAGCTCCAGCAGATGACACTGTCGTCTCGAAGACGACTTCGCCCGATGACGCCCTCGCGGTGGTGATGGAGGGGGATGCCCCTCTCGGGTTGCCTTCCCGTGGTATGATGTTCGTTTGCTCGTTCGTGCAACCCTTTTTTGTTTGGCTCTTAGTTTTTAATTATCTATTTTGTTCGTTCATGCCACCCTTTCTTGCTCCTCTGGTTTCTTGGTTAGTGTTATTGCAAAAGAATATATTTTCTTTCGGTCTTAGTTTTGAAGTATCTATTTTGTGTGGATATTTGATAGATCATGTGGACTGTTCCCTGCAATTAGATCTGCTAGTGGAACAAATCAACAAAGAGCCACCAAGTGCCGTCGAGTGGTGCAAGCTTATTTCCCTGTTCTCTCAGGTAGTTCGAATTGTTAGTTTTTTTTCTCTGATTATTCTTATTATTTAAGTATTTTGTTATGTTTCCTTGAAGGTTTTGTATGTTCTTTGAAGGTATGAAAGCTCATGAGTGCATATGATTTCCTTGCATACTTTAAAAGACTAATAATATCAGCGATCCACTGTAACTTAACTTCATTCTTGCGCATGGCTTTCACTATCTCGGTATTGTTTTCAATGGGTAGAGATCAACTACCTTATATATTTCTTCTTCTTGAGGTTTAGAAATAAACCTTACACTTGAAATGCTCCTCTCTTACACTTTATACTTAGGCTGAAGAACACTTGGGAATTCTTGTCTCAACTCACCAACTTGGTGAGGTATTTATACTTTATAGAGCTTCCGAACACCCAAAATATAAAATAAATTAATCAAAATATTAAAGAAAAGGGGTATTGACTGGTCTATCACTGCACCAGACTGTGCTATCGTCAAACCACAGATTTGACATCTATTGGACTGTCTGGGACATGCCAGGCGATGCCAACACCTATCTGGTAGGTACGACTGTTTGGACTGGGCATTATCATCACCCAATGGGCTACCAATACAACCTATAGACTAGCCCGTTGTTACTTGCACTTGCTTTACACTAATAAAGGCTCATTTTTAGCCCAGTTGCAACTCAATTGTGCCCTAATACTTGATCAAGGCTCTGATTGATGTCGATCAAGCCTTTGATACATCATCTGATCTTCTAACACATCATTCGATCATTCATCTCAATGCCTGATTCATCAACTTGACAATTGATCCTCCACTGTTATGTATCCTTAGTCGAAGGATCTCCTGTAACCTTTATCTAAGAAACACACTTTATGTTTGTTTCTCAAATTCATTATTTGATTTCATCAAATTATGAGATTTAAAAGTAATAACCTACAGTCTGCTGCCAGACCTTTGTAATTAGAAATATATTTGGTTTATAGGTTCCTTGGATACAAGGACAGTTCCATTGTTTACTTCTTTTTCATTCTATGTAACAGAAGGCATTTTCTAGCTGGTGAATTAACAAGAGGGAAGTGGATAAGGTGGAGATAGTCCAAGATCTAGTGTGCAGTGGAGCATGTGGTGATTGGGAGATTTGAAGATGTTGTTTATGTTTCTTTTTGTTTATACTCTCTTTTATATTTTTTTTTTCCCCTCTAGCGGAGAAGGCTTAAAGTTGAGTAGAGGATGGGATTAGTTATGGTAGATGCTTCTTTATATGCTAGTCACTGCTTTTCATTTATCAAGTCTTTTCTTAAGTATTGACTTGGTAAATAATTTTATGTTTCAATTCTACTGAAAATTACATTGAAGTGGATTGGCATCATATGTGTCAAAGTAAACCAAATATTAAAAGTTTCATAATTGGGTTAAAGTGAAGTAATATTATATTCAGTAGATTTCCTTTACTTACTCCACTCTTAAGAATATTTTCTTACAATTTTGTTGATGTTGACTAGGAAAGATAAAAGAAGAAATATTTTTATTTGAGAATAATTATTGCAACTTTGAAAGAGGATAGAATGAGAGAGAAGATATAGATATGTTCTAAGGAGACATATAGATGTTGTTACATGAGGTAAGACAATAGTGTTAATGGTGCGAGATGTAGAGGGAGACCTAAGTTATACTATAAATTATAAATAAAGATTTAAGGCAAGTTCATTGTTGCTGGAAGCTACCACATCTCTGATGGCATTTATTGGTCGAATGAGCTGATGGCAGTTAAGGAGGGCATCCTTTGCGCACTACAAGGAATCCAGGAATTGGAGTTTGAGTTCGACCTGTAAATTTTGATTAAAATTTTGAACACGGAGCTTGAGCCTCCTCAGCATTTTGTTAATAGCATTAAAGGCATATTTGGCTATATGGAGCATTTTAAAGCCGGTAAGGTTTCACATGTTTATAGAGCAGGAAACCAATGTGCCTAATGACTAGCTAATCAGGCCAAAGCTTCTAAGTCCTCTGATTTATGGAGGACTAATTGGCCTCCTGACTTTGCCTTTTTTTGTGCTGTGAGGAGCATGAGTTGGTATGTAATAGACTTCTGAGTTAATATAATTTTTTTGAAAAAAAAAGTACACTCTATATGACTAAAGATATTACTTTGTACATTGTTCAATTGTGGAAATTGGCATATATAGCTGAGTCCAAATAGTTGATACACTATGGCTTGTTGTTGTTTCTTATCTTATTCATAATCTGTTTACCGGTTATTTATCTGTTTGTTATCATGATTGTACCATGATAGTGCTGTCTCAAGTTTTAACTGAATTCTTCATTTTATTTTCTGTTTGAATTATTTTTTAAAATTGCTATATTTAAACCATAGTTGAGAAAAAAGATACCTCTATATACATCAAATATCTGAGGACAAGAAGTTGAAGCATCACTTTAGAAGATTGATTCAGTTTTGCTTCTTTTGGTTTCTTGCTTTATTCTTATCTGATGCTATTCTTATTGCATCATGATGTTTCTGATTGTCTGCCTAGAATCCTTCCCATTCAATCTGCCATCCCCAATTCACCGTCGGTCATAGCAAATGTTGTGATTTGCAATTGCATGATCCGTCTGTTGGCACATCTCTATGTGTTCTGAGGAAAGCAAAGGTACCATCTTGATAATTTTCTCTGGAGAGCTGTATGCTTCTTAGCATAACTAATGCTTTTTAAAATTGTGACAGCGTGATGATGCATATGTTGCATTACTTGAAGCTACTGGGGCAAAAGGACTTGTGCAAGTAAATGGGAAGACTGTTGATAAGGATTCTATTATCCTTGCTGAGGGAGATGAAGTTGTCTTTAGCAGACCAGAAAAACATATTTATGTATCCTTCCTCAGTTCTGACGGCTTATTTCATAATTGTTAAATGTCCTAATAAATTGTCTCTCAGGACATCACATAAAACTTGAAGCAATTTAGTTTCCTTTTCTGGAAAAAAAAATCCTTAAGATCACCTTTAGATGCAAAATCAATAAAAAAAATCATTTAATTTATCTTACATGGCTTGCTGTGAAAGTTGTCTTGTTTCCTCTCCTAGTAATTAATACTGATAGATCGTAAAAAGAGCATATCTACATTTTCCCCATTTCAGGAAGTTTCTTAATATATTTTCAGATTTATCAGAGACTATCTGAGGTGAAATCGAGCACACCAATTTTACATACTTTACACCGTTCTTCAGAGGCAAAGGATGGTTCTACAGAAGGACCTAATTTTGCGGACAGAACTGCAGACCATGCAACAACTGCTGTAGTTTCAACGCTAGCATCTTTGTCAAACTTGAAGAAGGATTTATATGTTGTTCCTGAATCAGCAACTAGTGGTGAGATTATATTCACATTATCTAAAGGCATACTTCCATGTATCAAAAATGGTTACATGGACTTCTTTGTCAGATATGGTTTTTAGATAGTAGTATCCAACATGGTACATTTTAGGACACATTGTCTCTTGTTTCACCAACTTCCTGCTATTAAACCTTAGAAAGTTTTCTTCAAAGCTTAGATTTGGAGAATTTTGCATGTCTAACTTCACTATTTTGTAAAATTTTGTTATTTCTCTTTTTTTTTTTGCAGAATCTTTAACTGACTTGGAGTTAAGTACAGATTCCCACAAATTCTTTGAGGATCAAAGGGAGGAATTTGACTCTCCAGCAAGGATGCCATTAAGTAGATCCCAGGCATTTAAGGATGGCCGAAAACAGGGGATTATTGATGCTAGTGACATTGAAGTTTCTTTTGATAATTTTCCCTACTATCTGAGGTATTGTTTCTAATCTGCCAGTGTTATTAATAAGATTGCTTTCATGGAAGTCTAAAAGTTCCCATATCTTCTCTTCTCTTGCTGTCACCTTCTTCCTCTCTTACTCACCTCCCTCATTGTTCTTTCCTTCTGTGGCCTTCACTCTTTCATTGCCAATTTTCTTGCCTCTGCCCTCTCTTCCTCTCACTTCTGTCTTCTCCCCCTCTTGCCACCATCTAACTCATGAGTCTGCCAGTGACTCAAGGCTTAACCTGATTGATGCCTTGTCCAATTTTGAAAATTATAGTATAATGTTATATATTTATTTTCTAATAGAAATATCTATTATATTACATCTTTATTTTCTTTGATAATTTTGATAACTGTGAAATATGAAGATAATAGAATCTCTTAAGTCATAATATTCTTGATGTTTTTTGTTTTATTCATAAATTTTTAAATGTTTAGCTTTTTTTTTTTTGTGATTTGGTGTATTTCTATTTTCAGAGTAGTTTTCTTTGCTGAGCTCATTTTTCCCATCTGATCTGATCTGTCCTAATTTATTGTCCATTACAAGGTCTGTACTACCGTACCATACCGGAGTTTCGACACTTCTCCGGTATGGTATGGTACCGTATACCGAATGGTACGTTTCGGCGTACCATTTGGTATATATATTTATAATTATAAATAATATTTATTAAATATTATATATATAAATAGATATACATTTTTTTTCCCTCGGCAACATCGCCCTCGGTAACGTCGCCCGAGATGTCAACGGGCGACGTCGCCCGAAAAGTAAAAAAAATTGATTTTTTCTATTAAAAAAAGGAAAAACGACATCGCCCATGCGACGTCGCCTTCCTTCTCGGGCAATGTCGCCGAGGCGACGTTGCCACATGGGCGCATCGCCTTCCTTCTTGGGCAACGTCGCCCGAGAAGTCCCCTCGGCGACGTCGCCCGAGCCTAAAAAAACCAAAAAAATATTTTTTTATTAAAAAAATCATACCGATCGGTAGCGAGCGTCAGCGTACTGGTATCCTGTCAGACCGGTATGTACCGCCCTGTACGGCCGGTACCAGTCGGTATTGCATACCTTGGTCCATTATTGATTTTGATCCTCATGCTGATTTGTGAACTTCATATGAGTAATTTCTGTACATAAAGATGTGTTATCTCAATTACATGTGTCTACATGGAGTTTCATCTAAGCTGTTTTTTTGTAATGCAATGCTCATTAGTTATTAATTAAACTGGATGTTTTCTCATTTTTGATTTGGTGTGAATGTTTAGATGTGATACTTAATATTACACCCACATCTACATATTCTCTTTTATTAAAAAAAAATGAGTAGTAACGGATTTATGTAACTAGTAAACCTTAATCGCTAAGATGACCTCATGTATTTTGTCATGGCTAGCCTTTCCATTTTTTCACTCATTCATTTTAGCATTTTCTAGTATATTTGGTTGTTACATGTGATTTTTAACTATAAACAGTGTGTATTCTCTAGCCATTGCTTAATCATCTTTTGTATAGTGCAAAGTCCTTTATAATATGTATCATAAGTAATGGTAAAATCTTCAATTGGACCAAACCTTTCTAACTTGTTTTCTTATTACAGTGACAACACAAAACATCTTCTCCTATCATGTGCTTTTGTTCATCTAGAACATAAAGAGTTCTCGAAGTATACAACAGAGATATCATCTTTGATCCGACGTGTTCTATTATCTGGCCCACCCGGTATGCAGCTTTGCTAACCTGTGATGTCTTAAGTGATTGCATTTTGCTGCCTGATCAAAAGATGCTTATTCTGCCAATCCATGTATAGGATCTGAAATCTATCAGGAAACTTTGGTAAAGGCACTTGCCAAAGAGTTTGGCGCTAGAATGCTCATAATAGATTGTTTTACACTGCTGGATGTAAGCTTATATTCTTTTTTTTCCTTTTTTACAGTTGAGTCATTATTTCTTTTAAAAATGTACTCGTAGCTTCTACTCTTGTTTTTTTTCCCCTTTATAATTGAGTCATTTTTCTTCTCTTTAAAATTTACACGTGGTCTATGCATTCATGAATTCTTTTCTAATACTTTTACTTTCTTTTGCTTGCCTTATGTCCAAGGCCTTTGTTACGTCCCAGAGTTTGTCTACAATCTTAACAGGATGATGTTATAAAAAATTCTATTGAAGTTATTAATGTATCAATAATGTATCAGGTACTTTCTTTGAAGGATTCAGAGCCCTTTAAAGAAGTTAAAAAATTGGATAAACCAAGCCTCCCTGGGAAGCAACACGCTGCATTATCTGCTTGTCTGCACTGTAGGAGACGGGCTTCTAGTGTTGAGGCTGATATCATGGGTTCATCTCTCTATGATCTTGAATCTTCGGTAAATCAGGAGGCATCAACTGCTTCATCAAAATCCTACCCATTCAAAAAAGGCATTTTTTTACTTTACTTTTTATCATATTGAATATTTTTCAAGTGATCAATCTTCTCAATTTTAGCTCCATATCTCAAAATTTTTAATTTTGACAATGGCTTATCTAGGTGATAGAGTAAAGTATTTGGGTTCGCTGCAATCAAGAAAAGATCCTCTAGGCCCAAGGTTTTGTTCTTACCCATCCTCAATTATGATTTTTAGACTCCAACACTATTCTTTTTCCTACTACTTGTGAAATTCTTGTCAATTTCTTTTGATTTCGTTTTATTCTAGATATTTTATCTAAATCTTTTCAATTTATCCAAACTTCTTGTCAATTCTTGTCAGATATTCTATTAGATATATTGTGAGAAATGAACACAAGTAGACAGTGACAAATTTAGAATCTGTAGAATCTAAAGATTCTAAAGGTATCAGTTCATAATTGGATCTGCACATATGTTACTGGCATACTATATGATGATATGTTGGTACATATTAGTTTTCAGAAAAGGAAAAAAATAATCAAAAATTCAAAAAAAAATTATTTTTTAGGTTTTCTATTGTAATTTAATGATAATTATATTAAATTTAATTAAGAATAGTGTGTATATGAGGCATAATAAATATATAAGACAGTGATTAACTCTAGATACCCCTAATTTGGGTCTAAATGTAAGACAATAGACCTAATTGGGACTAATTCAAGAGAATGGCCTTAAGCATGTTTAATATCTGTAAATATGCATTAATAATTTAATACGACTCTAATTATATGCAATGATAAATAAAACATAGGAAGAAGCTAAATACCTTCAAATTGGAGAGAAATTCCACTGGATTTTGAGTTCCATCCCTTTTTTATTCAAATGAATACTTTGATTACTAGTAATTGCTGATTAGGAACTTTAATCACAAGCGAGAGTGTGAGAGAGTGAGAAAGAGAGTGACAATAATAGAGAATGAGAGTAAGCGAGTGAGTGAAAGGGAGATTTAAAGTCACAAAAGAGGCCCCAATAGTGAATTTAATCATTTGGGTCAAACATGACCCGATTTGAATTGGTATTGGTCAAATTATGATCGAAACTAAGTCATATTAGCCGATACAACGCGTGTTTCGACTATATTGGTCAAATATCACCCTTTTCCTATGTACCGCTCAAAACAGGTTAGTTTGTATTAGTGATTTAAAAAGCGCTAAGCGTCAAAAGGCGCCAAGGTCCAAAAACACCCGAGGCGCTAGGCGCTCACCTGAGTGAAGCAAGATGCTAAAATATAAAAATATATAATATAATTAATAAATATAATTATTTAAATAAAAATCTAACAATAATTTTAAATAAATAAAAATAATAGTATTAAAATCAAAAATAATATATTACTAATTTAATAAATAAAAATACTGTTAACAGTTAGCAGTATACTGTTAGTATACTATTAACAGTATACTATCGAGAAGAGTGTAAGGGAAGGCCGAGGGCGATTGAGAGCAGCGGCAGCGGTAGCAACGAGCAATGGGAGCGGGAGCGGGAGTGGTGAGCAACAACAATGACAATGGTAGCAGCGAGAGCGGGAGTGGCGACAGTGGCAGTGGCAGCGATAGCAGCGAACAGCGAGAGCGGGAGCGATGATAGCGGCTAGCGGCGACAGTGGCAGCCAGCAGCGGCAATGAGAACAGCGAGCAAGGTTAGGGCTTGGGAAGATGCGAGAGAAAGGTGCTTTAGTTAGTTCGATTGAACCAACTAAAGCAGACCGAACCAACGTTTTAACCCGATCGCCTGGTTTAACCGGAGCGCTTGCCCGAAACGCCTAACACTTGGACTCGGGCGAGCGCCCAAGCGGCGTCTCTTTGAAGCGCGCTGCCTGGAAATGAAGCAAGGCACTCGGGCCTCACCTCACCTCGCCCGAGCGCTTAGGTGAGCTCCCGAGCGCCTATTGAAATCACTAGTTTGCATATCGATCAGTTGGCAGACCGGTACATACCCCCCGTTTTGTACTATTTTGGGCTTTATTGTAAATCTGGATACTTATAAAACATGTATGGACCAAACAAGATGCGCTAATTGTTCCAACTTTTACATGTCACAATGAAAACAGGACCAAGTTCCAAAGCACACATGAATGACAGAAGTGTCAATTTACAGGCTTTTGAGTTCCTAAAAATCTAAAAATATTAGTACTATCTTTGTAAACTTTGTGTATGTCCTGTTATTCATATTTTAAATTTTTTCATCATTTGTTACTGTTTGATGCATAGCTTAATGCAGTCAATCTATGAAAAACAGTTTGAACTATTGTAATATTGGTCTAAAACATTTGTTTATGATATTTTACATCAAACCAGATAATTGGCTCATCCTTTTGTTGAAAGAACCACTTAATACATGCTTTATGTTATAAAATATTTCACCAGTCTATCAGACCTATTGAGCCTGTGGGTTACAAACCATAGTTTGCAAGATCATTATAGACATCAGCTAAAAAGTTCTTTCACTCCATATTTTATATACTCTATTTTTAAAATGCATGAGACCAAAGTGAAAAAGATAGTTACAAATGATAAGAAAACAAATAATTCATTGAAAATAATTGGCATATATGTAATAGAAAATATAAATTATATTAAATAAAATATTAATATCATCATTAGCTCTGTATATCATATGAAGGCTCAAAATTTATCTACTTGCATTTTTAAAAATAGCGATGGAGCTCATTGTGTCTCCAATGCTTGTCTAATCACATGCATGTAAAGGATTCATTTAGGTTGGATCTGGTCTCCTGAATAATTCATGATTTATGTAGGTGATAACAAGTCAAGCTAGGCTCAGTCCTATAAAAGCCCAAACTCCACTCAACTTTATAAAATTGTTAACCTGGCTAAGCCCAAATTACAAAGGCATAGAGTCATCAGCTTGAAATATTAAGACCCTGGCTTACCCCAGACTAGAGCAAGCCGTTGCACATTAGTTTCCTTGATGGCCTTAGTTTGCTATTTGGTCCCTGCCATACACCCAAACCTTGAGATGACCACGTCTTTCCCCGTGAGAGCAGCATGACATTACTCAGTAGAGCTTGCATGTGGTGAAGCAAGAATGGGTAGCTTGGAGAACAGGTGAAAGAAGAGCAGGAGGTAGCCAATGGGAGGATGATGGTGGGTGGCAGGTATTGAAGATGAGAGATAGAGGCTAGAGGTTAAGTTTGATGAAGATGGTCAAGGACTATGTAGCTACAAAGATGGTAAAAAACCAGGTTGCTGCAAAATCTTTGCAGTGTTGTAAGGCTGGTGAGGGGCTCACTTCAGTGGCAATTTCTCCTTAGGCGCTAAGAAAGATACAATTATCATGTTCATAAATGTGGGAAAGCATGATCGTTTATTTGCATAAACTTTCCTTCTAAGTTTTTGCTTGTTTATTTAGTTAAGTACTTTGAATTTCTTGTGTGGTTTATTTCTTGCTTCACAGAGTAGCAAGTAGAGTTCAAATGATGGCTAAATTTTTTTTAGATAATTTGGTCTCAGATTGAAGAAAGAGTTAAGATTACCCTTATAGCCAAACTTCTTTGTATGTCTTTGAAGTTTGTGATTTTGAGAAGCAAAAGAGTTAAAATTAATCTTATAGCCAAACTTCTTGGTATGTCCTTGGAGTTTGTGATTTTGAGAAGCAAGTTGGACTATTTTTACTATTTAAGTATTCAATTATACTTTTTAAAGATTCATATGTCCTTGGAGTTTGTGATTTTGAGAAGCAAGTTGGACTATTTTTACTATTTAAGTATTCAATTATACTTTTTAAAGATTCATATGAAGATGCTTTTGGTATTGTTTTCTGTGTCACCTGGTTCATTTTTTTTGCTATAATGATATACAGAGGTCCAAACTATGGTTATCATGGGAAAGTACTCCTTGTGTTTGAAGAAAATAGATTTGCTAAGGTTGGAGTTAGATTTGATAAGCCTATTCCTGACGGTAACAACCTTGGGGGCCTTTGTGAAGAAGACCATGGCTTCTTTTGTACTGGTAGATTTCTCAACTATAACATCTTGGATTCTTTGATGAAGCAATGAGCCACCTCATATTTTCACTTCAGAATTAAACTTTCTGCTGTTTTTCTTTTATATTTCTCTTGTTCAGCTGAATCTATTCGCCTAGATACTTCTGTGGATGAAGAAACAGCAAAACTTGCATTAAATGAATTATTTGAGGTAGGTCCCATTTTTCTTTGTTTCAATTCATACTTTCTGTTCTGTGAATTGTTCTTAACTTCTTACTGTGGACTTTCTTTCTGACCTCAGTTTGTAACCGAAGAATGCCAACATGGCCCTTTAATATTGTTTCTCAAAGACACTGAAAAGTTTGTGTCAGGTAGTACAGATATATTCCTATCTATGAAGGGTAAGATTGACTCCTTGCCAGCAGGTGTTCTTGCTGTCTGCTCTAGTACCCAGATGGATTGCCATAGAGAGAGGGTAATTCCATCTTTTAGTTATCTGATTTTATGACTGGTTTTTCTATCTGCTTTGGCCAATTAGAGGATGATGTTGACTGTAGTGTATGTTCTGTGCTGCAGGCACATCCTGGCAGTCTTATTTTTACAAAATTTGGACGCAACCAAGCTGCAATGATTGATTTTGCTTTCATGGTAAAGTTTAGTTTTCTCTCAAGGAAATCTGATGTGCTATTATTTGTCATATTTTTGGTACCTACTCCTGTCAAGATTTCTTCTATGCATTCTAGGAGTTATTTATGGTACATGGTTAGATAACATCGTTCTTGATGATTTAGTTCCTTTTCGGAAGAGTTTTCAATTGTTTGTTGCAAGGTTTTGAATACTGTACCATACCAGTACACTAAGGTGTACCAATGTACCACTTGTGTCGGTCCTCTATTAGACCGATACGTACCGCCTGTACCGAGCAGTATGGTACAGCAAACCATGGTTTGCTGGCAGTTCCCCAGTGGAAAAATATTGATTTGTCTCCAACGTTGTGCATTTTAGAATTTGTGTTGTGATAGAAAATTTATTATTATTTGTCTTTCCATAATCGTGTATTCAATGGTCAGGTTCAGAAAATCACCATTCAATTGCTGAGCTAACCCCTCACGATCAATATAATATCTGAAAATAAGTAAAAAGCTGTTAGTCGATAAATCAAAGTTATGTTCGAATAGTATGGCCTATTAAAAATTCAGTATCTTTTCTTTCTTGATTTAATAGTATGGCCTATTAAAGTTAGTGATAGGGAGTTATTATGTTGTCTAAATGGTATGGCTTGGCCTCCCAGGTTGGTTGAAATGAAGAAATGTTGTTTTGTGTTGACCATCCATATGTATCATTTGGTACCAGCGAAAAAGGACCAAAAATGGCCCAGAATTTAAAATAATCCTATTTTAAGGGTTTTCTCCTATTTCTTGTATATAAATTATATTTAGATAAGAATATAATATATTTAAGCCATAAATAAATAGAACTTGTAAGTTATAAGGATGAAAATTTATTTTTATCGTTTTGGATCCATTGAGGAATAACTTTGCTTCATGGTCCTTTGTTGAATTTGAATTACCTATAAAGTAAAGAGTTAATATGTTAAATTAGGTCTCAAAACTTTAAGATTTGAACAATACAAACTATTGAGATAACATTTATATATATTTGCTCCTTGATCCTATGAAGTTATATGTCAATATGATAGGTTTGTCATACCCAATCTTGGAATAAAATTCATCAAGTATTGTAATGGGAAATTTGTGCCATTGATGCTTCAACATCGTAACAATTGTTGCCTCATCACTATTCATAACATGTGTTCGAGGAGCCTCCTCAGGTAAGTATGATTAGGATATGTAGTGCCACGAACATTAAAGTGTAGAAGAACTTTGACTATCTTTATTGATTTGTTGAAATCTAGCGTAGAAATGATTTAACTTGGAGAAAATTAATCAATCATTATCATACACAAGGATTGAAATTTTGTACTGTACTGGAGCTTCGATACTTATTCGGTATGGTACGGTACGGTATATCGAACGGTATATTTCGATATACCGTTTGGTATATATATATAAGTATAAATATTATATATATATATATATATTCCTTCTCAGGCGACGTCATCGATGTGACATCGCATATTAAAAAAGAAAAAAGCGACGTCGCCGACATGACTTCGAATATTAAAAAAAAAGTGATGTCGCTCGACGCGACATCACATATTAAAAAAAAAGCGATGTCGCCTCGGGTGATGTTGCCTCCCTTCTCGGGCAACGTTGCCGACACGACGTCGCATATTAAAAAAAAATGAAAAAAGCGACGTCGCCTCCCTTCTCGGGCGACGTTGTCGACATATTAAAAAAAAAGAAAAAAGCGACATCGCCTCGGCAACGTCACCCGAGAAGTCACCTCGGTGACGTCGCCTGAGAAGGGAAGCGATGTCGCCGAGGCATCGGCGACGTCGCATATTAAAAAAAAAGTAAAAAGCAGCGTTGCCTCCCTTCTCAGGCATCGTCGCTTGAGAAGTTGCCTCGGCAATGTCGCTCGAGAAGTCGCCAGAGAAGGGAGGTGACGTCGCATATTAAAAAACAAAAAAATGACCTTTTTTCTATTAAAAAACAAAAAAGTGATATCGAGTGGTAGCTAGCAGTCGGCGTACCGATACATATCACCCATGCCAGGCGGTATCATTCGGTTATTGCAAATCTTGGTCATACATATATTGGCCATAAGATCCTTCGTGATATGATAGTTGTAAATATGATAAGCTCCTTTTAGCATCAACATTGTACAGGCTCTATTGATCTTTGTTGAGCATCGACTGTATTTCTCTTTTCTCTATCCTTCCAACCATAATTGATATTAGTGGACCCTCGAATTTCATGATTTGAATCTTGGGTAATATGTGTAAATTTTTTCTTTGCCATGCCCCACCCTTAGACTGAGTAGGCCACCATCATCACCACCATAGGTTGATAGACTACCTTGATGTCTCCAAGGACCTCACAAATCTTGGTTAAGAAGGAGATAGGGTCTCGTTACCAACCTGAAACTATTGCTTGTCAATCCTTGTCGCCTCCTTCCCCTTCCCCTTCATATGTTGGGTGGATCCTAGCCTGAATTGACTCTCCAATGTGCAGCCATTGTGTTTTGACATAGAGCACTCCTCTTCCTATTACAAATGTTGTTCCTCTTCTATAAACTTCGTGGTGAAACGAGATGGACGTAGAGGGCCTCCAGCCTTATTAAGCAAAGGATCACCCTTTGCTCGCTTAAGTTCTCATCACATTGAGCCATTCCAGGATTGGTTGAGAATCTTCGTTGTAAAAGTGGATATCATAAGGATCAATCTTTGGATGGTTTGTTTTCTTGTGGACCTCTACATATCTCAACCTCAAACACATATTATAGTACAAATACACAAGCTTCTCAAGGAGAACGTTGACCAATTATGTTTGCATCCACTCGATAACATTCATGAAAGCATGCTGACTACAACCTTTTATCCAAATCAAGAGGTTGATTTTTATCGATTGTCAATTGAAAATATTAAACAAGTAAGAGTATGAGAATGAGGGAGAAATAGAGTGAGAATGAGAGTGAGCAAGAGTGAGTGAAAGAGGGGGAGGATACAAAGGGCCAAAACGGGACCCAACAATTAATATGACCATTGGAACATGGTTTGACCCAAGAGGAGATCTGTACAATTAAAATCCGATCATTATTGATCTGTGTTGATCGGTGACAGTTGAGTTTTGACCATATTGGTCGATACAAGAGGTATACTGACTGGTATGCCACCCATTATTGCATCCACTTGATATGGGCTGGTCCATGCACTAGTCATCTGGCGGACATGTATGTATCGCTCCTTTTGAATTATAAGGAGTGGTACATCAAACCATGGTTGAAACTAGTAAAAAATTTTCTTAGAAACAGTATATGGTAATCAATACTGGCACAGCAAGACCCGACATGGTTCACAAGAGACTCTCCTTGTGGCCAAAACATGGTAACTTGATTTTACAGAATTATAACTAATAAATGTAAATTGAAAGTTACTATTACAATGAGAAAACAAATCTAAACACCATGAGTGTGATCTTGAGTAAATTTTGAGTTTTCAAAGTGCACATAATTCATTAAATATGAGTGGTAGGGATATTAATATTACAGATTCATAAACATGTAAGTCTTGGAAAAGAATGCTACAATATTGGTTAGATATGTTAATTTAAGTCCCTTTCACATATATGCAAGATAAAACATATGGACAAAAAATTATTTATAAGTCAAAAAATTATTTATAAGAGAACTGGAATGCATCTATATGTATATACTTATTTCATCATATATGATCTCAAAACTGTCAAGATCCTAAATTATCACAACCTTGTCAATGCTAGTTGATGGTATCTCATTGATTCTCTCATGTTTAGAAGAATGAAATATAGAAAATGATGCGGGCAATAGGATTAGGAGCAGTAGATAGAAGATGAAAAAGCAATCAGAAAGATGAGAAATTAGTTTTTTTTTTGTTTTTCAAATTTTGCCACAAGGATTCTTTAGCTGGATTTATAATGGATGCTTGATTCTAGGTGTCCTTGTAGGATCTTCCCATGTTTATTTGCTTTCTATTGTCTTCTTTATGAAATAAGGAAGGTTTTCTCCAATATTTGTGTAGATGTACCTTAGCCTTGTTTGTGTAAGCAAAAAGATTATTTACATTGTTGACTCCTTTCTATTCCTTTTTTTTTCCACTTGGAGCTCGTTGTTGGGTTCCAATTAAAAAGCACAAGGAAATATTTATAAATAACTTCGATAATTTGATGCGAGAATTCATAAGCCTAATCTATGCATGTTTTTTGGGTTTGTTAATTTAATGTGGCTCTGGATGATCCCAAGGATGTTAACAAGGTCTACCCTATTTCAAGCCCATGTTAATTAGTGAAATTACTCTTCCTAGATTTCACCTACAAGGTTACACTTATGCTCATACATTAGTAACTCATATACTGATACATTTGTTCTAATTGTTTTTGTTACACTTTTTTTTTCTCAAAAATCTAATATATTTCCTTTAACCATCACATGCATATTTATGCTACACACACGATATATATATATATATATACACACACAGAAAGTTTTTGTGCTAGTTTAATCGGGGTTAATTCTTTTAGATTAGAGTTATGGAGATAAAAATTAGGAACTGCAGGCTTTACACTAAGTTGGACTAAGACTGTATATTTGAAATATATGTTCAGTAATACCACATGAAGAACCAAAGATGTAGTTAAGATGGATAGGCATTCTTGTAAGTAAAAAACTTTGGTATATTGGATGTATTATCCAATAGCAAAGAGATTGATTAAATCATTTTTCATAAGGCAATTTTAATTTAACAGTTACAATGGAGAGAAGCTCAAGTTTTATTTAACCATGGATTAGAGGGAAACTTTATAAGACAATTTAAGTTTTGACATGTTTTATCAGTGGGAGTGTTGGATGGTTAATGATATGCACTTCAGTGTATAAAAAAATATAATGTTGAGGTGGATGTGCATGTCTACCCAAAAAGATTATATAATAAATATTTTATTCATGAAAAACTAGGTGTAACCAAAAGTACCTAACAAAAAAAAATATATGTAGGAAAACTTTTTAAGATGCTATGAACATATCCAAAGAAAATCTATAGATCCTCAGGTTAGACAAGATGAATTGATTAGGATTAACTAGGACTAGTGGTACAAGGAGTGACTTTGAGAATACTAGAAACCATAGGTAGATGTGTGACCCCTCAATTTAACTGTGGATACTGACCTACATAGAGGTTGATTTTACGAAAAGATTCATTATCTGATCCTAAATAGTTGGGATATTATTAGTTGTTGTCATTATTGCGCCTAAACTTAGATTACCTAAGGGCAAAATGGTTTTTTTCCCATGTGATTTGACTTGAAGGAAACTCAGGTTGAAGGAAATAGACAAACAGGTTGTTATGAACAAAAGAAATACGAGGGAGTATCATGTAAAATATAAGTGTTTATGTACATATGTACTAATAAGAAAAGTTTTGAGAATGGAGTTTTTAAGTTTTTATGTTGACCTTTAAGCATGTAAGAATAGGAGATCATGTTAATTATGCAGTCCCTGTTGATAAACCTTGACAAATTGTTGGATATTCATTCGTCACGTGGTATGGCTTTTTTCTTGGGGCCTTTAGGCATATGTAGCACTTTTAACTTTGTTTTGTGTTTTCTTAAAGCATACATAGCACTTAGTGCAGTTGATTATGATTCATGGCATGCTACAGTCTAGTTATTCATGCAGGCAGCTTATACTTGGCAGTGGAAATCCTTTCTTCCAGACATGAAGTTATACTTAAATAAGTTTTTTTTTTTACTTCATTAAGTTCCTCCAAGACATGGAGATGGATGTTAGCTACTTGCAGTGAAGATCTTATTTTCCAAACATGAAGTTATACTTCAATAAGCTTTATGACTTTGTTGAGTTTCTCCAAGACAAAGATTTGGATGTCACCTATATGGTTGCATGTCATTTCACATATGGATACTCTTGAGATGCCTGAGTAATATTTTATGGATACTTTTTCTGAGGCCTTAATTTTTCTTGAATTTTATTTTTTGGAGATTTTACAAGATATAGTTTTAGATATGTTGTTTTATGTTTACTTCAACCACTCATAACTGAAACACTTTGCTTTCTTGCATGTGTTCTTAAAATCAGCATGGAAATTCTTTTTTCTAGATTTCCTTGTTTTGGTGTTTAACTTATTTTTAGTAAAATTGCAGGATAGCTCCACTAGGCTGCATGAGAGAAGCAAAGAAAGTTCAAAAACAATGAAGCAACTTGTAAAGGTTTTCCCAAATAAGATTATCATCCAGCCACCTCAGGTATATTATTTTTAAAAAGATTCATTCTTTTTTTCTCTTTCTTTTTGTAGAAAAATCAAAATTAATCATGTGTAAGAATTTTCAGGATAAAGGACATGTTTTAGAATGGAAAAAGAAGTTGGATCATGATGCTGAAACACATAAAGCCAGGTCCAACATTCTAAACATCCGGCTTGTAAGTTCATGAATTTTTAGACAATCTATAACAATTTCTACAGAACATATTTGATAAACTCAGCTAAATATCCTGTTTTGATGTTTTTAAGTTTTGGTTATTGTTAGTCTTTTATATGATTGCATCTCACTTATCTTATTGCAAAAGCTTCTGACATATTTGATATCTTGGCAAATCAAATTTTCTGTTTTGTCTTCTTTGTATAATATGAGAAGATCAGGGTAATCCTCTTATACTAGATGCTTCTGTAATCACATATCCTCTTCATATGGTTATGTTTATGGTTCACTTCATATTATTTTGACAATTTTGATGGAGATGTGAGAGGGTACTGGTCGGTTGATGGACCACTATATTATGTTTGTGCAGACTGGTCAGTTTTTAAATATATTAATTTCTTGAATTATTGTAGTAGAAATGCTTCCAAAAATTTACTCACCAATATTTACTGCTTTAAGTAGGCGAACTGTTGGGCACATTTGCAAGAATGCTAGGACAGATATGGGGAATATAAATGTCTCTCACAGCAACATGTATCTTGTGACACTATTAGTCCTTGTTTTGGACCTTTTGGTTATGCAAAATGTTTGCAGAAAAGTCAAATTTGAATGCTTGTTGAGGGATCACCAAGATGTCATGGCAATATTGCTCCTTTGAGCTGTGTGTGTCAAGTTTCAAGTCACCAAAATAGCCTCTCCACATGCATAAGACTGTATATTCAACATTTCAATCCTCTTCTGACCCTTATGGGGAACTTGTAAACGTGGTTCTCTGAAGCATTGACACATACTTTTGGTAGACATATCTATGTCGGACATGTGTCGAACACGATACATCTTCGACACATGTGTCCAGCCATATTTATTTTCATTTGTATTTGTGGGATACGGCAGCACTCTTTATCATGTGACTGTCGTGTGTGGCACTTCTCTCACGTGGCCCTCACAATAGGGCCATCCGCTCTAGATTCTGTGTGGAGATGGATTGTTAGTATCACAAGGAAAGAAATCTAGAGATCATCACAAAGAAACATATATCAATTACAATAGGAGTCTCTCTGATACTCTATGAAAGGCATTGTCCTCATTGTGTCCATATCCTAATTTTTTAAAAATGCTGTGTAGTCGTGTCAGTTTTCGTGCTTCTTAGACTTGGCTGTACTTTGCAAACCATTGGTGGGAGATTGTGCACCAGGCTGCATTTTTTATTTTTATATTTTGATATTGTACTTTTGTATGTGTAAGAACCTTTATGCTATCACACACACACAAAAAAAAATCGTTGAGTAATCATGTGAAAAACAGAAAATGGAGACAACATTTTAAGTAGGTTTAGTTGTTGGGCAGATCACAAACACTTTCTTCAAGAAAAAAATGGACCAGTTGTATGTTTGGAGTTGATTGATATTTAGACTCTGAGTATAGTATATGTGTTTGCTCAATGGGATATAATTGTGTGTTATGCACATTGATTTTATATTCTTAAAATTTTGCAGTTCCTTAATCGCATTGGATTAGAGTGTGATGATCTTGAAAAGATATGCATGAAGGATCAAACACTTTCAAGTGAAAGTGAGTGGTTTAGTTCATAGTTCCCTCCATTTTTCAGTTTTATATCATCTTTAATAGGTATATGTTCCAGGTGTGGATAAAATAATTGGTTTTGCTTTTAGTCACCAACTTAAGAACACATCTGAAGCATCTGGAAAGAAAACAAAGCTCATTCTTTCAATGGAAAGGTTGTCGATTCTTCATTGTCTACATTGCTCATATTTTATAATATATAACTACAATTAACTCTAACTATTGTCTCACCCTTCAGTATCCAGCATGGTCTCCATATGCTGCAAAGCTTTCAAAGTGGTTCCAAGAGTACCAAAAAATCACTCAAGGTGAGATGGTTCTCCTTTCTTTCCTCAAATGCATACATACATACATTCAGTGTGAGATGGGTATCTCCTTTCTTTTCTCTAGTAGTGGTTATGCACCCAAAATTATATGTGCGTGTGTGTATACATACATACATATTCATTGTTTTCTTTATCTCTTCCTAATACAATTTTGTTGAGCTATGATTCTGTTAGGTAAATTCATTCTCAGAAATGATTTCTTTAGATAATTTTTCTCAGCATTTAGTGCAAAGCCCTGTTCCAACATAATAAGAAAGAACTTGACTTATCATTATCTTTGACTTCCTTTTTCCAGGATGTGGTAACTGAGAACGAATTTGAGAAGCGACTTCTTGCTGATGTCGTTCCTCCTAGTGATATTGGAATTGCATTTGATGATATAGGAGCTTTAGAAAAAGTTAAAGACACACTGAAGGAGTTGGTGATGCTTCCTTTGCAAAGGCCAGAATTGTTCTGTAAAGGGCAATTGACAAAGGTATATTAATATATTTTAACAATTTTTTAGTTGTTCATTTGCCAGGTGCAAAGTTTTCCCTTTGTTCCATAAGGAGCTTGCTGGTAACTTGATTATAGTTTGATATGCTTCCTTTATAATTCTTTTTGAAAGTCAAAACTATGCTGATAGAGTCTGACTGTAGAATTATAATCAGAGAAGGGCATACAAGTAATTAAAATAATTAATTTCTTAGCATGGACCAAGCAGACTGTTCTTTACATTCTGATTTTGTCGATAATACTCTTGCATTCTCATTAATGCTAAAGCTAATTTCTATATGAATACGTGTTCAAATTTTAGTTATTTATGGTCACCTTCCTATTATAATTTAGTAGATGAGCAACTCACCATGCCTCTGCATGCAACTGCAAAGCTGCAAGAAATATAAGCATGCTGCTCTTCTTGAGATAGCTGGGTTTGAATATCCAAGCTATTGCTTAGAAGAAAAAGAAATCTCTAGTTTAATCTCTTGCTGTTGAGCATGATTATGGATTTGCTTTGTTAATATCTTATATGCTGTTGATGCTTCTTACTCTATTGTATGTTATGCTCTTTATTCTTTTAGACATCTCTTTATTTGGTTACATGGAAATGCTTTTTTTAAACTAAGACTATGGCTTCTCTCCTTAAATTGGGGTTCCATAAAGTGCATTTCATTAAGCTAGCCCATCTTAGATCTCTGTCCAAGTGCAACCAGATATGTAACTTAATGAGCTTTGGTATCTGATCCAATCACAAAATCTGCCTCATTCAGTATTAGCTTGGACTTAGTTCTATTTAATGGACTTGCATGCTATTACCTAACAAAACTTTAGCTGATCCTTTTATGAATTTCATTACTTTTCTTTTTCGAATTTCACTACTTTCAACTTTTGTTTATCCAATGTCAAACTTCAAGCAATATATTTGCTCCTTTGGACCTGAGCGAACAGAATTTGAATCACACAATTTTTCCTTTGCTTGCAAAAGTAATAATGCATACATTGATCCTCCCTAAATCGCACGTTGGTTGGAGCCTTGTGCGCTAGGACAACCCTTTTTTGTCTATATTGTTATGGAGTCCCAGATTGTTGAGAAAAAAGGCTTGCATAGGACTTGACTGCTAAAATATCAATTTGCTGACTCATAATTTATTTATAATGAGGACAGGCTAGTTTACTTTCTATCCATTACGAAAATATTTATGTTCTTGAGCAAGATCTGCAATACCGAATGATACCATCCGGTACAGGTGGTATGTACCGGTCCGATAGGATACCGGTACGCGGACCACTCGGTATCGCTTTTTTGTTTTTTAATAAAAAAAAGGTCGTTTTTTTGTTTTTTAATATGCTGCATCGCCTCCCTTCTCGAGCGACATCGCCCGAGAAGGGAGGCGACGTCGCTTTTTTTTAATATTTGCGATGTCGTTTTTTTTAATATGCGACGTCGCATCGGCAACGTCACCCAAGAAGGGATATATATATATATATATATATATATATATATATATATATATTTATAATTATATATATATACCGAACGGTATACTGAAATATATTGTTCGGTATACTATACTGTACCAAATAAGTATCGAAACTCCGGTATGGTACAAAATTTCAATCCTTGTTCTTGAGTCTACTTCAGTTTGGAGTTGGTTCATGATTCCATAACCTTATAAGCAGTTTTATCAAGAATTTTATATTGGATCCTTATTCAGTTGGTATGCTAATTTTTGTTGCTTGTACTATGTTAATAAACTTCCTAATTTAAATTAGTTTAGTTTCTAACTTGATCAAAAATGAAAATTTGTCATAGCCATGTAAGGGGATACTGCTCTTTGGTCCTCCTGGTACAGGAAAAACAATGCTTGCTAAAGCTGTTGCTACAGAAGCAGGTGCAAACTTTATCAATATATCAATGTCGAGCATAAGTTCAAAGGTAAAGTTGTATTTATAAACTATCTGATAATTGATAATGTATTTCTTTCTTTTCACTTCTAGCTATATCCAACTTTCTATTTGAAACAGTGGTTTGGCGAAGGGGAGAAATATGTGAAGGCAGTGTTCTCACTAGCAAGTAAAATTGCTCCCACTGTTGTGTTTGTGGATGAGGTCAGCTAAATATTTAGTCTGAAGTCAATTGATGTTTTTTCATCTGTTATGCTAGTATTTCATTATTGAAGTCTTCTTACGAAGCAATAGATATTGATATATGTTCCCATATACTGGCTTTTGAATAGATTTCTTCGTGAGTTATTTGCTTATAGGTTGACAGCATGTTGCGTAAGCGTGAAAATTCTGGAGAACATGAAGGCATGCGGAAAATGAAAAATGAATTTATGGTCAACTGGGACGGTTTACGTACTAAAGATAAAGAACGTGTGTTGGTTTTAGGTGCAACCAATAGACCCTTTGACCTTGATGAGGCTGTGATAAGGAGGTTTCCACGAAGGTAGAAATTAGTCTAATGTTTTCAGTTTTACCCAAGATGTATCTTCATGTTATTTTGTTCCTTTGTTTGACAGATTATTGGTAAACTTACCAGATGCTTCCAATAGAGAAAAGATACTTAGAGTAATATTAGCCAAAGAAGATCTAGCGCCAGATGTTGATTTAAAAGTTCTGGCAAGTATGACTGATGGATATTCAGGAAGTGATCTGAAGGTTTGTCATCATTAATGATGTTATTTGGTCTATCATTTTCAATCGTTTCTTTGTCCTTTTTGGTTCAAAGCAAATCTGTTATTTGATACACCTTTCGATTACAGAATCTTTGTGTTGCTGCTGCACATTGCCCCATTAGAGAACTCCTGGAAAAGGAAACAAAAGTTAGTTACCAATTGAAGCTAACACTTTTAGTTGCTTTGCGCTTTGTATATTTTCATTCTTTGTTGTGCTTAGTGGTTTCCTTTGACATTAATGACATTGTTTTTGCTTCTAATCTTGTACTTTCCATTTGACTTGTCAAGGACTACTTGTCACAATTTTTATGAAAACAACTTCTTGTTTTAACTACTAATCATAAGCAAGGTTTAATATCATATCTCCCTGCAGTAAGTGCGTAAAAGGCGGCATATAAATAGATAGTCTTTTTTTCTTCTTTTTTTTGCATATTCTGTTGCACATTTTGGCGTAATTGTCATAAAACACAATGTTAACTTGATTAGAGAAAATTTTAGGATCTACACTTTTGCTGGTCAACTAGCACTTTATTGTATGAATTTTTAAGGTAAAAGAGTTACCTTGGAGAGGTGCTAAGAATTTTATTATATCAACTCTAGTTGTTTGGGGTGAGTTTCCACAGCTTTGTTGACTCATTCCTTAAAAAATGGTGGGTAGTGACTTTGCATGGTTCTCTTAAAGGAAACCTTATAGTTTGGTTCTTCTTAAGGTTTATATTCTTAATTATTATTTATGTCCAATATTTATAAGTGATTATAATGAACATCTGGAGATTTGTTTGTCATTGGATACTTTCTGTATAATTTAACCAAGTGGATGAAGACCAAGGGCAATCATTTCTAAGAGACCACCATTTTCTTGTTAGTCTGTCAACGAGTATCTCATTGGTTTCTCCAAATATGAGGGGGAACAAGCAAGAGGTTTGAACTTTCTTTGAAAAAGAGAGATGTAAACTAGCCTGTCGCTTCCTGTACTTGTATCATCTATGAAAGTGATATGCTCGCCTCATAACACTCTGCCCTATTGCTAACATATATGGGATGAAATTAATTACACCTGACATGGGAATACAAGATTGACGACCATTATTGCCATCAATGTTGCACAGCGATGAGCCACTGACAGATTCAGAGGACTCCCAAGGACGATTGGGAGTACCTTCAATGTAGTTGTGCATAATGCTAGTGAATTTTTTCCTTCGTTTTGACTCTTCCACTAGGGAATTTAGGAGTGTTGTTCCATATACATGCGAATTCAACATAAATCAAACTTTAACTCTGATGGTTTCCTTGTCTAACTTTAAGTTTCCAGGCTAGTCCCTCATTTGGTTGTCAGGCTTGGTTAGAATTTTGCACCATTGACAAAATTTGATATTTTTGCTGTGGTGTTTTGGATTTGAGTTGTGTTCCATAGCCAACTTGAATTGACGGGAAAGGTTTGGCTGGTGATTATTTCTTTATTTTTCCTGCTTTTGTTTTATTAGGCCAAACATTAATTTGTTCTATGGTACTTTGCTTTTCATTTATGATTCATTAATTTACACTCTTTCCATCTGTAGGATAGAGATGCAGCTTTGTCAGAGGGCCGGCCATTACCTGCTTTGCATGGCAGTGATGACATTCGTGCTCTGAGAATGGATGACTTTGAATATGCACATGAACAGGTAAATATGTTTTTATAATTTAACATGCATGTTTAATTTTTTTTCCTTACTATACCGAGACGTTCTGCCACCTCACGACTGAACTACTTTTTAGTCTACCACAACTATACTACACTCTTCTTCTGTTGCAGGCACATCTATACCTAACATGACCTTTCATGAAATCTAGATAGCATCTTTGCCTTACACCTTTTCCTTGATTCTCTCATTGATCCCCATGTCATGTTTGTTGGTCCTTATATTCTCTACATCATTACCCCTCAACTTAGTTTAACAAATGCTCAGTGTGACTATTCAACTTGAATGCATGCTTGCTAGATATGTGTTTACTAAAATCACAATGCAAAGTGCTGATTTGCTGCTATTTTCTAACTTATTTGGATTTTTTTACCTTCTTTTTCTCTCATTCAACCGACCAGATTGCATATGCTTCTTTTATGAATGTTGTATCAAGTGTGTCTAAGTATGACTTCTTTGTATGCTTAATTAATTGATCTCCTTATTGACAAGGTATATGACATCTTGTAGCAAAAAAAAACAGCGAGAAAAAATTGCAAAATGAGTGTCATTTTGTTTACTTGATTCTTTATTCATTTGGGAATATATACTGATACGATCATGGTGCTAATGTAGGTTTACTGTAGTGTTTCAATTGATTCCTCCAACATGGCCCAGCTTCACGAGTGGAATGAGCTGTTTGGGGAAGGCGGGTCGAGGAAGAAACCAGAACTCAGCTATTTCATGTAGTGGAGTAATCTTATTTTGTACAGGAATGGTTATATTGCTATAGACACCAATTCTTTTCAAACTCTTACATAACTAATTTACAAATCCTGAGTCATTTTAGGTATATTCATTTAACAAGTTTAAGTTAATATTAGTTGTTAGGAATCGGAGTCGTCGTAAATTTTTTACATGACAGACTCATTTGCAAAGTGGATAAACTTTTGGAACAATGAAAACAAGTTCAGTTTTATTAAATTTGCCCTGATTATAAATGTAGATTTGCAATGTGGTATGATTATTGTTTATTTTTGCTGATTTTTTTTTTCTCTTACCTTTTGCTAGGATGTGTTTTAGGTACATCAATTCACCTAGAACATTGGAACTGCTAAATAGAGTGAAATTCCAGGTTTTTCTTCTATTTCTCCAATATTCTCAATGGCTTTATCCAAGAACAATCTTACCATCTCCCAGTCTGCGATGCATATGCCATCATGCAACATATTCGAATCTTGCAAGCTCTCAGACCCGTTCATTATCCCCTGGAAAGAATACATACAAATGTTGCCGTATGCAGAACTCAACCCTAAATAGGATATTTATAAGCTAAAGGAAAATAATTGAAAATTATTATATTTCTTTGAGAAACAAAAGAAGATTCTCAATGATACTCATCTTTGAAACGTTATGACTGCATTCACATTTATGTCATTCTTTGGATTTAGCACTGTTTAATTACACTTAATTTTGGAGAAGACCCATGAATGATTCATGGTATTAAAGTATGACCTCAAGTGTAATGATTTCAAATCTCATTATCAAAATGGACTCTTTTTAATGCATTTGACACTTGCTCAGCATCCTATCCAAACCATCGATTCGAAAATTAATTTAAGGGGTTTTGCTAGGCATACCCTCATATGTTTTTGAAGTGCTTCAAATCTCACGACATTAGCTCATGTTGAGACAAACATAAAGTAGGATTTTGATTGGTTTCGAATTGACATATTAGTCAGACAATCAACAACCAAGATCTGTCTTAATAGATTGGTGCTAGAATCGCTTATTCCAGCATATCTCAAGACAATCATATCGATCCCTTTAGAACTAATAAGAAGGATCTAGTTCTCCCCATCTTCCAAATTCCTAAACTCATTGTTTTCCATTGATTATTCCATAGCGCAATTACCCATCATTCATTCCACAACTAACTACACTCCCCACCTATTATCATAATTTCTATCGAAACATTCAATAAACTCCGAGAAAGATTATTCAAACTAGTATTCTTTTCCTCCGTCGATACCAACACTTAGTTTTATCATTGAGTCACGCCTTTTATCGATTGAGACTCCATAAGAGATGTAGTTATCGTCACGCTAATTACATATTTTCCGATGTAATTAGACTTCTTTAATATGTCGATTTTTAGAATTAAAAAATTTATATTAAAATTATTATAATTATAAAAATAAAATAATATATAACAGAATAAAAAAAATCCAACGACGATAATAAACTAATTATAAATTATCTGTTAGACCTTTTTAGTATTTCGTATATTCTTATACTTTAAAAGAATTATATTGAAATCTATATAATTATAAAAATTAAACCATCATATCGGAAAATGTACTCAAATTGAACCCCTTCATCTGCATGTGGTCACAGACGGAATCGAGATTGCAATCTAAAGCTCGAAGCTCTCCGTTGCTCCCATCATTATAGGACGGCTGAGGCTGGGGGTGGGGGTAGCGACTGTTGCGACGGCTGCGCGGACAATGACGACGGGACCATGGCCATCTCGGATGATCGACGTTAGGAGAGGAGGCGGCGCGGTCTAGAGCAAGCCGGCGGAGGGGGTTCCGTCGATCGCGTCGCCGCCTGCCTCTCCGAATGCCCAATCTTCGGGGAAGACGCCAGCCATCGAGGCAATCGCTATCTGCGACTGTGGGGTTAGGATTTGGAGAGGCGGTAGCTGAGGGTGGAGTTGTAATTGGAATGGGGAAGACGAGGAATCAGGAGGTTATGGAAGGGTCGGCGAAGAGAAACCTATGACTTATTGTCGTTGGCGATTGCTTGCGACCGTAAATTCCGTGTTATGAGGGATACGAACACCGTTTCTATTTTTACCACCGTAAAATATTCCTAAAATTGTGAACTTTTACACGGTAATTAAGATTTTCTTAGCATACCAATGCTAATATATATATATATATATATATATAATTATGAAATTAAAATATCTAGGTCTATTTATTTTAATATCATCGATTTTATCAATAAAAATATAAAAATAAAAATAAAAAATAATTTGAACATTTTAGTTTGTGATTAGCGGACAATGTTAACGATGATAGTCGATGGTAAGAGCTACATGTGTTTGTTGTGAATGGGGAAAGTAATAACAAGAGGTAAGGATCGTTTTGCATCTGTATTGATGTCAATGTAGTTATCAAGTGTCCCTTTCATCGCTCTACATCTACATTAACGTTGATACAATTATCAAGCGGTGTCGCTCGACAATTATGTCAACACTAATACAAATGCAAAGTGACATCACTTTGCATCTACATCAGCACCGATGTAGATATCAATATCAACGTAGTTATCAAGCAATGAAAGGATCATTCGACATTTGCATCAATGGCCATTTCATCACTTGGCAACTGTGTTGATATTGACATAAATGTAAAATGATAAAAAGGCCACTTGGATAATTGTTATGAATGAGAAAAGCGACGATAAGAGATGAGGGTCACTCTACATCTACGTCAATGCTAACGCAATTGCTAAATGATCCTTTCACACTCTTCATATACATCAGTATCAACGTAAATACCGAGCAACAAATGGGTCATCGATGCAAAGCGTCATCACTCTGCATCTACATCAACGTTAACACAGTTGCCAAGTAACCGTTAACATGCAGCGTCATCACTCTGCATCTATATCAACGTTAACATCAGTATCAACATAAATACCGAGCAACAAATGAGTCATCGATGCAAAGCGTCATCACTCTGCATCTACATCAACGTTAACACAGTTGCCAAGTAACCCTCACATCTCACCGTTATTTTTCTCATCCAATAACAATCACGTATGGACCCAACGACATTGTTGTCTATCACTACGCCACCAATTAAAACATTAAAATTAATTTTAATAATAAGAAGGCCAATATTGTGGTCTTGAGTGTACAGGAATTTCATCGCATGTATACAGTCGAAGTTATTCATGCAATCTTGCCACCCGTTCTGTTAAAATGGTGCTGTAATATTTCCAGAGGTGTTACGAGTCCCTCTGCATTATTTCCAAAAGCGAATAAAATTGTATTACATATATAATTGCCTTCTAATTTCTTCTCACTGCATCAGCGTTGTAGTTAGTGATGAGTGATGTCTAAAACCAACATTAACATTATCCAGCAAGGACTTAGATTACGCCATAAACAAAGCCAGCATCAAAGGTTCAAGAAAGACGTCTAAAATGTCTCGATTACTAGACATAGAAACCAAACAGAGATAGTTCCTGCAGACATTATATATGTTTGTTGTCTTAATATCAGGTCACCGCAGACCATAAACATCTTTAACAAAGTTCAACAGCAAGACCAAGTCCGGGTGGATCAACCAGAAGTCTCGGCATTCGTGGCAACCGTGAACGACAATATTAAATTGCCAGTCTACTGTGTTCCATGCTTTAGCCATCGACTGCAAATTCATCCCATATCAGCCATCTTCAGCAGCAAAAGATTGCTCTATTCAGATTTCGCCTGTGAGAAGCAACATACGCATCAGAAAGAAGAAAAGCACCCATCCAAAAAGGTAAGAGCAATTAGCAATCCTATTTTTGAGTCATACCATAGGTGATCGAGATCGCGATAAGCTTCTGCTCCTGTTGGGACTAGGCTTCCTAGGACTTTTGCTCCCACGGAGGGGCTGCATGCAATACAATTTAGTTGAATAATTTAAAAATATCAATAACCCTGTAATATAGGACTTACGGAGGTTACAGGAGATCTCGATCTCGGTTGTGATCTGCAAAAAGTTCCAGAAAACTGAGTTCAATATCCACATCGCTGGTTAACAGTTTGATCCAAATCCTTGAAGCCTCTCCCAGGTGAGAATCATATGGAAAGGCAGAACAAAGAGCTCAAAATATTTTAAAAGCATTTAATTCTTATTAAAAAAAACTCATGGCCGTGTATAAAATGTGAGTGTTTGAATCTTGAGAAAAAAAGAGAATTCAAGTGGGATCAGCATAGACTTCCAAACATGGATATGGCAGAGTATAAATCGCATCAGGCAAGCTGTGAAAAACCCACGCCACAAAAATCCTAATCTATCTTGAGGGCTGTTCATTGTACCCAGGAAAGCTATATCCAGGACCCTGAATGCAACTTATAGTACTGGGAAAATGTTGAAGGAATGGCAAAACTTCTCCCTAGGACTTGTCCAGTGAGGCCCATTTCCACTTGCCTTAGAGTAATCCAGCTTTGTCATTGCAACCAATCCTTTCTGTCCCCAAGAAGGCCCATCAGAAAAGGCCATTAAAGGTAAACATCAAGATTTTCTTCAGGTTTCATAAACTGCTCGTCTATGAAACAGCATACCTCACAATACCAAAAAGGTTGCAAGCATTGCCACCATATCCAATTCAGATCCTAACATGCAATCCAGAGATCCCCGCTTAAGCCCCAATCTAAAAAAAAGAGAAAAGTTAACTTTCAAACGGAAGATGATAAAGACTTGTCATGACCATCGACTAAAAAGGGGACAAAAGCACAAATATGATGAACCAATGTAGCAAATATCAAGATATTGTTATTTAAAAATTCGTTTTTACATAAGAGATACAAGATACAGAGGTACAAACAGTCTTCCGAACTACGAAAGTAGATGCTGATCATTGAAGCAGCCATCATCACTGAAATGAAAGCATATACTTAATACACCAAACAGCCACAGATACAAATAATTTCTTACCGCAAATATCAAGAATCATGACCACCCAAATATCAATATGTAAAGGATCACCAAGACCGCAGTACCAGAGATATTTTAAGATAACATGAACCATGACTTTGGACATAACTTATTAGAGTAAACCCATTTCACTCCAGCACCCAAGATTTGCCTCTACCTAATAGAGATAATTTATAGTCACATCCAACCTTATTTTTCCCCTACAAATGTTAACAAGCTTAATACTGAAAAAGATGATTGCCAGAAAGAAAAATGAGGTGATTTTCTACAAGCAAGCACCAAATCAATGGTCATTTTCACGATGCAGAAGAAGCAAACTATTTTCATCCCTGGATGACAATCATACACAAGATTGCTCACTGTAATAAAACATAAGAAATAGAAGCTCCAGAATTTACACAAGAGAGATAAAACGACGACATAAATGATGGACTAGATTAGAAAATTGAAAACCTTACTGAACCACAACCAAGAGCTAAAACAAAAAAAAGGATGAAGGAAAACCATCTTGTTCTGCTGCAAATAATAATACAAACCAGTTGCAGGTGAAGAAATTACACTGTTGTGAATTGTGAGAACAAAATGTGAACTATCATTGAGTGGATCATCATGATGGTTTTCAAAATTCCCAAATGATGTCCAACATGCTAGCAACTCCAAATGTTTTCATAGCTAAATTTTATGACCAGATACATTAAACTAGAGGTTGCACATTGTCTAGCCTAACTGAAAATACCAAGGGTGTGTTTAGTTGTGGGGCAGCATAAAAGTATGAAATATAAGCCTCAATGGGACCTCAAAACTCAATGAAGGGCACCAAATTCTATTTCTCATCGTTTGATATATTGCAAGGTAAATGGATCACAGACGAAATGATAAATATTATAATGCTTTGATCCAATCTACAAAATTATCGGAGAAACATTATAGAAGGAATTTATTCTACTTTCTCATCTTCTCTCCTCTACGTATCTGAACACGGTGCAGGAAAAAACATCATAGTTTTTTCCACAGTTCCTAATCTAATAACTAACAGACATCATGCTGGAATAAGGGCAATTTTTTAACGTACCATACATAAATATATGTGTGCACATGATTATATGAAACAAAGAAAGTATTACCATGTAAATAACTACTTAGCTGTTGCATTAATGACAAAGGTCAGAAGTAACAATTAAAATAGGAAAATATGAAAAGGGAGGGGAAGGGAGGGGGGAAGAGAGGTGGGCAGTTAAATGTGATTCAAGTGAAAAGAAAACGTAAAAATTACTCAAATTCTACCAAGAAACTAGCTTTTTCTTGTTGTACCTTGACAAAGAACGTCCTTTGGATGCTGATCTTGAATGAGAAGATGCAGATCTTGATCGAGATCTTGACAAGGAACGGCGTGATGGCTTTGCCCTCGGAGACTTGCTGCTCAACATATTTAATATGTATCATAGTTTATCACATGTTTCTCGCAATCATAACAAGTAGAACACTTATCAGACCTTCGGCTCCGGCTTCTACTGCGGGGTGGAGTAGGGCTCCTTGAATAAGAACGACTATGACTTCGGCTCCTAGACAAGCTTCTCTTTGAATCATATTCCTTCACCTATGAAGAAATGAGAGGAAACTTCTATAAATAGTTCTTTTAACATGAAAATTTGCCAAAAGAAGCTATTGATGATGTCTGATACTCTTATATATGCTCGTGAAAATGCATTGCGAAACTCAGAGTCATCAAGCTTCCTTATCTGCAAAGGTTGAGAAATTGTTGGAAATGTTCAAATGTCAATTTAAATCCAAATGCTAAACATTTTAAACAAAAGAATTCACCATCAGCATCCAAAGGCCATATTCACATAAAAGCAAATCAATCACCGAAATTGGAGGACTACACAAGAAGTTGATATATGATAAGGCCAACAATTATTAACTTAGTAAAGCACTTACTGCATATTTCATATCATCATAATTCGTGTAATCTACAATTCCAATAGTACCTGCAACACCAATGAGCACTTAGATTATGGTATTTGCATCTAAAAAAAAGAACCAAGTGAACAGCTGAAAATGAATATGGAAATGACAATCAGCTTGTACTTGTGTGAATAGTTAAAGACTTTCACCTTAAAATTGGTCAAAGACAAAATAGGTTAAGAAAGACATTGCCAAATGAATGATACAGAAACAAATAATCAGTATAAGAAAAATGGGAAATTTGCTAAATATGTGGATAATTAGTCAAAATGCATACTAAACAGAAACGAGAGAACTCCCCAAAAAGAATTACAAGTCAAATCATGCAAGCATTATGTGATGCTCATACTATCACAGACTTAGTTGGAATTGCTAAAGTTGTGAGGCACCCTTGTGGCAAAGTCACGGACTTAGCTGGAGTTGCCTAAGTCGTGAAGCACTCTTACGCTAACTTTTTGGACTTAGCTGGGAATATGGGATTGCCTAAGTCATGAGGCGCCCTTGCGATATGTGTCCGCAAAAGGTTAGCCTAGTTGCAACCTCGTACGGGTCCAGAAGGACCTGTAAAACAATAAGTTGATTAGTTTGAAAACGTGCAGCAAACAAGTCCTGACGTCTCACGAAGAGGGAAGCTTTACAAGCAATTCAGCGAGTATCTTGAGTGCAAGAGATAAAAGAGAGGAATTAAAAAACAAAGACTTTAGAAGGCTGAACGAACAGTTGCAAGTCCGTAAACAACTGCTCTCCGAGTGTCAGGTGTGAAAGCAAGTTCCCGTCAAGTTAATGTGCGAACTTGTGATGGTTGTTCAATGCCCGACACTACCCCGAAGCCCCATCCCCCCGGGTGGCTTGCTGAGATGGCTGATGTTTCACGTGTGGCTGCGGTCTATAAAAAACAGGTCGTGGCATGCAAAAACAAAGCCATTTTGGGGCAATTTTGCTCGGCACAGTGAGTGATCGCACTGCAACACTACAAACTATTCGAGCTTACATTTTTACAAACAAAAACACACAAAATGAAGGCACAACATGCTGCAAAGCATCTGTACAAGTATGCAAAAGCAACGATGAACAAAGTTGTTGCGGGTGCACAACGACCGTTTGTGACGTTCTCCCCCACTTAAACTGTCGACAGCCTCATCTACGCTTGCTGGTAGGCTTTGATAGCTGCTTCTTCATGTCGTAGGGCATCTTCAGGCTCCCAACTGGCTTCGATTCGATGAAGCTTTTGCCACTTCACCAAGTACTGGATCTACTCAGCTTCGTTGGGTAGCTTCGTCTTGAAATCCGTTAAAATGGTTTCAATTCGCTTCTCGTAGGGGGCTCTAGTGGAGGATAGCCGAGTTGGAACATTTCAGAAGCATCTTGCAGATCTTTGTGGTAGGCTTTCAAGTTGCTGGCGTGAAAAACATTATAAATTTTTAGCCACGCCGACAGCTGCAACTTATAGGAGACATTGCCCATCCTACTGATAATTGAGAAAGGTCCTTCATACTTGCGCACCAATCCTTTGTGCACTTTCTGCCTAAAGAACTAGAGTGATGCGTGTTGGAGATTCACCAACACCAAACCACCAAATTTGAACTCCTACGGTAGCCTTCCCAAGTCTGCCCACTTCATCTTTTTGGCCGCCTTCTCCAAATAAGCTTGTGCAATATCTGTATTTCGGTGCCATTTTTTTCCAAAGTGATATGCTGACAGACTACTCTCAGTATAATCGATAGCCAAGGTGTGAGGAGTCGACGGCTGTTGTCCTATAATAATCTCGAAGGGGCTCTTGTCGGATGTAGAACTCCGCTGCAAGTTGTAGGAGAATTGGGCTATGTTTAACAGCTTTGCCCAATCTCGCTAGTTGACACTCACGTAGTGCCGAAGATATTGCTCAAGAAGCGAGTTTATCCTTTCAATTTGATCATTCGTCTAGGGGTGAAGGTTTGTGGATAAGTATAACTTAGACCCTAGCAATTTGAATAGCTCGATCCAGAATCGTCCCAAAAACCGAGCATCTTGATCACTGATGATAATGTGCGGGACTCCCCAATACTTCACCACATTCTTCATCATCAACTTAGTCGCCTCCTCTGCTGAACAATGTAGGGGAGCAACAATGAATGTTGCATATTTCGAAAACCGATCGACCACCACGGTTATTAATCCGAGTCCCCCTACTGCCGACAAGCTTAATATGAAGTCCAAGAAAATGCACTCTCATAGCCTTTCTAGTATGGACAATGGCTCCAAAAGTCCCACCGGCTTCCGCTACTCCACCTTATCTTGTTAGCAAAGCACGTTCGAACATATTCCTCCACATCAGTCCCCATCTTTGGCCAGTAAAAAGCCCTCTCCACAAGAGCCAACATCCGATGGATGCCCGGATGTCCAACCCAGAGGGAATCGTGGCACTCTCTCAAGAGTTCATGCCTCAAATTGTTCACTCGAGGAGCAAAAGCCCGATTCCCTTTTGTGTAGATGAGTCTCTCCTGGACCCAAAATCGTCGTGCCTTGCTTCTTTGATTAATTGCATCAAGGTTACTGCCTGGGGATCACTGTGCAGCCCATCCCTAATCCTCGAAAGGAAGTTGGAGTGCACCTGACTTGCTTAGCCTTCGCCCTCCAACTGCATGGCATTCACCAACTCTACTTTCTAGCTATCAATGCATCGGCTACGACATTTACTCTTCTGGGCTTGTACTCTATTATCATATCAAACTCAACCAGGAAGTCCTACCATCATGCTTGCTTTGGGAAGAGTTTCTTTTGAGTTAGGAAGTAACTCAAAGTGATGTTGTCCGTCCTCAGCATAAATTACGATCCGAAAAAGGTAGTGCCGCCAAATTTATAAACAATGGACCACCATTGTCATCTCCTTCTCATGCACCGGATACTACCACTCAGTCTCATTGAGTTCGCAGCTCTTGTAGACCACCGAGTAACCCTCCAGCATGAGTACTCCCCCAATAGCGAAGTCTGAAACATTTGTATGGACTTCGAAGGGCTTCCCATAGTCCGACAATTTGAGTACCGAATCTTCCAACACAGCAACCTTTAGATCTTGGAATGTCGCTTCATATTTGTCGGACCATCGCCAAGGCAGCTCCTTCAGCAACTCCATCAATGGAGTTGCACGCTTTGAATATCCAGCTATGAAGCGCCGATAGTAGTTGACGAAACCAAGGAAGGATCTCAGCCCTGGCACCTTCTTTAGAGTTCGTCATTCCGCCACAACTTGCACCTTTGATTTGTCAATCCGAATAGAACCATCACCAATTCGATGCCCCAAGAACAAGATATTCGTTTGAGCAAAGCAACACTTCTCCCTTTTCATGAACAAAGTGTTCTCTTTGATAACCTTGAAAATTGTCCGAAGGTGCTCGACATGCTCCTTAAGCGTTTGGCTATAGACGACGATATCGTCCAAGTAGACAACCACAAACTTGTCCAAATACTCCTTAAATAGTTGGTTCATAAGAGTGCAGAATGTAGCCAAAACGTTGGTTAAGCCGAAAGGCATCACCAAGAACTCAAACGCTCCATACCTTGTCATATAGGTAATCTTTGCTTTGTCACCTTCAGCAATGCGCACCTGTCAGTACCCCGACCAAAGGTCAAGTTTAGAGAAATACTTTGCTTTTCCCAGTAGGTCGAACAAAGCCGCGATGAGCGGGATGGGATACTTGTTCTTCACCATCACCTTGTCGAGGGCCCGATAGTCGCCGCATAGTCGGAGGCTCCCATGTTGTTTCTTTTGGAAAAAAACTGGAGCTCCGAATGGTGGTTTGGAACTATGAATGAGACTACCGCTTAGCAATTTATCTAATTGCTTTCTGAGCTCTGCCAATTTTAGAGAGGACATGCGGTAGGGTAGTCTCACTGGAGGTTTCACTCTTGGCTCCAGCTCAATATAATGATCCACGCCTCCGCGTGACGGTAGAGTTTTCGGTAACTCAAGTGGCCTAACGTCTATGAACTCCTTCAGGATGTTCGGCTCCACAACAGGTCTATGAATGGCCTCTTTGTTGAGTGGCTCTAGTATCACAGCAACCACGAAGGTTAATTCTCTTTTTTGTACCCCTTTCTACCGATATTTGTTATGGTTCCTTGATTCCTCTCCAAGAGACGGGAACCACGTAGGGGTCGTCACCTCCCACCAAACATACAGAGTTTAGGAATGACATTGGCACCAACTTCGTCACGTGCATGAACTTCATTCCAAGAATCACTTGAAAGTCGTCCAATGGCACAGCCATCATGTTTGTGCACCCGCTCCATGTTCCGATCTTGATGGGAACTCCCTTTGCCAACCCGGAGATCTGCTTGGCCTCCGAATTCACCATCTTCATCCGACTTGGGTTCCCCAAGATCAGCCCAAGTCGTTTTGCTTCTCGATCGGCAATAAAGTTGTGGGTAGCACCCGTGTCCACCATTGCACGGGTTGTTTAGCCATTAAGCTTGATATCCACGTACATCAGCTCGCTGCTCCCTGCTTTTGTGGCTTTGCCTTCATATTCTCCCCCACCTGACCCTGCAACGCATTCAACAAATGCATTGCTCCCATCTAGGGTCCTTGCAACTCCTCATCGTCGTTGCTTGATTCTGAACTACTCGAACTAAGAGCGACGACCTTGCCCTTGTCCAATTTGAGGGGGTGGATTGAAGTTGTTAAGGCATTGAGTGCTTGTTTCTATGGGCACTCCCTCACCATGTACGATCCTCCACACAAGAAGCATCCGCTAGGTTTTGGGGCCTTGCCTTTTGAAACTTGGCCCTTTGTGGGAACTCTTCTTCCTTTGTTCGCCCTCGGACTCCTTTCCTCGAGAATATTTCGATGGGTGATTTCCTGAAAATTATTTTTTTTTCCCCAAGTCCTCCGAGGAAACAAAGTCAGTGAGCCTTTCTGCGACCGCAATTGTCTTGATCAAATCGGTGACATTCCTTCGATACAGTTCCTATTGTGTCCACGGCTTCAGGCCATTAAGAAAGTTGAACAGCTTATCCTTTTCGGACATGTCCTATATGTCCAACATCAATGCGGAAAATTGCTTCACGTAGTCCCGAATAGAAGTACTTTGGTGAAGTTGTCTCATCTTCCTCGAGATGAACTCTGTGTTCTCGGGTAGGAACTGAGTTCTTAACTCTCGCTTCAAGTCCTCCCATGTGTCCACTCGACACCGACCTTGTTGGATCTCCTCCCAACGGGCTCGCTACCAAAGTTTTGCATCTCTGTTCAGATACATGGTTGCTATTGAAACTTTGGTATCTTCAAAATCAGACCTTGTAGCTCGAAAGTACCGTTTCATGTCAAACAAGAAATTCTCGAGCTCCTTTGCGTCCCTGGCACCTCCGTAGCAATGAGGCTTAGGTGCTCTCAAGTTTTGTGGCAGCATAACGCGGGTGTTGCTCCCTTCCGCATTTAGTGCCCTTGTGAGCAATGTCACTTTGGAAGTGAATTCTACCACAATTTCATGCAGATGTTGCATGGAGTCTTTGGTGTCTTCTGTCAATCAATTGACTAGGGACTCAACATTATCAATTCAAGATTCTGCTTCTTCTTGCAAGCTCTCTACCCCAAGAAGCCTTCGTTGGCTTTGGTAAAGTTTCTCCAAGCTCGCTTCAAAAACATTCAGGCGAATTTTCACCGCTATGAGTCTCTCCTCCTCTCCAGTGCTCTCTTTTTTAACTAACTTATCGCTCGCCATTTGGCACTCTTGAGTAGCTCTAACGACATAAGAGCGACCTCCTCACCTCGCTACTTGAGGCAATAGTAACTAACTTATCGCTGATGCTTTGCATGTTACGTTTCTTCGCTTGCTCCTCTTGACGTAGCTCTAAATCAAAGACCCTAAAAGCGGATTTAGCGAAGTTGCACTAAGTCGTGAAGCACCCACCTCACGACTACTCGAGGCAATAGTCCGGCTTGCCCCGCCTTGCTCGATTTGTCATGATGCTTTGCCATGGCGAGATTACGAAGTTTCTTCGTTGCTTGCCTGCTCCAATACCACAATGTCACGGACTTAGCTAGAATTGCCTAAATCATGAGGCACCCTTGCGGCAAAGTCATGGATTTAGCTGAAGTTGCCTAAGTCGTGAAGCACCCTTGTGATATATGCGTCTACAAAGGGTCAACCTAGTTGCAACCACGTACAAGTCTCGAAGGACCTGTAAAACAATAAGTTGATTAGTTTAAAAACGAGAGACGGACAAGTCCTGATGTCTCACGAAAAGGAAAGCTTTACTAGCAATTCAGCGAGCACCTTGAGTGCAAGAGAAAAAAGAGAGGAAGGAGAAAACAAGGACTTTTAGAAGGTTGAACGAATAGTTGCAAGTCTGCAAACAATTGCTCATCGGGTGTCGGACGCGAAGGCAAGTTCTCGTCAAGTTAACGTGCGAACTTGTAAAGCTTGTTCAATGCCCGACACTACACGAAGCCCCATCCCCCCTAGTGCCACCCAGGGGGCTCCAGGGTGCTAAGATGGCTGACGTTTCACGTGCGACTGCAATCTGTGGAAAACAGACCGTGGCATGCGAAAACATAGCCATTGTGGAGCAATTTTGCCTAGCACAGCGAACGATCGCACTACAGCACTGCAAACTATTCGAGCTTACATTTTTACAAGCAAAAACACACAACACCACGGCAAAACATGCTACCAAGTGATGATTAGATTGTAATGGGAATCGACCACTCAACAGTGAATAAGTGACGATTAGATAGTTAAGGATGCATATATCAGTATCAGCACTTGAAACGAAAAAATAAATGGTCATAAAAAGAAACAAAATCAAAGGATGAATTACATTTATAATCCTATTTTTCCTTTTGGACATCTCATCACCTCTCTCCTATCTCAACTCTTGTTCTCCTGTTGTTAGTCGTGTAAAAGCTACATGATGACCAATGGGATAGAGTTCGTTTCCTATCTCTTATTCCTTCTTGTTTCCCGTTCCCCACATCTCTTCTCTACCACCATCAACATAACTCTAGGGCTCTAATGCCATCACCAACCTCCAAGGTATCTATCAGCGACAACCAAGGGAAGAGAAAAAAGGGAAGAGCTGATCTTACTCAAAGATCTAAGAGAGCCTTAAGAGCTAGAAACCAACAGGTCAATAAGGAGAAAGATCACTGAACAATGACCAGATCAATTAACATGGACAAAACCAAGAACTGAGATGGATGGCGCAAACCCAAAGAAACAAACAGCCGAATTGGATAATACAGTTTGTTTGATTTTAAGAAAAAATATAGTGCAACAAAAGGAAATGAAGACAACTTTTTCAAGACTCATGCCTGGATGTGGAAAACTGAAAGTTATTCTCTTTTGAGAAGGTGACCAGAAAAGCAATGAGTGGAACCTTGAAAAAGCTAGTTCCCTACCAACCAAGCAAATGAAAAAATAGCTTTTCTTTAATAAAACCAGCCTTGAACTTTTCTGTGCAACCAGATCACAAAAATTCATTTACAAGCAGACCTCTTAATTAAGGATTGAAATTTTGACCGGGCGATACGTACCGGTCCAACAGCATACCAGTATGTGGATGGCCCGCTACCGGGCGGAACGCTCAATATTGCCCCATATCGGACAATACGGGGCTATATCGGGCGACTGTTACCGATCTGTAACAGTGCTCCAACAGCCAAATTGACCGTTGAAGCCCTTTCTCATGGGTTTTTAAACTCATCTTCTCCCGTATTTTACTCTCACACTCTCATAAACTACCTCAAACTCATTTTTTCTCATATTTGTGCTCTCCTAAACTCTACATTATTTCTCTGAGCAACAATATGATACAGAGCAACAGATCAGTAGCGAAAGTAGACGCTCTGACATTCACCAATACATGTCTCAGGAGCCACCTTGGACAAATGTGATTCATGGCGATCAACCTATGATAATTACCACATTGATGCACCAATGACATACGGTGTATCAATACACTATGTTGTGGGATCAATTTCAGGATTGGGTCCAACAATCATATTATATTGATATGCAGCTGTATAGGAACGAGAACCTCGATCCACCACCCGTGGAGACTCGTCGTTCGTTTTGGTGATAGAATCAACAATCAAGTATATCTACATATGTGATTATTTAATTTATTTGAATTTTAAAGCTTATATTGTAACAAAATAATCTAACAATTCAAATGATTTTTTTGTAGATATCTCAATATTTATAAAAGGACAATCTATAACGGACCGAAATACTAACCTTGCACAAGGTTATTCCTCAAAATCCGAAAAAGATATGTGATGCTATTCTTACCTAATTTACATTGATTTTGCTAAACTTATATTATTATTATATTTATTTCTAACTTAAAAATCCTATCCTGACTTTTTTTATTTTTCATGTATTTTCAGAGGATTTTACGCCTAAATTAGATGTACCGCTCGATACGCTCTAGTGTACCGCTCGATACACAATACCGTACCATACCGAGCAAATCTCGAAACTTCGATATGGTACGAAATTTCAATCCTTGCTCTTAATGTTACTGTACCGTACCGAATAAATCTCGAAACTCTGGTACAATACAAAATTTCAATCCTTGCTCTTAATGTATTGACGCAAGCCTAAAGAAAGTTCAAAAGAAAAAGTTCCGTTTTATGCTTAAGCAAGGTTAAGGATATGTCTGAAAAAGGAATGACAAAAAAGAGAACCAAAATGGACAAATTTCCTTTATCGGTGAAATATTTTTTTATTTACCGATGATTTGGGATGAAATATTAAAGAAAGCATAAAAGCTAGCTAACCAAAATAGCTCGTCTAGTCCAAGGAATACAGTATCAGCATCTGCCACACACCGAATAGTGGGTTCGGGTAACATGATCTGACCAGCTTAAAAGTCACCACACTTGAGTAGGTTATTTCATCTGACATGTACAGACAGAACTTCCAAGTGTAGCGGTGAAAGTCCTTGCCACTAATAGATCAGCCTATATAAAATAAGATCAAATCCTTAGCAGAGGGCAGGAATTAAAGTTAGTGGTGAGAATCCTTGCCAAATTTGCCAATATGATGTCACCTAAAATGCCAAATATTTCCAAATGGAGCCTTAATGTTCAAATTGCACAATGGTCATGCGAACCAAAATAGTATGACAACTTGTTCCAACAGTTGAAATGTAATGATTGAATCAGCATTCTAAGTCTATGTGTTATTCTTAATTTCTTGTTTCTAATCCTCTACTTCATTCTTTCACCCTTTTTTTAATTACCAAAAAAATAGTAATTTGTAGTTCCTACCTAATCATGCTAGTTATGATTAATTGCTAATATCATATAGGATAGTGGGAAGCCCACCACGCAAGGCTCCATCAATGCACTTTTTGAGGAGGGTCAATGTTAACATGAAAGCATATATAAAGTTCAACCCTCACATCCTGCACATGAAACTCCTGCAACATAAAAAGCAACTGATGTACTGCTGTGCAACTTCATATGCCTCACAAGCCACAAGAAACCAAGACAAAATGCAAGAGCAAAGAATATAAAGCTGAGAGCAACTCACCACCACCATCGCGAAAAACTTCAGAGAAGCAGACATCACCAGCTCGGCGCATATGATCCTAGAAAGTAAATTTTCAAAATTTCATGCAAATGCTATCAAAAACTAACACAAATATTAGGATCATGCAACAAACCTTTAAGTCTTGCCAGGAAGCAGATGAAGGCAAACCAGTGACCATGACTACACAAGATCACAAACAAGAAAATTTTGAACCAAAATTAGTACCACAGATGACTTTAAAGATGCAAAGTTACAGATTGACCAAGCACACACCGCGATATTCTGAGCGTCTAGAAACTCCACCACGTCGACCCCCGCTGCTGTAACTACTGTGACGATCAAATGATGAAGATTGGCCTCTCCCACCATGAGCAAGTTCCACCTGCATCAGACAATAAGCACAGGATAATTATTAACAAGAACATCAGAAACAATAGATGAGTCGGCGTCAATACGCATACCCGTAATCTGTGACCATCAAAATTATACCCATCACGACCACGAATAGCATCATCAGCATCACGAGGATCTTCAAACTGCGAAAAGAAAGGGCCATTTAAGATCCAACACCTAACAGGGCATACGCTTGTCTATCTTGTCCAAATTCCAGCTACTTGACCATAAATATCTCTTTCCATAAGGCATAGTAAAAAATAGCAGATTTGACAACAATAACACATGAAATAGAAATCACTCTTTTTCTAAAAGAGATTAGTTCGTTGTTCAAAATGACAGCCATAAAGGTACATTACCTCAATGAATGCATAACCTGGAGGCCTTGGAGGGATCTTCAAATCAATATCAATGATGGGTCCATACTGCATAAGTAATCAGAATGAATAATTATGCAAGGAGTTTGAAAGTAAAAAAGCCTAAAGCATTATCTCCTACTTTTAAATACCCAAACTACCCAAATAGAATTTTTCCTAACAGCTATCGTTTGCAACAAGTAGTATTTAGAAGGTTTTAAGACAATCAAAACTAGAGAAGAAATTCCCAGTCCTATTTTTCATATGCCATATCAAAATTCTAAGAACTCAGAAAGGGAATGTACATAAGCCCCATCAATACTAAATCAAGATAGAATAACTGAAGATATTTAGTGAAACATCAAAAGTCACACTTTCATCAAAAAAGCGACCAAGCATCCACTAATTAATATTTAACAAACAAGAGAAACAACAAATATATAGAGTACTCACTACTCAAATATTTAAAAAGGATGGCGACAACATGATATATAATATGCACAAATAAGTAGGAGAAGAACTTGAAAAACACAATGGTTTAGACTCCTGTGCTCTGGATTTAGTTTTTGTTCACTGATCATTTTAAGATATAACAAGTTATCACCTGACATTCTGCAGTGTTTAATTTACCAGCCCAGGAACCTTACACTCTAATTTGGAAATGAAAATTTGAAAATATATAAACAAAGTTTTCTTTTAGCCTTAAGTGGCAACATTTGTGCTTTTTCATCTGGTAAATACTAACAAGTTAAAATTTTCATGCAATTAACAAAGAGCAAACATTAAAAGATGACATCATTATTAGTAGGACTTAACTTTTAATGCATCACTATAACATCCACTAGAAGAGTTTATGAGAGTAAAATCATTTAAAAAATATGACCATATCACAACTTAAGTCTATTTCTGAACGATAAATTCACAAGAAAATGCATTGTTGACAATTTTCTGCCAAAATGAGACCATCATTGTTCCAAACAAATCAAAATCAAACAAACTGAGGAACAGTACCTTCTGATGTTATTAATTTAAAATATATGCAACCATTTGAGACTTGCTCCAGCATGTAATAACTTTACTATGACTAATTTAAAAACCTATCAAGTGCAACAGTAGAAATTCAATTTTAACATAACCAGAAGGAGAAAAAACAGTTGCATCTTTATATACCAAGGTGATCGATTGTAAACTTAATTGGTGTTGAACTTTGGGAGCATAAGCAGTGAGATAAAGCGATTCAAATTATCAAGACATAGCTAACCTGGGACCAATAAGTAAAAATCAAGAATTAACCATGTTCTGATAAATTCAGCTGGCATCCGCCAGAACAACCAGGGATGTGCCAGAATCAACCTAACGTCAACAAAGTCTCCAACACAAACTGGGAGGATGTAGATCATCCAAAAACAATTAATTAGAAAACATTCAAGATTCATGAAATCGACTAGGATCTAGCAAAATAAGCTTAAGCTGTGATGTCTGTGAAACCCCTCTGGTTCCTAATTCACCCAGTTTCAATCCTGCTTGTGCTACTCAGGAAGGGGATCCATTGATCATTCATTATCTAGTTGATAAAAATCAATTCTGGCAAAAAGACATGTAAATTCCCTTATGAGTGAATTGCTGACAAGATAATTTTTGTTCCACATGAAAATGATAGCCTTGTTATGATGGGCTAAGAATTTTTGCTTCAGCAATGTATGACACATTAATTGTCAACCCAACAACTTGATGTCAAAACACTTGATCCATTCTTAACACCTCAAACAAAAGATTCCCCAAATTTTTAAACAAATTGCACAATAGAATAGAAACCTAAACATGCTTTGAAATGCAGTACCAATGAGTAGCTTTTATTTGCAGTTCTAAAGGGTCTAGAGACCATGGTCTGTAATACCGTATCGTACTGGAGTTTCGACACTTCTCTGGTATGGTACGGTACCGTATACCAAACGGTATGTTTTAGCATACCGTTCGGTATATATATTTATAATTATAAATATTATATATATATAAATAGATATATTTTTTTCCCTCGACACCGTCGCCCTCGGCAACGTCGCCAGAGATGTCAACAGGCGACGTCGCCTCGGGAGACGTCGCCTCCCATCTCCGACGACATCACCCGAAAAGTAAAAAAAATAATTTTTTCTATTAAAAAATGAAAAAACGACGTCGCCCATGCGACATCGCCTCGGGAGCGTCGCCTTCCTTCTCAGGCGACGTCGTCGGAGCCTAAAAACCAAAAAATTAATTTTTTATTAAAAAATATTTAAAAAAATAATTTTTTTATTAAAAAATAAAAAAATCATACCGACCGGCAGCGGACGGTCCGCATACCGGTATCCTGTCGGACCGGTATATACCGCCCGTACCGAGCGGTACCAGTCGGTATTGCATACCTTGCTAGAGACATCGATTTACATAAGCTAAAAATTTACCTTGCAAATAAAAAACATGCTTTAATCAATATATGGAAGTACCCTTTTGAAAACTTCAAATCCTCCAACCCTTTTTTTGTTTACGTGGCATATTAGAATAAAAATACATGGAACTTTAATTAAAGAATAAACATGAGGCTGATAATAAAAGCTACTCCTTGCATACGCAATGAACATGATGCATTACACAACCACATATGGTTTTAAACATGATGGGGACATACTCAGGATTCCTATACAATGAACATGATGCATTGCACAACCACATGCCCTCCAGAAAAGTATCATTAAGACCATAAATGAAATATATTGATAATAAAACTAGCTTACTAGAAAAGAGAGAGAGAGGTCTGAACAGAACCGCTTGTTACCTTAGATATAATATAAGCAACGTATTAGTAATTTCTAGGTGGAAAAAAAAAAGGTTCTTTAAAAAGAAAGGGTGATGCAATCACTAAAAAGCTCGCAAACCTTGTAGAACAAATCTTCGACCTCCCTTTCACGAACGTCACCAGGGAGATTGCCGACGTAGATGGTTCGACTGTATCGCCTACTCATATTTCCTGCATACAAGTCAGAAAAAAGAATCTAACAAAAGGAAGCAAAAACAATCAAAAATCGAACCAAACGACAAAGAAGAAATCCCTCATATCGACAAAAAAACAAAACAAAACAAGACTCTTTATTCATTTATATACTAATAAACACAGTAAGAGATCGGATGAAATCATTGATGGAAACCTCAGAACACCACCAACAGAAAACATTATCGAAATTTTACCCGCAAGATCAAAACGCAGAGAACGCGAGGAGATGGATTAGAAGAAGCAATCGCACTAGATAGAGAAGAGAAAAGAACAAAAGAAATGAGAGATTCGAACCTCTCCTTGGCGTTGGAGGAGATGGCTCCGATTGGTGGGTCGGCTTCGAGGGCTTCAGGCTTCCGAAGAGGTGGGGAACGGATTAGGGTCGGAAGATGGTTTCCCTTACCAGGGACCCGTTCGCTTTAAGATGCGCCTCTTATATCCTAGCCATCTAATGTGGCTGGTAGTATGGATGAAAAAGAAATATCCCGAAACTGCGTACTCGTTTCGCTACCCTCTTTATTATTGGCCAGACAATCTGGCAAGAGAAAAGAAGAAAATATTTTAGAATATCATATTTATATTATAGAATTTTTTTTTTACGTTTACAAAGTAAAATTACGCATAGTTATATTATCGAAGTCTAAATTTAGCATATATTTGAGATAAAATATTATTCGACTGTTAGTTAAAATTCAAATCTAAACTAATGTCATTTAGCAGCTCTTTCTGATAGTGTATTTTAGATATTTTGATTTATATACTTATATAAAAAAAACAATCGAACATAATTCGAAGTGAGAAACCTTATTTTTTACATGGATATTAATGACATGAAAGATCTTAATATAAATATATATATACATGAATATTAATGACATGAAAGATCCCAATATAATGACATGAATATTAATGACATGAAAAAAAGTATCTAGAAGGACACAACGTATCCGGCGGCACACAAGAATTGTCCAATGTGATTATGCCGCACTATAGCAAAAATTCGTCATTAATTTAGAATAATACACCAAACAACCCAACATCACAAAAAGGCAAACCATTTGGATGAAAAAGAAAACCATCCACTCATTAAAAGCTCCAGTTGTCTGCACATCAATTTCCAGAACATGTTCAGAAAAGCTTAAATTTTCAAATTGTTCCGATCAGCATGAATTAATAAATTAATTATGATTTGCACAAGTAAGCTTCAGCAGGATGCAACAGACTTCATACCCTGATTCAGTAGTCAGTTCGCTAGATAGACAACCTGTGATGTCAGGATTTGATGCAGCGATTCTGGTAACAAGAATGTTATTTTATGAACCTGAGCAAGACCATGTTTGTGTTATTGCTCTGATGCCTCAGAAATCTGTGACGGTATTATTGCTACTCTGGGACCAGTCCCATCCTGAATTTGTGGGGAAAGTTCCTGTCCCAACAGAAAATTCACACAAATTTGTCAAGTTCTACAGGAGGACAAGTTAATTTCAAAGAAGAAACAGTGATCGCTTCAATATCAGTACAAATTCACATAATGAGAGTCGGTATCCTTCGGACCAAAGAAGAGAGGAGAAACAAAAAGACCGTTAAATGTGAAATAGGAGGCAAAGTTGGGTGTTGATATGTACCAATAGGAGATGGTGACAACATGACAGTGAGGAGGCGGCAAACACTATGTGACAACTGTTATAAACTTAGAAAAAAGAGGCACTATTTGCTACTGGGCTGCTCACCATCCGAGAAGCCCAGCATAAGGAGCTAATGGTGAGTAGTGTTCACGGAGTTCATATCTGAACGAACCGAGCGAATTCGATTGGCTCTCGGATAAATAAATACCAATCTGTACAACTGTTCTGGGTGCTATTTAAATCCATGATTCCTTTTGAATAGCTCAAAAGGCCTGGTGCAACACTATATGAATAAACTCTCAGTATATTACATTTTCTCCCACCCCAACTATACCTGTGATTGCATAAGCTGTGTGTGTGACTGCTGATCCTGCTGTAACACGTAGGGTTGTGGTTGAGACAGCCGATAGTATGGTTCCTTAAGATCAAGTTTACAGGAAAAAGTCTGCAATATTCCACCTTGATCAGCACCAGCTCCCCATGTTTTAGCTTATGAAATATTGCAGAAACCATATCAGAATTTCTAATACATATTTACTAGGATAAGCACAACAAAGCTGCAAGAATCACACATATTGGCCAACCTGACAAAGTCAAGTAAATCGTATAGCTCTGAGCATTGTGAGACACCAGGTGAAACCGTCCAGTTATCTTTTGCCCTGCCATGACATATATTGGTTGGGCAAGGACACACCGTAGCTGGTACCAATGAGTTGTAGGAGCACCTGGGGCTGTGGTAAGCCATCTTTGAACAGAACTACAGGATGAAATAACATCAATTTCATGGATGATGTTCTGAAGATCATTAGCAACTACAACTAAAAAAAAACCTACAAGTGCTGGTTAGATGATGTGTTACGGACATGAACATATTATAGTTTTATGAAAAAAATTTGCATATATCACACTAATAATCTAATCTTCTCATCAAATCCTACCGGAGGCAACAAAAACAACAATGTTGCAAGTTCTGTAAAAAAAACGAAGATTGAACCATGGTTTGCTAAACTGGCCAGTTCGCCATCGTTCAGCTGATATTTACTGATCCGATAACCAACCGGTACACAAACCAGCCCAAGCTGGGTGGCCAGGTCCACTTCCATATAGATAATGGTTTTTTTTAACAAGAGTTCAGTGGGGATGTGACTCCTCATGAGTTGTGATGATTATAATCAAGAATTTTGTCAGGGTCATTATAACTCCCTGTTTTATGATTGCTTGGTGAGCCAGGTACTGATATATTCTCGAGAATCCTAAGGCGATAGTAGATAGACCATTGTAGATAACACCCATGTGATTTACTATTCCAAGGGGTCGAATATAACGGACCATATCTAATAAGGTATATCAGCAATATAACTGCAATCTCAGATTGCAGGTGTAGATTGTAAATCACTCAAGTGTCTGATTATACATAGTTCCTTGAATTTAAATAAAAATAGTTCTTGCAAGTGATCAACGCTCTCTCCTCTCTTTCTTGAAAGTGCACCCATATCGGCATGAGGGGAGGAGAGAGTTGCCTTTTTCTTTGTTCATAGCTTGGTCTAGAAATAATAAACAAAAACAAATAAAAACTAAGCATGGTTGCCTACAATTAAACTTATTCGAAACAATTATTAGCAGATCAAAATTTATATTCATCACCGTCAAATATTAGGTTCAACAACACAATTAAGAAAATGGATAAAGAGGCTCGTTTCAGTTGGCCAAAATTAGCTCTAATACCCAATCTCCTTCCCCTTTTGTTCTTCACTTTACAATTACACGTGACATTTATTTCTTGATCACTGTTGCTCAAACTTCTTTTCATGTCAAGAATGATCGATGATCTGATAATTGCAGGCTAAGCAAACATTTACATTTAGTTCATGCTATTCTAGGATTTTATACAGTTGACTAAGCCCAGTTGAAAAGCATCATCAGATATTGGCAAAGGAGAAAAAAAAGTAATTAACAATGCAGTAAAATATTATCATATGGCCTGAAATGAAGATAAAACAATATGTTCATGAAAAAAATGTGTACCAAATATTATCTATCAGTGAAGTCTTCATACATTGTACTCATTGTTTATAAAAAAAAAAAAAGAGAGCAGCCAATGTAAGTTTCTTAAGAGGAGATAGCGACTGAAATATACATGTATAATTACCTCCCATTGAACAAAACATCAAACCAGCAAGCGAGGCCATGAACCCGTGTGCCAACAGATGAAACAAAATTTAGAGGAATATCAATCTCATAGAGATCCTCTTCCTGGATGATTAAGAGGCACGGATAAGAAAACCAATTAGTTTTTGGGATTTCAAGAAGCCAATATAAGTTAACCATTAAAATAATATGATTTAACCAAAAAAACAAGAAACCATTTGGAGTATGACATTAACAGTGCCCAAAAACTAATTAGTTTTGGGATTTCAAGAAGCCCATAAAAGTTAACCATTAAAATAACACAATTTAACCCAAAAAAAAAAAAGAAACACCATTTAGCAGATGGCATTAACAGTGTCCAACTAGCTAGTTTTTGGGATTTCAAGAAGCCAATATAAGTTAACCATTAAAATGAATTGATTTAACCAAAAAAATGAAACACCATTTGGCATATGACATTAAGAAATGGACATTAACATAATATTTCAGGTAAATAAATTTTCTGATCATTAAAAAACTTCAATTTTCCAATATCAAATTTAAGGACTGCTAAAAATGTTAAGAAATATAATGCCAAGAACCAAGAAAATACATATGCATCCAAAAATTTTTACCTTTATGCAACTAAAATCTAGTGTGTGCACAATAGGCTGAGAGATCAGTAGCCTTGGATCAAATGCATCAACCACAGGCTGTTTAATGCAACAGAAATTCAATTAGAGGTATATTTCCATTAATTTTATATATTCAACAAGCATCAACTACATAGTTTATAACATAATTAACATAGCATCAGCAGTTGTACAATGCCCTCAACAAAAGATGGTAAAACACATTGTAACTGGAATCGATTAAAGTGACAATATGGACGAAAGAATAATTGAATCTGCATATTGTTCTCTTTTTTAGGATTAACGCAACTGTCGAAAATATTTAATGGTTAAAAGACAAGTAAACTTGATATCCCACCTAAGAAAAAGCAAGTCCTACCTAACAGAGCATCAGAAAAACTACAGCATGCCCTCAACAGATGGTAAAACACATCATAACTGGAAAAGGGCAACATAGCTAAAAATTGATAATGACAATTTGCAAATTATACTCTCTTCAGGATTGGCGCTAGTGTTAAGAAAATTGCTAATGGCTCTAAAAGATACAGTAAACTTGGCATCCCACCTAAGGATAAGCAAGTCCTAATAACTCCAACATGTGACAATTGAACAAGGAAATCTTGAGCCTAGTCATTTTTTGGGTGGCTTCATGACAACAAGACCACTGGCAAGATGCACTAACAATACAAAAGAGTGCCAAAGCAGAAGAGTTGTAATTAATTTAATTACTCCAAATGCTCACCAAGTCTAGGGAAATGATCCAAAGATTGTTTCCACCTCTTCTAAACCTCAACTACATAAGTATTAAAAAAAAACATTTTAACCTACTATTCTTCATAATATGATTTTAACTAAGAATATGTTTTTTCTACAAGAGGGTAAAAGATCCATGTAACCGACTATTGTCGAACTAATGCGGCCACCGGTCGACGTGGCAGGCTAGCATGGTTCGATCGCCGATGCTCCGGAACATGTCTCGGCTTGGTCCACGACTGACGCGACTCCCCGGACGCTCGGCACATGCCTGGGTTGACCGTACGCACTTGGCCGACGGTAGCCTATCCCTCGGGTAGTGAGTGCGTACCTTGGCCCGGATAACGATCGGCTCGTACGAGGCGACGTCGTGCAAGATGGCGCTGTGTGGCACCATTCCGGGCTTTCGGCGACAGGCTGCTTCGTGCGACGCCGTCCCGGGCTTTCTGCGATGAGCTGCTCCATGCAGCTCCGGGCGGCGTGGAGCAACTGTCGCTTTCGACCCGAGGTGGTAGGTCGGACGTGGCATCCTGCGTCAAGCTGTGGGTCATGCTTCTGTGCTGATGTGTCTGCTGACTGTCTCCACGTGGGTGGTGCCAGAGTATCCCCTATCATTTCTCGCCCCCAACGAGACATGCTCCGGGGTCCCCGGGGAGGGGCTTGGGGCATGTCTGGTTCTACATTATTTGTTGTGTCGTCTGTTGTGCGAGAGTTGATGGGCTGCTTCGTTGTGTTGTTGCTCTCGTGACGAGGGGGGGCCGCCAAGCTACGACGATGCGCTGAACTGGTCATCTTGATCGCATGATGGACTGGTGTCCGAGTTGGTGAACTCGGGCACAAACTGGGCTAGTGCCCGGGCTGGTGTGTCCCGAGGCGGGGGAGAAACGGGCCGAGGAGGTCCATACCCCACTAGGCGAAGGGCCAGGCTACGTCGGTCGAGGCGAGGAGCACAGCTGGCTAGTGTTGCACCCGAGCATGCACCTGACACTACTGACACCGTTACACATAAGATAGAGCGTCTCGTCGTAGAGTTGGCCAATAAAATCCTTGTCTGAGGATCTAGAAGGCCAAAGCTCGGCCTTCGATATGTTCCCCACAGATGCCCTCGTGAACTTCCGCGAGGACCGTCTCGGCTTTGGATGGTGACAAGCAACGGAGGAGGGGCTGAGAGAAAGCTCTTCGGTATAGCTTGCCCCCGATCTCAACGTACCACACTTGGGCTCACCTGAGCCAACTGGCCGCGGTCGGGTCCTCAAGCAGCACGCCCTTCTCCTTGTAGCGGAGGATCTCTTCCATCCAGTTTAGGGTGACCTCAGTTGTGCCGATGTCCGGGATCGGAAGCGTCAGCGCTGAGAGGACCTCGGTTTTCTGTGGGGGTTCCCCAGGTGGCTGGCTAGAAGCCAATCAAGCCAGTGCGTCTGCTTAGACGTCATGGGCGCGGGGTATCCTCGTGACCACTAGGTGATCGAAGCGAGCCGAGAGCCGCCGGACCTCGGTGAGGTATCACGCCATGGTCGGACCTCGGGCTTCGTAAGTTCCATTGATGTGGCCCGCCACCAATTGGGAATCGGTGAAGGCTTCCAGGTTCTGTACGTGCATCTCAAGGGCGAGGCGTAATCCCAACAGTAACGCCTCGTATTCGGCTTCGTTGTTGGTGGCTTTGAACTCCAGCCGAAGCACGTGTTCATAGGTTTCTCCATTCGGGCTCCTAAGGATCATTGCTGCCCCTGCTCCTCCCGATGTGGCAGACCCATCGACGTATAGGGCCCAGGCTTACCCGTCCGACCCCTGTCCAGCGAGACTATTTTCGAGGGTCGGTTCAGTAATGAAATCAGCCAATACCTGGGCTTTTATCGCCGTTCGAGGTGCATATTGGATGTCGAATTCCCCGAGCTCGACCGACCACTTGAGCATTCGACCCGAGGCGTCAAACTTGAAGAGGATTTAGTGCAAGGGTTGGTCGGATATCACTTTTATCGTATGGGCCTAGAAGTAGGGCCGCAACTTTCGGGCCGTCACTATTAGCGCCAGCGCCAACTTCTCTATCGGTGGATAGCGCTCTTCGGGTCCGACAAGGATATGACTGGTGTAGTAGACGACCTGCTGCATTGCTTGATCCTCCCACACCAGCACCGAGTTGACCACATGTTCCGAGGTCGCCAAGTAGAGACCCAAGGTTTGGCCCGGGCGGGGCGAGACGAGCCAAGGCAGTTGCCCGAGATGCGTCTTTAGCCTGCTGAAGGCTTCCTCGCATTCCGGAGTCCATTGGATGTCGTCCGCTTGACGTAAGGCTCGGAAGAAGGGGAGGCACGTATCTCCAAAGCACGACATGAACCTCCCGAGTGCTACCAGCTTCCCAATAAGGCGTTGTGCTTCCTTGACCGAGCATGGAGATTACATTTCTATTATGGCCTGGACCTTCTTTGGGTTGGCGCCTATCCCCCTCTGGTGGATGACGAAGCCAAGGAACTTCCTCGACTCGACTCCGAAGGTGCACTTTGCAGGATTGAGGTGCATGTTGAACCATTGGAGGCTTCGGAAGGTCTCGACCAGGTCGGTCAAGTGGGTTGCTGCCGACCTGCTTTTGACAATCATGTCGTCGACATACGCCTCCATGTTTCTCCCGAGCTAGTGCTTGAATACTTTGTTGACCATCCTTTGGTGGGTGGCGCCAGCATTTTTCAGACTGAAGGACATGACCTTGTAGCAATAGACCCCTTTGTCAGTGATGAAGGCGGTGTGCTCTCGGTCTTGTGGTGCCATCCGGATTTGGTTGTAGCCCGAGAATGCGTCCATAAATGCGAGGAGCTCATGGCCCACGGTTGCGTCGACAAATTGGTCTATCTTCGGGAGGGGGTAGCAATCCTTGGGGTATGCCCGATTGAGATCGGTGTAGTCGACACACATCCTCCAACTTCTATTATGTTTCTTAACAAGGACTACATTGGATAGCCACCGAGGATATTTCACCTCGGTTATAAACCCGGCGTTGAATAGACGGTCTACTTCGTGGCTGATTGCTTGCTGACACTCCGAGGCAAACCTTCTAGGTTTCTTTTCGACCGGAAGCGCCTCCGAGTGAACGTTCAGGTGGTGTTGTACCACCTCGGGACTGATTCCTGGCATGTCCTTTGGGGACCAGGCGAAGATATCGATGTTCTCCTTCAGGAATTGCACAAGTTGGACCTGGTCGGACTTTGAAAGCGTTGTCCCGACTTTGACAACTCGATCTGGGCGATCACTCCTCAGGGGGATTTCAGTATGTTGCTCCATCGGTTGTGGATGTGCTTGAGTTTTAGGATTGTCCCGAGGATCGAGATGGGTTTGCTCGGGTCGCGGCCTCTTCGTTATGGACACGGCCGTCAGGTAACACTGTCTGGATTCTCTCAGGTCGATTTGCACCATTCCGACTCCTACCGAGGTTGGGAATTTCATGGCCCGATGGTAGGTGGAGACGACCGCCCTAATCTTGTTGGGTGTCGGGCGCCCGAGGATCACATTGTATGCCGAGGGTAAGTCGACAACCATGAAGGCGACTATGACCGTTTTGGTTCTCGGCTCATCTCCTATGGTGACTGGGAGGGAGGTTGTCCCGAGCGGGGAGACTGATTCTCCCGTGAATTCGGTGAGCGCTGACGCCATCGGGGAGAGCTCCTTATTCATGAGGCCGAGTTTTTTAAAGGCATCCAGGTATAGAATGTTGGCGGAGCTCCCTGTGTCAATCATTACTCTTTTTATCTTCACGTTGGCTACGCGAACCGAGACCACCAGGGCATCATCATGGTCCGAGAATTCCACCTCCGTGCCAAACGTGATCTCTACCCCGTACCACGGTCTCCAGCGCTTTTCCACCGTGCTCCGTGCATATGCCTTTCTCCCCGTGGTGCTACTTGCACCGGAAGCTGGTCCGCCGACGATGACGTCGATTTGCTTTTCGATCGAACCCTTGGGCCGAGGGGATGGCTCCCTCGGCTTTTTGAGAAAGTGCCCGAGGTGTCCTCGATAGATAAATTCTTCGATTTGATTCTGCAAGTCGCGGTAGTCCTCTATATCATGGCCGTAGTGTCACGGACAAAATTGTAAACGGCTTGTTCGGTGTAATGCTTATGCATGTCCGTGTCCCTTTTGGTTGGTTGTTACTTGTAAAGCTTGTAAAGGGCTTGCCAAAGGCAAAATGCCCCATTTGAGCGAGTTTGTAAGCCATTGTAGGCTTGTACATAAAGCTTGCGTCGAGTGCATACTTGTACTAGAATTCGATCTGTAGTGGACCAATTTTATGCCTTTGTTGTGCAACCGTTCTGAGCTTGTAATATCCATGGTTGGAATGTTCATCGGCTATAAAGTTTTGCCAAAAGAGTGGCTTGCGGATCCCGTGTGAAGCGCTTTCTCTGTCCCGTCTTCTCTTTCGTTGGTCCTAAGGGATTGTAGGAGATTTTGGGGAGGCTGACCTTTGCGGTGATACGCATTGGTGCCGCACGGCTTAGGCAAAACCCGCTAAGTCCGTGACAGATGGTATCAGAGCGGGACAAGCTCACTTACAAACACTTAGCATGCAAACGTGGGGGACCTAGCGAGGCACCACGAGTACAACAAGCTAAGAGGAATTGCGGAGCGCACAAAGGTCGGGATGGCTGAGTTCGAGCAGTGGCTCGACGTTAACACCCAGACTTGACAGTGCTCGAGGCAAGCAGAGTGCTTGGCAAAGGATGAGACCGTGCAAGGTGGAGTGGGTTGTTCAACGATCGAAAGAGTTGTAAACTCAAGGAATTCGATACTCATGCATGGACTTGCATGCGGACGATGGATTGTTCACGGCCATCCCAAGGCAACCGAAGGTCGGCGCCATGGAGCATTAAAACTTTCTCTTCGGCATGTGCAGGATATTTTCGTAAGAGGCTGAAGTGTGCAGCAGGTTCAGCATTTTGCTAGACCCGGAGAGGGGTGCAAAGTCACGAGTCAGTATTGGTGAAGTGTCACAATCTAGCAAGTGCATTTGCAAAGCGAGTGGACACAGCTTTGTTCAAAGAGAGGGAAGTAGTCCAAGAGGATGGTGGTCTCCTAAACTTCCAAAGGAAGGATGCGAAGAGAGAAGTTGCTCCAACGGGGCAGATACCCAGGAGGGATAAGTCTCGGTTCTACAGAAGTAGAATCATGTGCAATGAACCGCATTAGTTGAGTACCTCAAGACGAAGCTCGATGGATCGAGTGAGCGGTAAGGAGTCATTGCATGATCTCGCAAGTGGTGATGCGTTGGTGGACGCATAGCGAGATCAAGTGGGGGAGCAACCCAGGCAACACAAAGTGAAGGCACACTTGGAGCCGATAGCGAGATCGGACTCAACAGAGGGCTAACCCGTGGAATGGTTGGCGTGAGGGCCACCATTAACGCAATGCAAATCGAGAAGCGGAACAACTTGGGGGTAACTTGTTGATGTACCCAAACCGCATGAAGGGAGTTGGCAAAGAAGATAGAACGTGGAGCGGAGGCGTGGAGCTTTCCTTAGGCAGTCAAGGACATGGACTCTTGCAGAGACAAGTAGTAGGATCATGTCGTTCCATGAGTTCTCTATTCGATAAAGCGGACTCATCTTGTATGGTGCCAAAGACGAAGGGAACTTGAGGCATATGCACCTCGTCTCGGTGAAGCATTTGACGGAGTAACTAAGCGATACAACTTGCATGGCGAAGTTGGTGTTAGTAGGCCTTGCACGGGCAAGAGGATGCTAAGCGCGATGCTCTTGAAGAATATGCCACGCGTGTTGCTATTCAAGTTGCCATGAGGAAAGTGGTGCGCAGCCGGAGATTGTCTTTGGTAGGGCGAGTCCCGATCCGCAGACAAATGTGCACCTATTTCAAATGGGCTGTGGGGACTTCGAGGAGCTGCTAGGCGATGGACTATCCTAGAGCTAGGCTTCGTCCGAGTGTGACCCGAGAGTGGGTGGACGAAGGTTGATTGCCAAAGGAGCGAACAGAATCGAAGTGGGCGAAGGCCTGCGATGTGTTGGCGAGTCCACACATGGAGATATCGCGAGCCGAGTTCATACCACAGGATCGAGAATGCAAGGAGATGTCACCAGCGATGACATGATGATGCGGGATCGTGGTGGAATGGTTCGTGGCAAGTCGACACACACGCGTGAGTCCCACGGGGGACTAGATCATGCAGAGGTATGATCGGGAGCGCGACTAGGAGCTCCAAGTCGGTGAACAACACGACGGCAAGAAGAGCTATGGATTGGCGGTGAATGCCATGGTTTCGCAAAGGCGGTCTTCGTGCGTGCACCGAATGTTGCATTGAATGGAAGCCTTGGACATCGCTTATGCGGGGTGTGCCTATCGAGGAAGAAGTTCGATGCAAGTACCAGGGAGTCCCATGAGGACCGGATCATGCAGAGGTATGATCGGAACTACCGAAGAGTGGAACGCTTGAGCTCACATTCGCTTAAGGGAGCCCGGCAAGTCAGAGGACAAGGTCGAGTAAGCGAGCGTTGCGACCAATGAAGCTAAGGAGAACAAAAGCGGTGCAAACCTCGCAACATGATGGCGAGGCCATAATGGGAGTCGCGATCTGTCTTTCCATCGACCAAGTAGAATTGCTCGAGAACACAGAGGTGTTGAAGCGGATGGTCGAAAAGGGCGAGGAAGCAATGACGAGTCCAGAGGGACTCACTACCCAAGATCGATCATCTGGTTAGAAGGAAGGTGGACTCGAGGAGTGCCGCATTGCGTGCAGCAGAGGCGATCTACCGATCACGAAGAAGGGATGCAGATCGAGACAACGGATAGTAGTGCCATGGGCATTGTAGTGTCATGGTACCGCAGAGGCGGACTTCCGGAGTCATCAATCCCTTGCTCATAGAGGGAGAGCGCTTGGTCGTGATATGAGCCGTGGAGGAGGAGAATGCTTTGGCAAACTCCATGAACCAAGACAAGGCTGAAGGGCAGAAGCCAGAGAACTTCGTAAGACCGGTGTCAATAGACTTTCCATCAAGATGGCCGTAAGTGAAGGACTTCGGGTCGATGCAAGAGTGCATGACCAAGGATCGAGCAGCAAGACGCATGTTGTACCTTTGCTACTCGGAGAGTCGGCGGCGAAATGATGGAGGTGGTACAATCCCATAGGCGACGAAATCTATCGGAGACTTACTCGAAGTTGGAGTGATAACTTCTTGCATTCCGTTTCAAGGGCAATGAGAAGGCGAATCATAGTAGCCGACTCGTATGAAGGATTGCAAACACTTCAAGTGCTTCTAAGTGTGAGCTAAGAGCGCGAAGTCTAGTAACCACTTGATGCACGGTACAACTCGAGGAGGCGGGCGAAGTCAAGTAACCTTTACCTTCTCAACTCTCAAGAGAATGGGCGAAACCGAGTACCCAGCTCTCTTAGTTATCTGGCGAGGAGCTCTGCAAAATTTGAAGACCCTTCAAGTAACTAATGGAAGATAACAGATTGTCAAGTCTCACTAACGGTGATCGGTGCTACTTGAGAGTAGATCGCGCTTATTTCCCAATCGAATGCCAATCGGAAGCGGAAGTGATGCGAGCCTACTTGGGCAAGACAAATAAGTGGAAGAAGATTCGATGGGCAAATTTTGCGGAGGAAGGACACGAAAACTTTAAAGGTTGCGGCGATGCTCGTTAAAGCTCCAACAAGCATCCATCCAGATTCGAAGAGACAAGAAGAATTTGAAGATCGGCGCGCTCAAAGATGGTCTTTTCCTTCATCGATGAATCCGCAAGACTCAAAGAGGATCAAGACAACTTCGCCGACCCCACACCGAGTCGAGTTATTGGCGAGTTGAGCGGCATGGCGGATTAAAGTTCGACGACTCAACAATAACAAGTGGAGAGCAATTGGGAGCCAAGAGGCGCATCGCAGCAGAAGCAGAAGATCGAAGATCCAACAAAGAAAAGAAGTTGCAGCGTCAGCAAAGGCTTCGACGAGGACGTCAAAGGAATAAGTGGAGGAGAATGTCACGGACAAAATTGTAAACGGCTTGTTCGGTGTAATGCTTATGCATGTCCGTGTCCCTTTTGGTTGGTTGTCACTTGTAAAGCTTGTAAAGAAGGGCTTGCGAGGCAAAATGCCCCATTTGAGCGAGTTTGTAAGCCATTGTAGGCTTGTACATAAAGCTTGCGTCGAGTGCATACTTGTACTAGAATTCGGTCTGTAGTGGACCAATTTTATGCCTTTGTTGTGCAACCGTTTGGAGCTTGTAATATCCATGGTTGGAATGTTCATCGGCTATAAAGTGTTTGCCAAAAGAGTGGCTTGCGGATCCCGTGTGAAGCGCTTTCTCTGTCCCGTCTTCTCTTTCGTTGGTCCTAAGGGATTGTAGGAGATTTTGGGGAGGCTGACCTTTGCGGTGATACGCATTGGTGCCGCACGGCTTAGGCAAAACCCGCTAAGTCCGTGACAGTAGTCTCGGTGGAACCTACAATATTTAGACCGATCTTTGTTAGTGGCTTTTACCGGGTTGGGTTCCTGCAGGAGCCCCTTCTCCCGGATTTGAAGGAATATTTCTGTTCGAGAAGCATTCAAGGGGAGCCTCGGATGCGGCAGTTCAGGTCGGTCGGGTCTTCTTGGGGATGGTTTTGAGACCGACCTTGAGACCGCTCCTCGGGTCGAGTCGATCCGAGGTCTCTTGTTGTCCTCGCGCTTCCCCGCCATCAGGTTCTCAGCGGCTACATATTGATTTGCACGTTGGAGCATCTCGGGCACGGTTGTGGGCGGTCTCTCGACTAGAGACCAGAAGAACCTTGAGGGGCGTAATCCCATCAGGAACGCCTGCATGATCAAAGAGGGGTGAGCCTCGGGTATCCCTCGGACCTCGACAGGCGAAGTGCGCGACGAACTGCGAGAGCGCCTCACCATCGCGTTGGGGCAGTGCGAGCGTGGCCACTTAGGGTTTTGGCCGTATGCTGGCCAGGAAGCTTCACTCATGTCCTTTCGCGAGTTGGTCGAACGAGGAGATCGAAGCTGGTTAGAGCCGGCTGAACCACATCCGAGCCAGTCCCCTGAGCGTGGTGAGGAACGCCCTGCACATCCAAGCATCCGAGGTGCCGTAGAGGACCATCTGGGTCCGAAAGGTGACGACATGCTCCGTTGGGTCGAAACCACACCTCAAGAGCCAGGAGTCTGACGTTGAGAGGGACAGGCTTATCCTGGATTTCGAGGGTGAAGGGGGATGCTCCTAGGGCATTGTCCCCGACCTCTCCCCTGGATTTACGAAGTTCACACTGGAACTCGTCCAGACGTCGATTGATCGAGGACAATTAGGCCCTGAACGAGTCATCGGTCGAGCCAAATGACACGGTGTCGGGCTCGGCGAACGACGGATCGGTTGAACGAAGACCGAGAACACTGCGCTCGGGAGTTATCCCCGGGCCCCCGAGTCGCTCGCCTGCCTCTTCCTGCAGTCGTTCGTGAGGAGCTGGATTTGTCGGGGGGACGTCGAGCGGCTCCGAGACGAGCATGGGTGGGCTCGGCGCTTGAGGGCTCGCTAGGCGCACGAACTGTGGGATGAACGAAGCGACTGCTTGGATTATTCCGATCAGGGCTTACACTTGCCTTGACAAGTCAAGGAACACCTCGGGCAAGACGGCCGAGGGTGCTGGAATACTTCCCAAGGGGGATAACCCGGGGTCATTGAACAGGCGCCGGTAGCAATCCGAGGTTTGGTTCGGGTGCCCCTGCCCACCTGTGCTGCAGGGGTCGGGCCTACGACGACGAGGTGGGCAGCAAGCTGCCCTTCGACGAGGCAAGCCCCTGCGTTGGTCGCGGGACACTCCTGTGACATCGACCCTCCTTCTAGCGTCAAAATGTTATCGAACTAATGTGGCCACCGGTCGACGTGGCGGGCTGGCCTGGTTCGATCGTCGATGCTCCGGAACGTGTCCCGACTTGGTCCGTGACTCCCCGAGTGCTCGGCACTTGCAAGAAGGCCTAAGTCGGGTTCGGTCCCGACTTGGCCCCTCCGACGATCAAGTCAGTGTGGGAGTAGTTTGGTTTCCGTCCCCCCCCCACCCCCTCTTCCTGAAGCCAGGTGGGGGGCTTTATATTCATGCCCGGGTCGACCGTACGCACTTGGCCAGTGGCAGCCTGTCCCTCGGATGGCGGGTGCGTACCTTGGTCCGGATGACGGTCGACTCGTACAGGGCAGCGACGTGCAAGATGGCGCTGTGCGGCATCGTTCCATGCTTTCGGGGACGGCTGCTCCGTGCGGCGCCGCCCCGGGCTTTCGGAGATGGGCTGCTTCGTGCGGTGCCGTCCCGAGCTTTCGGCAACGAGCTGCTCCATGCAACTCCAGGCGGCATGGAGCAACTGTCGCTTTCGACCTGAGGTGGTAGGTCGGACGTGGCATCCTACATCAGGCTGTGGGTCGTGCTTCCGTGCTGATGTGTCCGCTGACTATCTCCACATGGGTGGTGCCAGAGTATCCCCTATCACCGACCACAAATAGTTAGGATCAAGGTCTGTAGTTTGAACCGTCGGCCCGTCGGCGATGCGTCTGTCCGACAGCTGAGTGCGCGGACCGCCTCTACGGGCAACTCCATTGGTTGATACGGAGATATATCGGCGGCATGGAGCAAATTTCGGCCGTTCGCGACGACTGGTTCGGTAGGTCGATTTAAGACAGATTCTGCATCCTACATCGCGTCGATTCGTGGTCAGTCGTTCGTTAACGTCGATTTCGACTTTTGGTAACAATATGTGTTTCGATGCGCCGCGTGACTATCTCCACATGGGTGGTGCCAGAGTATCCCCTATCACCGACCACAAATAGTTAGGATATTACAACTTTGTTATTGTACTAATTGTAACAGCTCATAATATTTCAAGATATATGCACCTCGGAAGGACATTTAACTTAATGTTAAGAAACAACTGGAGACTTCTTAATCCACTCCTAGTCAAGTCAGAAAAGGAGATTTGGTATTTATTAATTCTTTTCAAAGGTATTTAAGTAATTAAGTTCTTGTTTAACCGAATACAACCAAAAACTTAGAATTTTTTTCTGTAAGACCTCTTAGAAAGATATCCGTGAGAGTAATCATCAACATGCTCGAGAATTTGTTACTTAATGAAATTAAATATGATTAGTTTAGAGTAAATAATCACATCTTCTCTATGTTTTATCTTCAGGACATCTTTTTTCCCTCAAATTGGAGAAACCCCAGATAGGAGGATTATCTCCTATCAATTTGGTACCAAAACCAGTCGGGTCTCAATGATCTTCATGCTCTGAAGTCTAACCTTCCTGATGACAATGACCATCTCACATGATCATCTTCAGAAACTCTCGTGGATATCTACTATGCATTACCATTTTCCTCCTGGTTCTATGACAGTTTACAATGTTAACTACACAATTTCTTACATGCTCCAATACCAACCAACACCCCTTAACACTTCTAAACTGTTACCTAACCCAACCACAACCATCACACCATGTTCATATGGGCATATTTACAAAGAAGTGGCATATTTCCAATGCACTTGCTCTCAATTGACAACCCAACAATTTCTACACCATCTCTATTGCCACCTGCTATACATATTATGGATTACCTTACAATTTGTACAGGTTCCCATACTTCTAATGCAGGTCTGATCAGTCTAGGAATGTTTCTGAGTACCCTCCTGCAGCAATAAAGATATCAACTAATCTTTTGGATACATTCTTGTAGTGATGCCTTCAAGAAACTTTAGTACTCCTTTGCAGTAACAGTGTCCCATATTATCTTTTCAAGCACCCATCTATAAGGCATTCCCAATATATCCTTCTTGGCAACAGCCCATTGCAACAACTACGCCGGTTCTCAGTATGTAACTCCTTTGCCTATGCCAGCATTGACTTTATTGTAGTCCTTGTCCACCATGCCTTTGATCTTGATTGGAGTGTGGCAACATAGGACAATCAATAAGAGCAGTAGTAGGACTCACGGAGATTGAAAAAAAAAAGTGAGTGAAGAGAGAAACACAGAAGAGGATTCAATCAAAGCACACTTGATTTGATAAAAATAATTTTAGCAAAGTAGGATACAAGTAAAGCATGTTCAAACAAATAATAGAACTTAAAGGGATAGATGATAAATGCAGCCCTTCTTGAATGATTCCCTTAAGTTATTGAGGTTGCTCCACTTTTCGAGTACAGTAGAACCTGTTGCTGCTCTATTAAAAAAGAAGTCATGGTCTCGATGGATTGTGTCAAGTAATGTATAGCATAACAAGGATACTGATAGATTTCTAGGACTTTACTGCTTATGCAATGATTAAAGAGGATAAATAAGATAATGGGAAGTGGAGAAGTTAACAAATAAAAATCTTGGGCTCATGCTGAGTCTTTAAGCTCACTCCAGGAGAGTGAACGTGACCTCACACCGATCATGCATATTTAGAAAAGAAATTGCATTCAATCGACAATAGGAAAAAGAAATTGCATTCATTCTTTAGTGTTCCTATTTACGTTCCTTTCAGTCATTCTATAAGCCCCCATGTATAAGAAGAAAGAATTAAAATGTAAGATAAATACAATCAAGAAAAATTAGAATACATTGTTTTTAGCTATTAGAATTAATACTTCAAGAGTTAAGAGTTCGAGATGTTTTGTTTAGTGGAACTATGGGGGTAAAGAAGTTACCAATAAAAATATTTTTTTCTTCAATAAAATCTCTTAGTAAAGCTATATATGAGCAGTCTTAACTCTTAAGCCCTTGAGGCAGCTCAGAGAACTCGATTATTTTTATGTAATAAATGTAGACCAGTACACATATCAATAAAAGAAGAAAGCCTGGATATGCATATAAGCAGAAAATAATTTACACAAAGAAGTAGAAAAATAAACCTGAGAGAAATATCCCTGGAAAGCAGATCCATATAAAGAAGTAAGATCAACCCCATAATAGTTGCGCTGCTGCCAAAAGAGGGCCTACATAATCACAATTAGAGAATGTTATGCACATATCAGGGCTGAGCATAATAACACTTTTTAATGAAAAATATCACTAATGACAAAGCCAAACAAAATAGACCAAATACTCGGAATAAACAACAAAAAAATTGTAACCAAAAATGTATATGACACAATAGTAATTCCAATGCATGAAAAAGCAACCAAACTAAATGAAAGCTCAACGAGTTATAGAAATTAAACAACTACATTATATCTAATGCATTAGAGGTTTTAATGCCTCTTTCTTTAATCAATGAAGAAGAAGGCTTTATGACACAAGTACCAAAATACCAATATCACCTCAAGGGCAGACCAGCATTGGAATGGGGTGGTTGGAAACTTTACAAGTCAACTAATATGTTAGAGGCTTTAATGCATCTATCTTTAATCACTGAAGAAGCAGACTTTATGAAACAAGTACCAGAATACCCAAATCACCTCAAGGGCAGACCAGCGTTGAAACGGGGTGGTTGGAAACTTTACAAGTTAACTAAAGTGTTAGAGGCTTTAATGCCTCTCTCTTTAATCACTGAAGAAGCAGGCTATATGAAACAAGTACCAGAATACCCAAATCTCAAGGGCAGACCAGCATTGGATTGGGTCGGCTGGAAACTAGACAGGTTAAGTATAAAACCTTGAACAGCATCTTGTCTATAAACATGTGTATCTGGATCTCTTCAACATTATTGCTGCAGCGTCAAAGATCAAAAAAAGGCTCAAATAGAAAGCAGACTAGACTCCATCAAACTCGGATCAGTCAGGAATAGCACAAATTGATCTTAAAAGAAATTATACCAGATAAAATTGATGATACTGAAGCATAAGTGGCAAAGAGATATTAAATATTTCAAAGGGATAAAAAGGAAACTTAAATTATGATCTGGATCACTTTTGATAAGGCTGATATGTACTGAAATATAATTAATTTATCCAAACAAGCCTTGAAAGACAGGTTAATCCTAATATATAATCTTTGATACACAGGTCACAAGTTAGCCTGTGGTAACAAAGCGTATGACACATCAATCAGTGTATCACCAGGTAGTATATTGCAAATGAATCCTGACTTGCAAGATGATTTGATAAAAATCTTTGAGTCAAATGTCTAAACCTTATATAGCAAAAAAAACTGCCTTGTAACATTTCCCCAAATTAATATTCTCTTAAGAGGGTCATGATCACCAGATTTCAAAAGAGCTCGCATAATGTTTCAAGGCCTGTATAGACATGAACTTCCCTGAAACTATTGCACCAGTATAGTAAAGGATAAAAGCTTAAGCACAAGCTTTCTCCAAGTTGAACTTGAGTCAAAAAATAATAATAATTTCATATCCAATTTAACCAATATGACGTCCTGATCCATTAGCAGAGCTTAAGTGTGCCTGAACAATGTAGCTTCCTACCAGGGCACCTTTTAAACCATTAATCGACACTCTTAGATAATTTTTTTCATGCAAGCTATGTACTATAATGATACTAAAAACTAGCATTTGATGACCAGAAAGCAACATTGGAAAACAAACAAGGATCTCATTATGTATTCTGGAACTTAAATGTCACCATGTTGAGACTATGCACAGTAAGGACTCAATTTTAAAGAAGTCGACACTAGTGCATTACACTAACCAAAAGTGCACATATTTACAGAACCCACAGGGATGTTACATGGGCTGCCTTCCTTGTTTTATGCTACTTAATTTTCCACCATTAATTAAACAAAGATTTTCTACTAGCAACTTGAACTTTAATATTGTAAATAGACTTACAAAGCACCAAACAGATAATTGCAGGAAAAGTCTATTTCTTAACAAGTTCTGTGCAACAGAAAAAAAAAAATTACAAGCTATGAAGACCATATCCATGTCAGATCTGATTAGCCATGCAAAATAAGACGTTCACAAATTTTTGAAAGAATTCAAATTCAGCTGCAAGTAAATTACGGTATACTAGATATATCACTCAGCCACTGTGATTAAGTTATAAACAGAATGGATGATTAAGTTATAAACAGAATGGAACTGGTTCTGAATCAGCATATCTTCAAAAGCATAAAAAATAACTTCAGACACACCTATGCAATCATGATGCAAGCATAGATTGGAACAGAAAAAAATGCATTTAACCAACAAGTACCTTATTTGCAATTTCAACATAAAGATATTCATCGCTAAATGGTGCCATGTGTATCCTGCAAAGTCAGGAATCGAAAAGGTCAGCAGTCAGATGATAATGTTAACAAAATTATGGGACAAACAAATAAAAGAAATCAAATATCCATTTTTTTTGTAAAAACATAGTTTATTGACTTTTTGAGAGAGACAATGTGACACAGACTCTTTCAACAGAAGAAAAATCCAGAAATGATGTTCCAAGTTTGCTAAAGATGGTCAGTTATGCAATATCATGAGTTTGAGTACTAAACTAAGTTTCTACTTTCTACACAGTTTCAACCTGTATTATAAATGACTAACAAGCTAAGAAGAACCAACAACTGATATTACTTTCCATTGCAAGTTATAGAAGTAAACTGAAGTGACGCATTGGCATAATAACAAAGATCTAAAATATATCACGTCTACTTTGCTCCTTTAGAACATGCGCTAAATCTATAAATAATACTCGATTGCATCTTACCAATGTATATGACCAATCATCAATAATTTCCTCCAAGTCTCCATATTATTTTATTTGGTGTTTATTGTTGTCTGATTGTCGTTTGGAAGCTTCTTGACATCTGGATCAAGTACAGACCTACATCTTTAACAGCGATGTGGTTTTTAGTCTTGAATCAGATTGAAAGATCATAGGGAACAATAAATACTTTTTAGGAGTTGCTTCTTCTTTTGAATATAAAAAAAATGCTTTGGTGTTATCGAGGGTTACACATCGAGGTGTTTTGCTTTCTCAATATTGTAATTGTTTTAAGGAACAAAATTTGCATCATCATCTATTATTTAAGATATTTCACAGGACTGTTTTGGACATCTGTGAGTTGGTTTATGTTTAATTTTTTTTTAGAAGTACAGTGTTTTATCTTAAGGTACTGAGTTTTTTCTCTCTTTTTTTGGCAAAAGGATAAGTGGTGAAAGCTGTTTTTGATCTCAACACCTTGTGATGATTGACTACATCTTCACCAGTTAACACCTTCAGACCAATGTATCATCCCATATATGATAATTCAGGCATAAAGACATGTTTTTGCAAGTAAAGCATACATCATTTTGAGTCAACCGAAAGTCTGACATGATTAATTCTAGATGTCGATGTGGCTGCCAGGATGATGTGATCAAATCTGAGTAATCTTTCACATGCATGTTTCTTTTCCACTTGACTTTTGTTTGTAATCTTGCTTCATGTAATGGATAATCTCCTCCCCTCTTCAAGCTGAGTTTTGTTTGTGATCTTGTTGAATCTAATGTATAATCTACTCTTTATCTCTAAATTTATTACATTCCACATAATTTGTGTCTTCACAATGCATGTTTATGTTTAATACTTTAAAGATTATTTAATTAGAAATTTATTTCAATTAATAAAATATAATATAAAAAATATTGTTATGTTCATCATAATTAGTTGAAAATTGATAATAAAAGTTTGATTGTATTAGTTAACATCTCATGCTTAATGACTGATTTTTTTATATTATTAGTAATAATAATTTTTATTTTGCTTCTACTTTAGTATTTAGTAGCTATGGTTGTTTTTCCATTTTTTGTGTTTTTATTATCATAAATATTTTCAAAATATTATTTAATTAAACATACAGTCTGACCAGTTGACCCACTGGTTAAACCAGTGACCCAATGACCGGACTGTATAGTGTTTGTTATGAGTTCGTAAGATGATTTAATGATTGAGTTTGTTCAAGTCTTTGACCTAGATATCTCGTCTCCACCTAAATATTCTTTCTTTTTCACTTGTCTCTGATACCAACGATGACTTACATCAAATCGTATCTGATAATACTGACTATAGTTGTTTTGCACATGGACTTTGAACCAACAGCGTCCAATAGCAACCTAAGGAAAAAACAATGACCCCATGATTTGATCCACCCAACCTGAAAACACAAGAATTTTTAAAATCTACAGCAGATCTCAATGAATCTAGATACACCAGACCTTGATGTACATAAATTTTCTTCTCAAACTATTACAGCCAGTCAGGAAAGAGATCAGCACTAGATAAGGTATGAAAAGATGGTCAGCAACCTGTATGTATCAAGCATTGCTAAAAATTTAAGTTCCTTGCATTAGCATAGGAATGATAAACAGTTTTAAGTACCTTCCTAGGGATGGAAACATCTTCCCATCAGGGATAAGGAATCGATCCCTTGCAATTACATATGTCTCTAACATCCTTTCATTTACTAATAGGGTACCTGAAAATTTTTAAAGAAGATCAATGATAACATAAACCAAGAAAGGTCATTGTTTGTAAGCAACTTGTATTAACATCAGAGAAGATAAGCTTCTGATGGCTTGTTCCATGTAATGGTTCAATGAGTAGGAAGCTAATTCCTTTTGCAGAAAAGTCAAAACATCCCACAGAAACTGACCAATATGCATGTTTAATCAACCCAATTATACAAATCAATTGAATTTTTTTCATAATTAAATTCATATCAATAAAGGCAAAGCCTAAACCCAATGCAAGAACACAACGGCAATATAACACAAAAAAACTACCTGAGTCATCAATTAAAAATAAGAAAACAAAAATGTTTAATCACAATTCTGTGCAAAGCAATTGTTCTATGAAGCAAAGCACACTCAAAGAGTATGAAAAATAGTTGTGCCCAAGTACATGCTGCATCAAGATAACATCACATTCAAAATTCTTAAACTCTTATATATTTTTCCTTAGATTTTTTTTCTTTTTGAAACAGACCATATAATGTACTTATATCTCCACTTTTAAATAGTTATACTAAAACTAATATCTTTTAGGTAAATTTTAAAGATTTTAATCCCAATAATTATTTCACGCAGATCTCATGATTGTTAAATTGTTTTAGTAATAAAAATATTGCATGATTGATTGTAGAATTTCAGTCCCAGATGAGGGCATCCAGCACACACCATATCACATGAAACGATCAGAGCTGCACACTTGATCTTCCAAATGCACCTTATGCTGAAGCCAAACATTATGATTAAAGTTTTCATTCAAAATTACATAACAAAAAAATAAGGAATAAATCTCTCTTCCTGTATCCACAACATGTATTGAAATCCTAGCTAACAATAGCATGCCATGATTTTTCCAGAATATTAAAATTTGTATAAAGAAGATTATGTTATCCTTCCAAATACATGAATGTCCAAATTCCCAAACACATTTCATTTTTATGTATTCCCATTTGTTTCAAATACAAAAATATAATGCTCTCTCATAATTTGTTGAACATCTGATGGCATTACCATCATTACTAGTACAGAATCCGTTAAAGCTGTCTCATATTTGGCTGTTTCTTGGACATGGACATTTTCACCAATAGCTAAAATCAACTAGTGTCAACTGATTTAAAAGGGCTCAATAAATCTCTGACACTATCGCCCTACCATCGACTGACTTAAGCTAATGCTAGAGCTGAAATGACTGATACAGCTCATTTGTGCTCCTGCACCTCCCTTTCAGTCCCCCTCCATCCTGTGCAAGCCTCATGCTCTACACTAAATTGAAAAGTTCATGTTTTAGCATACAACATTGCTTATGATAATAGATAAATTCATAGTTAGATCATCCTACATTGCTTATGTAATAGCCAGCTTATTCCTACAAAGGTTTGGGCTATAGCTTGAGACAATATATGAGCACCATCCACATCAAAAAAGCTTGTTCTAAGTACATTCAAGATTTTTGCCCACAAAATTTTAAACATACAAGTTGGGACAAATACAGCATCACGAAAACAAGAGGAGGAGAAGGCAGAGGAGGAACAAGAAAGGGTGCAGGAGGAGGTGGTGGAAGAAGAGGAGAAGTGGAGGAGGAAAATGAGAAGGAGAATGACAGGAGGAAGGAGGGGCACAGGGAGGAAGAGTAGGAAATGGAGGTGGAGGAGAAGTCGTGTGGCAACAGTGAGGCTAGGTGGCAACAGTCAGAGATGAGGGGAGGGGAAAATGACAAGTGAGAAAGGGAGAGAGAGAAGGGGGGGATCAGAGATGAAAAAAGAAAATGAATAAACAAACAATAGCTGTCAGCTGTAAAAAATTTGAAAAAATAGGATATGGGTACCAGACAGTAGCCTTGACACCTGGTACCCCCCAGTTTTATCCATTAAAACCAGGCGGAAAAGCCCAGTTCAGGTGGATTATCGAGCAGTGACTCCTGATTCAGATCAGACAGGGCAAAATCCGCCGGTCCATGTCCCACTTTCCAATTGGACCGGTGGATACACATTGTTACGGATCAGTCTACTTGGTTTTTAGTACAGATAACACCAAGGAAGAGAAAAACTAAAAGTCAATAACAACATTAGAAACAAAGAAAAAAGCACCCACCCATTGGTTCAGAAATAAGTATATCTGCTTTCTCTGGTAGATCCACTTCCTCAATTTTACCTTTGATAACCTGATCATCATGAACCAGAAGATCATAAAATGAGTAGAGTTCTAAAATTAATTACTAAAGGAAAGTCCGACATGCCAACTTCAGTGATTAACTCTAGTAAAATCAAACCGTGATGCGCTGTCCAAGTGATGGATTTCCAGCAATAAGCCTACGTGCATATTCTGCCATTTCAGATGCTTCTACAGCATAAACGTGTTTGGCACCTGCCTGAATATAATGAACAGGATAATTACTTTGTTCTCATATGAATTAAAAAGTTTATCAATAAGCTTAAACATACCTGAGCAGCAAACAGTGAAAGAATGCCGCTACCAGCACCAACATCGAGGACAATACGACCAGAGAAATCTATACGGTTCTCAATCACTGCAGCATAATAGGTTCCTGAAATACCAAAGAAGTATAAGAATATAAATAAAAGATTTCATGGCAATATTCATAAATGAGAAAACTAAAAGTAGAAGTAAGCCAACTTGATTAGTGTGTTAAAAGCAAGAGTTTGTTCCTTCTATAACCTAATAACATAATACAAGACCAACAGATGATGACTGATAGATATCCTTATTGTACAAACCTGTCCTCACATAGTCTTGCAGCATATTTTGCTGATGTAGCAACTGTCCATAATAATGGAAGTACATCTTGGCAGAAGTGGCATCTATTTTATTATCAAATTTGCTTTTAGGAGTTGTTAGTGATCCATTCTCTAAAGGTCCACCTGAAAGTACAAAAAGGACCATGATTGAACAAGTTACTATCAATTTAATGAAACAATGACTTGCTTAGTCAAAATGAAGAAACACTATTTTGTCACAACTGACTAAAGAATTGTGATGTATATTATCCTAATTTTATTGTCAAAGTTAAGTACAACAGTTTTCAGGAATTCAAATTATTGAACTACATACAACATTTGAGGTCATATAAAGCCACATATGTGGCAACATAAGACTGCATACCGCATAAGACCTTGTAAGACCGCATAACAGTTAATGATTCAAAATATGGTGGGATTTTCATATTTCCATTAGAAAATATTTGAAACTTTCAGCCTTTAACTTAATATTAGAGAGTTTTGTCAAGCTTGTGTATATTACATTAGATTGTGATTATAGGATTTAAACATTTATCTTGTATGAGTTATGTGGTAAAACAGTGAATCCAACAGAAATCTAGTAGTTCTTTTTTATAATTTGTATATCTAAATGCAACTTGCCTTACCATGGTTGAATGTAAAGACATATTGTCAACTAACCATATAGTGTGATTATATTGCATGAGAAAGTTTATATTCACTATTTTAATACTTTTCTGAAATTAATTTTGTAAATTTCTTAAAATGGAACTTGTATATGTGTGTACGCATGCACCAATGCACCTGCATGCTACAGATGCACCATATGCAGCAACTCGACCACTGCATACCACTTCCACTTTTAGAAACTTTGATCCAGACATTGACAAAATTCATTACATTTTCAAATGGACTGAAGATGAAATAACATAATCCCAGAAAGTAAAACCAAAATGCAAAGATGTGTCAAACACCTGGCTGCATCCATGACAGTACACCACAATGGAAAAACAATATCAAAATGTGCCACGGACATGTGTCAAACACCTTGGTTTCATGGCTCACGCTACAATCAATGTCCAAGTATATGTTGAAAATTGTGATTTGCTATGAATTAGAGATGCCGACTTACAATTTCTTAGGTTACAAAGATGTTTGATAGCCTTATGAATTTATAAAAGGTAGACATCAGATGATCAAAGTGTCTTTCAAAATAAAATGTCATAATACAACTTGGAACAAGAACATAGCATCACAATGGAATCAAGGATCCGTATCATGGACCAATACTGGTTTTGCTAATGGTTTTGCTAACCTTTGAACCACTATGGTGTTAGTACTGGGTGGTAAATCGATTTGTGCTGCATGGTATCATAAAATGTAATAACAAAATAAAAGGAGTTTACCAGTATCAATCTTTATGTTTTGACACTGGTACATGGTCAAATAGGTAAATAACAGCCACGTACTCAAACATGATGCGTAAGTGTACTGAGTATCATATGATTAAAACAGCAATCCGTCACTCCAAGCAATTTTCAATGATAATATTCAATAAAAGAAACCAAGCCAAGTAATGCCTAGCAATTCATCCAAATTATAACTTTGTAACGAATTAAAAAACAGAAACACATGAAAGGCCCCTATGTCTAGAACCCTCAAATTGCATTTGCAACACAAAGTATGGTTTTTTCAAAATCTTTTTCAATGACTTCAGACCAAAGAAAATTAATACCACATGTCGGAGCTTGCTGCATAACCTCTAAAGTCACAGGTCATCCACTTGGAAATCAAATTTCATTTAAGCACTAAAAAACACAAAAAAGTTAGCTTCCAATATCCTTTTTTTAGTTTACTTAACCTTAAAAAGATCAAACAAAAAAAAGGATATATGCATTTTCCGCTAAGAGCAAAGATCTTAAAATGGTATCATAAAGACATTGTAGCAATTTCAAATAAATGATACCAGTTTTTGCAACAACCACTCCAAGCTTCCACTGTTCAAAGGCCAAATGAAAAGCTTTGGCTTCATCCTTTGTACTGAAACCTATCTTAAATACTCTTGAAAAAGATTTCTGCTTCAGAAATATCAGAAAAGGCAAATGCAGTTAATGGATTTGATTATGAGACAGGGAAGAGTTAGACAGTATCAATCTAAAAAGGCACACAGCTAGAATTTTCACAACCCATTAACAGTGAAAAAACATATACAACAAAAGAGTAACACAACCAAAGTGAAATAGACTAATATGTGCAATGCAGTTTAGCACAGATGCCAAAAAATTTTGGAAAAACTATCAGTGTCTATTTTACAATAAGCTTCTCAAAAGTTATTGTTCGCACTAGTGTTAATAAAGATTAAAGACAACAACGGACATGACTTGATACTTCCAATCCGAAAGTTTATGTTAAATTTGAACCATATGACCATAGAATTCAACAAAACCACCCAACATAGTTAAACCTCATGAACTAATTGAGTTTCAGATTTAGTCATGTTTGAATAAGCAAAGTTGTAATTTGTTAAGTATTTCATGATTTATTTATTTCAATAGAGTACAAGTTAATTATGATTGGTTAGAGTTAGTTATTAACTAGTTATAACCTGTTACAACAAGTTATGTTTTACAAAAAATGAAACCCAGCCCAACCACCCAACTGTCTAAATTTAACTGACCTTCTTCCTACTTACGCTATTGTTTAATCCGCACATGATGTGTACGAGGTTACCATATCGTCTAGAAACAATATTTTCAAAATTCCAGATCCCTCTTTCAGTAACCCTTTGTAAGATTACAAGATTAGCTTTTATCCCATAACTCCTATAAATAGAGATGTTTGTAATTACCAAATTAGTTTAACAGCTTATTATTTTCTCTCTTTTCACCTTTAAGGCTCTTATAGAGAGTCATTATCCAATCAAATTTACCCATAAAATCTTATCGATGTTTAAATTATGTACTCTTATAAGATTCTATTGTACTTTCTTGAGTAGAAAAGCATTTTAATGATTACATCTTACAGAAATTCTGAAAGATTTTAACACTTCTTGGCAGTAGCTATTGTTGTACCACAATCTTTTATGTACATTACCCATTCCTTATCATACTAGCATACGCAGAACATCTGATAAAGTTTTTAATTGAGATACCCAGGAATCCCAAAAAATTAAGTTTTTAGGAGAGGGTCCAACTTTAGAATTCCCTCTCATATGCAAGCCAGTCTAGGGTTGAAGTGTAAATGAAATCCATGTGTATGGTGCAGGCCCAAATGAAGAATTGGTATGTTTTTAATTAAACACTGAGAAAAATGAATATACATAGTCTTTGAACTCATGACCTACTTTGATACCATGATAAAGGTTTCATGACCAACTTTGATACTATGATAAAGGTTTTAAGTGGATTACTAGTCATTCCAAAAAGCTCAAAATTTTAAGAATGGGCCCGAAATATTCATTGTTTTAACAACATCTAAGACTATTCAATTTCACACCTTGATAAACAAGTCAACATGAATCATCAGCAGCTTTAACAAGTTCTACATATCTCCTCATATTCACTTTTTTGTTCAATCAAATTGTTCCCTCTTTTGTAACAGCAATTTCTACCAAAAAGAAATTAAAATTACATAAAACTCTTTTACGTTCTTATAATCTATTCCATGATAAGGGTATTATCAAATTTGACAAGCACACAGTGGAACACGGAGAAGGAACTTGTTAAACGAAATAAAAAAATCTACTGAACCAACTATGTGCAACCGAAAAATACATTATGAGAAAACATCAAAGAGAATGAGAATCAACCCTCATTTAAACATCATTAAATCAAATGGATGATTCAAGTAAAGTAACAAAACCTCTTCGGGGTCATCGTCTCCCGTCTCATTGGTCACGCACAGCAACTCTAGCAGACCTAACTTAAAGATCTGGACAACAAACAATCCGAAGACAAAGACAAGGGTAACAAAACATCACCCGCATTCTCCAGTACCCAGTACCATCAAACAAAGAAAGGCAGAAAGGCATCGAACCTGAATCTTCCGAAGATCGAGGTCAAAAACAGGGACGGGCGAGCACGGCTGGTGGAACCGAAGCCGAGAGCAGCCGGAGCGGTCGTCGGAGAAGAAGGCGGAAGCGGCGGAGGGGGAGGGAGCAGAGGACGAGAGGTGGGAGAGAGTCATGGAGGGAAACACCTGTGGGCTTTGCTTCTGCCCCAAAGGATCCTCCATTGCTTCGCCTCTCGCCCACTCTTACCTCCCTTCGGCTTTCAAAGGCTAGGGTTAGAGTTCAACGAGGGATCGGAGATTAGGGTTTGGTTAGGAAGCCGGTGATCGGGGTTTTGGACGGCGAAGAGCAGCGGCACCGTCTACGAAAGCGTGTACGAAAACGCTCTCTCATCGTAAAGAGAGGAGTTATACTGGGAAGGTTACGTTATATTCTCAAATCAGACACTATAATTTTTTATATTGCTATATGAATTAAAGAAAGTTTCTTTTCTAAAATAAGTCTCAAAGCGGTTTTATATTTGTAGAAAACTTTTCCGATTATATTTTTAATAAAATAAATTTTTATATATAATAACAGATGAATTCGAATTTGAGACGTATTACTCGTTTAATAATATACTAACTGATCCGATACCACAACAGAGATAAATATAAATAATACACTAATCTCATAATTTCATAAGATTAAAGCTATAAGTGTAATTTCATACTTATATTTATTTTGATCGTACCATGGTTAATTTATATGGATGAAATACGAAGTAATTACATAATTATGTCCTATATTTGAATTATAATAGCATGTAATCCTTATTCTTAAAAAAATTAATTTTATGATCTTTATAATTAAATTATAAAAATAAAATAAATAATTTTATTTATCCTAAGGTTATTGGTTACATTGATGAAAAATACAACATGCAAACTACATACGAGATTGGCATGAAAGTAATAAGCAAAAAGATAGTTTCAACGAGAAAAAAGATAATTTCAATGTTCATTCTGTTTTTAATGATGAACAACTTAGTGAGTCTCGTAAGTCATGAAAATGAGTTGAATAGGGTTCACGATAACACAATTAAATATGACCTCCATAGAGGAGTTAACAACGACGCCAACAAAGGCAAAGGCTCTCACGAAGAGGGGCAAGCCCAGTTACCTAGTCACCTAGTTTATCTCTCATTATATCGTCAGGATGCTCAAGGTGTGGTTGTCATCCCACCAGGCTTCTAGTATAGCGAGAGCGACTATTGTCATCCCGCTTAGTTCCTAATGTAGCGAGAGTGACCATAGCTTGGATGCTTAGGGTGTGGCTATCACCCCACTTGACTCCTGATGTAACGAGAGTGACCACTGTTAGGATGCTAAGGGTGTGGTTTGTTAGTTATATGTGCTCTATAAGCCAATCACGTGAGTGATGGCACCTATAATAAGTTGCGTCAATCTCTTGCTTATAATTACTAAGATTTTTTTATATTATCTAGATGTTTATTATGATATCCTTGGATTTATGCAATGGGAATCGGATCGTGATGAGATTATGACAATGAGACCGACTCGCCTTTAAATACAAACCCTAAATAATCTTGATTATAGGTTACTCGGGAGGGACGTCGAGATAACCGGACAGACTGGTGTGCAGTATACCCATCCATATAATAAAGGTGGTTGGTCTCATAGCTACTCGTGCGGGGACATTAAGGATACAGTGCAGGTGCTCATTGGAGAATAAGTTAACTAATAGATACACTTACAGAATGCTAGATGGTTAATGATACTTGATGTCAGACAGTGATTCTGTAGTCTCAGTTGTGTATTTGGTTCTTAGACTTGAGACACCAAAGACTCCTTATATGAGTACTCGATTCTTTGACGTCAGACTTATAGGTTTGAAAGTTTCAGATCCGGTACAGTCAGTTCTCGAGAATTGTAGCTAACCTTATGAATGCAATTGAGTATCAATAGAGGATCATCTACTCTCGGTATCATGAGAGAAATATCTCGTGTATTATTACTTAGACAAATCTCTAGTCATGATCATTCGGATTGAAAGAGAGAGAGTTCTTTGGGAGAATCCGATTAGAGTGAGACTCGAGTGGAAACCGTATGGGACTGACAGCATGATGCCCGATATACGGTCTCCGGGATATTAGATGGATGAAGGACTATAAGTACACAGTAACCGAGGACAGATAGGTCCAAATGATTGGATTCCCTTGTATCATCTAAGGACTACAGTGCAGTGGCCTAGTACGTCCGCAGTCGATGAATCGAGTGAATTATTATGGAGATAATAATTCACTGAGTCAGAAGGAGTTCTGATAGGTATGACTTACGACCAGCTCGATATTAGGCCTAGAGAGTCACGGACATATGGTAGGTATTGTGATAAGTAGAGGTTTGGATATAAGATATCCACCAAAGTTTCTATCTTATTGGATATACATTAAGCTCCTGAATTATTGGATCTTATAGATGAGATCCAATAAGAGCTAATAATAAATTATTGGGTAGAGACTCATTAATCTAAGAGGCTTGGGCAGTTGGATATAGATCCAATACCCAATAGGGCAGGATCCATTAATATTAAGTAGACATAACACCTCTATAAATATGAGGGAACTAAAGATTCATAGGCTAAGGTATTTTTGTTGCTATCTCCTATTCTCCTCTCCCCTCAAAGAGCATCTTCGTAGCCCCTATCGTGTGGATCACCGTTATAGAGAAGGACGCTTGATCTCTTTCATCCTCTCCCATATATTTGTAGGAATTTAGGGATATATGATCTCCCTAAGTATTATCTTTCTTATATATACAATTTTTTGTATCGTGATTTTTATACATCGATTTTGCATGATGACGAAACCTTTTCGTGAAAATATATGATTTTATTTTTTGTTCTTCCACTGCATATGTGATGTTGTCCCTAGATTTCCCAACATTATTGTTATCATCATCATCGCCAAGGTCATCCTCCCTGGGCCCCTCCTCGTAGCTGTGCAACCTAACACTTGCTACCATGTCCCATTCCAGGTACTCGCCCGTGCCACATTTGACATTTGCAGCACCTATATCATCCTCTTCTGCACACTCGTCACCTACAGATGGTTTGACATCGAGACTTGGATCCATGGCGAAGCCATATTCCTTCTCTTTTCAGCTTCCCTCCACTTATCCCTTAATGCAACGCTGCTCCTATGGCTCGCCACCTTATGCATTAGAGTTTACCACTTTCATCCTCTTCTAGGTGGCCTAGCTCGTGCTACCATGGAAGGTGATGCATGATATCAAATCGCTACAAAAAGCCCTCTCCCTTTCATTAATAAGTGCTAGGTCTCTTCCTCTTCGCTTAGCTCTGGTGACTATGATGAGAGACTTGAGGATGATGACCTTGGTGACGACGACAACGATGACTATACCTCGAGCATCCCAACCGTGATCCTTCTGTTGAATCTCGGATTTTGATGATGTAGTCAATTGATGGGTTATTTGATCTAATCCATATTATTGAGATAAGTATGGATGATTAACTACGATAACTTGAAGACATAAAGTAAATTACTGGAGTCAAGTTGTTGGGACTTCGAGAGTCCACTGGAAGTCTGAAGGATCATCGGAAGTGCTGCTGGAACCAATCGAGAAAGAATCGAGGACTTACCGAAGGTTTCAAAAGATTGTCAAAAAGATCATCGGAGGTTCGTGGAGCTCACCGAGAAGGTTCGGAAGCTTGCCAAAGACTCGTCGAACTCGACATAGAGTCTGGGAGCCTGCTCTGATTCCGTTGAAAGAAATCCGAGGGAGTGTCGGAAGTCCATCGAAAGTTCATCGGAAAGCTCACCGGAAGAAGACTTGACATTGCCAGTTTAAAATTGCTTAGAATTATGTTTCAATTTCGTAGTTAGCACGTAATTAGGATAAAGATTAGGTAATAATCTTGTTTAACCCTAGAATATGACAAATAAATTAACAAATGACTTATATGTTGTGTATTATAATATGATGGAATGAAAATATCTTATATGTTTTATTTTACAATTTAATTACTTTTGTCATGCTTTATAATTGAAAATTGGTTGATATTTTTAAAAGTATCGTAATAAAATTTGTATCGTATCGTAATGTATCACATGTATCGCAAATGCTTCTTTAAAAAAAGAAATTTTTGCTATCATATCATGTTTAATAATTAGTATCTTTTATTGATATGATAAGTTATCATTTGATGATGTATCGCTTAATGATATCATGCCTTGCATTTATGGTTTTTTTATATCGATATCATTTGATACATATTGTATTTCAAACTATAATTGGTATCTCTTGTCGAAATGATGAATGTCTATCATTCGACTTAAAAATAGGTGTTATGATATTATGAAAAATATGAAGTTTCGTATTTATGGATGAAAGAACATGCTTGTTAGGCATGATGATAAGTTCAACCGATGAAACTTATCGGTTTCGGTTTGAATTCAAAAAGATTGAATTTAAGTGTTTTCTTTCTCATAATATGGTATATATATAGGGGGAGTTAAGATTAACTCCATCATCAATTGATTGTCATAATAAAAAAGGGGAAGATTGTTGAATCTTAGATTTTGATGATATAGTCAATTGATCTAATCCATATTATTGAGATAAGTGTACAAGATTAACTACGATAGCTTGAAGACATAAAGCAAATTACAGGAGTCAAGTTGTTGGGAGTCCGAGAGTCCATTGGAAGTCCGAAGGATCATCGGAACCAACCAAGAAAAAATCGGTGACTTGCTGAAGGTTTAGGAAGTTCGTTTAAAAGATCGTCGGAGGTTCGCAGAGCTCATCGAGAAGGTTCGGAAGCTTGCCAAAGACTTGTCGAACTCGACATAGAGTCTGGGAGCTTATTGGGAGTCTACCATAAGAAATCCGAGAGAGTGTTGGAAGTCCGCCGGAAGTTCGTCGAAAGGTCACCGGAAGAAGACTTGATATTATTAGTTTAAAATTGCTTAAAATTATATTTCAATTTTATAGTTAGTACGTAATTAGAGTAAGGATTAGGTAATAATCTTATTTAACCCTGGTAGGGGCTAACTAGGCCTTATTTGGGCTGAAGTTAGGGCCCATTCAGCCTTGCTGGAATAGTCTAGCGGTGGCACCGCCATACCCAGGCAGTGGCATCGCCCCGGGAACAACTTCCCAAGTGTTCTGAGCGATGGTACTGCCCTAGGTCAGCGGTGGTACCATCAACTTTAATGCTTGGCAAGCGATGGTACCGCCAGACCACAGAGCCCGACAACTCTGTCAGGCGATGGTACCGCTAGTGCTAGACGATGGTATTGCTAGTACCCGATAAACCCAAGATGGGATACTTTTTGGCTCCATTTTTGAAAGCCAATTGAGTTTATAAATACCCCTCTTTTCTCAGTTGAGAAAGCACCTTTTGAGAAGTTGAAAACTAAGTCAGAGCTATAGAAAAACTTGTTTCAATAGCTTAAGTGTTCATCTCTCTCTTTCTTTATAAAAAATCTGTAAGAGAGTGAACCACTTATAAAAGTTTGCAAGAGAGGTATTTGGTCCTTCCCCTTCAAGAGATTTGATAGTGAAAGTTGGGAGCCTCATTGGAGGAGGCTTCAGAAGTGGATGTAGGTCTTTCGACCGAATTACTATACATCGCTGCATACTTTGATTGTGAGTTTTTAAATATTCTGCATCTTATCTTTACTTTGCTGCAAATCGCTCGGTTTTCTTCGCCCTACTCTCAATTGCATTCACTCGAACTATTCTATCTAAATCTTTTTTTCGTCGGATCAAAATTTCTATACGAATCAGCTATCTCCGAAATCAGTTTCAAGTTTACGAGTTTTAATCCGCTACACTAATTCACCATCCCTCTTAGTGCCGCTTAGATCCTGATACCTTCTCACTACACCAAGAATCAGGTAGGACGATGACCACACCCTGAGTAGCCCGATGGCGGTTGCTTTCATTACACTAGAAACCAAGTAGGACAATGACCACGCACTAAGTATCCCGACGACATAGCGAGAGTCCTTGTTGTCACCTTCTCCACAGAGGTCATTTTCGATCGGATGATCTCCAACCCTATCCAGCTTGTTGGATATCTTGTTGGATCTCCAACCATAGAAGAGACATTGAAATTATTATTTTGCACATCACTTTCTTATCAATCCAACACATGATATCTTGTGTTTTCTATCAATTTTTGTCAATGCAGTTAAGGATGTTAAGACAAATAGATTTATTATTTTTTATTTTTAAGACACTCAATATAAAATTTTTAAATATAAGGATCACGATATTAATAGAATAAGATAATATGTAATTAGCCTATAAAATATTTATTATCAATGTATTTACAAAGATATATGCTTAAACTTTTATTCAACAATTTCATCGTGAAAACGTTTCGAATTATTGGTATATCTCACCTATTACTGGTTATGAGCTGAATCAAGGCTATGGCACATGTCCACTCATATTAATCATGGTAGACCACGTATTGCAATGAACGCTACAAACCCAACGGTCATCCCAAAAGTTAATAGACACAGTTATCGATCTTTTTCATTAGAACCTCCATATGCTATCATCATCACATGTCTCAGCATCAATATTACTAGAATATATAGCCTTCCGTGTGGGAGACTTGGTATTTGTCGCGAATCATGGAGATGATAACGTGCCGTCCTTTTCGATGTCAATTCAGGCACGAGCCACACTTTTCCTCCCCACATCCGCGACTCTTCGACGATACTGCCACGAGGTAGCTTGGGCCCCGCCATCCCACAAACGTGGGGGCAGGTAAGAAAACCGGGCGGAACATGCAAAGCTAGAGAAATAATGGTACGGTGGATTCAAAAAGAAAGTAACATGTGATGACGGGCCCCACCGCCAACGGGTTCGAGCATATCCGGGCCCACATCTTTGCCGTCCGAAGTTTGAATCAAGCAACGCGGACCCGTCTTTCTCAACGGATACATAGTCCGCGTTTTGCTTGATGGGTTTCCTTTTATTTTCGGATTACCCACCTTGCGACTGAAGGAGGACGGCTCTACCCAGTCCAAATTATTGAATGCAAAAGTTGAATATGTTTCTTCAAAGCTCGGAGTGGTGTCCAGATTGGAAGACAAGTTCTGCTGTTCATCTGACCATAGAATCCTCAAATCTCAATTAATTTTGATGAATTTGATCGTATATAATATTAAATCCAATGATAAACCATGGATCCAAAATTTTATTTCTCATAAGATTTTCCGAGCTGCTCAACCGTTAATAAAATAGATGGAGGATTCAGATGAATTCCAAAATTGAATGCAAAATCAAAAGAAATCACTTCTCTTATCAGGCTTAGTTTTGCCCTTTTGCCTTCCCCTTTTCCAAATCCGCCCACTCTTTCTTATGCCTGCCTGCTGCTCTTCTCTTTCCATTTATATTAATACTAGATTTGAATTGGCCAAAGAGCACCCATTCCACAAAGCCATCCCACCGCCTACAGCTGTCTCCGCCCTTCCGCTTTCCTTCTACCTGCCCAACTCTGACAGCCTTCTTCTTCCTTTCTTCCCTCTTTCCTGCCTCGTTCGTCTCTTTCTCCCTTACGGAGAAGTTTTAGATACAGGAGTGCAGGTGCGTCTGTGACTCGAAGTGGCGGTAGTAGGAAAAGAAAGAGAGGTGTGACAGATGGGTTGGTGTTCTCGTCCTTCTCTTGCGCTTCTTCTGGTTGTGCTCTCGCTTTCCGTGGGCGGCTCCCGGCCGCAAAGAACTCCAACGGCGGGGGCGGCAACGCCCCCGGCTCCGGCTCCCGTACCGGTCCCGACCCCAGCCCCCGCGCCTTCGCCGGATTCCTTCTGCAACGGCATCTATCTCTCCTACGTCCTCGAGCGCCGGGAGAAGATCCACCCGTTCACCTCCGACCCGGCGGCACAGCCCTACGCCTTCAGCGCCACCGCCACTGTCCTCAACCACGGCGCCGCCGACCTCCTCTCCTGGACCCTCCTCATCCCCTTCCGCCACCGCGAGCTGATCGTCTCCGTTGGCGGAGGCGTCCTCACCAACGGCTCCGTCTTCCCCTATAACACTACCCTCGACGCCAAGGCCACCGCCTTCTCCGGCTATCCTAACACCGACCTGAAGACCGCCATCGAGACTGCCAACGATCGGTCGCAGATCGAGGCCAAGATCACCATCGTCGGTACCCTCTTCGGCTCGCCGCCCCCCGCCTTGCCTCTCCCGCAGTTCCTCGCTCTCGGCGACCCCTCCTACAGCTGCCCGCGGCCCACCGCCTACAACGATTCGAACCTCGTTGACACCTGCTGCGTCCCCGATCCCGATTACGTCCCCGAAGTAACCAACGTCACCGGCTTCCTCCCGCGCCGCTCCGGAGACCTCACCATCTCCTACGACGTGCTCCAGTCCTACGGCAGCAGCTACCTCGCCCTCGTCACCCTCGAGAACCACAGCCCCCTCGGTCGCCTCGACCACTGGCAGCTCTCCTGGGAGTGGGCGCGCGGCGAGTTCATCTACTCCATGAAGGGCGCCTACCCCTCCGTCGTCGACTCCTCCGACTGCATCTTCGGCAAGCAGGGCCAGTACTACCAGAGCCTGGACTTCTCCAAGGTGCTCAGCTGCAAGCGCAACCCTACCATCGTCGACCTCACCCCGTGGCGCTACAACGACACCGACCTTGGCCGCATCCCCCATTGCTGCCGCAATGGCACCATCCTGCCGCCGGAGATGGACCCGGATCAGGCCGTCTCCGCCTTCCAGATCCAGGTGTACAAGATGCCTCCCGACCTTAACCGCTCCGTCCTCTTTCCCCCGATCAACTGGAACATCTCCGGCACCCTCAACCCGGACTACCAGTGCGGCCAGCCCATTCGCGTCAGCCCCACCGCCTTCCCCGATCCGAGCGGTCTCTCTTCGGACAGCCTCGCGCTCGCCAGCTGGCAGGTGGTCTGCAACATCTCCCGCCCCAAGGGCGCCAGCCCCAAATGCTGCGTCTCGTTCTCCGCTTTCTACAACGACTCTGTCATCCCCTGCAAGACCTGCGCCTGCGGCTGCCCCGCCAGCAACCGCGGCCGGACCTGCAATGCCAAAGCGCAGGCGATGCTCCTTCCGCCGGAGGCCCTCCTGGTGCCGTTCGACAACCGGACCGCCAAGGCCCTCGCCTGGGCAGACATCAAGCACTACAGCGTTCCTTCCCCGCTGCCCTGCGGCGACAACTGTGGCGTGAGCATCAACTGGCACGTTCTCACCAACTACGACAAGGGGTGGAGCGCTCGGGTGACGCTGTTCAACTGGCGCGAGGACCAGTTCGCCGACTGGTTCCTGGCCGTGAAGATGGACAAGGCCTATCCGGGCTACGAACAGATGTACTCTTTCAACGGGACGGCCATGGGGGACAACACGATCTTCATGCAGGGCCTCCCTGGGCTGAACTACCTCAACGGCGAAGTGAACGGCACGAACCCAGACACCGATCCCAGGGTGCCCGGAAAGCAGCAGTCCGTAATCTCGTTCACAAAGACGAAGACGCCCGGGATCGATATCATCGGGGGTGGAGGCTACCCCTCCAAAGTGTACTTTAACGGGGAGGAATGCTCGATACCGGATCTGATTCCTGCGAATTGGGCGTTCAGGAGCAGTGGAGTTGGTGTGCTGAGACTGGCCCTGCTCCTGTTTGCTTCAGCTCTCATGCTCTGGGAGCTGTAGCTGGGGACCTGCCGATGCCCATTCTTTGGTTCTTTCAGTAAAATATGGAGCACCAAACTCCGTGTTTGGTGCTTCGAGTCAGAGGATTGTCATCAACAAGCAGCGATACAAACCTATACAAGAGCTGGAGTTTTGTTCACAGTGACGTTTCAGGAGAAACGGGTGACGCTTCTGCAGATTCGTTCATGTATGCTACTACTCTTCTGATTATGTTATCTTCTTTTGTTAAAATGAAGTATGGATCTTTGTATTTTCATTATGTAGCTTTATTATATAGCTCTGGTGCTCTCAAGCTTTCTAAACATGATTGTGTAGGAATCCAGATGAACTCGCGTACCATTTGCAAATTCAATATTTGACAAAAAAAAAAAAAAGTTTGTGAAGATCTAACTTCAATTCTCAGCAATTTCTGGATCCCTTGGTCATTTATAATTGGCTTATTATTGGCTTTAAAGGAGTCTGGTATTTAGTTTCGATATTGAGATTTCATCAAACAGTTAGTGGTGATATGAGATACTAAGATTTTCGATACTGTGATTAGATGACGTGTGATGAATCGGCTGATATTAGTGGGGGGTGTAAGGAAATATGAAGAAAGATTTTACCGGAAAGTATAAGTTATTATTTTTTGAATACTCACTACTGTTTTCCTACAATTGTCAGTAATAGAAAAAAATCTACTTATTTGCCGTGTATAAACCATATTAATTATGAATCACACGAAATTAATCGCTACAAATTCGCTCATCAATTGATTGCTTTATTTTGGTTGAGGCACTGTCAAACAGTAGACGCAATAAGTTCATAAATCAATTTCTTTTTAATCGGCCTCTGGTTGTAAGAACTATATTGGAAAAAAAAAATTCCATGAAAAAAATATTATGATTTTTTTTATTTTAGCAAATGAGAACTACAATTGCCTTCTATTTTCTAATGCTTGTTTGAGAAGTCATGGGAAACAAGAAAATGTTTTCTTTTATGTGTTGAAAAAAAATAACAAAGGACGATGAGCACGCTGATGATCTTTGTTTTTTCTTCTCATTGATACAAACGTGAGATCATGCTAACCACTTGTAATATCTTGAGCTTGAATGGTAGTTTATTTATGCATTTAGCATGAGTGGGAACTATGGTTCTAAGATCTAATATGATAGGAGCGAGCAACAACTTGCCATGGCAGAGCTAAAAAAGAATGTTAATATTAGTGGATAATAGAATGTTAAGAAAGAGCTAAACATGTTAATGTCTTAGTGGATAATAGAATGTTAATGTTACCGAGCTCATGGATGTTCCTTGAAGCTTAAAAGAGATTGTTTTTTATCATTTGTGTTTAGCTAAATGCGTTAATGTCATAGTGGATAACACAATGTCTTGTAATTTAGCTAATTTTAGGCGAAGTAACAACATGTATAGTATGGTAGAATTAAGATTTATACTGATAGATTTTATTATCAGAATGGGGAATTTGGAGGAGTCGATTTTCTAATGAGGATTGATACAAGTGCTTATTTATGTGTAGACAAAGACTACTTACTAGGATCGAATATTTATCTTTTTGAGCTAATGGTGATTAAACATGGGCTTCAACAAGCTCTGTGTTCTAACATTACAAAGGTCTGAGAAATATGAAAATAAAAAAAAAAAGAGATAAGGAAAACCATTGTGCTGACTGGTTGACAAAATATGTGATTTACAAGACAATATAAATCTCAGTGTATCATCTGATTTACCATGATTTGCATACTAATAAATTATCGGACCAATAAATATTGTCCATATGGGTATGTATTACAAATCCTTGGCATAATAACTCCAACTATTATGCACCAAATTTGTCATTGACATGCAAACATTTGTTCTACAGCACTGACAATTTTGAGGAATAACGAAGTGACTTAAAACCAGAAGAACAATCCGGTAAAATATCTTGGTAGGATTCAAACGTGCCTTGCAAATCCAACTAGTTAAAGGGAATCTGCAGTTTTTTTTATGCATCTAAATCAACTTCAGGCTGTGGCACATTCCTCAGTCCGTCTGAGAGTTGACAGCTACAATGGTTATAGTATGAGACGAAGTACATGAACAATGAGATAGCAAGTTCTTCAATCCAGGAAAGCCATCATTGCCACACTCGGCGATCAAACACTTATTCATGCGAAGATTTTACTTCCAACAGAAAGAAAGCATAATTCTCAGGGCTCGACAACCATGCATTCAGCTTCTTTTTTGATCGATTGGAAAAGTACAGAGGAAAGATAACGCTCTCCGAAACTTGGGAAGACAACCTGCACCAGCAGTGATGGTTAATCAGCAACTTGAATCCTCATGATCGAAGACAATGAAATTTTAAGTCTCATCAATTTGAAGGAATCAAGAGAACAAAAGGTTGAGAAATGTAAGATATTAGTGAGATGGAAAGGAACAGCATTAAACGGCAATCCAATGTTAAAATTGCACACACTTATAGACCGAAAGATGGATATGATGTGCTGATATGAAACTTTATCCAAGCATGCGTTATCATATTGCCTTGATCTCTCAAGACAAGATTGAATCTTGCATTTGCTGCGGAACAAGTGGCTAATACATTTATTAGTATCATATTACTTTTTTTCTTTTTACCACGGTGAAATAAATTGAGACAATGTTGTGGAAACAATGAAATGAATTCTAAAAGTACTAAAAGGAAATGCATCAAAACTGCAATCACTAAATTCTGATTAAAATAGTCCCAGAAGTGAAGAAAATTGAGAAATTGCTATTCGTCATGCAGATACAGATCGTTTAAATGAATTAAAGCACAAGACTTATTTTCGTGTATGTGGTGAAACAAGAACAAAGTACACACAAAGCAGACGAAGAGAGGAAAGAATTCAACACTCACAACAATCAGCTTCCCCTCATTCTCTGGTCTCTGTGCAAGCTTAACAGCAGCAGCAGCAGCCGCCCCAGAAGAGATTCCAACCTACAATGAGCACACAATGAGAGTCAAATTTGCATCGAAAAGGTTGACCAACCAAAGAAGCATCACACAGAATTCATGTTCATAGAAAGAGAAGTATCAACATAAACACCAACCGTTTGTCAAGACTCACCAGCAGCCCTTCTTTGAGAGCAAGAAGCTTTGCTGTCTCAATGGCCTCATCACTTGAAACCTAATCAATCACACAAGCAGATGATCACAAATTAGAACTGTCTTTTAACAAGTGATCATAATGAGTCATCAACTAGCCTGACTAATATAACTTAACTATCTGAGAAAATCTACAAAAAGCAAAAAACAGGCTTACTTGTATAACTTCATCAATCAGATCCACATTTAGCACACCGGGAATAAAGCCAGCTCCAAGTCCCTGAATTTTATGTGGTCCTGTGCCACAAATCCAGTTCTTATCAGACACAACTGGATCAAAGCTTCAGCGGGTTACCAAGAAAGTACAAAAGAACAAACAAGAGAATAAATAAACCACCGGGTTTCCCTCCAGATAAAACCGCGCTCTCAACTGGTTCTACACCATATAGCTGGAACAATGGAGAACACAACATACCAATCCAAAATTAGTGAACCCTTAGTGGCCTGTGGTCATAAACCTGTTGATACTGCAACTGACCTTGATACCAGGATTTTGCTCCTTGAGATACCTCCCTGCTCCAGTGATCGTACCCCCAGTTCCAATACCAGATACCAGAGCATCAATCTTACCGCCTGTTCCTTTCCATATCTCAGGTCCTGTTGTCTCATAATGAATCTGCAAGAGCATGAAATGTGCATCAATATCAGCCTACATGGGCAGAATCTGCAGAAGATTACCTTCGGGTTTGCTGGATTCTCAAACTGTTGGAGGATGTAAGAATTTGGTGTCTTGGCAGCCAACTCTTCTGCCTTCTTGACAGCTCCCTTCATGCCCGAGCTGGGATCGGTGAGGACTAACTCAGCACCAAAAGCTTTGAGAATGATCCTCCTCTCGAGGCTCATGGAGGCTGGCATGGTGAGCACAAGCTTGTAGCCCTTGGCAGCCGCCATGAATGCCAGCCCTATTCCGGTGTTTCCACTCGTAGGTTCAATCAGGATGCTCTGACAAAGACAACCATGGAAAGCAAATGACAGGAGGTATATTGTGTTAGCTTTTGTCTCAATCTTTCGGCAGGTTAGATGACAAAGGCACTGAGATCTACAGCTCACTGATGTCTCAGATTGATTCTAACCTTGCCGGGTTGGATAACCCCACTCTCCTCTGCATCAGATATCATACTATACCCAATTCTGCGCGAAAAGATTGCCGGTTACAGGAAACGAGATCGTCGCAAAGACGATGAGCTTGTTAATACCTGTCCTTGACACTGGAGCAGGGCTCCATGCTCTCCAATTTGGCAGCAACGCGGGCCACGCAGCCATCGGTGACTTTGTTGAGGTATACCATCGGAGTCTTGCCGATCAACTATGCGTTCCAATTGGATTCATCAAATCAACACCCAACAACAAGAGAAGGTAGGAAGAGAATCCCAGAGCTTACTTCGGTGACGTCCTTCGCGATGCCTCCAGCTTCGCCCATCGCTCGAATTAGATCAACAAGCACCCAAATTTCTACAGGACGAGGGGAAGCCGAGAAGGGGAACCGCGAGAGGAGAGGCGGAGATTGGGATGGATAAGAGCCGCCTCCGTCTGTCCCTTTTAATGGCAGGGAATCCCAATGTATGATGCCACTTCTATGCGACAGATACGTGGGCCGTAACCCGACGCCGAGTCAGCTACGTGTGCTCCCGCAGCGAACGCCGTTCCCGCTTTGTCGTCGGCGGAAGCAAGCGTTTTCCTGACGCCGAGTCAGCTACGTGTGCTCCCACAGCGAACGCCGTTCCCGCTTCGTCCTCGACGCAAGCAGGCGTTTACGTGCAGCCGGCGGGAAACAGAGCGGTTCAATGTCAACGGGTTGACCAAATATACGGTTAGCTGGGATGTATGTGGCGACAATATATGCTATCGGGAGACAACTATATGTTGCGATCATCAGTCACATTATTATTTATTACCGGCGGCCACAACTTTTTGAGTCAGACTAAAAATACACTTCTCTAAACATGATTTCTCTTTAGACTTCACTTGTAATAAATACATTGTAACAAATTAAACATGCATTAATATATATATATATATATATATATTTGACCTCATCATTCATCCAATTGATAGAGACTCAGGGATGATGAGATAATATGTTGATCGTTTGTCCGACAAAGAAAGGATCGAGTCGATTTTAGTATCAGAAAAACCATCCATGTGAGATTTTTTTATGATTGTTTTTTTATTCTCAAGTTGAAGGATATTGATGACAGAAACATGAGCTACGCGAGCTCTATGATTGAGAGAATAGAAAAGTGTCCGAGAGAGAGTTACAAGAAAGGGTTTGAATAGCTTGCCTTCTTTCCTTTCTCTATATTCTGTCACATGTATTATTTTAGTGTTCCTCTTCTGACCAAAATTAAAACTTTTTTTATAATATCAAAAGAATAATAATCCATCATTGGACTTCGAATTGCTGTTGTTGCCTTAGATGTCATCAATCGGGGATTGTCACAGTTCGGTTTAGTTCCAAAGACCCTCATGACAATCAGAGGAGAAAGTCGGTGTTGGAAGCGAGGTGGCTGAAGTAGATCTGAAAGGGTTTCTAGTCTCCTCGGGGTCTTGGACAAAGAAAGATGTTGGAAGGGATTTTTCGATCTGATTCCTTAGACGATCAAGTTAGTCTTTTTGTTAGGTAATGAATCCCCGACTCTAAAATGCTGGAGATCCAGCCCTTATGCTTCGGAGACTAGGGGGATCACAACTGACAAGTAGTTCCTCTGTACATACTTCTCCTATGCTTTATTTATGTAGATGGTTGGCTCATACAACCCCCTTGCGGTGCACTGTCAATAGGGTAATAGTAGGAGTGTCACCTGCTAACCCTGATGACTGCCAGGGTCGAGACAAGCAACTTTTCTGTGGGTCATCACCCACAAAGGTTGACTAGAGGGAGGCGTAGGTCAACTCGGTTACTTAGAGACTGTTAGGATCTAGAGTGACACTAAGAGGGGGTGGGGCGAATTAGTGCAGTGCTTAAGAACGATAAATTTCGACGATTTAAATCGATTTTGGAAACTTCGTACAATAAAAATCACGTTTCGACTAAAATCGATTTTGATTAAATCGTATCGGAAACGTAATTAACTTGAGAGCGGTTAAGAATGAAGAAAGGCAATAAGCAAGTAGAGCAATGAAGTGAAGATGGTTTGTGGTAAAGTAAATTTACAAGAAGCAGATGCAAACCGATTTTTATAGTGGTTTGGTCATCCGACTTACGTCCACTCCCGATTCCTCTTCACTTGAGGCCATCGGCTTTTCCACTAGGTGTCTTCCTTCCAACGGGCGAAGACCAACTCCCCTACACAGTGCTCTCTCCTTTTGGCAGGCTTAGAAGGTAACCCTTACAAGCACACTCCTCTCTTTAGGCTGTAATCTATCAAAGCTAAAGGAGGAAAGTTTTAAAGAAGTTTTTACAGCGTTTTCTTTCTTTCAAATTCTCTATGCTTGTGTATTCAACCCAAAGATGAGAGGGGTATTAATATCTCTAATTGGATTCAAATTTGGAGCAAAAAACCTTCCCATCTCAGGTTTATTGGGTACTAGTGGTACCATCACCTATCACTAGCGGTACCATCACTTATCACTAGCGATACCATCGCTAGTTTGACCCTGACACTAGGCGGTACCACCGCCCAATATAACCTGGGGAGTTGAACCCAAGTGGTTCCACCTCCTTAGTCTAGCGATGTCATTGCCAAACAGGGTCCAGTACTTCTGGTTAGGCCTTAAATCCGACCCAAACCAATCCATAACAGGCCCAATTGGCCCCTAGCAGGGTTAAAGGATTAACACATAATCCTAACCCTAATTATATGCTAACTACGAAATTAAAGATATTTCGTAAGCTAAACAATGACCGGCAAGTCAAGCCTTCTTCCGACGAGTTTCCGACGGTCTTCCAACGAACCCTCGGGCACCATTCTACGGACTCCAGTTAAGCTCTTGGACTTCATGACGATCTTGATGAGTTCCGATGAGCTTCTTCGGCAAGCTCCGATCTTTCTCGGTGAGCTCCACGAACTTCCGATGAACCTTTCGGTGAACTTCCGAAAACCCTTCGGCAAGCTCCCTACTCATTCTCGGCCAGTTCTAATAGCACTCCGATGAATCTTTGGACTTCCATCGAACTCTCGAACTCCCAACGATTCCATCGTACTTGACTCCGGCACTTTGTTTCGCTTTGTCTTCATCGTTATCGTAGTTAATCCTGCACACTAAGTAATTCTTAACCCTACTTCGATCTAGACAGTTATAACGAATCAACATCATATTACCCGGCACATCATTGGTCGGCGCTTCGTCCAGTTCGTCGGTGCACCATCCGCTCTATCGGTCTATTGCCCAATCGACGGTTGACCTCCGCAACCCCGATTTCCTTAGTGCAACACCATTCTTCTTGGCCCGATGCTTGATGTCCAAAACCTTCTGTCGATTATCGACCGGACCTCTGGCTCGACGTTCAATATTCTGGCGTGATTTCCTCTAACGTAACGTCGATTCCTCCTGCGTCAACTGTCTAATCATGATCAAGTAGACCTACGTGACTTAAAACGCAGTTAGACAACAAAACACAATTAATTAGTTTCATCATCAAAATCTGAGATTCAACAATCTCTCCCTTTTTTATGATGATAACTAATTGATGACAGAGTTAATCTTAACTTTCGGAGTTTAACCAAACTCCTCCTATCAATATGTCATATTGATAGGACCCTTGGATTATGCCAAATCCAAGTAACATTCATCATATATTAAAAACATTATGCAAATATATGAAAATATTTAATACAACATATATTGCATGAAATAATCAATTTATATCTCCCCCATTGTCATCAACGAAAATGAGAAGTTGCATCATTGATAGTTTAAAAGATATGCAAGTTTTATAATCATACTAGCTATCAATCTAAATGTTCAACATACATCATTTTAAAACATTCAATTATAGCAAGTTTTTAAGAATGTATAATCATGGCAATTCAACACTTACTTTTTGTGAAAGTTTGCACTTTGCTTCTCCTGAAATTGCAAGGTAGCAATTTTTGTGATGTTCGCGATAGCAAGTTCCTTCATTGCAATGATCGAGCTAGAAAATTTTTCATTAAAGTATGCAAGCTAGCAATAAACTTTCTCTCTCTTTATTTTTGTCAAAGATAAGAGAAGAGTACAATTCTTTTCCCTTTGCATGAATTTTGAAATTATAACGATCAACAAAAATAAATATTTATCAAGAGTAATCAATGGGGTATCAAAAATTTATATTCATGATTCAAAAGCAATTTATAAAACCCAAGTTATGAATTCTATCATCAACATTAAGTTATGAATACCAATTTAATATTTAAGCTAACACTTAAAGTACTCTTTAAGATGCTAGCAATTTTGTGATATGTTAACAAGTAATTTTTACTTGTTCTAGTAAAACTTTTTCTTTTGTGATGCACAAGCTAGTAAATATTTGTCTTAAGCTAGCAAAATCTAATTTGAAATGAGCTAGAAATTTTTGAAAAATTTATAACACTTTAAACATGCAAGCTCATGAGTTAAAAAAAAAAATGTAACTTTACAATTTCTTTCTTCTTTTTTATAAGTGTAAGTTTTGCCTTTTTGCTAGTTCTAGCTTACATTTTGTAATTTCTTTCTTCTCTATTTGAGAAGTGCAAGCTTTACCTTTTTGTTAGTTCTAACTAGCCTTATTTTCTACTTTCTCTTGTGAAACATAAGCTAGCAAGCTAACTTTGTTGAATTGAATTGTATGAGGTGCACAAAAAATTCTATCGAGATTGATCTTTGAGGGGGATCAACCCTTGGAACGCTATAGGGGTTCGACCCTCCAAGTAGCCTAGTGGTTGCAATTCTTGATTGATCTTTCCTATTCCAAAGAGGTGGAGGCTACAAGCTTATATAGAGCTCCAAACCCTAGCCCTAGGGGCTGCTTCCTAAGTGAACTACCCAATTTGCCCTCAACCTTAATACGCTCTGATCCGGGGCCCATAAAAACAAGGGGCTCGCGGCTAAAAGCCCAAAGACCCAAATATAAACCATAGCCTCTCTTCTTTATAGGATAGAGGCGGCTAGGTGGGGTTTATTACATTCTTGTAGGGTTTTTATTAGCAAATTGTAGGAGTTTGTTACATGGTTGGGTAGGACCTAACCCATGCTTTTGTAGGTCCTATCAAGCCACGCCCTCTTCAAATCACCTTTGTTCTCAAGGCCGAGGTTCCATGAACTCAGGGGAACCGGTGTTAGAGCTCTCATATGATTCCCATAATGGCATCTTAAGACAATAAACAGTGGTAAATTAGTCCAATGTACTAGTACTTGACAAAGGAAAGAGCGTCGCCTTAGGAAATTGTTCCTAGGCCAAAAACACGACTCTAAACAAGAAAAGCCCAAAGTTTAATAGGATGGCTTGTGGTTGGCCTTGAATATTTTCATCATCGGTGGTGTTGGGCTAAAGGACTTGCCAAACCTAATCTAGGGTGTCTCGTGTTCTCCTAACTTGGGCTTCAAGCCCCATGACACGTGGAAGGCAGGATGAATTTTGGCATCTTCAACCATCCGGTAGTCCTTCGTATGAATTTTAACAAGTTTCCTCATGAATGGTATCCACAACAAACTCATTTGAATACGCTCACTAACTCCACCGATAGGGCCCATAAAAACATGGAGAAATAGCTTTGTGGTGGAGGTTTTCTCAGTGGTCTTGATGGATAGTTGCTTTATCAGTGGACTCGTAGAATGGTTGTTCACGTAAATCCAATGGCGAAGATAAACCCTTTTATGGGTTAATATGCTCAAATCTTTTCTTTTGATACTAAATTATCTTTCACTTCTTATACAAGCTACGTACAAGTTTCATAACAATAAGGGCATTTCTAGAAACTTTTATAACTCCACCTTCATGTGTATTTGCATTCTAGAGCTCTGAGCGAGATAGAGAACATTATCCTTTCATGCATTTAATTCGGATTGTAGTTTGTCCACATGGCATTATTAAAAACAATTCCACCATTACAAGATTCTATGTGGAAAATAAATCCTTTGGGACACATGTGATAAGAACCAATCTAAAATCATACATTTTTAAACCTTGTCTTGTCATCAATATTTCCAAAATTCTCGACTAAACATATTCAATGCTTCATATTTTTACATTTTGTTTAGATGAATGATATGTAGTATTTTATGTACCACCATTTTTATATCCGGATTTAGATCTAGATTTAGATCTACTCTTGTCAAATTCTCTTTTATCGATCTTCTACCCACGGTTCTTCCGTTCGACAAGACTTCTTTATTTCCTCTATTCTCCCAGTGATATCCCTATCAATCTGCTCCTTAGATTTTAATGCGATCCGATATGAAATTATTTCTTTTCCATAAATCATTGTATCTACTTAAAAGATTGGGGAGAGAACATGTAATAGGGCTCTAAACTTTGCATCTATATTCTCCAAATCCATAACACCTATTAAGATGTGAGATTATAGATGTACCTTCATCATCCAAAGCATATACAAGCTTTGCTTTAAGTAGAGACCTGGTTCTCCACTGGATGATATGGCTTTAAGTTGTCTCATGCTCTGAGTCTCCGTGGTGCCTCAGTAAAACCTCGAAAGAACTAGATCCAAATCGAGCCTTTACTAGTGAAGATCTTCCTCTGCTATGATCCATGATCAACTCCTATGATGGACTCTTGGCATCTCATCTTGAGTTGCCACATGCCGGTTGATATTTTCTATTTCTCGAAAATCTTTTGAGCCAAAGACCCAAAACCAGGCTCGATACCAGTTTGTTAGAGTGGGTAGGGAAATTACCAGGGTAATTTGGCACTGACAATAAGACAATAAATGAGCATATTTCGGTCGATTGACGTAAGTCACGACAAAAGGAGGAGCAAATCCACAAGACATTGTGCTTTTCCTACCTTTGAAATGACTAAAGTTGCCCAGTCCTTAATAAAATTAAATCCAGTCCATGGAGATGCATCGTCTTGAAGCTTAGACCCTTTTATAGCATCAATAGTAGCAAAAACTGATTTTCCGATGTATGGGTAGTAAAGGACTTGTAGTTTTCATCTTGACTTGCCACTATTTCACCTTTTTCCAAAATTTACTAGTGAAGCACCTGTCATGATCACTTAGATGGACCTTGGCATCTCATGCGGTTTAACAATATTTTCTATGAAAATCTGGCAATACTAACAAAAGCAGTAGGATTTCGCATGACGACAAAAATGAGTATATTTCGTAAGTCGATCAACCACCACAAGGATTGTGCTTTTACCTTTGAAGGTGGTAGTCCTTCGATGAAGTCCATGGAGATGTCAGTCCACACCGAGCATGGTATTCATTGTAGTTTCTCACTCGCCATTTCACCTTTTTCGGAGGTGAGGATAGCGGTCGAATCACCCCTGTTTGAGCATTTTCTTCACGATTTTCTCAATTTCATCTGTTTGATTGGTTTGCTAGGGTTTGCCGGAAGGATTGGAATCCGGTGGTCATGTTGCCGAGTAGGAGGAAGACCGTGCGGTTGATTCGAAAACATCATCAAATTCAACAAGCGGTTGGATGATATTTTAATTTTTAATTTCTATTTTCCCCCTCTGGTTCTTTCTGGAGATGCATAAAGGAAACCACCATTTATCTTGTGTAAAACTTTCTCCATTCGTTGGGTTGAAACGGTGGTTACGTTGCTTCCGCGCTTCCCACGTAGGGTGACATGTTTACCTTTGCAATAGAATTTCATAATCAATTTGGAAAAGTTCCAAGAGACATCACCTAGTGTCGTCAGCCATTCTATGCCTAGCACAGCCTCATAATCATCAATTGGTAGGAGGAAGAAGTCGACAATAATTTCTTGGCCCTGCAGTAATAGTTTCACCTATGGGCATCTTTGGTCGCATTTTAGGATTCGGTCGTCGGCGACCTTTACGTCGAACTTGCTGCAACCTTCGATATAGAGTGCCATCCGAGCAGCAACCTTACTATTTGGAAAATTATTAGTACTGCCTATATCGATGAGAACGGTGATTGGTCGTTGTTTGAGCAGGCCTCCAACTTTCATCGTTTGCAGATTTGAGTAGTCGGCTAGCGCATGTACCATAAAGTTGGTTGATTGTGACTCTTCTTCTACATCTTCATCCTCATGTTCAAGACTCTCTTCTGGTTGTTCACTGATCTCTTCTTCCACTGGTTCAATCACAAGAAGTCTCCCTTTTTTACAACGATGCTCGCGGCTCCACGGCTCGTCATAATGCCAACATAACCCTTGGCAGATCGATCTCGAAGCTCTTCTCTTGTCAACCTTTTTGGTGCCTGAGCTCAACTGATAGTAGGGGGGCTGAGGGATTCAATATTGCTGGTTGGGGAACAACCCTAGTCCTCCGAGCTTCGTGGTCCAATCGCTCCTCCTGAAGTCGTGCGAAAGAGATGGCGCCATAAGCGTGTCACGGTTGTTGTGCTTTAACTTCTCCCGGATCTCCACTTCAAGCCCTCAATAAATGTCCCCAATAATTGTTTTTAGACCAATCAGTTTGATTAGATAACCTTTCAAACCTAGTTTGATACTCCTGGATGGTGGAGGTTTATCGGATCTTTGCTAGTGTCCGTCGATGTTCTCGTAATCGGTTGGTCCGAAGCGGATCAGCAGTCCTTCTTTGAATTGTCGCCATGAGAGGACTCCATGAGTATGTTCAAACTAATCAAACCATTGTATGACATCCCCTTCAAGATGTATAGCTATAATTTCTACCATAGATGCGTCCGCGGTTTTATGATACCAAAAATATCGCTCCGCGCGCGAGATCCAACCAATCGGGTCTCCTTCCCATCTAGGGAAGTCCACCCTCATGCATGGATAGTAGGGATCGGTCATAGAGCCTCCCTTCTCTTGGGAGTCATCTCTTCGGTCAGAGCTCTCTCCTTGATGAGATTTCTTTGGGCTCGGTGTTTGACCCAAACTGAGTTCGGCAAAGAGAGCCTGAATCTTATCCTCCATTCGCATCTCAAAGGCTTCGAATTTAGCATTTATCGCCTCCTCGGATGCCATAGTATATGCCTTTAGATCTGTAATATTAAGATCTCTCTTTTATTGCCGGGTTAAAGGCATGAATTATTTGAGGGAAGTGGTGGCCGAAAGGGTTTGTGGATCGGTGGACGTAGGCTACGGTTTAGGCTTGTTTTATGGCTATTTTGGGTGCTGTTTGGGGCTGCGATTTGATGGAGTTTTGGGTTGAGATGGTAGTGGATAAAGGTTAGGGAAGAGGGTTTTAGATCTGTGGTAGATCGCATTAAAGATTTGACAAAAATCAGTGGCAATTGCTGCCTATGTGCGCTGCCTCGTAAGAGCAGAATTGTCGTCGAAGAAATAACGATTTCTCGATGAAATTTCTAGCGAAAACTCAGGGATTTGAGGAGGGGGTTTGATGGTAGAATCTTAGTTTAGATAGCAATAAGGATAACAAATTGGATCAAGAAATTTTGGCAGCAAACCAGTAAAGAAATCGGTGCAAGTTACGATAGCAAAATTCTCGTCGAAAAATTTTAGCAGTTTGCGACGAGAGATTGCAGCAACACATGAATTTTTTTTTGATGAATTCCATAATAGATCAATCATGGATGGGAGCCAAGATGATCTATAAGGTGCATAAAAAATTTCGTTCAAAAAGGATAACAATTAGATCGGTTAAAGGCAACAACACGCGACTGAAATTTTCTGCAGCGATCCTTCGTTCGCAAAGATGGTAACTTTTGCGACGCAAGGAATTCGCAGGCAAGGGATTGATAGAAAAACTTCTTTTTGATATTTTAGATGAAAAATTGCAGCAGCAAAAGGTATTGGTGGTAGAAAAATACCAGATCTCTGATGCAATTAGAGGTGGCGTATCAGAGATTGATTTGATCTACATCAAGAGATGACGCGTGGAGACGATGACGTCAAGAGCAATTATGTGGGAATTGCTTGGCTAATGGTGGGCGGCAGGGATGGCAGTAAAAGCAGCAAGATCGCTGCTCTGATACCAGATGATAGAACCCCAGAGGAATTCTATCGAGATTGATCTTTGAGGGGGATCAACCCTTGGAACGCTATAGGGGTTCCACCCTCCAAGTAGCCTAGTGACTGCAATTCTTGATTGATCTTTCTTATTCCAAAGAGGTGGAGGCTACAAGCTTATATAGAGCTCCAAACTCTAGCCCTAGGGGCTGCTTTCTAAGTGAATTACCCAATTTGCCCTCAACCTTAGCGGGCCGGCCCAGTAACAAGGGGGGCGGTGGCTAAGAAGCCCAAAGACCCAAATATGAACCCTAGCCTCTCTTCTTTATAGGATAGAGGTGGCTAGGTGGGGTTTATTATACTCTCACAGGGTTTTTATTAGATGCTACATGGTTGAGTAGGACCTAACCCTACTAGGGTCCTATCAATCCCAGATGGTATCATCTGGGGTTCTAAAGTTGGTAAAGACAGTTGAAACTTCAGATTTATGACGGAGGGGATATAACCATGTGTACTTAGTGAAATAGTCAACAAAAATAACATAAAAACAAAACTTGTCAAAAGAAAGAGTTGGGGCAGGACCCCAAACATCAGTATAAATAATTTCAAAAGGTTTAGAATAAGATATAGAAGATGTGCCAAAAGGTAGTCTATGACTTTTATTGCTATGACAAGCATCACAATAAGTTAAAATGTTGCTAGTAGAGGTAGGAAGTGAATAATGGGAAAGTAACTTTTGCTGAATAAGAGACGAAGGATGACCAAGACGTCGATGCCACACATCAACTGGAGCAGCAATTGAGGAGTGAATAGTGGGGTGGGTTGTTTGCGAAGTGGATGGCCACTCATAAATGTTGTCTTTGTTCTGGCCTTGGACTAAGGATGCCCTCGTGCTTAAATCCTTGACAAGAAAGGAGTCAGGAAAAAATTCAATGGAGGTATTATTTTGCTTGTAGAATTGAGAGACAGAAATAAGATTTCTTTTGATGTGGGGTGCACACAAAACATCATCAAGTGTGAATGTTGTGGTGAGTGAATTAAGCATTGTGAAACCAGTATGAGCGATAGGGAGTCCTTTACCATCACTGATGATGACATCCTCATCGCCGCCATAGTTGTTGTGGACAGACAAGTTCTGAAGATCGGAGGTGATGTGATGTGATGCACCAGAGTCCACAATCCAATTGGGTTGACTAGTCGTCGGAGTAGTTGTGAGATTGGCTTGAGGCCACTGTGTTGGAGCGAGGAAGTCGAGGTCGAGAGCGGCAGGACTTTCGCGAGTGTCCGATCTTATCACACAACTGACAGATGATTCGGCGATGGCCGCTGAGGTCAGGATGCAAGTGCTGATGATTATAAGGGATATCACCTTGACGATGAGGATGAAAGTGTTGATAATGTGGATGAGAGGGGTTTGGTGTGGAACCCATAGGGTCAGGATGCAGCTTTGTCGGATCGTGATTGATGTGCTTATTGTATTGGTTGCTCTTCCTCTTGGATTTATGATTGACTTGAGTTGTGATAGTTGGTCCGGGCAGCCTATCGTCGCCCTTCAAATATGTCTCGTAATCGATCAATTTGTCATAAAGTTCTTCAAATGATATTGGAGAGTCACGTGCTCGAATTGCGGCTGCCAATTCTTTGTATTCATCCCCTAGGCCATTAAGGGTATGAACGAGGACTTCTTCTTCACTGAGGGAATGACATATCAAAGTTAAATCATCGATGATCACTTTGATATTTTGTAAGTAATCAGCAATAGTACTTCCCTCTTGTTTCACTTTCATCAGATTGGATAAGAGTCCGAGCATGCGAGTACGCGAGCGATTTGCCAATGTCGTTTGCAACTTGGACCATGCTTATGTAGCAGTCATACATGAAGATATTAGTGGGGCAACGGACCCAGCGACGGAGGCTTGAATGGCGTGGAGGATGAGACGGTCTTGACGTAACCACAGTTTGTGAGCTGGATTTGGTATTAGACTAGATCCTCTTGGGCTGTTGAGCACTGCAGGCGAACAATGGAGAGAGCCGTCAATGTAACATATAAGGTTATATCCAAATAGAAGATTAGAAAATTGGGCACGCCAAGATGCATAATTTCTACTTTTGGATAACTTGAAAAGAATGAGTGCTGCAGCATTGATAGTGATGAGGCTTGGAGGTTGAGAACTGCTATTGTTCTCTGCAGGGACAATGACTAGAGTATTGGAAGTAGATGATGAAGCCATTTGATGATATGATGCGTCGAAGACTCAACCGGTGCAGATTGCACCGTTCGGTGGAGTTCGGCGGGAGAGAGCGTTCTTGTCAGAAGAGCCGAGGTGAAGATTAGTGGCGCTGTCCTATTTGCGTCACACCGCACGCTCGCTGCGGCGGTTTGAAGAAGCGACAGCGTTAATGGTCACTAGTAGCGACAGCGGTGGAGAGGGGGAAGGAGGCCGTGGATCCTCCGGATCTTTGAGCGACCACACTGCCCCTCTGCCCCCTCACCTGTGGTGGAAGCTATTTGGCGGTGTTGGCGAGGCTATCTGCGCGATCGTCGAAGAGAGTGCACTGCAGTGCAATTTGTCTAACCAAGAAAGGGCTAGCGGCGAGTGCTCGCTTCTCTGCAGAAAGGGGCTAGCAGCGCATGGTGGGCGATCTCACGAGATCCGCTAAGGGCTTCTTCTATGCGATCGGCATCGATTGGTGGCGATCTCACCATGGATCTTCGATGCGGATGTGGATTCGCACGACGTGAGGCGGTAGTGTCATGGCGGTGGTCGGTTGGTGAAGGCATCCTACTCTGAACATCGAGGGTGGAGACGGTGGTGCTCCGCTTACTGGAGAATCTCGAGCGGAAAGAAAAAGCTCTTGCTTAATGCAAGGGCTCTGATACTATGTTGAATTGAATTGTAAAAACAAGAATACATATGATTTATTCCTTGATCAATACAATAGGAAGTCTATTTATACAGGTTAAGAGGGAGGATTTCCCTCAACAACTAGAGAGATTTCCTCATATAGTTGGAGGAAATCTTATCTACTATCAAACTCCCCCTTTGTCATTATCGAAAAGAATGGAGTAACCAATGATATAGACTTTTATAACAATTGTAAATATGTATCAATAAAAATTCTATATCAATCTTGTAATCATTGCATGATGCATACAAGGCAAAAATGCAAGGAAATCATGTGATGAAGGATATCAATGAAAAATTGACAAGGATCAATTCATGAATATCATTCTTAGTTCATATTCATTTTAGCAAGATCAAGATTAAGATTCATGAATATTCTTTTTAGAAGTATCAAGATCATAATTCATTTGGTAATACATAGCAAGAAGAGCAACTTGATTCATGCATAAGAATTCTCATCAAGATTTCATAAAAATAAATTCCAAGTATCATGATACCAAGATCACATTATATACAAAAATTCAATTATCAAGATATCAAGATCATGAATTCATAAAAAAATTTTATAGAAAAATAAAATATTTTAAAACTTGATTCAAGCATTATATATATATATATCTCAAAAAGTCATGATTTCAAGAGATTGAGTGAAGAGTCAAGAATCATTAATAAGTCTCATTCAAATTCAACTCGACTATTTCATACTTATCATTAAAATTATTTTCATATATTCATATAAATGGATTCTTTAACACATCATTAAAATCTTATTCATAATTCAAGTGATTCACAAAATATCATTAATGAATTCATCACCTGTCTTTCATGAAAAAATCAAAAATTTTTAGAGATAGTAAAACATATATTTTCATTTTATGATTTACTTTATATAAGTATGTCTTTACTTTTAATAAAAACGAGTATCACATTCAAGAGTGAAAGGTAATTTTTGTAAACCAAATCATAATTTGCATTATCGTATAAATATGAAATCATCATCAAAATCGTTCATTCGAAAAATCTATTAAGAGCAACATAGATTGATTACATGTAAGCATGCTCAAGTTTTTTTTATAAAAAATGTGTGTCAAGTTCAAAACCGAAACGCAAGTTTTGTTATCAAGACCAAAAATAGGACACGACATCTAAAAATTTCATCATAAAAGTGTTGAATCTCAGATTTTGATGATGAAACTAATTGATTGTATTTTATTTATCTAACTGCATTTTGAGTTACGCAGGTATACTCGATTAGAATTAGACAATTGACGCTAGAGGAATTGACGTTGCACCGGAGGAAATCACGTCAGGATATTGGACAATCGATAGAAGGCTTCGGACGTCGGGCATCGGGCCAAGAATAGCGAAGTTGTGCCAAGGATATCGGGGTTGCGGAGGTCAACCACCGATTGGGCAACGGATCACAAGAGAGGACGGTGTGCCGAAGAAACGAAGCGTCGATAAGCCAATGACGTACCGGGCAACAGAATGTCGATTCGCGTTATAATAATTATCTAGATCGAAGTAGAGTTTTATTTTTTGTGTGTAAGATTAACTACGATAACGATGAAGACGTAAAGCGAAACAAAGTGCCGAAAGTTAAGTGCGATGGATCGTTGGAAGTTCGAGAGTTCGACGGAAGTCTAAAGATTCATTGGGAGTGCTGTCAGAACTGGCCGAGAACGAGTAGGGAGCTTGCCGAAGGGTTTTCGGAAGTTCACCGGAAGGTTCGTCGGAAGTTCACGGAGCTTGCCAAGAAAGATTGGAGCTTGCCAAAGAAGCTCGTAGGAACTCGCCAAGATCATCGTGAAGTCCAGGAGCTTGTCGGGAGTCCGCAGAATGGTTTCCGAGGGTTCGTTGGAAGACCGTCGGAAGAAGTCTTGACTTGTCGGACTTTATAATAGCTTAGGAAATGTCTTTAATTTCATAGTTAGCATGTTAATTTGAGTTAGGACTAGGTGTTAATCCAATAATCCAAGTAGGGGGCCAATTGGGCCTTTATTGGGCTGTATTGGGCCGAAGGTTAGGCCCATATAGTTTCTGGCAAGGGTCGGCGGTAGCACCGCCTGTTGACCGTAGGCCAAGCGGTGGTACCGCCTGACAGGTGGTTGCAACCACCTGTCATGTGGTAGTACCACGATGCAGCGATAGTACATGCCCGGACACTGACACTGACACATGCAAAAGTGTGTCGGCGGTAGTACTGCTTGATGCCAGCAGGTAGTACAGCCTCTGATCCCAAAATTTCGAACGAGACCTCTTTGAGCGGGATTTTTGAATCCCAAAAAACTCTATAAATACCCCTTTACTCCTAGCTGGTTGGGGGATCTTTTGCAGTGTTAGAATTGAGTCTAAGATATAGTAAATTTCTACTTTCATTTGCTCAAGTATTCTCCTCCTTTCTTCTCCTTGTAAAAATCCTATAAAGAGAGGGAACCTCTTGTAAAAGGCTGTAAAGGGGTATTTGGTCCTTCCCCTTTAAGAGACTTAGTAGTGGAAGTTGGGAACCTCATTAGAGGAGGCTTCAAGAGTGGACGTAGGTCATTAGACCAAACCACTATACATCGCTACGTTTACTTGCTGTGTGAGTACTAAAATTCTGCATCGTAAATTTCTTAAGCTGCAAACTGATCGGATTTCTTCTCCCAACTTCCAATTTCATTTACCTGAATATTTTCAAGTTAAAGTCTCTTTCGTTGAATCAAGTTCTTAAGCAAATCTCCGGAATCAGTTTTCAAGCTTTATTCATTTTAATCCGCTACACTAATTCACCCCCCCTTTTAGTGCCACTCCGAACCTAACAATTGGTATCAGAGGCCGGTATTTCTCATTTCAGATTTACACCTGTGAGAAATGGCTCTAAATGACTTTCAAGAGAGCTTTTCGATTTTTCGTCCACCGTTGTTTAACGGATCAGACTACACTTATTGGAAAACTCGAATGAGAGTTTTCTTGATTTCTATGAATTTGGATTTATGGAATATTATTGAAAATGATTTTCAACTTCCCTCTAAACCGACGAACGAATGGTCGGACTTAGAGAAAAAATATTTTTCTTTAAATGCAAAGGCTATAAATGCCTTATTTTGCACTTTGGACAAGAACGAGTTTAATCGGATTTCAACGTGCAAAACGACTTTTGAAATTTGGCACAAACTTGAAGTCACACACGAAGGAACGAGTAGAGTTAAAGACTCAAAAGTTAATATTTTGATGCAGATTTTGAGGTTTTTCGAATGCAACCAAGCGAGACTATATGCGACATGTACACCCGTTTCACGGATGTTGTCAATAGTCAAAGAGTTCTTGGTAAATCTTTTTCAAATTTTGATCTCGTAAACAAGATCTTAAGATCCCTTCCAAAAAGATAGGATCCTAAAATAACCGCAATACAAGAGACAACAAACTTAAATGATTTTCCATTAGAAGAATTAATCGGGTCATTAATGACCTACGAAATGACACTTATGGAACATTTTGAACCCGAAGAACACTTGAACCACCTTCCAAAGAATAGGAAGGATTTGGAACCTTGGATAAATGAATGCCACTTGAGTAATAACTCAAACGATGAGGGCATTGAACACATAACAATGCATTTTAACAAGTTCATTAAACAAAAATTTAAAATAAACAATGAACTTGAACGGAGGAAGAGACCAAAGTTTAAGAAGAAGCACAAAGAAGAATCAAATGACGAAACGGCGAATTGGACTTTGACGGGCTTCGACTACAAGGTAAGCAACTTAACTCCCTTGAATTATTTTGAAATTACTTGATATCTTTTTCATGAGTGCTTAATTTAGAAAGTAGGTAATAAAAATTATTTTTCAAAAATTATATCATGTTTCTCTTTTTAGCATCTTTAAAAATTAAAAACTTAGACCATGAAAATTATATTGCTAAGCTTTCATGCATGTTATGTTTTGAAATTTTGAATGATGCGATATTATGGGTGATAATCACTTGATTTGTGTACAAGATTAATTCAATGAATGCTTATGATTTCTGTATCGGTTTTTGATGCATGGTTTTAACACAAAAGTTAATTAGCATGATTAGGCTTAATAGGGTTAACCATGATTATGTACTTCGGATCTTATGATAAAAATTACTTTTCAGATTTATAAAATGACGCGTGATTTTAGCAAAAGATTTGAGCATTGATCATCTTGTTATAACTAATTTTAATGATACTCTCATTTTTTTTAAAATATGATGCATGACATTTAAACATTCCTATGAAAGATCAAATCAACTTAAAGTGAAATGCATAAAAATGAAAAATGCACCATCATGATGTTTCATGTTTGGTTTGATGATTTTGATGACAAAACTTGTGTTTTAAATTTATACAATGATGGTCTTCATATGAAAATTTTGAAAATTCTTATGAAAGATCAATCGCATAAAAATAGAAAATGTGCTATCATGATGTCTTTTACACTTTATGTGTTTGTTCTTGATGGCTTTGATGAGATCACCTTTTCGGTCTTAAACTTGATACACAACTTTTATATAAAAAAAAGGACTTGAGCATGCTTACATATAATTAATCTACATTGTTCTAAGTAAAATTTCTGAATGAAATATTTTGATAATAATATCCAATTTGTATGATGATACATGGCTTTCGAATAAAAAATCTTGAACATACCTTTTGAAATCTTACTTGATGATGAACATCTCAATATTAAAAGGATGTTATAATGCTTGAAAGTTATGAAATCATGCTTGATAAATTGTTTTATGAAATTTGCCTTTTGTTTTTAAATGTTTCTACTAAAGGCAAAAGCATGCTTATAGAATGAATCACATAAAAAGAGATTGCATTTTCTATCCTATTGATGTGAATAAATTTATTTATAAATCACTTAAATTATGAATGAGATTTTGATGATGTGGTAATAACTTTATTCATGTTATGAATCTCATAAATTTCTTGAATGTAATTTTGATCATGAATTTTAAGTTAAATGATACATTCAAATGAATCACCTATCGATATTTACGATTGCGATATATCCTTTTGAAATATCTTTCTAAAAAGATTTTGACAACTTAAGATGTCTTTTGGAATTCATGACTCGATCCTTGTCTTATATTGATATCTTTCATGAATTCTTTACATCTATGGCTTGTTTGCATCACATAAAAATTAAAATATTGATTGATGTAAAATTATTTAAATAAAATATTATTCCTCTCTTCTTTTCGACAATGACAAAGGGGGAGTTAACATGCTAGCTTGGATATCACAAGAGAAAGTGGCAAACATAGCTAGCTAGAAATTGCAAAAAGATAAAACTTCCACTTCTCAAAATGAGAAGAAAGAAATTGCAAAGTTATATATTTTTTTTAACTCATGAGCTTGCATGTTTAAAAATGTTGTAAATTTTACAAAATTGTTAGCTCATTGCAAACAAAAATTTGATAGCTTGCAAAAGAAAAACTTGGTTGCATAAAATTGAAAGGGAGCTAGCTTGTGTATCGCAAAGAATGCTAGCTTGCTTATCATTATTGCTTGCTTGCTTATCAACAATTGGTATCACTTGTTATCATGATTAACAATTTGATAGCTTGTTATCTTACTTGCTTGCTTATCAACAATTGGTATCACTAACAATTGGTATCTTGCTAACCATAAAGGAACTTGCTATCTTGACAATAACAAAATTGCTACCTTATAATCTCAAGAAAAGCAAAGTGCAAACTTGCACTAGAAGCAAGTGTTGAATTATCATAAACATTATCACAACAAGTGATATCTTGCATATCATGATAAACTTTCCGTGATTGAATGTTGAATGTTAATAAAAATCTAGCTAGTATGATTTAAAACTTGTATATCTTTTAAAAACTAGCTAAATGCTACTTCTCTTTTTTGTTGATGATAAAGGGGGAGAAGTGTAGATTGATGAATTCATGCAATGTAATGCTGATTAAGTATTTTATATATTTGTATGATGGTTTGATGTTTTCTCTCAACATGTGATACATGTAGCTTGGATTTGGGATAATCCAAGTGTTCTATCAATGACATATTGATAGGGAGAGTTTGGGTTAAACTCCATGGAGTTAAGGTTAACTCCGTTAGTCATCAATTAGTTGTCATCATAAAAAAGGAAGAGATTATTGAATCTCAGATTTTGATGATGAAACTAATTGATTGTATTTTGTTTGTCTAACTGCGTTTTGAGTTACGCAGGTCTACTCGATTAGAATTAGACAGTTGATGCTGGAGGAATTGACGTTGCACCAGAGGAAATCATGTCAAGATATTGGACAATCAGTAGAAGGCTTCGGACGTCGGGCATCGGGCCAAGAAGAGCAAAGTTGTGCCAAGGATATTGGGGTTGCGGAGGTCAACCACCGATTGGGCAACGGATCGCAAGAGAGGACGGTGTGCCGAAGAAACAGACGAAGCGCTGATAAGCCAATGACGTGCCGGGCAACAAAATGTCGATTCGCGTTATAATAATTATCTAGATCAAAGTAGAGTTTTATTTTTTATGTGCAGGATTAACTACGATAACGATGAAGACGTAAAGCAAAACAAAGTGATGAAAGTCAAGTGCGATGGATCGTTGAAAGTTTGAGAGTTTAACAGAAGTCCGAAGATTCATTGGGAGTGCTGCCGGAACTGGCCGAGAACGAGTAGGGAGCTTGCCGAAGGGTTTTCGGAAGTTCACCAGAAGGTTCGTCGGAAGTTCACGGAGCTTGCCAAGAAAGATTGGAGCTTGCCAAAGAAGCTCGTAGGAACTCACCAAGATCATCGTGAAGTCCAGGAGCTTGTCGGGAGTCCGCAGAATAGTTTCCGAGGGTTCGTTGGAAGACCACCGGAAGTTCGCCGGAAGCTCGCCGGAAGAAGTCTTGACTTGTCGAACTTTGTAATAGCTTAGGAAATATCTTTAATTTCGTAGTTAGCATGTTAATTTGGGATAGGATTAGATGTTAATCCAATAACCCAAGTAGGGGGCCAATTGGGCCTTTATTAGGTTGTATTGGGCCGAAGGTTAGGCCCATACAGTTTCTGGCAAGGGTCGACGGTAGCATCGCCGGACCCAGGTGGTAGCACCGCCTGTTGACCATAGGCCAGGCGGTAGCACCGCCCCAAGTAGGCAGTGGTACCGCTTGACAGGTGGTTGCAACCACACACTGTGTCACATGTAAAAGTATCGCCAGGTGCAGCGATAATACCACCTTGACACGGTAGTATGACACATGCAAAAGTGTGTCAGGCGGTAGTACCGCCTACAGTCCGAAATTTCGGATGAGACCTCTTTGAGTGAGATTTTTGAATCTCAAAAAGCTCTATAAATACCCCTTTACTCCTAGCTGGTTGGGGATCTTTTGCAGTGTTAGAATTGAGTCTAAGATATAGCAAATTTCTGCTTTCATTTGCTGAAGTGTTCTCCTCCTTTCTTCTCCTTGTAAAAATCCTATAAAGAGAGGGAACCTCTTGTAAAAGGTTGTAAAGGGGTGTTTGGTCCTTCCTCTTTAAGAGACTTAGTAGTGGAAGTTGGGAGCCTCATTGGAGGAAGCTTCAAGAGTGGACGTAGGTCATTTGACCGAACCTCTATCGCTGCGTTTACTTGCTGTGTAAGTACTTAAAATTCTGCATCGTAAATTTCTTAAGCTACAAATTGATCAGATTTCTTCTCCCTACTTCCAATTTCATTTACCTGAATATTTTCAAGTTAAAGTCTCTTTCGCTGAATCAAGTTCTTAAACAAATCTCCGGAATCGGTTTTCAAGCTTTATTCATTTTAATCCACTGCACTAATTCACCCCCCCCCCTCTTAGTGCTACTTTGAACCTAACAAAAGGTGATCAAAAGCAAACACATAAAGCATCTTTAAGGAAAAGATTTGATTCATCATAATAATACATTTTGCTTCCTCTTTTTTATATGTTTCAATTAAGGTGAGCATGTTCAAGTCTTTTATGAAAACATATATCAATATTTAAAAACGAGACATAAGTTTCATCATAAAACCGTCAAGACCAAACACATCAAAAAGAAAACATCATGATATCACATTTTTAATTTTTATGTATTTTATTTTATGTGGTTGGCCTCATATAAGCATGTTCAAGTTTTTATATAAAAGTCATGCATCATGTTGGAAGTCGAAAGCATTATCAAAGCCACTTTTCTTTCATTCGGGAAGTTATGTGGGTTAAGTCTTTTAGTTTTATGATTTATTTCATAAAGACATGCATCATTGTACAAATTTCATCAAAACCATCAACACATTATTCTAAAATATCGGATTTCAATTTTCAAATCCTCATGCATGATGTGAAATCATCAAACATCATGTTTGGAACCGATATCATCATGAAGATCATCAAGACAAACACATTATTTCAAAATATGAGATTTCAAGTTATTATTTCAAATCCTTATGCATCATCAAGCATGATATCATAAAACATCATCAAAAAAATTTTATACGAAAGCCAAGCATTTACACATATATTTGTCCAAGACATAATATTCGCTCATCATTCATAATTTTAAAATATAAAATCATCAAGATAAATATTCATTGATTTTATCTTGTTAGGTGTATAAGAATGAGATGCAATTATCATGATAATTCATTTTGTGTCAAAAATATATATCAAGATTGAAAGCAAAAATCGATACGGAAATCATAAATATACATTCGATTTATCATGATAATTGATTTTTGTGTCAAAAACTATGTATCTTATTTTAAATTGAAAGCAATACAAATCCATCAAGATACACATGCATGGATTAATCCTATTAGGTGTACACAAATCATGCAAGTATTATTTTAATTTTTTTAAAAAATATTAGAAAGAAAAGCATGATATAATTTTTGAAAATAATTTTTTATTTCCTACCAACTAAACTAAGCAACTCATGAAAAGATTATCTAATTTAAAAACAATGTAACAACATTTCGAGTGAGTTACTTACATTGTAGTCGAAGGCCGTCAAAGCGCATTTCGCCTCTTTTTTACTTAATTCTTCTTTGTGAGTCTTTTTCTTCTTCTTTGGCCTCTTTCTCTGTTCAAGTTCATTTGTGTTTTTCAATTTTTGTTTAATAAAATTTTTAAAATTCATTGTTCTACGTTCAATGTCCTCTTCATTTTCCTCATCACTTGAGTCATTACTCAAGTGGCATTCTATAGTCAGAAGTCCAATTAACTTCTTGTTCTTTGGAAGGTGATTTATATATTCATCGAGTTCCAAAAAGCTTATTTCATATATTATTAATGAGCCGATAAGTTCTTCAATAGGTAAATTATTTAAATCTTTTAATTTTTGTATCACGGTTACTTTAGGATCCCATCTTTTTGGAAGGGATCTTAAAATCTTGTTTAAAATCCGAAAAAGATTTACTAAGAGCTCTTAGACTATTGACGATATCTACGAAACGAGTGTACATATCGCCGATAGTCTCGTTTGGTTCCATTCAAAAAAACTCAAATCATGCAATAAGAGATTTACTTTCGAGTCTTTGACTCTACTAGTTCCCTCATGCATGATTTTAAGTGTGCACTAAATATCGAAAGTCATTTCACAAGTTAAAATCCGATTAAACTCATTTTTGTCTAAAGAGCAAAATAAAGCATTCATAGCCTTTGCATTTAATAATTTTTTTTTCTAAATCCGACCATTTGTTCATCAATTTGAGAGAATTTGAAAGCCGTTTTAATAATATTCCATAAATTTAAATCTAAAAAAATCAAAAAACTCTCATTCGAGTTTTCTAATAAATGTAGTTCGACCCGTTAAATAATGGAGGACGAACAATCGAAAAACCCTCTTGAAAGCCGTGAAGAGCCATTTCTCATGGGTGTGAATCTAAAATAGAAATACTGTAACTCTGATACCAACTGTTAGGATTTAGAGCAACACTAAGAGAGAGAGACAGAGAGGGGGGGGGGGGTGAATTAGTACAGCGGTTAAGAATAATAAATTTTGACGATTTAAATCGATTTTGGAAACTTTGTACGATAAAAATCACGTTTCGACTAAAACTGATTTCGATTAAAGCATATCAGAAATGTAATTAACTTGAGAGCATTTTGAGATGAAGAAAGATAGTAAGCAAGTAGAGCAGTGAAGTGAAAATGGTTTACAGTAAAGTAAATTTGCAAGAAGTAGATGCAAACCGATTTTTATAGTGGTTCGATCATTCGACCTATGTCCACTCCCAATTCCTCTTCACTTGAGGCCACCAACTTTTTCACTAGTTGTCTTCCTTCTAACAGACGAAGACCAACTCTCTTACACAGCACTCTCTCTTTTTGATGGACTTATGAGGTAACCCTTACAAGCACACTCATCTCTTTAGGCTGAAATCTATCTAAGCTAGAGGAGAAGAGTTTTGAAGAGGTTTTTACAGTGTTTTCTTTCTTTCAAATTCTTTGTGCTTGTATATTTATCCTAAGGATGAGAGGGGTATTTATAGGCTCCAATTGGATTCAAACTTAGAGTCAAAAACCTTCATATCCCGGGTTTATCGGGTATTGATGGTACCACCACCTATCACTAGCAGTACCACCGCCTGTTTGACCCTAACACTGGGTGGTACCATCGCTAGTTTGACCATGACATTGGATGATACCATCGTCAGTCGGATAGTACCACCGCTTGGGCACACTAACATTGCCACTATACTGAGTGGTACTAGTGCTTAGGTACTCTGTCACTGGGTGGTACCACTGCCCATTATAACTTGGGGAGCTGAACCCAAGTGGTTCCACCACCCTAGTTTAGCAGTTCCACCACCCCAATCTGATGGTGCCACCGCCAAACAGGGTCCAACACTTCTGGTTGGGCTTTGAATCCAGCCCAAACAAATCCATAACGGGCCCAATTGGCCCCTAGCAATGTTAAAAAATTAACACATAATCTTAACCCTAATTATGTGCTAACTATGAAATTAAAGATATTTCCTAAACTAAATAATGTCCGAAAAGTCAAGCCTTCTTCCGACGAGCTTTCGGTGAACTTCCGACGGTCTTCCGACGAACCCTTGGATACCATTTTGCGAACTTCCAGCGAGCTCTTGGACTTCATGACGATCTTGGCAAGTTCCGACGAGCTTCTTCAGCAAGCTCCAATCTTTCTCGGTAAGCTCCGCGAACTTTCAACGAACCTTCCGGTGAACTTCCAAAAACCCTTCAGCAAGCTCCCTACTTATTCTCGATCAATTTCGACAGCACTCCGATGAATCTTCGGACTTCCATCGAATTCTCAAACTCCCAACGATTCCATTGTACTTCACTCCGGCACTTCGTTTCGCTTTATGTCTTCATCATTATCATAGTTAATCCTGCACACTAGGTAATTCTTAACTCTACTTCGATCTAGATTGTTACAACGAATCAACATCCTATTGTCCGTCACATCATTGGTCGGCACTTCGTCCAGTTCTTCAACATACCATCATCTCTTGCGGCCTGTTGCCTAATCGACGGTTGACTTCCGTAACCCCGATCTCCTTGGCGCAACACCACTCTTCTTGGCCCGATGCTTAATGTCCAAAGCCTTTTTTCGATTGTCGATCGGACCTCTAGCTCGACGTCCAATATCCTGACGTGATTTCCTTCAACACAATATCGATTTCTCTTGCATCAACTGTCTAATTCTAATCAAGTAGATTTATGTGACTTAAAATATAGTTAGACAACAAAATACAATCAATTAATTTTATTATCAAAATCTATCCTCGACAGTCAAGCCATACTACGATCCACGATGACCGATGGTCTACTGTCCTACCGTCAAACGAGGGGGATGATATGGCTTTTCTATATCAGCTCCCTAGTGGCAAGGAGCAACCAGCTGACAGGTTACGAATGGCGTCAAAATGTTCCTTCATTTTTGATATATTATTACGTATAATTATTGAGAATCTCCTTCATTTAATTGATATATTATCAAGAGAAAAAAGATGTATCATTAAGTTTGAGTTTTTTTAATTATTGAGAAGCTGTATGAATTAAGTCTTTTCAATTTTGTAAATGATGACTACACAGTTGATTTGTAGTTGAAGGGAAAATGATCATCCTTTTTTTATACCATATACAACAGTTCGTTCAAACTATAAGAGTATTGATTAATCAGCACTGGTTTGACCATGCCCAAATATTTCAGACTTTTGTACATGTCCTTGATCCAAAGATATTTGACCTATACATTGGAGGTCGAATTAGATGAAACATTGAGCGGATTACTACGAGTTCGACTTTTCCCAAATATTTATTTTCTTGATTTGCCTCCCATTATCCACTATATAAGTTTTAAATATATTATGTCGGCTTGTGCTACACGGAGAGGTCCCCTTATCTGCATTGTAATGCGAGGAATCTTGAGAGTTATTTTATCAGACACAATAAATATTTTATATATAAATTTGACCTCAAATATTTTGTCATCAACAATAATATACTTTTTAAATTTCACACCCTAAATTTAGTGTAATATTTTTTTTACCTCCTAAGCTAGCCATCACATATAATTCTGGAAGGGTTAAAAATTTGCTTCATCTAATGCGGGTGCTACTTAGTCCCACTTGTAAAGATATAATTAATTTTTATTAAAAAAATAATTTAAATAGTTATATTATTATGAATCTTTTACTTTCTAAGCTTTGGATAATGTTATGGAGTTGTCTAATAGAGAATCAGTTACTGATTCGGTTAGGAGTCGGTTACGAAGTTGGTTAATAAGAGTCCAAGTCTTGGGGGACTTTATGTGAGACTTTATAAATAGGGATGTAACTATTTCTTTCAAACAAGGAGAAAGACAATAAAGAATTATTTAGTCTTTTGGCTAAACTAAGGAGGTCGATCCTCTCGAAGCGATCAAAGGAGCCGATTCTTTCGAAGCGATCAAGGATGTTGATCCCCTCGAAGCGATCATTATCCCTTTTTCTTTCATTTCTTCTGCTTCTCCTCTGCTTCTTTGTCTTTTCCACGATAAAATCATAAAGGGTCTTATCATTTAGTATCAGAGCCTTATCATTTGATATAAGAGCCTTATCATTTGGTATCAGAGCAGCGATCCTCGATGTTTTCACTGCAACTTTGCATCTTGTCGTAGTTGTAATCGATGTCCGCAGCAACCGTCGCAGTCGCAATTGACGATTGTAGCTGCACCCCAGCGTTGCCTTCCAATCGCCCCTGCTTTGCATCCTCTATCGTAGAATGCTGCTACTTTCACCCACGACATCGTTGCTTTAGCCCCACAATGCTGCTGCCTTCTCCCCACGACGCTACTGTCTTCTTCCCACGAACGTTGCCTTCCAACATTGACGTTGCCACCATCCAGCCCTCGGCACCTGCAGTAATACCGCACGCAGCGATAAAAATAGGGAATGCTACCGACAACTCAGTTAAGGCCCAAATTGAAGCATTTGAAATCAGAATTGAAAATCGACTATAGGAGACCCTTAACGAATTCAAAAGAAACATGCTGGAGAACTTTAGTAAGTTTCAACAAGATGGACAGCTCGCTAAAATTCGTCAGACTTCTATAGTGTTAGAATATCAAGCCAGATTCCAACGATTATCAAATCAAGCTATAAATTGGTCTGAACGACAGCTAGTGGATACCTTTATTGAAGAGCTTATTCCAGATATCAGATATGAAGTTAAGGCTCGACAGTCATGCACTATGATAGCTGCAATTTCATTTGCACGTCTACATGAGAAAAAAAATTAGTCGAGAAAATCGTCAACACAGAAGTGACTGCAAACAAATGATCAACGAGCCACCTAGTAAGGAGCACCAATGTAAATAAGAGTAACCTATGGTGATTGAACCAATTAGAGAGGATCCAGAAGTTGACAAAGCTAACTCCGATCATGAAGTTGAAGGAATTTGGGAACATCAACCTGTTACAATTTTGATTGATACCGGTAGCACTAACGATTTCATGGACAACAAGGGTGTTGACCGATTGGTCTACTATATTGAAGACTATGACAAATTAGAAGTAAAGGTCGCTGATAGATAAACTTTAACTTATGATAGCAAATGTTTAAAGATAAAGCTAATTATACAGGGCAAAAAAAATGCTGGAGGATTTCTTTTTGCTACCCCTAGAAGACTTCGAAGTGATGATCCTAATGAGAAGAAGAAGAAGTAAAGCCACAGCTGCTACTAGCCATCGGATGAAGAGGGTTCTCCAAAAGACTATAATGACTCATATATTAAAAGGCCGATCTATTGCTCATACTATCAAAAGATGGAGGTCGTACATACTCGATCAGCGAGTTCTAATGCACCACAGATACCTTATGTCGAATTTGATGCCACTCAGCCTTGAGGACAAGGCTAATTTGACGAAAGCGAAACTGTTACAAAATTTTTACTTTCTAAGCTTTGGATAATGCTTTGGATAATGTTATAGAGTTGTCTAGTAGGGAGTCGGTTACTGATTCGGTTAGGAGTTGGTTACGGAATCAGTTAATAAGATTCCAAGTCCTGGGGGACTCTATAAATAAGGATGTAACTATTTCTTTCAGACAAGGAGAAAGACAATAAAGAATTATTTAGTCTTTGGCTAAATTAAGGAGGTCGATCCCCTCGAAGCGATCAAAGGAGATCGATCCCCTTGAAACGATCATTATCCCCTTTTCTTTCATTTCTTTCGCTTCTCCTCCACTTGTTTCGTCTTTTTTACGATAAAACCCTAAGGGGTCTTATCATATATATATATATATAATATGATATAATATCATTAATTTTAGAAATATATATAAGTAATTATCCATGATTGACAAGGTATTGCTTTGTTTGTCATGGAACTCCTTATGTGGTGGGTCTAATTATTATACTATTATGCTCAATTAATTGACTTCTCCCTATCCCAAATAATTATTTCATCGACCAATCACACTAAATTGAATCTAATTCTTCTAATCGAGCCATATACAATTACACTATATGGTTGACATTATTTAGTTCCATATAACACCTATATTTACATCTGATTTTTCGGTGAGATTTTTTTCTGCATTTAGTCACCAAATGATCATTTCACTTATCTTGGAAATATTCTATGAAAATAGCTCTGATAACAATGTTTATTAAAGCGTTTACACTTCTCTGAATCATGTTATTACACCAATCCCGACAGCGATGCATCGAAGAGATCAACGGCTAAGAACGCTCCACGTTCCCGTCTTCGTGGTTGATAAAGCAGATGCGTGAGTCGGTGGAGGTGGACGTGGCAGTGGCGGTGGCGGTGGCGGTGGTAGCGGCGAGCGACTCGTGGGCTCAGAAACAAAAATAACGAGGGCAAAGGTTGGAGCGGATTGCCGGTGCCGATGAGCCCGTTGGAGTCGGTGAGGGTGGTGGTGATGACGACGAGCTACTCGTGGAGCGTCGGAAATCAACAAATGATAGCGATCGCCGATGCCGATTGGCCCATTGAAGTCGGTGAAGGTGGTGGCGACGACGAGTGGCTCTACTCGTGTCGCGTCAGAAACTAACGAAGTGTGGACATTGGAGGTGATCTTGCGGGAGATGTAGTGGATGTCGGGGGCGACGACGACAGGCGAGAAGCTGACCTCAGCGGACGGGCGACGACGGCGATGGATGGAACGGTTTGGTGAGGCGGTGTGTTCACATGGCATCTGGCACGATCGTCCTTATCACCGGTCTCGCTCTCGACGGCTGCTTCTCACGCAGCATGCTGCATGAGAGAATGAGAACGCTGCGGAGCCACTTAAACACCGTTGTCAGGAACTGTCCTCTCGTCCCTTTCACCCTTTGCCCGCGTTGGTGATGGCCACGAAGAAGAGGACCCAACCCACACAGACGCACTCTCTCTCACGTACGTAAAGACATACCAATAAGCTGTTGATAGGCTTCGAACACTGCCGTCCGGAAGCGCCACGCAGCAGCTACTCCAAAGTTTCTGTTATCAGACAGCTGCAATTGATTTATGTCCCGATATTTTATTTTTTATTTAACATTTAATTCTAACCGCCTCGTATATCTATTCAAATTCCACTGTAGTATAAAAGATGCGTCTAAAATTGGTAGAAAATAAAAATTTAACTTGAATCTGTTCAAGTACGGTCGTACAACTGACTCTTCGAGTGCGAAGTAGACAGGCAACATGGAAGCCGGTTGTGCAAGGCATACGATAAGACTGTTGAATCAGTCACTCAGTTTGTTTGTCTATTCTGTTCGTTCAGTCTGTATGAATTGAACAAGTTGATTTACTAATGCAGACATACTATTCAATCTGTCTGTTTTGTCTGTTCAATCTGTATGAATTGAGCAAGCCGATTTAATGATGCAAACATATTGTTCAGTCCGCCAGTCTGTTCAGATCTGTTATTGGTAAAATCGATTTACTGATGCAGACATACTGTTCAGTCAATCAGTCAGTCAGTCAATCTGTTCAGCTCTGTTATCTAATTTCTCAAATTTACCTTTTTAATATAGGAAAAAACCCAAAACCAACTATATTTGTGAGAATATTATTTTTAAATATTTTTTAAAAAACTTATAACTTTGATATTTTTAGATAATGTCCTAATTATAAAAAAAATTTACATAGCATCTTTAAAATGATCATTCTATCCCAATCGACTACTATCTTATGTCATGTTGATCAACATCCTTCGAACAGTCATCCACAGCACAAGTATGACCATGGATGAAGATGACCAATGATGAAGGCTTCGTTCGCTTCCACCCTTTGCCCCAAACAAGCATCACACCTATGCCTTTGTGCAGGCTACTCGTGTCGACCACCTCCTCTTTGTCTCGAACAAGTGCCCGTCACTAGCAATGCCCATAATCACCTCCATGCATGAGCTCGCATATGCTCGTGACAAGGGCTAGCGTGGGTACACATGATGCCCTTGGGGTCCAGCGAGAGTGTAGAGACAATGGTGGAGGTATCATAGGAAAAAGGAAGTGACGATGTGTTCGACGAAGATAGAGGTAAAATTATCTTTTCACGTAATTAAAGATATTTTGTAAAAATTTTTCAAAGTTGGACTAGTATCTTCAAAGATAGGAGAAAAATGATCTTTTCATGTGATTAAGGATACTCACGTGATTTAAATTTTTTTTCTAAAAAATCATTCTTTTTTATTAGGTGTTTTTTTAAAATAATACTCTCATTTTGCATATTTTACACATAGTTAGCCCCCTTTTTATTTTTTTTTCAAATCATATCCCCAAATTCAAAAACTATCCAAATTATCTCTTCTCCTCCACCCCTCTTCCACAATCATCATGGCATTTGTTGCTAGTTATAGATGCCATACAGACTAATCACGTGAGTAATGACATATGTGACATATTATATAATCTTTTTTGTTATTAATATAATAATAATATTTTTTTTTTCTTATTTGATATTAAGATTATGAATATATTATAATATCCTTGTATCTATGCAATAAAAATTGAATCATGATAAGTCATAATAATGAGATCAATTCATTTGTAGACATAAACCCTAAATATTCCTGATCATAGGTTACTCAAAATAGACATCAAGATAATTGGAGAGACCGGTGCACTATATACATGTCTATACGATAGAGGTAGTTGGTCTCATAGCTACTTGTATATGGATACTAGGGATATAGTGCAGGTGTTCATTGGAGAATGAGTTCATAGAATGATCCACTCACAGAATGCTGGATGGTTAATGATACCTCATCGTCAGAAGTAGTTCCGTAGCCCAAGTTGTGTGCTTATTCTTTAGATTTAAGATACTAATGATACCCTGTATGAGTACTCTACTCTTTGATACTAGACTTATAGGTTTGAAAGTTTCAAATCTAACACAATTGATCATTGGGAGTGGTAGTCAATCTTACAAGGGCAATTGAGTATCAATATAAGATCATCTGCTCTTAGTGTTATAATAGGAATATCTTGTATATTCTTATTGAGACAAATCTCTAGTCAGGATCATTCAGATTGGGAGATAAGGAATTCTCTAGGAGAATCTGATTAAAGCAAAACTCGAGTAGATTTCGTATGAGTCTCATAGCACCATATCCAGTATACAGTCTTTGGGATCTTAGATTGATGAAGGACTATATATATATAATAATTAAGGATAGACAAGTTTAATTGATTAAATCCCTCTATACCGTCTAAGGACTATAGCGTGTTGACCTACTACATCTATAGTCGATGAGTTGAATGAATTAATATGAGATGATAATTCATTGAATCAAAAAGAGTTCTGATAGATACAACTCATGACCGATTCGGTATTAGACCTAAAGGGTCACACATATATTCCGCTACACGTGATGCTCTTCTTTCAAGATTTTTTAACATTTGTCACGCCTCCTCCTCTCTCTCTCCTTCTCCGTCATCTACTCTTCTCCCTGCTCCCTTCTCCTTCCTTGTCGTCTTTTCTGTTCTTATTTTCCTACTCTCTCTCATGATGAGTCATGATGAGTAATTATGGACCGATGAACGTGGGCACCCAACTCTTTCTCCTCTTGAATTTTTTTTCTCTTTCTCTCTCTTCTTCCCCTCTTAATTGATAATATGTGGGCAGTCGAGGAGAGATGGTTTTGATTTTTTTTTTTCTTTCAACGACGGTCTAGTTCGAGAAAAACTAAATTGGTAATCATTTGAAAAATATACAAAAATATATATTTTTAAAAGCAGAATTCGTTTTTCATCTCAATTCATATTAATTAAATATTAAATATTTATTAATGACGTCATAACCGGGTGCGGCCGTTGCACCCCTCTCGCTGTCCATACCACCCCACGACTCGAGGAAAACTCCACCGACCCTGCTCCATCTCTGCAGCGCCCACATCATCCGCCTTTCTCCTCCTTTCGCCGCCGCCTCGCAATCCCGTCGATAGTTTTCTTCGATACGAAGGAAATGGTTCTCTATTTATAGCCCCAGCCCGATCTGATGCCCTCGAAGCTTACCTCCTGCGGCTTCGAGATCCTATGGATGCCTTCTTCGACTCCTGGCTCGCTCGCCTCGACGAACTCCGCTCCGAACTCCTTGCCGCCCTTTTCCACCGGCCGCACCTCATCCTCCCAGCCGTCGATGCCATCCTCGATCACTACCGCGAGTACCGCGACGCCAGGGCCCGACTCGCCGACGCCGACGTCCTAGACGTCATCTCCCACTCCTGGCTCACCCCCTTCGAACGCACCTTCGTCTGGGTCGCCGGGTGGAAGCCCTCCCTCGCCTTCCGCCTCCTCTTCCACGAAGGCGGCGGCGGCGGCTGCCGCCGCGACGGCTGCCTCCTCTGGCCGGACCAGCGGACGGCCATGGAGGAGCTCCGCCGGCAGGTCGTGGCGGCGGAGCACCGGATCTCGGAGGGTCTGGCCGAGGCGCAGGAGGCCATGGCGAGCCAGGCGGTGCTCGGGGCGGTGAGGGCCGGGTCTCGAAACGTCAGCGCGCGGGCTGCGGCCGCGGACGTGGTGGCCAGGGCGTTGCGGGCGGTCGTCAGCGCGGCGGAAGAGCTGAGGGACGCCACCCTGCGGCAGGTCGTGGAGATACTGACGCCGGCACAGGCGGCCGAGTTCCTCGCCTCGGCCGCCGAGCTTCGCCTCCGCGTGCACCGGTGGGGCCTACGGCGCAACGGCCAGTCCGCTTGAGCTGGGTACGATCACCACGCGTGAACTAGACAAGAGCAAAAGGAATCTCGAGAAGCGCTTTACAGTCACCGCCCGTGAACCAAACGATAAAAAGGAATCTTGAGCAGCCCTTAGGCAGCAAAAGATTCCGGCAAACGAAAGCATGGAATAAATGTTTTCTGGAAATATAAGAAGGTTCGTATTTGTTCTCTGGTGGAAGTAATATGACAAGCTGAGATGATGTCGTCTCTCACAAGCTGAGATGGGTGGATCTTATCACATCAGGTCTGTGAATGATCACATCATCTAGAATTACATTATTTTATGTTAGATATAACTGTTTCGTAGGGTTGTATACGATGGTTTGATTATTTTGGAGGATGATCTTCTACCACGACATTTCTCCTTTGCAATCAAATATATTTTTACTACTCAGGTATCTAACCGTTACTAGATCATACCGTCGGTGTCAACAACTTTATGCCGTGGCCTTAGGGTCGACGCGGTTGGGTTCGGGTCCGAATGTACTGAGACCTTCCTCGATCGACCCTGGGGTCTGTCGATGCTGACGGGGGCTCTACAACACACGCTCCGTCTTTGGTCTTGCATACAGGTCGGGTCGGGAAAGCTCCGTTCGACCCCTTCGACGATCAAGTCAGTTGATGGTCTTAGGGGGGGTTTGCTAGTCCGAGTGAGCCTCTTTTCTTATTTTTTTCTGTCTTCCTGAGTGTCAGGGTTTATATAGGGAGGGTTACTATTTCCTGATGTGTCCGCTTGCAGGGGGCAGGGCCGTACCTCTGATGGCGTCTGACGCTATGTGGAGGACCTGGCTTCTGTGGGATGGTGACGTGCCTCGGATAGCGTTCGTCCTGCTTCGACCAGACGCTGTCAGGCCGATCGGTCAACCCTGTCAGCTGATAGCCAAGCGCGATCTAGGGGACGTCATCCGAGAGCAGGTGACGTCGGCTCATATCCCGTCATCATTATTACCCACATTATTCTCCCCCCCCCGAAGGAAGCCATGCATCGGCTCTTAGGGGGGTCCGAGGCTTGGCTTCTGACAGTTGAGGCTATCGGTTGGTCCACTGATCGGTGTTGGGAAAGTTTCTCAAAGGGTCTCGGCTGGTGGCTATTGATTTGGCGTCCTGGGTGGAATGCGACCGAGGCACATGATTTAAGCATCCTTCGACCGAGGCAGATAGGTCGGAAGACCAGGTTGCGCCGAGATGTGGATTTGGGCAAACTGCAGCCGAGGTACGCGGCTCGGGCGGGAAGGCTGAGGTCGAGGTGTAGAGCTTGCTGTTTGAGACAGAGGTACACGGCTCGGGCGGGTTGGACCGCACAGAGGTGTAGGCCTCTGGCAGACTGCGGTAGAGGTACACGCTCGGGCGGGCTGAACCGCGCAGAGGTGTAGGCCTCGGGTAGGTTGCGGTAGAGGTACATGGCTTAGGCGGGCTGGATTGCGCAGAGGTATAGGCCTCGGGCAGGCTGCGGTAGAGGTACACGGCTCGGGCAGGCTGGGCCGCGCAGAGGTGTATGCCTTGGGCAGGCTACGGTGGAGGTACACGGCTCGGGCGGGCTGCGCCGCGCAGAGGTGTAGGCCTCGAGCAGGCTGCGGCATAGGTACACGGCTCGGGCGGGCTGGACCGCGCGGAGGTGTCGGCCTCGGGCAGGCTACGGTGGAGGTACACGCCGGCGGGTGGGCGACGCAGAGGTGTAGGTCTCGGCAGTGCGGCATAGGTACACGGCTCGGGCGGGCTGGACCGCGCGGAGGTGTCGGCCTCGGGCAGGCTGCGGCAGAGGTACACGGCTCGAGCGGGTTGGACCGCGCGGAGGTGTAGGCCTCGGGCAAGCTACGACCGAGGTACACGGCTCGGGCGGGCTGGACCACGCGGAGGTGTAGGCCTCGGGCAAGCTACGGTCGAGGTACACGGCTCGGGCGGGCTGGACCACGCGGAGGTGTAGGCCTCGGCAGGTCACGACAGCAGGTACACTCAGGCTCGGGTGGGCTGGACCGCGCGGAGGTGTAGGCCTCGGGCAGGCTGCGGCCGAGGTACACGGCTCGGGTGGGCTGGACCACGCGGAGGTGTAGGCCTCGGGCAGGTTGTGGCAGAGGTACACGGCTCGGGCGGGCTGGATCGCACGGAGGTGTAGGTCTCGGGCAGGCTGCGGTCGAGGTACATGGGTCGGGCGGACTGGACCGCGCATAGGTGTAGGCCTCGGGCAGGCTGCGGCCAAGGTACACGGCTCAGGCAGGCTAGACCGCACAGAAGTGTAGGCCTTGGGCAGGCTATGATCGAGGTACACGGCTCGGGCAGGCTGGACCGCGCGAAGGTGCAGGCCTCGGGTAGGCTATGGTCGAGGTACACGGCTCGAGCGGGCTAGAACGCGCAAAGGTGTAGACCTCAAGCAAGCTGCAGCCGAGGAGTTAATTGGGGCGGTGATGATTCAACACAGTTATCCGCCGAGCGAGGGCCATCGAGCAGCCCCTTGCTCGGAGATTTGAGGGATGATCTCACCCGTCAGGTCGTAGGCCCTCGTGAGTCGGGATCGAGGGAGCCGCGCCCTGGCGTTTGCTGTGCCTGCCTCCCGGTTGCCACGTCAGGTCTCATTTATGGCGGGGTGGCTTTTGGCCTTCCCGAGGTGACGCGCCTGCGGGCAAGCGTGCCAGTGGGCTGTCGCCCACTCGCGGAAGACGAGGGGTTACCATTTTGGCGGGATCTTTCCTATAAATAGCCCGCGATCGCTTCCCCGCATGCCTCTCACTGGGTATCTATTTAGCCGCACTCCCGGACTTCGTTGCTTCCCTCCTTCAGTCGTCCCTTCCGATTCCTGCGGCCATCTTCGTTCGAGTCGGCTCCCCCCACCTCCCTTTCCAAAGGTCAGTAGGGATGGCCTCCCCCTCTCCCTTGACTCCATCTTCTTGTGCTCCCTCCTCTAATAATGTCGGGGAAAACCCGCTAGTGCCGACTCACGACTCATCTTCTGACGAAAAAGCGGCACGGGCCCTTGAAGCCCTGATGTAGCCACACGACCTCGACTCCACAATGAGTGAGTCATCGCTCAGCGACCTCCGGGGTCATTACAGTATCCCGGAGGACTATGTCCTCCTCGCCCCCGAGCCAGGGCAACGGGCGTATGACCCGATTCCCAAGGGTTTCGCCCTAACCCTAGACGCCTTGGAGGTGGGGCTGCGTTTCCCTTTGCACCCCGCCATTCCTTCTTGTATATCCTGGTGGCATATCTCGCTATCGCAGATGGCGCCGAACTCCTGGCGCTATCTGGTGGCATTCCTGGGGGAATATCACTATGCTGGCATCATCCCGACCCGTGCCCTCTTTCTGTCTTGCTTCCGTTTATCTAAGGGTGCGGGGGGTTACTACCTTTCAGCCCAACCGGGCTTCCGGGTTAGCGGGGCCCCTTCTAGCAATAAAGGGTGGAAGGGACGTTTTTTCTATGTCTGTTGCACGAGGGACTGGGGCTTCGGGCTCCGGTGGGCGGCACGCGTGATCAACAACATCACCCCGGGCCTGAGCGACGAAGAGTTCGGGGACCTCCAGAGGCTCAAGGAGATTCTTCCCTCCTCCGGGGTCATTCGGAACATGACCAAGGAGTGGCTAGTCGGGGTGGGCCTTAGCCCGATGCCTCGGGGTATGCCCGCAGTAGGTAGTTTAGGGAGTTTACGACTTGTTCTGAATACTAACCTGTGTTTGTGTTTTTGCAGAGATGGTGAATCTTCAGTTTGTCCGTGGGGGGCGATCATCGTCGGTTTCGTCCCCGCGCCCAACGGCCAAGCTGAACACTGGCTCGAGAGAAGCGTCGCTCGATGTTGAGGCTAGTCGGCCTCGGAAGAAGACAAAGGTCTGCGCCTCGAAGGGCTCCAATGCGGCGGGAGCTCGATCAGGCGGGGCAACTGCCGAGCTTGACAAGGCGGGAGCGAACCTCGGGTGAGCTGAGGCCAGTCCGAGTCGCGGGGGGGGGGGACAGGGAAAGCACCTCGGTCACCCACCGTTCGTGACCTCTGCTGACTCACCCCGCATACTAAGGAGGAGCCCTACCAGGCTCGCGCGATGGGTGACCTCCCGGAAGGAGCAGCGTCCGACCCCCTAGTATCCCGCTGGGGGAACCTAACCCGTGGGGATCGGGTGTGGGCCGACGGTGATTTTGCGGCCTTGGCCTTGTTCATCCGTGGAGGGCTTCATCTTGATATGGCTCGGGAGACGTATACCTCGTCCTCCGAGGTCCTTCTTAGAAAATCGACCAAGTCGCTGTTGTGGGTAAGTCTCATCCCTATGCTTTCCGTCATTACTTGGATGGTATCGTCCTGATTTTTACTCATGCAGGGGCAACACTACACCATGGCTCTGATGGATCGCATGCGGGATGCGGGCCGAGTCATCAGCAACTTAAGCGACCGTAATGCCAAGCTGCGTAAAGAGCTCGAAGAGGTCCGCGCGGGTGTGGCTCCCGAAGCGGTAGCTGCCGCCGAGAAATGCGCATCAGATCTGGAGGCGGAAACTACACACCTCAAGTCCGGGCTCGAGGAGGCCGAGCAGCAAAATAAGGAGCTCTAGACGTTATTGAGGGTGGCTCGGACTGAGGCCTGCCTGGTGAAGGGTGAGGTGGTCACGCTCACCAAGAAACTGAAGGATGCGCACACCGAGGCACGGATGGCTTCCAAGGCCTTGGCCGCAGAGGTCCACCATAGGCCGGAGAAGAATAAGGAGCTGATCGAGGCCTACAAGGCATCGCAGGGCTTCCAGCTTGAGCTCACACGGACGGGGCAGGTTACGTACGAGTATGGATATCGGATCACCCTAGCCCATTTCCAGGCGCGCCACCCCGACCTCAAGTTGCGGAAGACCCCTTCGCGTCCTTCCCTGAGGACTTGGGCGTCGACATGCCTGAAGAGGTCCCCTTCGATGACAGCTTAGAAGCTCCGAAGGAGTAGGTCGGGCTTTTGTAATTTTGTCCACGGAGTCGGTCTGGTGTAAACAGTCTATAAGTCATGGTGGTCCTATTTTGTAACCCCACTTTTGCTTAAATGAAAAAGACTTTTGTTCAGATTCTTTGTGTTGTCTTTGCTTAGTCTTCCTACACGAAAAATCTTTTAAGATTCTGCACGTTCCACATCCTTGGTAAGGGATGGCCGCCCATTGTCGCGAGTCGGTATGTGCCGGCTCGGACAATCTCAACGACCCGATAAGGTCCTTCCCAATTGGGAGCAAGTTTGCCGCGCGCTCAGGTCGGGTCACTTGCCTCAGCTCTGCACAGGACCAAATCGCCCAATTTGATTGGTCGAGGACGGACTCTCCGATTGTAAATCCAGGCAACAGCTCTCTTATAAGAGAGAGCTTTCAAGTGTGCATCGGCTCGCCACTCCTCAAGCAGGTCCAATCCGGCGCGGAGTCCCTCGGCTGACGTCTCTTCCTCGTAGCCTTCTGTCCGAGGGGTAGGAATGACCACCTCGGGTGGTAGGATGGCCTCGGTGCCGAATGCTAGGCTGTAGGAGGACTCTCCAGTTGCAGTTTTGGGGGTGGTCCGCAAGGACCACAGGATGCTCGGGAGTTCGTCCACCCAAACGAATTGGGCCACAGACGCTCTTCTCCTAAGTCCGTCTAGGATGGATCGATTGGTTACCTCCGCCAGACCGTTGGTCTGGGGGTGGGCTACCAAGCTGAACCTCAGCTGAATCCTATAGCTCGCGTAAAATTCCTTGAACTGGGCGTTGGCGAACTGGGCCCCGTTGTCAGTGATGATGACCTTGGGCAGGCCGAAGCGAGTCACTATATTTCTCCATACGAACTTCTCCACTTGACGCTCCATGATTGTTGCTAGTGGTTCCGCCTCGACTCATTTTGTGAAGTAATCTACATCGACGATAATGTACTTCCATTGCCTGAAGGCTGGGAGAAAGGCCCAAGAAAGTCCATTCCCTACTGCGCGAAGGGCCATGCACAATCTATGGGTACAAGTGGGACTGTGGGCTACCGAGGCATCCGAGCATGCCTCTGGCAAGCGTCGCACTGTTGCACGTAAGTCTTTGCATCTCGGAACACGGTGGGCCAATAGTAGCCTTGGCAGAGTACCTTAAACGCCAAGGTGCGCCCACCGATGTGCTCTCCACAGATCCCCTCATGGACCTCGGCCAGGATTGAGCGAGCTTCGTCGGGGTCCAGGCACCATAGGAGAGGATTCGAGAACGACCTCTTGTAGAGCCATCCACCAATTTCACAGTACCAGTCCTGGGTACGGCGCAGGCACCGAGCCGTGGCTTGATCGGCGGGAAGGGCTCCATCCTGCTTAAATCGCAGCATCTCCTGCATCCATGTCGTTGGTGCATCAGCCGTGGCTACTGCAGCGATCGTGATCGCGCGGGAAGGAAGTTCCTTGACATCGGGCTCATCCTCGGGGCCCAACTTTGAAGCTAGTTTAGCCAACGCGTCTACCCGCTCGTTCTGACTCCTCGGCACCCTAGATAGTGTAAAGCTAGAGAAGTTGGCGGTCAGGCTTTTTACCTCTGCGAAGTATTTTGACATGGTTGGGTCATGGGCCTCGTATCCGCCGCTGAGGTGCTCGGCCACAAGCTGTGAGTCGGTGAGGACGTGTATGGCATCCACCTGCATTTCAGCGGTCAATCTGAGTCCGGTCAGGAGTGCCTCATACTCCGCCTCATTGTTTGTGGCCTTAAAGCCGAAGCGAAGGGAGCGCTCGAACGAGCGTCCATCGGGGGCTTCCAACACCAGCCCTGCTCCCACACCCTTCGAGCCAGCCGACCCGTCTGTGCGTAGGACCTATCTTGGCCTAACCTGCTCAGGATTTTGGTCTTTGGGTAGAGTCAGCTCTGAGATGAAGTCGGCCACTGACTAGGCTTTGATGGCGGTCCTTGGTACGTATTGTATGTCGAATTCGCTGAGCTCCACCGACCACTTGAGAAGGCGACCTGCCAAGTCGAATTTAGACAAAACTTGCCGAAGCGGTTGGTCGGTGATTACCTCGATCGGATGAGCCTGGAAGTAGGGACGCAGCTTCCGGGCTATTAATACAAGTGCTAGTGCCAGCCTCTCGATCGGTGGGTATCACTCCTTGGGACCGTTCAAGATATGGCTGGTGTAATAGACTGGCAATTGCTTCCCGGAAGCCTCCTTGATCAGGACGGAGCTAACCGCGTGTGGGGAGGTGGCCAGGTAAATACGGAGTTTCTCCCCAGAGGAGACCGAAGCGAGGCGAGGGAGGCCGGTTAGGTATTGCTTCACACGGGCGAGGGCTTCCTCGTAGTCCGCAGTCCATTCGAAGTTCTTTGGGTTCTTCAGGGCCCGGAAGAAGGGGAGACATCGATCACCCGATCGAGAGAGGAACCAAGATAAGGCGGCAAGTCTCCCGTTCAGCCTTTGCAACTCCTTGATTGTTCGAGGCGCTTGCATGCTAGTAATCGCCTGGACTTTCTCCGGGTTGGCGTTGATTCCTCTTTCATGTATGATGAATCCGAGGAACTTTCCCGAGCTGACGCCGAAAGCACACTTCGAGGGGTTGAGGCGCATATCGTATTTTCGCAGCGTGGCGAATGCCTCGGTTAAATCGGCGAGGTGGGTTGCGGCCGCCCGGCTCTTCACGATCATATCATCAACATAGACTTCCATGTTTCACCCGATCTACTGGGCGAACATTTTGTTTATAGTTCTCTAATACGTAGCTCCGACGTTCTTTAGCCCGAATGGCATAATCCTGTAAAAGTATACTCGCTGATCGGTGAGGAAGGCCGTGTGCTCTTGGTCCTCGGGCGCCATCCTGATCTGGTTGTAGCCGAATAAGGTATCCATGAATGAAAGGCGGGCGTGCCTTGAGGTAGCATCGACCAGCTGGTTGATCCTTGGGAGGGGGTAACAATCTTTTGGGCACGCACGATTGAGGTCGGTGTAGTCAACGCACATCCTCCAGCTCCCATTAGATTTCTTCACGAGGACTACATTAGACAACCAGAGAGGGTACTTGACCTCTTCTATGAAGCCTGCTACTAGGAGACGCTCCACCTCCCTTCGGACAGCTAGTTGTTGGTCAAGAGCAAGCCGTCGAGGTCTTTGCTTCACTGGGCGGGCCTCAGGCGAAATGCTCAGATGATGTTGGGCAACCTTGGGGTCGACTCCTGGCATGTCGACTGGTGACCAGGCGAAGACGTCGGCGTTCTCTTGTAGGAAGTCGACAAGTTGCTTCTGCTCTTGCTCAGGGAGTTCTGACCCAATTCTGATCGTCCGGTCCGGTTGACCTTCGTACAGGGGCATGTCTATAGTGGACTCCGTTGGCTCAGGGTATTGGGTCGGTCTCTTTGTTTCCCTGGGATCTTCCAGGGGTTATTCGGCCCTCGCTCTTTTGGGCAGCGAGACTGCCGTCAAGTAGCACCATTTGGATTCTCGAGGATTCCCCCAGACTTCCCCGACCTCGGTGTGGGTCGGGAACTTCACTGTTTGGTGGTAAGTGGAGATGACGGCCCTGAACTTATTGAGGGTCGGGTGACCCAGGATAGCGTTGTACGTAGTGGGGAGGTTGACTACCAGGAAGGTCGCCATCATCGTCTTCGACCTCGGCGGGTCTCCCAGGGTTAAGGGCAAGGTGACCACGCCCAGCGGCGAGATCGAGTCACCAGTGAACCCGGTGAGCACCGAGCGCATTGGTTCCAAGGCGTCTCTGCTTAGGCCGAGCTTCTCGAAAGCGTCCAGATACAGTATGTCGGTTGAGCTCCCAGTATCGATCATGATCCTCCTAACCTAGGTGTTGGCTATCCTGGCAACTATTACCAGCGTATCATCGTGCTCAGATCGGTCAGCGCCATCGCCCGGGAACGTGACCTCGGGCTCGAGCGCGTGTCTGGGGTGCTCGTCCGTAGCTGCACGAGCGTATGCCTTCCGTCTAGACATACTATTCTCGTCGGATGCCGGGCCGCCAGTTATCACATCAATTTGCCGCTTCAGATCGCGGCACTCCTCAGTGTCGTATCCGTTTTGCTGGTGAAAACGGCAATACCTAGACTGGTCCCGCAGCTCCGGGGGTCCCCTCATCAGGTTGGTGGTTCTGAGCAACCCATTTTCTTTTATTTGGAGAAAGATCTCCATTCTGGACGTGTCCAAGGCGGGGATACGGGACCTCGACGTCGGCGGGTCAGGCCTATCTAACCTGCGCCTCAGGGTGGCAGTTTGTTGCGCCCGGGTGGTCTCCGACCGAGGTCTTTTGTGTTCCTCGCGTTTCCCGGCCATCCAGGTCTCCGCCACGATGTACTGGTTGGCCCGCTGGAGCATCTCCGGAACCGTGGTGGGGGGATGCTCCACAAGGGACCATAAGAACCTAGAAGGTCACAACCCTATCATAAATGCCTGCATTAACAAAGAGGGATGAGCATCCAGCAGCTTCCAAATTTCCATAGCAAAATGATTCACAAAACAAGAAACGGGCTCGTCCACCTTTTGATTGAGTCCGAGGAGTAGAGCAACGGACGGCTTCGGTCGGGCATAAGCTAGGAAGTTAAGCTTAAAGTCCCTTGCGAGCTGGTCGAAGGATGAGAACGCTCCGACCTTCAGGCCGCTGTACCATGCACGGGCTGGCCCCCTCAGAGTTGTGGGAAACGCTCTGCACATCAAGGCATTTGAGGTGCCATACAGTGCCATTTGGGCATGGAAGGTGGCCACATAGTCCGCTGGGTCGGTGGCACTGTCGTATGCATCGAGGGAGGGAAGCCAAAAGTTCGGAGGGACTGGCTGATCTTGAATCTCAGGCGCGAATGGGGAGCCCCGGCGTGCTTCCTCCCCTGGCTCTTCCTTGGACTTGCGTATCTCCTTCTGCACCTCGTCGAGTCACTAGCTAACGAAGCGCAACTGGGCTCGAAGGAAGTCCATCGAATCCGAAGATAGCGCTTTGGGCTCGGGGCGGCCACTCGGGTTCTCCAATGTTTGATCTTCGAATGGGACCCGTCGCACGCCAGGCAAGACAGGTACCGGTGGAGGTGTCGGATGGGCCGTAACTCACGGCTCTGGCTGCCGTGCCACGGGCGACAGCGCTGGCTGAGGGATGAGCGGAATGACGGTCTGCATCATTTCGGTCAAAGTTTGGACTTTGTGGGTGAGGTCCTGAAAGGCCTCGGGTGATATGGGCGGCGGGCCAGTCGGGACGCCCTCGGGCGGCGATAGGCTCGGGTCATTGAATAACCGCCAATAGCTCTCTGAGGTAGCGGGGGGTCCTCCGCTCGGAGCCCGTCGTGCGGGAGGTCGTTCCCCAGAGCCCCCATCCGACATGACCCCTCTACCGTGGGCTCATCTGAGTCGATCTGTCGATCTCTTGACATCGGGCCCTCCTTCTAGTGCCAATCTGTTGGTGTCAATAACTTTATGCCGTGGCCTCAGGGCCGACGCGGCTGGGTTTGGGTCTGAATGTGCTAAGACCTTCCTCGATCAACCCTGGGGTCTATCGATGCCGACGGGGGCTCTGCGACACATGCTCTGTCTTCAGTCCTGCACACAGGTCGGGTCGAGAAAGCTCCGCCCGACCCCTCCGATGATCAAGTAAGTTGATGGTCTCAGGGGGGTTTGCTAGTCCAAGTGAGCCTCTTTTCCCCCTTTTTTCTGTCTTCTCGAGTGTCGGGGTTTATATAGGGAGGGTTACTATTTCCTGATGTGTCCGCTTGCAAGGGGCAGGACCGTACCTTTGATGGCGTCTGACACTATGTGGAGGACCTGACTTCTGCGGGATGGTGACGTGCCTTGGTTGGCGTTCGTCCTGTTTCGGCCAAACGCTGTCAGGTCGGTCGGTCAACCCTGTCAACTGATAGCCAAGCACGATCCAGGGGGCGTTATCTGAGAGCAGGTGACGTCGGCTCATATCCCATTATCATTATTACCCACATAACATACCACTATTTTGCTTCCCTATTTACTGCTTTTAGAGTGGACGAAGAGGAAGAGAATAATAAGTAAACAGGAAAGGGTTACATTTAACTCCACCCAGTTTTATTTTGAGGCTTCAGCTGTTGATGTAGTGGCAGTATGTACATCAAATAATTTAGCATATGATACGAAGTGTAGTGTTTAGTATATATATACATATACATATATATTATTTATTCAATAACTATTTTATAACCGATGTCGATTATTGAAAAGTGCTATGTAACAATTCCTCCGGGTGTGTTCCACGCGTAAGTTTCTAAACTAGTAACTTTGACGTGATTAAGTTAGATTAATTTCAAAAACATAATAAATTAAATCAATTTCATTATATTAAGAGTTGATGATCAAGATTGATTGTATCATGTATCAAATCTTAAAGCCTGAAGATAAATAGACACATTGAAATTTAACGAATTATTATTATGATTATTATTAAAAGATTGATTAAACAAAAATCTTCTTTTTGAAATGATTAATTATTACTATTATCGTAATAGTTACGGTCCAAGTGCTTTGTGGTGATAGTGCTTGTCAAAATGCTCTTTGTTGTCTTTCCGACGAAATTTAAATATATTAACTATTGAAATGTGCAGAGAAACTAAAAACATATAATATTAATTTGAAGGTATTTTATATTCGTAGGAAGTCAGTTTTTGTAGTTGTAAAGAACTATTGTTCGATCGCTGAATTGTTATGCTGGAAGTCGTGGATTGGCGAATCTTAATTATTATATTATTTAGTTTATTTAAATTTTACTCCTTCTTAATTTTATTATAATAAATTTTAAATAAAATAAAAATAAAATTAAGAATAAATTATATAAGAAATGATTCACTACATTCATACTTAATGTTCTTGACCTTATAATTTTGTTAGTTGTTTTTGCTAGTCATAGGTTTCTGTAAATAATTCAGACACGCGTAACTTGACATACACTCTTTTTATTTATTATTATTTAATATCATATTATTTTATTTTATGTATTGCATATATGATAATATCCATAGATATATGTAATGGGAATCAAATTGTGATGAGACCACGATAATGAGATCGATTCACCTTTAAACACAGATCCTAAATAATCTCGATCAAAGATTACTCGAAAAGGATATCGAGATAATCAAACAGATTGGTGTGTTGTATACCCATCCATATGATGAAGGCCGTTGGTGTAATATCCCTCATTTCTAAAATTTATGTAAGGGTTTATTTTGAATCATTCATAAGTATCTATTTGTAAAAATCGAGGACTTATTTATCAAATTGAAGGACCTACTTGTAAATATAAAAATTTTAGGGGCTATATTGTTAAGTTAAAAAAAATATCAGTCTTACCCCACAGCCCCCTCATGCACCTCTATTTCCCATGTGGTGCATTGGGAAATGGAGAAGAAGAAAAGAGAAGAAAAGAAGAAGAGAAGAGAAGGAGAGGAAAGGAGGGGAAAAAGCAGAGAAGGGAGCTGCGCTCCTCTTCCTTCTACACAAGGAGGTGCATCAGTGGATGAGGGGACATAGAGGAAGAAGAGAAGAAGAGAAAAGGAAAGAGGGCTACGGCGTGGATATGGCTGCAGCTGTCACTGCAGTTGTGGCTAGAAAAGAAAGCAGAGGAAGGAAGAAGAAGAAGAGAAGAGGAGGAGGAAAGGAAGGCTGTGGCTATAGCTGTGACAATTGCGACAGGGAAAGAAGAGGCTATGGCTGAGAGAGAAGGAGAGGAAATAGCACAATGGAAGAGACTGTGGCTGTGGTTGCGGTAACTACAACTATGACAGTTATGGTTGGGAAAAAGAAAGGAAAAGCAGGTGTCTGCAACCTCTTATGTTCTGCATAAGCTGAAGTTACGGAGAAAGAAAGAAGATAGGTGAAGAAAATGACATATGGAGAGGAGATAGAGGAAAGGTAGAAGGATTTGGGCTTACAATTTCGTTGGATTGAAATATTCAAAAGGCAAGTGTTCCACTCCTTTCTTATGTAATTTAAATCTTTACTTTTGCCATTGATATGAGAAATTTGAATTATTCTAGCTTTGAAATCTGATGTCTCTATTGTTTGGATTGTAAATGTTTGAATCTGAAAAATTATCAAGATTTTGACCCTTCTTATTTGTTTCGATAATAAATCCCTATACAGAATTCTAATTTCAGTAAAACTTGTTTGATCTGAATATAGCCTTATAAACTTTCTTTTGAAAACTTACTTGTATGATTTGGAGTACATTTTCTTATCCAAACATTAAATTGAATCAGCTCTACGGAATCTGTAAAACAGAGACTACATGTTTTGACCTTTAGATACTAAACTACCTATAACTCTCTATTGAAAACTCTGATTTATACGAAACTTACTTTGTTGGAAATTAGACTTATCGATCTTTCTTTTGATACTTATATTGAAAGGTTTGGAGTCCAAATGATTGCCTAAACTTCTATTAAATTCGACCCTATAGTTTCTACAAAATAGAGATTTTATTCATTGACTCTTGGTTACCGAATCATTTGTAGCTCTTTGATTAAAACTCCTATTTGTATGAAACTTATTTTACCTGAAAGTAGATCGATTTATTTTTCTAATAATATCTTTCTTGAGTAATTTAGAGTATAATTGATTATCTAAATAATTTATGCAATGTACCTTTCAAATCCTACTAGAATCAAGTTCTTTTATTGATGTTGTCTATTCACGTTTCACACTATTGGAATACTGATTTCAGCTAAATTCTTCTTCAAGTTAAACTTTATATTAGGCCTTTGCAATTCTTATATTATTCATTCTGAAATTATTTGTATACCTAAAATCTATTATGTAATGTTTAAGTTTGCATTACCTTGTTCCATAAAGGCACACGCATATTTTCGTTGTTCTGCATGTGCTTTCGAAATGTGCCAATGTTATTGTTTATACTACCCTTTTGTACTATGGTATCTTGTGGGATAATATGAGCCTTAGTCAGAAATGGTAAAGGGAGTTATGCTTAGAGCCCGCGATGCTCTGCCGACCCCATTGACTTCACTCAGACATGGGTGGATGGAGCTCCCAAACGTGGGAGACTTATGTTTGATAATCATTCAAAAATGGATGAACCATATTATGAATGTGGTCCCACAACACTCTTTATATTTTTTATATGATATCCAAAGCTTTGATTATGTGCTTCTATATGTGCTTTGGATAAGAATGAAATGAATGTGATGCCAAATATAGTATTCAAGCTTCTTTTTCTTACTTGTTATATTACTATGCTCTAAAATATTTTATATGCTATTAATATTATTTTGAAATATTTTATTCGCTCTTGATATGCTCCGAAAACATTCATACGTCATTAATATATTCTGAAATGTTTCATTTGCTCTGGATATGCTTCGAAACATTTCATACGTCTTTGCTAGTTCTGAAATGTTTCCTTTGCCTTTGATTTGTTTTGAAACATTTCATACATCATTGTTATATTCTTATTTGCCTTTGATTTGCTCCAAAACATTCCAATACGCCATTGATATATCTGAAATGTTTCCTTTACACTTGATATGCTTCAAAACATTTTATACGTCTTTGCTATGTTCCGAAATATTTTCCTTTGCCCTTGATATGCTCCAAAACAGTTCATACGTTATTGATAAATTCTAAAATATTTCATATGTTGTTGAATATGTCCTGAAACATTTCATATGTTATGGATATGCTCCGAAATATCCTATGTGTCATTGATATGCTCCGAAATGTCATGTGCACCAATTATATGCTCTGTAATGTCCTACATATCATTTAATATGCTTCGAAATACTATTTACGTTATCTGATAAGTTCTAATTACTCTTTACTCCATTTGTTATGGACCAAATATGTTTTGAATGAAATGACATTTGCGATTATGTATCTAATGAGCTTATATCCATGAATTCTTGTATCTCTGTCTTGCATTTGGATACCAAGTCTATTTGAAGCTATTCTCCTCTTGTTCTGAATTTGTTTGCTACTTGCTAAGCTTTGTAGCTCACTCCGTTGTTATATAACCCTTTTTCAGGTTAGCTTGTCACTCGCTAAAATGTTAGAATTGGGCCAAGGCAGTGAAAAGCTATTCAGATTATGGCAAGTCATTGTGGATTGTTATGTTATTATTTTATAAATATATTTTGTATGAAATGAGATGTTGTCGACAGATTTTGATTGATGTATCATGTAAAAGCTTTAAAAGACCACGCACGATTGAAATTTTGGAATGTTGAGTTTAGTTTACGATGATATTAAATTATGATAAATGATTGGAATTCTGATTTGTATAATTCTTATTCTTGTGAAATTATAAGTGAGGTTAATATTTTATTAAGTTGGTTTGGGTTCTTATAAAGGTTCATATAATGTGATATATGATTATAATTGCACAGGTTTTATGGACATGATTGATATTTGAATGTTTCTTTGTATCCTCAAATATTAGTTTGGATTCTGAGATTTGATCATTGTTAAAAATTTTAATGTTATGGATTTTAAGACTGGGTCACACCTCCTGAATGTGATAATTTTGGGGGGGCGTGATAGCTGGTCTCATAGCTGCTTATGTGAGAACACTAAGGATATGGTACAAGTGCTCATTGGAGAATGAATTCATTGATTGATTCACTCATGAAATGCTGGATAGTTGATGATATCTTATTATCAAACAACGATTCCTAATCCTAGTAGTGTATCTAGTCCTTAGACTTGAGACACCAAGGATATCCTGTATGAGCACTCCACTCTTTAATACCTGACTTGTAGGTTTGGAAGTTCCAAACTAATACAGACGGTCATTAGGAGTAGTAGCCAATCTTACGAGGGCTATTGAGTATCGATAAACGATCATCCACTCTCGGTATCATGAGAGGAATATCACATATATTCTTGCTCAAATAAATCTTTTGCCAAGGTCGTTCGGATTGAGAGAGAAAGAGTTTTCTAAGAGAATCCGATTAGAGCGAGACTTGAGGAGAGACCGTATGAGCTTGACAGCACCATGCTCGGTATAGGGTCTCTAGGATATTAAATGGATGAGGGACTATAGGTACATGGTAACTAAGGATAGATAGGTCCAAAGGATTGGATTCCCTTATATCATTTGGGGACTGTGGCGTAGTGGCATAATACATATGTAGTCGATGAGTCGAGTGAATTATTATGGCGATAATAGTTCACTGAGCCATAATGAGTTTTGATAGGTATAACTCATGGCCAACTCGATATTAGGCATAGAGGATCACACACATATGATAGATGTTGCGACGAGTAGAGGTTCGAATATGAGATATCCGTTGGAGCCTTTATCTTATTAGATATCCATTAAGCCCCTGAATTATTGGATCCTATAAATGAGATCGAATAAGAGTTAATAAGAGATTATTGGGTAGAGATCTACTAATCTAAGAAGCTTGGGTATTTGGACAGAGATCCAATACCCAATATAATATGATCAATTAGAGTTAAGTTGACAGATAAGCTAGGGCTTTTTGGCAACTATCTCCTATTCTCCTCCCCCTTCTTCTCCTCAGCCAACAGCCCCAGTTTGGGGCATGTGGACAGTATGAAGAGTCAGCCTGCTACTTATTGGTGCCTTACAAGCCAATCATGTAAGTGATGGCACCTGTAACATGTTGCGTCAATCTCTTTGCTTATGATTATTGACATTTTCTCACATTATCTAGATATATATTGTGATGCCCATGGATCTGTATAATGAGAATTGGATCATGATGAGATCATAATAATGAGACTGATTCATCTTTAAACACAGACCTTAAATAATCCTAGTTATAGGTTACTCGAGAGGGACATCGAGATAACCGGATAGACTAATGTACTATATAACCGTCCATATGATGGAGGTGGCTGGCCTCATAGTTACTCGTATGGGGACACTAAGGATACAATACAGGTGCTCATTGAAGAATGAGTTCACTAATTGATCTGTTTATGGAATGCTGGATGATTATTGATACCTTACGTTAGACAGTGATTCCGTAGTCCCAATAGTATATTTGGTCCTTAGACTTGAGACACCAAAGATGCCTTGTATGAGTGCTTCATTCTTTGACGCCGGACTTATATGTTTGAAAGTTCTAGATCTAGTACAATTGATTCTCGAGAATGATAAAAACTTTATGAAGGCAATTGGGTGTCAATAAAGGATCATCCACTCTCGGTATCATGAGAGGAATATCTCATGTGCTCTTGCTCAGACAAATCCCTAGCCAGGGTCGTTAGGATTGAGAGAGAGAGTTTTTCGGGAGAATCTAATTAGAGTGAAATATGACTGAAAACCATATGGGCCTGACAGCACCATGACTGATATACGATTTTTGGGATATTAGATATATGAGGGACTATATGTATATGGTAACTAAGGGCAGATATGTCCAAAGGATTGGATTCTCTTATATCATCTGGGGACTATGGGGTAGTGGCCTAGTACGTCCGTAGTCGATGAGTCAAGTAAATTATTATGCAAATAATAATTTATTAAGTAATAAGGAGTTCTAACAGGTATGACTTACTGTCATACCAAGCGCCCTAGAGGGGATAGGCAGGGTGAATTCTCAAGGATGTCATGGTGATTACCCTAGAGGGGGTATCACGCCGAGCACCTAAGTGGGGGTGCGCCCCAAAGGGGGTAGGCATCTATACACCTCAAAGGGGGTGCGCCCTAAGAAGGGGTAGGCAAGGTGCATTTAGTCCCATATTGGTAAGGAAATGGGAGGTCTTGAGCCTTATAAGCGTTGGCACTGCACACCCCAATGAACCGGTTTAGTGGGGTGACATTAAGGCCCACCTTGAGTTTAGTGGCTTGGAGCCCATTGTGCCGGGTGCGGTGCCCTTGCTCCCATCAGGGGGGATCCTCTCCCGCAATCCCGTACCAGTGCTGTCCGGGTCGCTAATGTCCTCATCATGTGTGGTTCCGCTGCACACTCTGCTAGACCGGTTTTGCGGGGAGAGAGTAATGGCCACGTAACAAGTGGTATCAGAGCAACTCCTGGCCTTCACCAATCACCCCAGAGGGGGTGTCCACGCCGAGCACCCTAGAGGGGGTAGGTAAGGTGGCCTGTCTGTGACGAGGACGTCACGAGATTGTGTGGGGGAGAATGTCACGCCAAGCACCCCAGAGGGGATAGGCAGGGTGAATTCTCAAGGATGTCACGGTGATCACCCTAGAGGGTTTATCACGCCGAGCACCCCAAGTGGGGGTGCGCCCCAAAGGGGATAGGCAGCCGTGCACCTCAAAGGGGGTACGCCCCAAGAGGGGATAGGCAAGGTGCATTTAGTCCCACATTGGTAAGAAAAGGGGAGGTCTTGAGCCTTATAAGTGTTGGCGTTGCACACTTATAAGTGTTGGCGTTGCACCCCAATGAACCAATTTTTTTCTTCCAATGCGCATGAGGGTTTATCACGCCGAGCACCCCAAGTGGGGGTGCGCCCCAAAGGGGATAGGCAGCCGTGCACCTCAAAGGGGGTACGCCCCAAGAGGGGATAGGCAAGGTGCATTTAGTCCCACATTGGTAAGGAAAGGGGAGGTCTTGAGCCTTATAAGTGTTGGCGTTGCACACCCCAATGAACCAATTTAATGGGGTGACATTAAGGCCCACCTTGAGTCTAGTGGCTCGGAGCCCATTGTGCCAGGTGCAGTGCCCTTGCTCCCATCAGGGGGGATCCTCTCTCGTAATCCCGTGCCAGTGCTGTCCGGGTCGCTAACGTCCTCCTCATATGTGTGGTTCCGCTGCGCACTCCCCAATGACCAGTTTTGCGGGGAGAGAGTAATGGCCACGTGACATTACGGCAAGCTCGATATTGGGCCTAGAGAGTCACACACATATGGTAGGTGTTGTGATGAGTAGAGGTTCAGATATGAGATATCCATCGGAGCCCCTATCTTCTTGGATATCCAACAAGCCCTTGTATTATTGGATTCCATGGCTGAGTTCCAATAAGAGCTAGATTATTGGGTAGAGACCCATTAATCTAAGAGGCTTGGGTAATTGGATAGAGATCCAATACCCAATAGGATAGGCTCCATTAGAGTTTACAAGGGGCCTCTATAAATTGGAGAGAACCAAAGGTCCATAGGCTAGGGTTTTTGGTGGCTACCTCTTATTCTCCTCTCTCTAGAGAGGAGCATCTTTGTAGCCCTACCGGATCACTGCTAGAGAAGAGGACGTTGACCTCCTTCATCCAACTATAGATATGCAGAAATTCAGGGATATACGATCTCCCTATATACTATCTTTTTATATATGTAGTTTTCTAATTTATGGATTTATTTTTGGCACCGATTTTTGCATGACGACGAATCCTTCCGTGGAAATCTAGAAGTTTTTATTTTTTTTCTTCCAATGCGCATGAGATGTTGCCCTCTGGATTTCCCAATGGTGATATCAAAGCTAGGTTGCTCGTTCGAAGATCGAATTTTAATTGCGTGTGTTGTGACTTAGAGTCTTTTGACATCAAAATCGTTGACACAAAAGTGGAAAAGGACAACAATTATTGTTGCCCTTGTTTGCCATTTGTATGCAGGCGGTAGCCGATAATCGATGGCCTACGGGCTGTAGGCAGGCGCCTGCAGGCGACATGCCTGCAAGGGGTGGGCGATGCTCGCGAGGCCCCTGTGGGCGACCTGCCTGCAGGAGTGGGTGCACCCACAAGGCAGCACCACCCGTGGTGCCTGTAAGGGCTACGAGCGACCATCAGCATAAGCACACCGTATGTAGCGGCGCTCACCATGCCAACGGGCAAGCCACCCGCAGGGGCACCCACAAGGGGTAGCACCGCCCGCAAATAGATCACCTATGGGCGGTGCGCTTACGGGTAGGGACTGTCGTGCCTCCCCCTCCCCTTTGCGCATGGCTACCACCGGCAAGGTGGCGACGGCCGCAGCCACAACGCTGTAGAAAGCAAAGGGAGAGGGAATTAGGGCTTCAGGCAAAAGATAATTTTGCCCTTGGAAATTTTAAATTTTGTCCTTTCTGGTCGAATGACCAAAATACCCTTCCAAATTCAAAAAATTTTCTATATGTCCCTATTTTCAGAAAAATATTAGTTAATTAAAATATTTAATTAACTATTATTATTTATTTAGTAGTCCTATATAATAACATATACATGTGATGTATGATGTGGATAGATGATCATGGACCGTGTGATGTGATGTATGTGCATGATGTGATCATTATTATTATTGGGGTCTGCGAGCTTTTATTTTTCTCATTTATTATCAGGCTTGTATACTTGTAATTATGTTATAATTACACAAGTAGGTGCAGTGGGAGTGTGGAAGCGATAGCGAAACCCACGAGGTCGAGACGAACGATCTGATGCATTGAGATGTGTTGAGATGCCGACGGAACCGAAGCGAGATGGATGATTACAGGGCATGGAGATTAGCCGATATACACATAGATCTTGATGTGAGTGATTGGGCCTACTGGCTCGGGCTTGATCATATTAGGATATAGTCCATGATCTTCTGATGTGATTGCTCATGTGATGTGTGATTAGTTATACACATATTAGATATGTATATATATTTGCATGCGATGTAGATATATATTAAATTTGTATGTGTGTGATACATCATATTAGGAGACAGAATCTAAAATTCTTTCTTCGATAATATTAAGTCGATAAATGTGAGGTACTTAGATTGACCTACGTGGCCTTCCATCGTTATAGGTAGAAATTGATTTCTAGTGTAGGTTGAGTTGGTTGAGTCCCTCGAGACTCACATATATCGCGATTCGCTATTTTATCTATGATATAGAGAGGTCACCGGTGACCTGAGGACATGGTATACTTGGTCGAGTCTCTCGAGGGTATATCATCAAATCAAACTTATCTTATAATGATGGTGATGACTTAACCGAGCATCATGGTTGGTCGAGCCCCTTGAGGCTATGGTGGTTCGGAGGCCGAACAGGACAAGAATCATAAGGAGTTGTGATTGGCAAGAGTTGCCTACCTATTATGCTTAGTGTGATTGGTTGAGTCCCTCGAGGTAACACTAAGATGCTGATTGGATCTTGATCCCCACTAGAAGTCTGCCGGAGACTTACGTTTCACGTGCTGAGGGTGTCGCGTAACTCGTTAGAAAAATAGTGGGAGCATGCCAAGATAGAAATCCTTATCCTGAATATTTATATTTTTATAAAACTTGCATGTTATTTATTTCTGCTGCATCTTTATTTTGTTATCATTAGACCCTTTATATGACATACTTGATGCCAATCGCCTCACTAGTCAAAACTATGCAGATTGGCTCCGTAACCTGAGAATAACAATGGAGAAAGTCGTATACATCCTTGATATAGCGATCCCTATGCCCGATGAAGGGGCAAGTGAGGATGAGATTGCTCACTACATGAAGTTCGCAGATGACTCCACTCTTGCTCAGTGTTACATGTTAGGTTCCATGACTCCCGAGTTATATAGACAACATAAAATGATGGATGATAGATCCATACTCTGGCATCTTCGTAAATTGTTTGAGAAATAGGGAAGAACTCAACGATATGAGATATCGAAGAGTCTCTTTCGTGCCAGGATGACTTAGAGGATATCGGTTCAGAATCATGTCCTTAAGATAGAGAAACTCATAGGTCTAAGAATGGTCCTAGAAGATAACCTGTGTGTGGATCTTGTGCTTCGGTCCCTTTTAGATTCCTTTTCACAGTTTTCTATGCTGGTAAGACCAGAAAGAAAAGGAAGATAGAGAAGTTCCTTAAGAAGGGCAAGGGCAAGGGTAGACCGGGTAAAGCAAAGGTTGCTAAGAATGACCCGACAAAGAACAAACACTAGTACTTCTACTACAGCAAAGATGGGCATTAGAAGAGGAACTGCAACGAGTATCTTGCAGAGAAGGCGAAATAGAAGCTTAGAGAAGCTTCAAGTATGTTCATGATCAGTCTCCATTTGTCAGACTCATATGATAAAACTAGGGTATTAGATACTAGTGGTGCTTATCATATCTGCAATTAGTTGCAAGTTCTGGCAAAAACCTAGGAGATTGGCAAGAGGCAAGATAGACCTCAAGATGGGCAACAAAGTAAGAGTTGCTGCTGTTGCTGTTAGCGAGGTCACCCTGCATCTGCCTGGTAGAGTTATTATTACATTAGATGTATGTTATTTTGTTTCCTCTATTATCAAAAATGTTATTTTCATTTCATGTTTGACATTGAATGGTTATAAAGTAGTTTTTCAGAATAATAGTTATTCAATTATTAAGGATGATGAGATCATCATGAGCGGAACATGCATAATGGTTTGATTATGTTAGACACTACTCCACATATCATGAATGTAAGTGAGTCTAGGAGGAAACAAGCTAAGGTGAACAGGGCATACCTATGGTATTATAGGCTAGGTCATATCTGCGAGGGAATGATTCAAAAGTTACAGATAGATGCATACCTAGATCCATTTAACTATGAGTCATATGTGACTTGTGAACCTTGCTTTCATGGAAAGATGACTAACTTTCCATTTTCTAGAACTGGAGAGAGAGTCATTGAGTTGTTGGAACTTATACATAGTGATGTAAGTGGTGGTCACATGTCAACTCAAGCCATAGGTGATAACTCATACTTTATTTTTTTTTTGATGATTTCTCTAGGTACAAACACATGTACTTGATGAAGTACAAGTCTGAAGCCTTTGAGAAATTCATGGAGTATAAGAATAAAGTAGAGATTCAGATTGGAAAGAGTATCAAGACTCTTCGATCGGATCGAGGAGGTGAGTACTTGAGTATAGAGTTCGTCCAGTTCATCAAAGACTATGAGACTCTATCCTAATGGATACCTTCTTATACACCCTACTCAATGGTAGATCTGAAAGGAGGAATCACACACTATTAGACATGGTGCAGTCCATGATGAGTTTCGCTAATCTACCCGTCTTATTCTAGGGGTATACCTTAGAGTTCGCAGCTTAGCTTCTGAACAGAGTTTCAACTAAGTCGGTAGTGTCTACACCATATGAGATATAGAAAAGGAAGCCTGATCTTAAGATTTGGGGCTGTCCTACCTACGTTAAGAGACATAAGCTCGACAAGTTAGAATCCAGGATGGAATGGTGTAAGTTCATGGGATACCCTAAGAAAACTTGAAGATATTATTTCTATCACCCCAAGGACCAAAAGGTCTTTATAGTCAAGAGAGTAGTGTTCCTTGAGAAGGAACATTCTTGGTGGAGACAGTAGGAGCGTGATAGAGTTAAGCGATGTTGGAGAACCTAGCTCAAGCTCCATTCCACAGCCAAAGTCTGTTCAGGTACCTAGCACACAAGTTTCGACTTTACGTAGGTCCAATAGAGTATCACATCCTCCTGAGAGATATGTGAGATATATTAGAAGAGAGGATGTTGAGGATATTGATCCTCAGACCTATAAGAAAACTATTACAACTATAGACTCCGTGAAGTGGCAAGAAGCCACAAATTCAAAGATAGATTCCATGTACTCCAATAAGGTTTGAAACCTAGTTGATGCACCCAAGGGTATCGTACCTATTGGCTACAAGTGAATCTTCAAAAAGAAGATGAGAGTAGATGGAAAGGTAGATACCTATAAAGCAAGGCTAATGGTTAAGGGGTATCGTCAAAGCCAAGGTGTTGACTATGACGAAACCTTCTCACCCGTAGCCATGCTTAAATCCATCTGAATTCTATTGGCTATTGTAACATACATTGATTATGAGATCTAGTAAATGGACATGAAAATTATATTCCTCAATAGCAACTTCAATGAGGAGGTGTATATGATACAGCTTAAGGAATTCGTGTCCAAGGACAATCCAATTAAGGTATGAAGGTTGTTTAGGTCCATCTATGGATTGAAGAAAGCATCCCAAAGTTGGAATATAAAATTTGATGAGATGATCAGATCTTATGACTTCGTTAAGAACGAAGATGAGCCTTATGTATATAGGAAGGTAAGTGGAAGCACTATCACTTTTTTGGTATTATATGTGGATGACATCTTAATCATTGGAATTGATATAGGAATGCTCTCCATAGTAAAGACTTGGCTATCTAGACACTTCTCTATGAAAGGCTTAGGGGAAGCATCCTACATATTAGGGATTTAGATCTATAGAGATAGATCCAAGAGGATGCTTGGCTTATCCCAGTCCAGGTATATAGACACGATTATAAAAAGGTTGGCATGAAAAATTACAAGAGAAGTCTCATACCGATGAGACGTAGGCTATCACTTTCTAGGAGTACGTCCCCAAAAACCCCTGAAGAAAAGGCACACATGAATAAGATACCCTATGCCTCAATAATAAGGTCTATCATGTATGCTATGCTATGTACCATGCTTGATATAGTATATGCTTTGAGTATCACGAGCAGGTATCAAGCGGATCCAGGCTTGGAGCACTAGAAAGCAGTAAATTATATCCTTAAGTACTTGAGAAAGACTACAGATCTTTTACTGGTATATGGAAAAAGTAGTCTCAGGGTTGAGGGCTACACGGACTCGAGCTTCAAGTCCGATGTCGATGATGGCAAGTCTAATTCAGGATATGTGTTCACCCTAAATGGAGGAGCAGTATGCTGGAAGAGTTCTAAGTAAGATACTATTGCTAACTCGACTACAGAGGTAGAGTACATTGCTACAATAGAGGCAGTAAAGGAGGGAGTCTATATGAAGCAATTTATCATAGATTTAAGAATCGTGCCGAGCAGCGAGGAGTTGATTCCCTTATATTGTGATAACTATAGGGCGATTACTCAAATAAGTGAACATGGGTCTCATTAGAAGTATTATGAGAAGGTTCCAGCTTATTAGAGAGATCGTGGCCCGAAGAGATATAGTAGTAGAAATAGTTTTATCCGAAGATAACATTGTAGATTCACTGACAAAGCCATTGTCTCATATTATATTTAAGAGTCACAAAGGTCTGATGGAGATCAGATACGTAAGTGATTGGCTTTAGGTCAAGTGGGAGATTACTAGTTATAGGTGCCCTACAAGCCAATCACGTAAGTGTCACAAAGCCATTATCTCAGATTATATTTGAGTGTCACAAAGGTTTGATGGGGATCAGACACGTAGGTGATTGGCTTTAGGTCAAGTGGGAGATTACTAGTTATAGGTGCCCTACAAGCCAATCACGTGAGTGATGACACCTGTAACATGTTGTATCAATCTTTTTACTTATATTTATTGATATTTTTTCACATTATTCAAATGTATACTATGATATCCTTAGATCTGTGCAATAGGAATCGGATCGTGATGAGATCATGATAATAAAACCGATTCACCTTTGAACATAGACCCTAAATAATCATGGTCATAGGTTACTCGAGAGGGACATCGAGATAACCTGACATATTGGTATACTGTATACCCGTCCATATGATGGAGATAGCTAGTCTCATAGCTACTCGTATAGGGAAACTAAGAATGCAGTACAAGTGCTCATTAGAGAACGAGTTCATTGATTAATCCATTTATGGAATACTCGATAGTTATTGAGACCTCACATCAGAAGCGATTTCGTAGTCCCAATAGTATATATGGTCCTTAGACTTGATATATCAAATATGCCTTGTATGAGTACTCCATTCTTTGACACCGGACTTACAGGTTTGAAAGTTCTAAATCTAGTACAATCGGTTCTCGGAAATGGTAACCAACCTTACAAAGGCAATTGAGTATCAATGGAGAATCATCTACTCTCGGTATCATGAGAGGAATATCTCATGTGTTCTTGCTCAAGCAAATCTCTGGCCAAGGTCATTCAAATTGAGAGAGAAAGTTCTCTGGGAGAATCCGATTAGAGTGAGACGTGACTAGAAACCGTATGGGTCTGATAGCACCATGCCTGATATACAATCTCTAGGATATTAGATGGATGAGGGACTATAAGTACATGATAACTGAGGGCAGATATGTCTAAAAGATTAGATTTCTCTGTATCGTTTGGGGGCTATGGCGTAGTGGCCTAATACGTCCGTAGTCGATGAGTCGAGTGAATTATTATACAGATAATAATTCACTAAGTTATAAGGAGTTTTGATAGGTATAACTCACGGTTAGCTCGATATTGGGTCTAAACAGTGACACACATGTGGTAGGTATTGCGACGAGTAGATGCTCGGATATAAGATATCCACTGGAGCCTCTATCTTATTGGATATCCAATAAGCCCATGTATTATTGGATCCAATATATGAGATCCAATAAGAGGTAGATTATTAGATAAAGACCTATTAATCTAAGAGGCTTGGGTAATTGGATGAAGATCCAATACCCAATAGGGCAGGATCCATTAGGGTTTACAGGGGGCCTCTATAAATAGGAGGGAACCAAAAGCCCATAGGCTAGGGTTTTTGGTGGCTACCTCCTATTCTCCTCTCTCTAAAGAGGAGCATCTTCGTAGCCCTACCGTGTGAATCACCGCTAGAGAGGAGGACACTTGACCTCATTCATCCACCCCATGGATTTGTAGGAATTCAGGGATATACGATTTCCCTAAGTACTATCTTTTCATATATGCAGTTTTCTGATTCGTAGATTTGTTTTTCGCATTGATCTTCGCAGAATGACGAACCCTTCCATGGAAATCTAGAAGTTTTTATTTTTTATTCTTCCACTGCGCATGAGATGTCACCCCTTAGATTTTCCAACACGGCCCCTTCTTGATTGAGTAGTGCTCGTAGCAAGAAGTTTAGAGCAGTGATTTGACAAGTGTCATTGCAGCCCTTGCTATATGGATTATCACTAGAGAGGAGGATATTTGAACTCCTTCATCCAGTTCTATGGATCTGTATGAATTCAAAGATATACGATCTCCCTAGGTAATTTATTTACGCACAGTTTTTTGGTTTCACAAGTTTTGCGTATCAACTTTTACATGACAATAAGAACCTCTTTTTCTGTAAAAAAAATCAGTGATTTTTATTTCCATTCTTCCACTACGTATATGATGTTGCCATAGATTTTTCAATAATTTTTACATATGTGTCATTGACCGAGGGGTCAACATGGTCCGGTTTTGTCCCGAAAGCACATACCCACCCCAAAAGCTCAAATGGATTGCTAAGGTGAAATTTGAGAATGAGATTGGGGGAGCAAATATACTCTTAAGACTTTGCTAATTGGCTCATGGTTTTTACGAGATGCAGTTCGTTTGTTAAAGGAAGTTTGGAGTGATTCTAAGGTGTGTCTTGGCCTAATCGAGGGATGTTTCATGGCGTCTCGAGATATTCCTTAGATGTGCGAGAATCTTGCACAATTGGTCAGTGTCAGGAGACTTCCCAACTCGACCCCTCTGATGATTAAGTTGGTCGAGAAAGGAGAGAGGATTTAGAAGGACTCAAGAGAATTTCTTTATGGTATCTCCTCCTCCTCCCTCGACTAGTTTTAGGGTTTGACTTTTATACTTGATTTAAGGGTGATTTGTTGCGCATTCCCTCCCCCCCCCGCCCCCACCCCACTCTTTAGCTTCTCGTACCACTAGGAATTAATTTATGTGAAAGGCTAGTGAATGCAGTAACATTAGGGAAGAATATCTAAGGGTGTACCGTTTGTGTCAAACGGACAAAGGATGAGGATCAACATTAGGTGCCTGAAGAGTTAGATCATGCCATCAAAAATTAATACTCCTTACAATTAATTATGCGATTCATTGGGGTTTGGTTTGGGTGCGATAATTGTTGTATTTCAATAACTATTTCGTACGACTTCCCACGTGAGGGAATAGCATGAGCTCCTGTGTTGATCCTGAGTGGTAGTCCACTACTAATTGCATCAAAAGTGTTATGCTTGTATCATTATTTTTCCTATCATCAGTCATATTAAAGATATCATATTAACTTTCTTAAATGCTATCATATTGAATTTCAGTTAGATCTGAAGGTATCAACTGATGATTTATCATTAAATTTAAATTAATCTTTAAAATATTTCAATACACTTGTTATAGACTATAATGAAATCTAAATATTATTAGTAATTATTTTAAAACTAAGACTTTAGACCTGATCATTTATCTTAAATATTTATTTCATATAGCTTTTAGTAGTTTTATCTATAATCATTTCAACTACTTTGGTAAAGATCTAACACACATAATAAATTACATATGCTTAAGTTATTTATAATAATTTAATCCAAAAAATATATGAGCATTTATTAGAATGGAGGTATCATTGTAATAAAATATTATAATATTAATACTTTAAGTTTTTCAATAAAAGTTAAACTATTAATATTATATTTATTTCACCTTTGATGAAATATTAACAGTGTTTACACAAATAAATTTATGAAGTACTGATGTCATCCTTTAAGAATAGCTTTGCTTCTCTAGATTGTAAGGATATTTAAAATAATATTATCTTATATAATTATTTGAAATAAATTTTCCTTTATAATTATTTGAATATCTTAATTAAATATGTCATTATGAATATTATTTTTTTAATATCATTTAGGACTAATTCTTTAATATAATTTTATAATACTATGCTACTTTAATAAATATAAGATAAATATAATAATATATTTTAAAATATCTAATAAATGATAAAATTTATATTGTAATTCATATCCCATAATCCTATCATCATAGATCATTTTTACGATTACCAACTAGATAAAACTCAAGGATATAAGTTATAAATAATATTCATCAATTTTTTTTAATTCAATTTATGTTGAAATAATTTAGTAATAATAAATAATTATCATAATAATTATAAAATATTAAGCAACATAAAAAATCACATGATAAATATAATTATGATAAATCATAAATCATGCCTTTATGTGAAAAATAAATATCATTTCAAACATATATATATATGTATGAATAACTAAGCAAATATCCAAGAATAATAATTAGATTTTAATTACCATATACAAAACTTTTATCGATATATCATACAAGAAAACTATAAAGGAAAATTTATAATTTATATTTTTAAATTTAATATAAAATCCTAAATTAGATCAATTAAAATTATTTAATTGGGTGGACCCAAAATTAGGCAGCTCAAATTGGGCTCATAGATTTACCTCAAACATCATCCCAATTAGGTCATTTAGAATTAGAGTTGATTATGGTCAAAATTGATCAAAATTAAGGTTTGATCAAATGAAAGTTAACTGAGGTCAAAATCAATTAAAAACTTAAATTTGAAACAAATTAGGTCTAAATTAGGCCATGACCATAATTCAATCAAATAATCAAAAAAATTAAATTAGGTCAAAGACAAGATTGACCAAAGTAAAAGTCAAATTTCGATCAAAGTTTAAAACAGTGAAAATTGGGTATTGGCTGTAGTCAAAATTTGGTCAAAGTTAGATTTTGACCAAAGCCAAAATTAAATAGTTATCAAAATGACAGAATTGAAAGAATAGATTAAAGGAGTAACCCTAAAACAGAGCCAAGAATAGGGATTTTAGTCAAAATTGATTTTGACCGATGGGTCCTCACTGCGATGTGGCCGCGCCCTTGTCGACGAGTAGCATCACCGATTGTGGCATCCCAAACCGGTCTAGCGAAGGCCAGCGAATTCAGTCTCCCAGTGTCGTTATCGTTCGTCACCCAACTGACACCTAATTGCGTTGCGCACCGTGGTGACAAGTTGACTGCCGAACTACGCATCATCATTGAAGCACCTCGCATTTGACACCGTGAAGCAACAGCCTCAAGTGTTGTTGCCATTTATCCATCGCACACTATCCTGGGCCATGCAAGCTCCCATTCTTCACATGCTTTCCCACCAGCCACTTCTCACCAACCTTCCTCATTGGGTCAACAACCTCATCACAGCTAACATAGCTCGCCACGTTGCCGTCGTCATCGTATGACCTTCGTACTGCGATGTCCTTTTCCTAGTCGATGATCGCCTAGCATCACCTCCGGCTGCCTTATCGACGTCGATCTGCACTGCTCCAGATGCTAGGCGGCACAATCCTTCGAGCCCCTTTTTTTTGCTCTCTCACAGTGATTTCCCCTTCGTTAAAGTAATCATCCATCGCCACGCAGAAGCGGCCTTATGTAACTGCTGCCCTAGACCAATAGCCTTGCGTCTGTCTTATAGTGCGACACTAGTGTTGCTGTCCATAGTAGTATCGCCGGCAATATGTTTGATATTTAAAAATATATTAAAGTTTAGTAAATTATATAGTAATCAATGAAAATTTTGTTTGATGTCTTTAGGAATCTAGGATGTTGAGGATATTTGGTTCTTTTTCTTTTTCTCCTTTTGACTAATTCAGTGAGATGAAAGGATTGATCTAGAATATCAAATTAGAATGGATTGGAAATGAAATAATTATGGAGCTTAGTCTTTCTTGTTTCCATGATGAATCTAATATATTAGTGGCAGAATAATAGACGAATGCTAATGGCGAAAATATTTGATATCTTAAATTATCCTAATGATCAAAAGATTTCTTTTGTCGCCTTCACTAAGTACGAGTCGAAAATCATAAAAAAAAGAATTTCTGAAAATTAGAGCAGGAATAACAACAACAAGTTTATCAACAAAAAGAAGAGAGAAAATGAATCAGAAAGTGGTAACAAGAGTGTCAAGATATCTAGATTTGGTTAGGGAGCCACCATAAAAGACTCAATCATATGCGAAATATGGTTTAAATCATGGAACAAATCTATGTTTTCGAGTGATTAAAGTCTATTTAGTTTATCGAAAGTTAGATCATAAATTAAAAAATTATCCTTTGAACAAGAAGAAAGAGCCACAGCCTCCCAGATCATCAGTCCATGCTAGAGTGCATGCTATCCCTGAATATGATTTTAGAGCTTCTAAATCAATGGTCGAAAGTATTATTCATGTTTTTTATAGAATGCCAAATTTTTGTTTGACCATGGTTTCAATCTTTATTTTGTTTCGTAATATTTTGCTTATTACTTGGGCATTCAACCTAGACCATTGGATTATATGCTATATGTAACTATGGCTATTGGGATTCTTTGACAAAAAATTTGATAGGGTCATCTTGTCTGATTTCTATTAGAGAACGTGAATTTCTTACTGATTTGGTTCTCCTAGAGATTTGGAATTTTGATATTTTACTTGGCATGGATTGACTATCTTTTTATCATATCAATATAGATTGTTATACAAAAATAATCATTTTTTCATACTAGATCAGTCTATATTACGCTTTAAGGGTATTATGTATGATTTACCTCCTTGCTTGATATCAGCTTTCACTCCTTATTTATGCAAAAAGACTATTTTACTATCTTGCATATGTAAAGGAGCAAATCAGATCAAGAAACTATTCTAGATAAAATTTCGGTAGTCAGAGAGTTCCCTTATATATATTCTAGGATGATTTGCCTGAATTACCTCCAGGCTGAGAGGGTGAATTTACTTTTGATTTGGTCCTTGAAATTACCTCCAATATTTAAGCCTCCCTATAGAATGATACTATTTGAGCTAGTGGAATTAAAGAAGCAATTATAAGAATTGTTAGATAAGAGTTTTATTTGACCAAACGTCTTACCATAGGGTGCTCCGATACTGTTAGTTAAAAAGAAAGATGGCACATTGAGGTTTTGTATTGATTATAGACATTTGAATCAGGTGATAATAAAAAACAAGTATCTTCTATTCAGAATTGATGATTTGTTTGATTAATTGCACGGTGCATAAGTATTCTCTAAGATTGATTAGAGGTCAGGTTATTATAATTGAAGATCAAGAAGGAGGATATTCTACAAAATAGCTTTCATAACTCGATATGATCACTATAAATTCTTAATAATGCCTTTTGGTTTGATTAATGGCCCTACGACTTTTATAGAACTGATGAATAGGATATTTCAGCCACTCTTGGATGATTGCATAATTGTATTCATTGATGACAAACTAGTATATTCAAGAAGTAATCAAGAGCATGAGGTATATCTGAGAAATATATTATCTATACTAAGAGAAAAGAACTTGTATACAAAGTTCAATAAATGTAAATTTTGATTGAAAGAAATTGCTATGATACCACCCCCATCATGTCCCTCCGAATTATCATATTCAGAAGGTGTGATCCCGTCTTAAAATTAATAATATTATAATTTTAATAATAATCCAATCCTAGAATCCAAACTAACATTTGAGGACACTAAGAAACATTCAAACATCAAAATTTATATTCATAAAACCTATGCAGTTTATAATTATATATCACATTACTCAAACATTTATAAAAACTCAAGCCAACTTAACAAAATAATAATCACATCATAAATCCACAGGTGTGAGAATCTATACAATCACAACTCTAACTTCTACCACAAGTTCATATTATTATAGGCTAAACATTCCAAAATTCTCAAACGAGAGAGATCTTTTAAAACTTTTACATAATTCATCAAATTAGATTTATTGATAAATTTTCATTACATATAGAATACACTTATATAACAACCACAATATATCAACCAATAAGACTTGCCCACAACTTGAATAACTTTCCACTGCCTCAGCCTAATTCTAACATTTTAGCGAGTGACAAGCTAACTTGAAAAAGGATTATATAGCAACAAAATGAGCATAACAAAGCTTAGCAAGTCACTAAGATATCTAGAACAAGAATTGATAGTTTTAAACAAACTTGATATTAAAATACAAGGTAAAGATATAAGAATTCATGAATATTAGCTCATTAGATACAGAATCGCAAATGTTATTTCAATGAAAACATATTTAGTACATAATAAATAGAGTAAAGAGTAATTGAAGCATATTAGATGACGTAAGTAGTACTTCGAAGTATATCAAATGACACATAGAATATTTCAGAGTATATCAATGGCGTATAAGACATTTCGGAGCATATCAATGGTGTATAGTGTTAGGGATCGAGCGGAACTAAGAGGGGGGGGGGTTGAATTAGTGCAGCGAATAAAGACGATAGATTTTCGGTGATTTAAACTAACTTCGAAAACTTCATACGAAAAGAATAAATGTTTCGATTAAAACCGTTTCGATTGCATACATAAGAATGAGACAATGAAGTAGAGCATCAAAGTAAAGATGGTTTGGTGTAATGTAAATAACAATAAGATAAATGCAAATCGATTTTATAGTGGTTCGATCATCCGACCTACATCCACTCCCAATTCCTCTTCGCTTGAGGACACCGGCTTTCCACTAAGTATCCTCCTTCCAATGGATGAGGATGAACTCCCTTACAGCTCCTCTCCTTTTGACGGGTTTAGGAGATAACCCTTACAAGCACTCTTACCCCTCTCTTGGACCAGAACACTCTTAAAACTTAGAGGGAAGATTTGACATACTTTCAAGAGAGTTTTTCTCTTTTTTTTTCGTTCTAGACCCCTTTTCAACCATGAATGAGAGGGGTATTTATAGGCCTCAAAAGGATTCAAATTTGAAGCCCAAATTTGGACCACAAAATTTGAATCACCTTGGTTTTCGCATTCTGGCGGTACTGGGCGGTGCCACCGCCCATCCAGTGGTGCCACTGCTGGTGCCCTCGGGTGCTGGGCAGTGCCATCGCCAGCCTGGGGTGGTTCCACCTGTAGGGAAATTCGTCAGGGGGAGCGACATCACATGTGTAGTGGAAGAACAGAAAATAAAACACCCCAGATTTCCCATAGAAATTTTCCGTCGTCGTGCGAAGATCGGTGCATCAAAACAAATTCAAAAAAATTACACTTGTAAAAAAAGATACCTAGGGAGATCGTATATCCCTGAATTCCTGCAGATTTATGGGAGAGGATGAAGGAGGTCAAGCGTCCTCTTCTCTAGGGGTATCCACACGACAGGGATTACGACGATGCACCTCTATAGGGAGAGGAGAACAAGATGTGGCTACCAAAAGAAACCCTCAGCCTATAGAGCTTTGGTTCTCTCCTATTTATAGAGACCCCTTGAAAACCCTAATGGATCTTTTGCCCTATTGGGTATTGGATCTCCATCCAATTACCCAAGCCTCTTAGATTAGTGGGTTTCTACCCAATAATCTCTTATTAGCAATTATTGGATCTCATCTTAGGATCCAATAATTCAGGGGCTTAATGGATATCCAATAAGATATGGGGTTCAGCGGATATCTCATATCTGAACCTCTACTCGTCGCAACACCTACAATATGTGTGTGAACCTCTAGGCCCAATATCGAGCTGGCCGTGAGTCATACTTGTTAGAACTCCTTCTGACTTAGTGAATTATTATCTCTACAATAATTCACCCAACTCATCGACTATGGACGTACCAGGCCACTACGCCGTAGCCTCCAGGCGATAGAGGGGAATCCAATCCTTTGAACCTATCTGTCCTAAGTTACTATGTATCTATAATCTCTTATCCATCTAATGTCCCAGAGACCCTATATTGGGCATGGTGCTGTTAGGCCCATACGATCTCTTCTCGAGTCTTGCTCTTGTCGGATTCTCTCTGAGAACTCTTTCTCTCTCAATCTGAATAACCTTAGCTAAGGATTTGTTCGAGCAAGAACACATGAGATATTCCTCTCATGATACCAAGAGCGGATGATCCTCTATTGACACTCAATAGCCCTCATAAGGTTGGCTACCACTCCAAATGACTGACTGTACTAGATATGAAACTTTCCAAACCTATAAGTCTGGTATCAAAGAGTGGAGTACTCATACAGGACATCCTTGGTGTCTCAAGTCTAAGGACCAAATACACTATTAGGACTACGTAATCGCTGTCTAACGTGAGGTATCAATAACCATCCAACATTCCGTAGGCGGATCAATCAGTGAACTCATTCTACAATGAGCACCTGCACTGTACCCTTAGTGTCCCCCCACGAGTAGCTATGAGACCAGCTACCTCCATCATATGAACGGGTATACAGCACACCAGTCTATCCGGTATTCTCGATGTCCTTCTCGAGTAACCTATGAACAGGATAATTTAGGGTTTATGTTTAAGGTGAATTGGTCTCATTATCATGATCTCATCACGATCCGATTCCCATTACATAGATCCAAGGACATCATAGTATATGCAACACGTAAGATAAAGTGATAAAATGCCTAATAATAAGCAAAGAGATAAAGTGCATATTAAGTCACAAGTGCCATCACTCATGTGATTGGCTTGCAGGGCACATATGACTAGCAATCTCCCACTTGACCTAAAGCCAATCACCAACATGTCTGATCCCCATCAAACCTCTATGATGCTCAAAGATAATCTGAGTCAATGGCTTTATCAATGGATCTGCAATGTTATCTTCGGATGGAACTCTTTCCATTACTACATCTCTTCGGGTCACGATCTCTCTAATAAGTTGGAACCTCCTTAGAACACTTCTGTTGAGACCCGGGTTCCCTTATTTGAGTAATCGCCCTATATTTATGGCAATTTAAGGGAATCAGCTCCTCGCTGCTCAACATGACTCCCAAATCTGTGATGAACTTCTTCATTCAAACTCCCTCTTTTGCTGCTTCTACCGCAACAATATATTCCGCCTTTGTGGTCGAGTCAACAGTAATGTCTTGCTTGGAACTCTTCCAGCATACTACTCCTCCATTCAGAGTGAACACATACCCTGAATTAGACTTGCTATCATCGACATCGGACTGGAAGCTCGAGTCCGTGTAGCCCTCAACCTTGAGGCTACTACCTCCATATATCAGTAAAAGATCCTCAGTCCTTCTCAAGTACTTAAGGATACATTTTACTACTATCCAGTGCTCCAAGCCTGGACCTGCTTGATATTTACTTGTGACACTTAGAGCATGCGCTATATTAGGCCTGGTACATAGCATAACATACATGATAGATCCTATCGCTGATGCATATGGTATCATATCCATATGTGCCCTTTCTTTAGGAGTCTTTGGGGACATACTCCTAGAAAGTGATATTCCATGTCTCATTGGTATGAGACCTCTCTTGAAATTTTCCATGCCAAACCTTTTAACAATGGTGTCTATGTACCTGGATTGGGACAAGCCAAGCATCCTCTTGGATCTATCTCTATAGATCCCTATCCCCAATATGTAGGATGCTTCCCCTAAGTCCTTCATGGAAAAGTGCCTAAATAACTAAGTATTTACTGTGGAGAGCATTCCTACATCATTCCCAATGATCAGGATGTCATCCACATATAATACCAAAAAGATGATAGTGCTCCCACTTAATTTCCTGTACACACAAGGTTCATCTTTGTTCTTAACGAAGTTATAAGATTTGATCGCCTCATCAAATCTTATGTTCCAACTTCGGGAAGCTTGTTTCAATCCATAAATGGACCTAAGCAACCTGCACACCTTATTTGGGTTATCCCTGGACACGAATCCCTCAGGCTGTATCATATACACCTCCTCCTCGAGGTTGCCATTGAGGAATGCAGTTTTGACGTCCATTTGCCAGATCTCATAATCATAGTGTGCTGCAATAGCCAATAGAATTTGAATGAATTTTAGTATGACTACAAGTGAGAAAGCTTCGTCATAGTCAACACCTTGCCTTTGACGATACCCCTTAGCCACTAGCCATGCTTTATAGGTCTCTACCTTTCCATCTACTCCAATCTTCTTTTTGAAGATCCACTTGCAACCAATGGGTACAATACCCTCGGGTGCATCAACTAGGTTTCAAACCTTGTTGGAGTACATGAAGTCCATTTCTGAATTCATGGCTTCTTGTCATTTCCCAAAGTTTATGCTCATAATAGCCTCTTCGTAGATCTGAGGATCAATATCCTCAACATCCTCACCTCTGATATGTCCCACATATCTCTTAAGAGGATGAGATACTCTATCGGATCTACGTAAAGTTGAAACTTGTGTGTTAGGTATCTGAACAGATTCTGGAATAGTGCTTGAGCTAGGTTCTCCAACCTCACTCAACTCTATCATGCTCCCACTGTCTTTACCAAGAATGTATTCCTTCTCAAGGAACATTGCTCTCTTGGCTACAAAGACCTTTTGGTCCTCAGGGTGATAGAAATAATACCCATAAGTTTCCTTAGGGTATCCTACGAACTTACATCATTCCGTCCTAGATTCCAACTTGTCAGGGTTGTGTCTCTTAACGTGGGCAGGACAGCCCCAAATCTTAACAACTTTAAGATCGGGCTTCTTCCCATTCCATATCTCATATGGAGTAGACATCACTGATTTAGTTGGAATTCTGTTCAGAATGTAAGCTACGGTTTCTAGGGCATATCTCTAGAATGAGATGGGTAGGTCAACGAAACACATCACGCACCATGTCTAACAGTGTGCAATTCCTCTTTTCTGATACACTATTAAGCTATGGTGTATAAGGAGGTGTCCATTGGGATCAAATCCCATGGTCTTTGAGGAACTGGGTGAACTTTGTACTCAAGTACTCGCCTCCTCGATCTAATCAAAGGGTTTTAATACTTTTTCCTGTTTAGTTCTCCACTTCTCGTTTCCTCTTAGACTCACTTACACTCATGGTATGTGGAGCTGTATTTCGCATAAATAAACTATTATGCATTGTTCCTCTCATGATGATCTCATTATCTAATATTATTGAATAACCATTATTCTCAAAAACTAATTTATATCCAATAACTGTCAAACATGAAATAGAAATAATGTTTTTGATAATAGAAGGAACATAATAGCATGCATCTAATGCAATAATAGCTCCACCAAGCAAATGTAAGGTGACCTTGCCAACAGCTACTGCAGCAACCTTTGCTTCATTGCCCATCTTAAGGTCCATCTAGCCTCTGTTCAATCTTCTAAGTCCTGCCAGAACCTGTAATGAATTGTAAATATGATAAGCACTCCCGGTATCCAATACCCATATGTTATCATAAGATTCTAACAAATGGAGACTAATCATGAATGTACCAGAAGCTTCTGCAAGCTTCTGTTTCGCCCTCTCTACAAGGTACTCTTTGCAGTTCCTCTTCCAGTGCCCATCTTTGCCACAGTGGAAGCACTGGCCTTTGTCCTTTGTTAGGTCTTTCTTAGCAACCTTTACCTTACCCATTTTGCCCTTGCCCTTGCCCTTCTTAAGGGTCTTCGTAACCTTCCTTTTCTTTTGGTCTCACCAGTGTAGAGAACCGACTTCTCTTTCTTGATGGTGCTCTCTGCTTCTCTCAACATATTGAGGAGCTCTGGAGGATCACCTCAAGTTTGTTCATATTAAAATTCATTATGAATGAGAAAGAAATGCAGTAGGGATCCAGAAGTACAAGATCCACACATAGGTTATCGCTCAGGACCATTCCTAGACTTGTGAGTTTCTCGATCCACTCAATCATCTTAAGGACATGGTTACAATCGGTGTCCCCTCAGTCATCCTAGCACGGAAAAGACTCTTTGATATCTCATATCGCTGAGTTCTTCCCTGTTCCTCAAACAGTTTGCGAAGATGCAGGAGTATGGAATTAGCATCCATATTTTCATGCTGTCTATATAACTCAATAGTCATAGAGGCCAACATATAACACTGAGCAAGAGTGGAATCATCTAAGTACTTCACATAACGAGCGATCTCATCCTCACTTGCCCCTTCGTCAGGCGTAGGGATCATTGTATCAAGGACATATGCGATTTTCTCCGTCGTGAGAACGATTCTCAAATTGTGAAGCTAATCCGTATAATTTGGACCAGTGAGGTGGTTGACATCAAGTATGCCACGTAAAGGATTTAAAAGTGATATTTTTCTGAAATAAAAATGTAGCAGAAATAAATAACATGCAGACTTTGCAGAAATTTAAACAATTAAGATAAGGACTTCTATCTTAATGTACTCCCACTAATTTTTTACGAGACACACAACACCCTCCGGTGTATGAATTGGAGACCCTCGGCGGATCTCTAATGGGGATCAGGATCCAATCGGTATCTTAACATAACCTCGAGGGACTCGACCAATCACGTTAAGCCCGTAAAGATAGACAACTCTTGCCAATCACAACTCCTTGTGATTCCCGTCTTGTTCGGCCTCCGAACCACCATGGCCTCGAGGGACTCGACCAACCATGATGTTCGGTTAAGTCATTTACATCGTTCCCAGATGAGTCTGATTAGGTGATATACTCTCGAGGGACTCGACCAAGCATACCATGTCCTCAGGTCACCTATGACATCTCTATGTTATAGATAAGATGGCGAGACGCGATATAGATGAGTCTCGAGTGACTCAACCAACTCAACCTACACCGGGAATCAGCTCCTAGCTATAACGATGGAAGGCCACATAGGTCAATCTAATTGCCTCACGTTTACCGACTTAATATTATTAATAGAGGGGATTTTGGTTTGGTCTCCTAATATAATGTGTCACACACATACTTATTTAATATATGTATCTACATCGTATGCAAATATATATATATATACATATTTAGTAGTTGTATATCTAATCACACATCACATGAGCAATCACACCATATGATCATGGACCACATCCTAATGTGATTAGGCTCGAGCCAGTGGACCCAATCACTTACATCAAGATCTATGTGTACTTTGGCGCATCTCTATGCCCTGTGATCATCCATCTCGCTTCGTCGGATCTGTCAGCATCTCAACACATCTTTATGCATCAGATCGTTCGTCTCAGTCTCGTGAGTCACGTTACCGCTGTGCCTCCTCATATAATTACAACATAATTACAAGCACGTAGGCCTGACAATAAACGAGAAAAATAGAGGCTCGCATACCCCAATAATAATAATCACATGTACACACATCACATCACATGTCCATGATCATTTATCCACATCATACATCACATGTATATATTATTTTATAGGACTACCAGATAAAAAATAATAATAGTTAATTAAACTATTTAATTAACATATTTAATTTTTTGAAATCAGGGACATAAAGAGAATTTTTAAATTCTCAGGGGCATTCTGGTCATTCGGCCATTAGGGATAAAATTAAAATTTCGAAAATTCATAGGGGTATTTTAGTCATTCTATCAAAAGGGACAGAAATCAAAAATTTTGAAATTCCGAGGGGCAAAATCATCTTTTGTCCATAACCCTAATCCCTCACCCTTACTGCACTTACGACCGTCGCCACCCTACCGGCGGCGCCCCTTGCGCGCGGGGAGGGTGGCGGCGCCGCCGTTGCCCCCCGGGCACCCAGCACCGGCGCCTCTGCGGGCCTGCGGTGCGGCGCTAACGCCAGGGTGGCGGCGCTGCTTGTCCTCGCGGCGACCCCGCTGCCCAGTGTGCGGCGTCGGCGCCCCTCTGGCGCTGCCAGCGTGTCAGCGTCGGCGCCCTGTGACAGCGGCCCGTCATGAGCGACTGCTATGCGCTGCAGCCCATCGGGCGGTTGTTCTTTGCTTGTCGCGGCGAAGCGACTTTACGATCGCTACACGAGTGCGGAGGGCAAGGGCGACAACGATTCTTTGCCCTTCTTGGCCCTTTTGCGCCAACGATTTTGGCGTCAAAAGCAGATCTAGAACACAAAACACGTAGTTTAAGATCCGATCTTCGCACGAATAACCTGGCTTTAATACCACTGTTGGGAAATCCGTCAGGGGGAGCGACATCACATGCACAGCGGAAGAACAGAAAACAAAACACCCCAGATTTCCCATAGAAAGTTTCCGTCATCGTGCGAAGATCGGTGCATCAAAACAAATCCGCGAAAACTGCACGTGTAAAAGAAGATACCTAGGGAGATCGTATATCCCTGAATTCCTGCAAATCTGTGGGAGAGGATGAAGGAGGTCAAGCGTCCTCCTCTCTAGCGGTATCCACACGGAAGGGATTACGACGATGCACCTCTTTGGGGAGAGGAGAACAGGAGGTGGCTACCAAAAGAAACCCTCAGCCTATAGAGCTTTGGTTCCCTCCTATTTATAGAGACCCCCTAAAAACCCTAATGAATCTTTTGCCCTATTGGGTATTGGATCTCCATCCAATTACCCAAGCCTCTTGGATTAGTGGGTTTCTACCCAATAATCTCTTATTAGCAATTATTGGATCTCATCTCAAGATCCAATAATTCAGGAGCTTAATGGATATCAATAAGATAGGGGATTCAGCGGATATCTCATATCCGAACCTTTACTCGTCGCAACACCTATAATATGTGTGTGACCCTCTAGGCCCAATATCGAGCTGACCGTGAGTCATACTTATCAGAACTCTTTATGACTTAGTGAATTATTATCTCTATAATAATTCACCCAACTCATCAGCTAATCATGGATGTACCGGGCGGAGCCACTCTGCTGCAACCCCTAGGCGATATAGGGAATCCAATCCTTTGGACCTATCTGTCCTAAGTTAACCATGTATCTATAATCTCTCATCCATCTAATATCTAGAAACCCTATACCGGGCATGGTGTTGTCAAGCCCATACGGTCTCTCATCGAGTCTTGCTCTTGTCGGATTCTCCCGGAGAACTCTTTCTCTCTCAATCCGAATAACCTTGGCTAAGGATTTGTTCGAGCAAGAACACATGAGATATTCCTCTCATGATACCGAGAGCGGATGATCCTCTATTGATACTCAATAGCCCTCGTAAGGTTGGCTACCACTCCCAATGACCGACTGTACTAGATATGGAACTTTCCAAACCTATAAGTTCGGTATCAAAGAGTGGAGTACTCATATAGGACATCCTTGGTGTCTCAAGTCTAAGGACCAGATACACTATTGGGACTACGGAATCGTTGTCTGACGTGAGATATCAATAACCATCCAGTATTCCGTAGGTGGATCAATAAGTGAACTCATTCTCTAATGAGCACCTGCACTATACCCTTAGTGTCCCCACACGAGTAGCTATGAGACCAGTTACCTCCATCATATGAACGAGTATACAGCACACCAGCCTATCCGGTTATCTCGATGTCCTTCTCGAGTAACTTATGACTAGGATAATTTAGGGTTTGTGTTTAAAGGTGAATCGGTCTCATTATCATGATCTCATCACGATCTGATTCCCATTGCATAGATCCAAGGATATCATAGTATATGCAACACGCAAGATAAAGTGATAAAACGCCTAATAATAAGCAAAGAGATAAAGTGCATATTAAGTCACAAGTATCATCACTCATGTGATTGGCTTGCAGGGCACATATGACTAGCACCACCGCCCAAGGTTCAGCCACTGGGCAGTGCCACCGCCTAGGTCATTTCAACACACTGGTTTAAGCCGAAAACTCAATCGAAACCAGTCCAAATAAAGTTTGAATTGGCCCAAATTTGGTTTATAGGATTAACACCTAATCCTAAATCAAATTATGTGCTAACTATAAATTTTAAAGATATTTTATAAGCTATTACAAAGTTCATAAAATAAGACTTCTTTTGGTGAGCTTTCGACAAACTTCTGGTGGTCTTCCGATGAACCCTCCGAAACCATTCTACGGACTCCCGGTAAGCTCCCGGACTTCATGATGATCTTGGCGAGTTCCATCGAGCTTCTTTGGCAAGCTCCGATCTTTCTTGGCAAGCTCCATGAACTTCCGACGAACCTTTCAAAAACCCTTCGACAAGCTCCCTACTCGTTCTCGGTCAGTTCTGGCAACACTCCCAACGAATCTTCGGACTTTCGTTGAACTCTCAAACTCCCAATGATCCATCATATTTGTCTTCTGGCACTTTGTTTCGCTTTACGTCTTCATCGTTATCGTAGTTAATCTTGCACACACACAAATAAAAACTCTACTTCGATCTAGACAATTATTACAACGCGAATTGACATTCAGTTGCCCGGCACGTTATTGGTCGGCGCTTCATCCAATTCTTCGGCACATCGTCCTCTCTTACGGCTTATTGCCCAATCGATGGTTGACCTCCGCAACCCCGATATCCATGGCGTAACTCCGCTCTTCTTGGCCCGATGCCCAACGTCCGAAGCCTTCTGCCGATTGTCGATCGAACCTCGGCTCGACATCCAATATCCTGACGTGATCACCCAACGCAACGTCAATTCCTCCAGCGTCAACTATCTAATCCTGATCGATAGTAGACCTACGTAACTCAAAACGTTGTTAGACCATAAATCACAATCAATTAGTTTCATCATCAAAATCTGAGATATAACATATAGTATATTTCAGAGCATATCAATAACACAGGATATTTCGGAGCATATCAATGGCATATGAAATATTTCAGAATATATCAATAACATATAAAATGTTTCGAAGCATATCAAGGGCAAATGAAATATTTCAGAATATATCAATAATATATGAAATGTCTCGGAGCATATCAAGAGCAAGTAAAATATTTTGGAATATATCAATGACGTATGAAATGTTTCGGAGCATATCAAGGGCAAATGAAACATTTTGAAACATATCAAGAATGTATGAAATGTTTCGGAACATATCAATAACATATAAAATATTTCGGAGTATATCAATAGCATATAAAATGATTCGAAATATATTTCAAAGCATAACAATAGCTTATGAGATATCTTAGAGCATCTCAGTATAACAAATAAGAAACAAAAGCTCAAATGTCATATCTAATGTTACATTCATTTCATTTTCATCCAAGGCGCACATATAAATACATAACCAATGCTTTGGATATCATATCAAAATCATAGATGGTGCAGTGGCATCTCAAACAAAATATGGCCTATCAATTTCTAGATGACCACTAAACATAAGTATCCCACATTTGGGAGTTCCATCCACCCACGTTTGGGTGAAGTAAGAAGGGGGTCGACAAAGCATCGCGGGCTCTAAGCATATACCCTTTATCTTTTCTAGCAAAGGTCCAGATAATCCCACAGCTACCAGAGTATAAAAAGACAGTGTAAATAACAAAACTGACACATATCAAAAAACATATGCGAAACAATGAAACATACATATGCCTATACGAAACAATATGATACAAACATAAATATTACATGATAGATTCAGATATATAAATTATTTAGGGACAAATGCATATAGGATTTCAAAACAATAATTATTTAGGGACAAAAGCATATAGGATTTCAAAACAATAATGTAATTAATTTCTAAAGAAATAAAACATGAATAGGCAAAGTTGACAAAAGCTCAATTTTAGCAAAATTTGAGGGGCATATTATGCAAATTATTTAGATAACCAATGATACTTCAAATTACTTAAAAAAGGTATCGTTGGAAAGCTATATCAGTTTATTTTTAAATGAATCTAGATTTATAAAGTTTTAAATTTCTAATAAAGAGTTATAAATGATTTAGTAAAAAAGGTTATAATTTATTATCTCTATTTTATAAAATTAGTAAAATCATTTAAAACAGATGTTTCAATAGGCATATGCTTTAATTCTTTTAAGTCAGGTATGAAAAGAAATATCTATGAGTTTAGTTTCTAATTAATTAAGTTTTATATAAATTAGAGTTTCCAACAAAGAGTTATAAAAAAATTAGTAACCAAAAGTCATAAATATTAGTATATGTTTTACTGAATTCATAGGATTAATTAAAATAGATGTTTTAGTTGGCATCTGTACTTCAAATCTTTTAAATTAAATATGCACAGAAAGATTTACGAGTCTAGTTTCTAGTGAATTAGGTTTTACCTTGGATTCATTTCCAGTGAGTTACAACTAAAAGTGTACCCAAATGTCAGAACTTACAATATCTATTTTATAGATTTCATGGGGTCAATTGAAATAAATGTTCGGGTAGGCATTTGGATACCAAATTCATCAATCTCAGTCTGAAAAGAAAGATGTACAAATCTATTTTTGGATGAATTTAATTTTGCTTAAATCAAAGTTTAGTATAGAAAGTTATAGCTAGAATAATATAATAAAATTAGAATATCAAACAAGAGAGGTATCATATATAGGGCCAACATCTTTCGAATTTAACAGAATTAAGATTAAAATCAAATATCAAGATCAAATGTTCCGATTGCATTACTGTATATTTTTTTCGTTCGACACCCTTATCCTTCTATCGTTCACGGAGTTTTTTTAAACGATATACGATAGCATAGAATTCAATGAAATGACTCTAATATCAATTATTATAAATAAAAATTATTATGTAAAAATTTAATGTGATGATTGAAATTAAGTATGATAGATCTAAGATGAAAGGTGTCATAAATCAAGTATTCGGGATTGAAACAATTCATGGAAATCTATATGTGCTATGAATCTACATAGGAAAGAAATTAGACTTACTTTCTTCTTAATTTTTATTCTTCATAGGACTAGCGATGACCTAAAGACATGAAAATATAAAAAAAGATTTATAATTTCTTAATAGATGAGAGCAGATTTGTAGGATAAATAATTATGAGGATATATCTCGTCAAAGTTATCTTCTAAAAAATTATACCACAATTGATTTTTTTAAATGATTAATAATTATAATCAGAATATAATCATATATAAAATATATTTTATATAATTATTTAGAATTATATAATCTAATACGCCTAAAGATAATTGTGGATAAGGACATTTATAAATTATGAGTTTAAAATGAGTCCAATGTATTGTGCTACATGAATTAGAAAATAAGTTCACCTCCAACTATTTGAATATTATAATAGATATATATTTCTATGAGTGAGAGTATAGAATCTCTTATGTTTATAAAAAAAAGAAAAAAGAGTGATTAACTTCTTGCACATCATGCTAGAATTTCTGATCATAACACAATACAGAAAGAGAGCATTTATCTCTTGATCTCGTTGTAACTATGAATTGTGATGTAAGAAGGGATAGGTAATAAATTCTTTTTTCTTTTGAAAAATAAATGGTAGAGAAGTGCCATGCAACTCTTTATACGCAATATTGGGAATATGATATATGCTATTTAAAGTTGATTATTTCCATATTCATACGATTAGATTTAAATTAGCATATATATAATTTTAAAACATAGAAATTTGCATACATTTCATCACCGTTAAATTTTGTAATATTAATTAAAACTCTGATACCTTGAAGAACTCATTACAGTGATAAAGATACTATAAGTTTTTCGATATTAACGTGTTTTAAATGGATGTTATATATACATATATTTGAAGTGATGTATACATGCTAATATTAAAATTTATATATTTATAGTACATATGATATTTGGAAATTTTTAGATATATAAAAAGACAGTCTCATAAAACAAACAAGAATAATAATATGCTATTTATCATATTTTTTTCCAAACGTGTGGTGCATGGATTGACCTAGCAACGTTGCAACCTTTGGGTTGAGTCAGGTCGATTCTGATGATCCTGATCATGCGGGAAGGAGATCTCATCTGGGCCGCAGGCGTTGAAGACGTACGTGGCCTGTTTTTGTCCGTTTGATCTCCGAGAATCCAACGGCGCCGATGGCAACCCTGGGCTTCATTAAAGATTGCAGCGGTCCTCTTCCGTTCCCAAAACCCCTCCTCGCTCCATCGCCCCACCCGCCCTTCCTAATCTTCACCGCCGCTTTCCGTCTCTTGAGACGGTTGATTGGTTCCTCGTCGTGTCGCTCTCTTCCACGAGGTCAGATATTTTCTTCTGGATCGTTCATTATTCTTGGTCCCCAAAATTGTTGCCCCTTTTTTCTTCGAATTTTGGGGGGATTATGATTGATGGATTTGAAGGATTTTATTTTCCTATGTGTTTAATGAGATTGAGTTAAATCCGTTTGTTTGATGCAATTGGTATTTTAGCATCTTGAAAGAAAAATTGATTTCTAGGGATTGTATCTTCGTTTAATCCATTCAAAACCAACATCATCTTGCTTTAGGGTTTTGTTTCTTACCTCGACGGCGTTATGTTTATCCAAATTTCTGTATTCTGTGTATTCTATTATGCGATAAAGATCAAAATTTGTGCTTGAAGCAGGATTGTTTTGCTGCGAGAGGAAGGAAGATGTATCCTTCCAAGGGGAATAATCCGTATGGGCAGCAGCCTTATGGTTCCTCACAGGCATATGGGCACATTGTGAGCTTAATTTTCATTCTGTTATTAATTGATTTAGTAGATCAAATAGAAGCATTTGCTACACTTTTGTCGTTGCTGCTTTTGAGTATTCTTTCGTCTTCCTTTTGCGTTTGCCACCTTTTAATGTGATATTGTTGTTGCAGCCTGGTGGTGGTTATACTGGGAACCCTGTTGGTGGTTCAGATACAGATATGAACTCATATAGAGCCTATTCTTCGCAAGCACCTCAATATGGAGGACCATATGCTTCTGTTTATGGTTCATCTGGTTTAAGCAATGTTCAACAGGTGCTGCCATTGAGTCGCTTATACAATATATTATATCTGTAAATTTTTTACTTTTCGATCTATTGCACCTTGATAATATCTTTTTACGATTGATTCTTAGAACTGTTCTTTAAACAAAACAATTGGTATATTTTTGTGAAACCTTCTACGAGGTAGAATCCTATTTACCACCCAAGATTGTCATTCTTTGCAGTATTTTTTGTGATTTGTATTATGAACCTTCTTTCACAATTTGTTCTACATTTTCTGAGAGCCTCTTATTTTGTTACTAATTTTTAAACTTCTTTTTCTGTGTTTTTGAGATTTATCACTCTTAGCAATGGACCTTTTCTGATTTGTATTTTGAGCCTTCCGCTTGATTTGTTTATAATTTTTTTTGAGAATTTGTCATTAAGTTGCTGATTTTGGAACACTGTTTTTGCCGTGTTGTGTGAGAATACTTGCTTGTGAGAATATTCATGAATATACCCATTGTAGTTGTAATTTTTGACCATGGAGTAGGTTTTAATGATACTGTCTTGGCTAGATTTTGAATTACCAGTGATACTTCTAAGAAGGTCACATCATAACTTATCTTTTGTGCTTGTGCATGAGTGAATGGTTGTTAAACTAATGTGGTAATCAAATCTTGACCCAAATATGTTTTTTGGATGTATTCAAACATGACCGAAGAATGTTATGGCATAAGTTTTCACCATGGCAAAAGTTAAATGGTGGATGCTATGTCTCTAAAGTTATCACTCTGTTGTCTAGTAAATAGTTGCTTAAAGCATATACAGGGTGCATGAAGGTGACTAGTGTACAAATTAAGGGATTCACTTAGCGTATATGTATATTTAAAGTAATAAATTATATATTTAAGTTTATCGTAGAATTGATCTTTTAAAGTCCGATCAAAAGTTTTCTTTTGTATGTGGTCTAGCATTTCATTTTCTTTATCTATCCTAACTAATAACTAATTCTTTTCATAGAAGAAAAAGATAATGCAACTTAATACTAACAAATATGGTGTCATGTATTTTCTGTGTAGTGAAAAAAAATCTGGCAATTGCTTGCAGGCTACAAGGTGCTACAAGTCTTATAAAACTTGGTCCAATTGATCATCTAACATAACGCTTTTATTTTGCCTAAAAGCCATTGAATTGGAAGGATTGACTATTTAAATCATTTTGATTCTCCAGTTATCAATTGTAGATTGTTTGCTCTTTGTGGCAATACAAAGTTTTTCTGAATCCGTATACTTTATTCATTATTTAACATTCTGGTTATAGATACAATGTGAATGTATTCATAATTTGATATGATATTAATGATTAATCAATATGCAAGTACCAAAATTTTCCCACCATACTTAGATGTACATTTTTTTTTGTGTTGAGGTTCTAAACTCTGCTTGTGGTCTTTATCAGTGTAATAGTGAATATACCCTTTTTGAGTGGTTCGGTCCGATTCAACTTTTTTCTTTTGGTTTAGGGTTAACCTCCCTCCCTCCCTCTCTCTCTCTCTCTCTCTCTCTCTCTCTCTCTCTCTCTCGGTCTCTCTCAGTTTCCCTCATGATGTCTTGTTGGGCCTCCCTTGTGCTTCACAACAGCTATTGTCACTAGGCTGCTCCCCGCTGTTGTCTCACCCACCTATCGCTCGCCCTCTGCTCCTTTTTCCTCTTCTTCTTGTCCTCTCTACTTCTCCTACTCTCTTTTTTCTCCATGTTCACAAGCGATTCTCTGAGCCATAACTTTGCTTATCGTAATTCTTAATTGTCAAGAACTGATGTGAAAATTGCATGATTCCTACTACATAGATCTACCATGGAATTAGTCTCCAAAATTTCGTTTATTATTACTCACCAGTGCACTTTGCTTAGAAGTAATGACCCTTCTGTGTGTTGGAATAGGGATTTACTCATAACAGCATTTTTTTCCTGCAAAATGATATATATTTCAATAGAGAAGAATATCTTGTTTTAGGGGACTAAGATGCTAGAGTTGACTATAATAGAATTTACATTTCTTTCTTTCTTGATGTGTGTAGAATTGAAAATACTAGACATAAGATTTTTCCCATGGTAAAGCAAGATCATAGATTAGTATCCAATAAAGGTTTTGCTCATGGACTACGGTTTCTCCCAAACTGGTATGAAATGAGCAGTATGTACTGGTCTGGGCATGAAATGGTGTGTGGATTGCCTCATGAAACGGTTCAATCCAACCAATAAAAAAAAGAAAAAAAAAACTATTTCATAGGAATGCGATCCCTCTTCCCTGTGCACGCACCTAGGAGCTGCTGCTACCACTCCTTTATTGTCCTCATTCCTCTTCCTCCTTTGAAATTGCATGCACCTTCGCATGCATCATATTGGTCAATCTGAATTTTATCAGACACTCTTGTCTACTTAATCTTCTTAAATCAAGTTCAGATATTTTTAATTAGATTAAGGATAAATTTGAATCAGAAGGTGAACAAAATGATTATCTATGGTGTAACAAAATCTCTTTCATTTCTATGTCGAATAGATTCCTCTCTTGATTTCCTAATAAATTTTTTTGTCTTTCCTTGAATGGTGCTTAAACTTTTTTTGAACTGGTACCTACCGACATAATCCCACCTAGAACAATATTCTCTTATAGGGCTTTCAACCAATGAATACAATCCCGTATAGCAGTTGTTGCTGAGACTAGCGGTTTTTTGAAAACTTTGCTTTACATATAAAACTGAGTATTCAAAGATGCCCTCATTATTCCCAATAGGATTGCCCGATAAGAGATCACTCCTTCATCCAAAGAACATCTCACTCATTCTGCTTGCAACAATCCGATTAATTCCCTAGGTGAAACAAACGTTACACTTTTTATCTCCTAAAACAAATACTCCCGATGTTACTACTTTCTCTATATGTCTATTAGGTAGATACCTGAATCATGTTTCGGTACTTAAATATTTCAATAAAAAATAAATAAATACACTAATAAAAATTAAAGTCTTAATCGATATGCATGTTTAATAATTTTTAATAATTTAATTAAAAATGGTTTTCGTTGTGTTATTGACACTAAGAAAAGAAAAGGATTAAAAAATTTGATAATAAATTTAAAAAAGGAATATTATCCACCCTAGCCAATCAACAGGGTTCACTATGCTTTGGAGTTGCACTCATAACAAAAGTGGTTCATGCATGGTATCAAATTCTCATCCAACATCAATCCAGTTAAAAACACATCATTGGATGAATTGGTGAGTCAATTGATCAAATTGTAAACCTAATAAGCTTGATCAATAGGAGATGGCAATGAGGATTTGCAATTGGCAGGAGGCTCAACACATGTTTTGTTTGCAAACCAAGGTCCATGGCAGCTGAATTGTGTGAGCCTAATTGCTGCTATGCTTGTACCTATTAGATTTTTTGCTTTCATTCTGCATCTACCATATTGTGCTTTGGATTACTAGAATTATGTACATAAGAGACATATACAAATGCTTCATGTCACGTTTGCCATTTGAATTGTGCTGTGATTTGGTTCTAGCTGGGACCAGTATCCATGTGGCACATGGCCCGGCAACCTTTGTTAAGAAGATTGCATATAGTTTACTTTGAAGCAAGGCTGGAAAACTGCTTGGATTGTTACAACACAGTTGTTGGTATCTGATTATTTTTGCAAGTATTAATAGCCTTCTAAAGATCATACTGCATGATTTGTTTTTGTGATTCATATGACTTCATCAACGAGTAACTTAATTTAAATAATTAAGTCACTTTAATTATGCAACATTTGTGAGAATTTTTAAAAATAATATACAAGAAATGACATTTAATATTTGATGATAGAAACTTCAGCAATCCTTTTTGGAAATTATATTTCATCTCAATAATTATGCTGTTAATTACATAAAGCATGTTGCAATAGAAGTTTGGATTTGTAAAGTTGGTATGCTACTTTTTATTTCATTTTTAACTCTGATTATGTTCTCAGCTCTCCATGCTATGATTTTTTTTAATTTTCTATATTCTGAAAGAGACATTTCTTAGCTTCTCTTTTTTCTTATACTTGTATGAAGGTGATCCATAACTAGATTGACAATGTTGGTCAAAATAATTTAAAAGTGAAAATGAAAATAAAATGCAAAAATAAAAAAGAAAAAAAACATTTTTCCTTTTGTTTTTCTTTATTCATTGTTTAATTTTTTTTTCAAAAGTAGGAGAAACTTCAATTTTATTGGTTTATTTTATCAAGAGCATCTTTTAATATTAGTCATCTATATTTTTTGCTCCATATAAGGTTGCTTCTTTATGATTTGGGTGACATGAGTTCGAGTGATAAAAATAATATATGTAGTTTGAACTTTGAACCCTCCTTAGACACCACGTTTGTCATCACTCTGTTGCACTGAGCCTCTTCTTATCAATATATAGTATAATTTGAAAGTGTAGATCAAATTGTATTTGTGTAGCTATCTTGCATCATGCATATATAACTTTTGAAACATCTCTTGTGGAACAGGTTGGTGGAGTTAGTGGTAAAGAAGCAGTTCCATCAGCATTACAAGGTCGATCTGCTTACCCATCTGTGCTGGTAGAATCATCCAAGTTTTCTTCTGCAACTCTTGGTTCTAGCATGGGAATCACAACTGATGACTATGTTTCTGCTACTAATCGTGCGTACTCCCAGAAAGGAGATCAGTTTTCAGCAATAAAAAATCCTGATTATGCTCTAACAGATAGGAGGCACTATGGTGAACATCAGGGTGCTTTTGTTGGTAGGGAATTGCAGAGTGATTCTGCGAGAAGATATCTTGATTCTGTCTCCCTCAGCAACCGTCATCAGGTTTTTCTTTTTTTATTTGTTGCCGTTCACTAAATTGTGGTTTGTGTAAATGACAGCCATCTTTGTTATTGAATTTATTTGTGAGTAACCACTTTTGAATTTTATTGTTCAGGCTGAGTTGCATGATCAGATGGACCAGGTACTGAATCAGTAGGCTTTTATCCTGTTATGGTTTTATTTCTATGGAATTAGTGTTGATTATCCTGCTGTTCAATTTCTTAAGGCATCACTCCTTCGACAACAGCAAATGCTGAAAGCACAATCACTGCAATCTGGTTCAGACATGAGGTACCTATGCTTATGTGCTTATAGGAGAGCATGTTGATATATTTTTTTTCTGGGTTGCCATGTGCTTCTTATAGTTTCAACTATTATATGTGGGCATGAATTATATTCTACATAGAAAATAATGGTTCTGATATACCACTGTTGTCTGCCCACAACCTTTTATGTTCTTGTTGATGGCAATGAATGCATCTCCATTCACTGCTTTGTTTGTAGTGAATATTATTGAATCCTATTGCACTGAGTAGAACATACATTTCTGGCAGACAAGATGAATACTTTGCAGCAAGGACTGTGCCTAGTCATCATGGTTCACAAGAAATTAGCTCATATGGTGCAAGGACGGATGCTGATCCACGTGGATTAAGTGTTTATGGTGCTACTTCTTATGGTGGACAAGTTGCAGCTTCCATTTTAGGGGGAGCTCCGAGGAGAAATGTTGATGACCTCATGTATGTTCAGGGGTCATCAAATGCTGCTTATGGGGTAGGTTTGCCCCCTGGTCGGGATTACGCTGCAGGAAAGGGTATTCTTGGTCCACCACACGAGTCTAACTATCAAGCGAATGTCTTGTCTCGTACCCATCCAACCCTTGGAGTCTCCATGGTGGATGAAAGAAATGATGATCGAAATGCTTACCGCCGAGAGCTTGAGATAAGAGAGGAAGAACGCCGTAGAGAACTGATGCGGGAGAGAGAGAAAGAAAGAGAAAGGGACAGGGAACGTGAAAGGGAACGCGAAAGGGAACGTGAAAGGGAACGCGAAAGGGAACGCCTTCGGGAACGACGAGACAAGGAGAGAGAACGAGACCGCAAGCATGGACCTGACTCAAGGCGAGAACGGACACCACCAAGAACTACTAGAGATCGTCGAGGCTCTTCTTTGATAAAGGACGAGAAGGCTGTACGTCGAGTCACACCGCGTCGGGTCTCGCCACATCGAGAGGCTGTGCATAGGTGGACCTTCATGATATTTTTATGCCCTGCTGTAGCTATAAACAGTTTGCTGCTGCTCTATGGTTGCAGCTTTCTCAACTAACTTGTTTGTTGTTTGGTACTGAAGGCATCGTTCACCTGTTAAAGAAAAAAAGAGAGAATACATCTGCAAGGTAAAAAAAAAAATCATGAACTGTGTTCATTTCTGATGTAGGTTGATCAACCATGACAATGTGATGCCAAGTTGGCCAGATAATTTTTGTTCTATCAGCAGTTCACGAAATCTCTTAGTTACCGTAACCCTATATGCATATAAACCTAACATTGACAATCTGGTTCCTTCATTTTCTAGCCTAGTTCTCATCTTTTGCTTCTTGCTTGGAATTTATTTATTTTTTTCAAGTTGCTGGAGTCTATTCATTGTGTTCTTTGTGCTTGTTCCAGCAAGTATTCCTTTGGTTGACTCATTAGCTTGCGCAAACTTACCAAAGACTGCCAGTGCATAAATAGCAATATTGCAGTGATTTTTGTATGATGTATAATTGAGATTTGAACTTTTTTTTTTCTTCTCTGCTCTTATAAGGAAAATCACCTGGATTTTTTTTTAATAAAATTTCTGGGATGGATATGTTTATATTATGTAATATTTGAAGTGGCCTTGGCAGGTTTATCCTTTCTGCTTGGTGGACGTTGAAAGGGATTACTTGTCATTGAGCAAGAGATATCCTAGGCTCGCTATAGCTCCAGACTTCTCAAAGGTTCAACATGCATCCTACATTGTTTTTTGAATAAATTAAGACACATTGATTCTTCTATTAGTTACATACAAATGCTGCAATTATACTCTTTTTACAGGCAATAATGAACTGGCCGAGAGAAACCTTGAATCTTTCACTTTATACTCCTGTCAGGTACTTGTATATTCATATTTCTGCCATTTGGTTAATTGAGTTGCTTTTTCTAAATCTGTTTGTTCTATTTATGTAAATAAATGAACTTTTGATAGGATACATCTGTGTTTTTGGTGTGTTAATTTCCTCACTTTATTGCAGCTTTGAGCATGATTTCTCAGATATAGAAGATAAAAGTGAAGAAAAAGGGTCAGTTTTATTGGACGAACCACTGAAGCCCAAGGGTGTGAAAACTCTTTGGAACACAAAGGTAAATCTGAATACATGTTTGCAGAATCATTTTCTTCGTTTGTTATACATGTGTAAATTTTATCATATGCTAATACCTTTTTATCTGTTACTCATTTTGTCTCTGTGCATTTATTGGTTGCTGCTTTTATGCATACTAATTAACGAGGATTAATATTAAAAATGCAATGTTTACTTCTTCATGACTTGCTAATTCTTATATTTGTGTTCATGCTATGCTTGTCAGTTATCTTACAAAATTTCTTGTAGAATTGTATCTAAATGCAGCTAGCAGACCCCTTTTAAAACACATATTTTCTGTTGTGTAAAATATATGTTGGTTGAGTTAATTTGCATTTTTCTGTTGGTAATATGCATTCTTGAAATTCAGTAGTTCTTTTAACTTCTGTACGAGCATTGTTATGAAACTGCTCTCAGTTTGACGATGTTGTCAAAACATATGTTCCAACTATGCTCAAAGTGTGGTTGCTTTCTGTTGTTGTTGATCTTCTGAACTAAAAATTTCACGCTGGGCCTGTTCTCTTTTGCTAAGCTGAAGTTCTTTCTGTATCAGGTTATTTTAATGAGTGGAATTAGTTGTGAAGCTCTGAATGAATTGTGTTTGGAGAAAGATACTGATGAGAGGATTGTTCACTTCAACAACATCCTTAAATTTGCAGTTCTGAAGAAGGATCGTTCTTTTCTGGCAATTGGAGGCCCATCACATGTGACTTTAGATGGGGATCCTCAACTTAATGATTCTTCTTTAATTCAGACAGCTATTAGGTGTGGTACACTTTTGTATTGATACATTATGTGCATTTCCTGTTGTAGCAGAGGGTATTTTTCTAGGACATGTTTGCAATTTGCTATTGTCTTAGAGCCTGAAATAAGAAATGCTCTTCTTCTTGGACAGACATGTCAAGCATGCAACTCAACTTGACCTACATAACTGCCTTCATTGGAATCGTTTTCTTGAGGTATAGTTTACAGTTATGTCTCACCCGAACTTTGAAGTATTTGGTTTTTTTGTTTTATTTTCCATGGAGCATGTCTGATGAAAGTTATAGTTCTAGAAATTATCTTGTAATTTGTAAATTTATTTTTTATCGCAAGCCAACATCTGATACACTTTACAAATTTATGACTCTGTGTTTGTTCTTTTAAATATCAGTATTCATCTATAGACACAATTCTGATTGACCATATCTTTTATTAGACATTAAACCAATTTTGGTTGGGCTGCTACTGGCCAGTTTATGTTTGGAAATTGCAACATATGGTTTTATTGTTGTATTCTGTTTTAAATGGTGTAATTGTTTGTGTGATTTCATATTCCTTTTGTTTTACTAATAATACGCTAATAAAAAGAATCTTGTTGCTTGGAGTCACTTTTGTTTGCCTTTATGAATGTCTAGTTTTGCTTGTACTGAAAATTTCATATTTATGACGTTGCATTATATTTTGGTGACATTGCTGCATCTGCACTGCTTCCTGGCTGTACAGCTCTGAGCTGTGTTTCTTCACTTGCAATGTTATTTATGTAATGTGCTTTGGTCATATTACATTCAGGCTATCTATGAAAGCCGTTCATTATGCTTTTGTTAGATTCTGATGGATCATATATACATTAAAGTTGTTTACTTATATATTTCTTCGGGCTGTAACTAATATATTTTTACTGTTAAAAAACATCCTTTAAAAAATCTTTTGTCTACATTCTTATGGTATCAAAGTATCAATAATCATAACAAGCATCCTTGTCAATTGTTATCTTAGGATATGACCTTGTATTCAAAGTTCATTTACAACTTTTTTTTATGTTCATGTTTTGTTCTGAAGCCTGATTTAAATAATTTTATCAACATCAAAACGAACTATGCTTGATCAAGTTTCCTTGTTTAGTCTTTATACGATAATGTTAATGAATCTCTTAAACATCTACTTGAAGTTCTTTTAGTCAAGAGAAGGTCACTCTTATCCAACGGTGTGCTCCATGTTTCTGCCTACGACAATGAACAGCCTTTATTATATTGGCACTTTTTGATTAAATATAACACCTAGTTCTTGGAATCTCTTCTGCCATTTACCTAATTTGAAAAAAAGATAGCATCATTATTTAATTTGATTGTTCTTCCTCCTTTTAATGTACCTTTCTAAATTACTATTTGTGTTGTTTTTATCTCTCTTGATCCACTTTGTGCTGCATGCGACTTTTGTAAGGGCTTTATCTGTTGTTGAATTGGCCCATATTTGTCCAAAACATATATAATCAACATAGATGACTATTGCTGACATGAAGTTACTCTTGTATTAAGTTTTTAGAAGGATGGCAAGATGTATTGGAACATTAACCATTTCTTTTAGACGGACATTAGGTTGGTTTAAGGATTAGGTTTTCGGGTTTATTTTGAATTTGCCTAACACTTCAAACATAGTGAGAACCATATTGTGTTTCAGATGCTAATAAAAGAAAGGGCAAAATCAGTGCATGAGGTTCCTGCCAATGCAGGGTTTAGAGAGGATTAAGTTATGCAGCCTTACCTCTGTACATAGATTTTTTTCAGCCAGGTCTCAGAATAGCAAAACCTGTAAGACAATGATTACAACGTACAATCTATGATATCATCAGAGTAATTAATGTTTCTATTTGAGGAATGGCCTAAAATGCAACATGAACATTCTGGAGGAAAAAATTGGCTTTTGGGTACAGGATAACCAACAATAAGGTTTGAATTGGATGTTCTAAAATATGGATAACGACCCTGATACAAGTGGTATCATTGGAGAATTGGAAAAAAGGAAAAATTTAGTGTATAGAGCAGGAAACCATAAGGCAGAAAAATTATAGCGCACATAGAAGGCTCACTGTAAAAATGAATCACAATAACAATAAGCTGCAGTTTCCAACAGCCGTTAGTTGTTTCTGGTTATCAAGCTCTATTTATAAGTCAAATCAAGGACCTTCAAACATGCTTTATTCCAACTAACATGGTCTTTTTAGACTCCGTCTTTGATTCAACTCCTCTTAGCATTATTGTATTGCCGCGTTCGCTAACCAGTGGACTGATAGGTATCCTTTCTTTTTGTCCACACCACATTCATTTTATACATGAGTATTACTACCCGAATGCATCAATATAAAAAAATAACAAACAAAGAATTACCAGGTCCAAGCGGAAGTGATGACCTTATAAAAATACACGAAGCATATTAGTTGTGGATCAGGTATTTTTTTTGCAATGAGTATAACTTTATATTACTTTGCATGGCAGGTGCAGGTAATCGACTTATCTAGTGACATTAGCATGTTCAATCAAAAATATAAAAATACAGCTATTTTGATAAGTGAAAGTTTGACATGGATCAAGAAATATAAAATATTATTTAGTTGAAACATTTATTGCTCTACTTACATCACAGATTTGAAGGTTGTGATATTTGTTGTGCAGGTGAGCATCCTACCGTAGTTCTTCCCCGATAGTTACTAATTATAGAATCATTATTGATCTTTCAAGAGTAAAGATTATACATTAGTTTCTAGGATTGTATTTTGATCAGATTTTTAACCGACTCCATACTGAAACATGGATTACTTGCTTGCATCATAGAAAGTAAGGTTGCATTATAGGTGGGTATTCTATTAGAGTGCTTCTCATATAGTTGCTAAGCATAGCATATTGTCGATCCTTCGTGAGAAAAGATTATACATTAGTTCTAAGGTTGTGTAATGGTAAAATTTTAACTGGCTGGAATAGGTTGATGTAATGGATCTTTGGAGAAAGTGACAGTGAGAAGTGTTGCAAATGGAGCATGTTGGGTATTAAAAGGAAGAGGCTAGGGAAGGGGAAGTAAGCTTTGTATCCTCTTGATTGAATCTGTAATTTGAATTTGTTAGGAACTTTACAAATAAAAGTTTGGGTTCTCAGTGCTTGTCTAGCACAAACCACTTGTAACTTCTATGCAATTATCCAAATTTGATTTTTAATACTGGATTAAATGCCATTATATTAAAGATGTTAGGCCTCATGATAAGAAATGATGAATCCTTTGACCTGCATGAATTATATCTTTATAAAAGTCAGATTAATAGATTGGATGCTGGATGTTGGTAATCAAGAGCAAGGATTAAAATTTCAGTTCATTAGCAATACAACTGGCTGCCGGACTGGTAAACACCAATACATTTTGACTGATCAAGCAGGTTTTTTTTTACTTGATTAAAAATCTCTTGTTTCTTGTGTTGCTGGTACACCATGTGCTTGTGTTACTTTATGATTTCTTGATCTGTGATAATTAAGTTCGTTCTCTAAATACTTCTAGATTTTGCTAGAGTTTCAGTGGCTGTGTTTTTCATTCGACAGTCTGATGTAGTTTTTGAGACCCTATTATTTTTCTCTTTGATGTTATTGTGCAAAATTTTTATTTATTTTGGATTTGGTGACACCAGTTGTTTGTGCTTATAAAATAAATCAGGGTAGACATAGGATGTGACATTTGAGACCTCATGTTAATACCTCCTCTATGGTTGGTACATTACCGATTAAAGCATCAAGTGGTACAAGGATGTACTGATGCCAGGATGGTCAGTGTACGAGAATGAATTGAACTTGAATACTTTATTCCAAGCAGTTAAGTTGATCTTAGTTTAAAATTATGCATAGATACTGCTTAAGCCCTTCAACGGTATGTGATTTTAGTTAGTTAGCTTTGGTGTTTGGTAGCATTAGATAGTTCTTCACAAATCCTTAGATGATGGTCATGGCTAAGGCATAGTAAGAGAACTGGAGATAGTAGGAAGAAATGGACTTCATATTGAGCTATTTTTGTGGTGATCAGCACCAATTGGGTACTTGTCAATATTGTTGGGCTGGCCAATTTGGAACTGGTATTGTACCAGGACTGAAGCTTCAAAGCTTGGTGGGTTGGTGTTTTATCTTGGTTGAAAATTTATGAGATGGTATGTCTTTGTTGTAAAATTGAAGGGATGGCTTTGTCCTTAATTTGCAAAACACAATTCATTTCACAATTTTTGATTACTTTTGGCTTATTTTTCCTGTAAATCCTAGATGTTGGTGCCAATGGTAAAAAAATACTTATGTAAATGAGACAATATAGTAGGAAGAAAACAGAATATTATCCGAATACCTAATCTTACCTGAAGTGAGAATTATATTACAATAGGTCACATGAAAACAGTAAGAACTTCTTATTTGTTGCATGAAGACTAGTCTCTATATTAAACTGTCTATTTTCTTGGTATCTCCTGGCTTCTCATGCTCACTCTTGTGATTTATGTTTTCATTTTATCTGAAATATAATTTGGTGTTTATCTAGAAGACATCTATATCTGTCATTGCTGTCTTGTTTGGCTGCTTTAGCTTCCCCATAGAAGTTAATATGCTTGCTTCATTGCTTGTGTTTCTTTTTTTTTTTTGAATCTTTTGGGCATTTTAGTTTCTCAATTTCATCATTAATCTTCCTGGTATTCCTCAAATTTTTTATTATGTTTTATTTCTCTACTGGACAATCTTTTGCCTATCTGGCTTTTGCTTGTTGCCTTGTATTTTCAATTTTTTTTAAACTATTGAATCAACAATACAATTCCAATGTTACATAGCTTGGTTACTTTCAGATGATACCTTTGGGCCTCAAAAATATACATTGATTTTGTCATACTTGTTGCAATTTATTGATTTTACTAATCTATTATGTCCTTTTCTTCAATTTAATAATTTTCTTTTAGCAATTGCAAATAATATTGCATCCACTAATGCCCAGGGAGTTAGATGAGTGTATATTGGAGATTGGTCTAGTTTTCACTTTTCATTTACTTTACAATTACCATATGTTCCTTTTTAGAGTGTCCTACTCTGTCATGCTTCTTCATTTACAGTTTTGTCTATTTACTGATGCTATTATGCTCGTTGGAGTTGTGTGACCATATATGAGACATTAACTTTAGTGTTTGCTTATAAGTCCTTGTAAGATCTGACCAAATAATTTTTTGTGATACATTAGCTTCATAATCTATTCTACGCCGCTCCCCTCTGGGGGACATGATAGGATGAAAGTTGTTTTAATGCTTCCGTGAAATCTGACTTTTGACATGTTGACTTTCTATAATTTGGTCAGATACACTATAATAGAGTTGGCAAAGATGGACTCTTCAGCCATAAGGAAGTCACTGTATTATTTGTACCAAACTTATCAGAATGCCTTCCATCAGTGGATCTGTGGCAAAGCCAGTGGTTGGCGCACAAGAAGGAGATTGCAGAGAGGGAACGGCAACTGGCTCTGAAGCAGGAGAAGGTTTCTTTTCGTATTCATTGCTGACCCAATCATTTTTGTATTTTTGCTATCTATGTATGAATTTATTTAATTGAAATCCATTACTCATTTTTTGTTTTAGAAATCTGGAGAAAAGAAGGAAGCTGATAAAGGTATATCAAGATTACTTTTACTTCTGCCTGCTCCTTCCCAAGAGCTCTCTCTTCTCCTATAACTGTTTAATGCTTATGATTGTTATCACATTCTCAGGGGATAATAGTCATGGTAAAACTGTAAATGACAGTCCTGCCAAAAGTCTGAAGGGTGAAGACTACTTGGTTAAAGGCGATATGGATGACATTAAGACCGATTATCAGACTAAGGATGAAGTTGATGGTTCCAAAAAGATTGTGGCTGAAGACGAAGGAAAAGGGCCTCTCTTAGATGACCAACAGACAGAACATAAGGATGATGCGCTTGTGGTTGGAGAATGTAAAACCAATGAAAAGTTGGTTCATGATGAGGGTTCTCTTGAGTTGGGGACTGAGATAAAAAAAACTACTAAAAAGAAAATTGTTAAGAAGGTGGTTAAAGGAAAGACTGTTGCTAAGAAGGTAATTGTGACAACTGTGCAGGACACATGTGCTAAGCAAGATGAGAAAATGGATATGTCAGATGATAAAACAGAATATAAAGATGGAAATGCTAGCCAAGAAGGTGAGAATTTAGGTGACCCACTGAATCCTAAAACTTGTGTGGAAAAGAAAATTGTCACAAAAGTAGCTGTCAGCAATTCTCCACAAAAGGAAGAGACAGCTAATTCGTCTGAATTTCAAACTGATATGAAGCTTGATGATGAGTCAGTTCCTAAAGAAGAAGCCAAGAAAGAGCAGGGCGGGGACACCATTGTGCAGGATGCTGAGATCAAGACAACTGGAAAAAAGAAGGTCATTAGAAGAGTGATTAAACGAAAGGTTCCTGCAACAAAAGTGAAGGATGCAAATTCAAGTAAAGATGCTGAAGAAACCAAAGTAAAACAAGTGAAGGACCATTCTGGAAAGAAGGAATTGGATGTAGCTGAGGGTATTTTTTCTGAAAATAAGATAATGGAGGAATCTAATGCACCTTCTGTTGAGAAGGTAGATTTGAATGAAAAAACAGTGACAAATGAGAAGCTAGAGAAAAAGGAGACTAGCACAGTTGATAGCCATTCCACTGTAGAGAAAGGAGGCTCAAAGAGCATCAATGATTCTGAGGAAACAATGCAAAAGGAATCTAAGGAAGGTGGTGAAGATGGCAAGAAAGAGAGGAAAAAAGATGAAAGAGAGAAAAGTAAAGGTGTTAAGCATGAGCCTAACCCAAAGTCTCATAAAGAAAAGGAAAAAGGGGGTTCCAGAGAACATCCTATGCATCCTGGGTTGATTCTTCAAACCCATCGGGTCAAGGGATCTAAAGTATGTTAAATCACCAAAATATCTTATTTAAGTTCTCAGAATTCTTTCGCAAACTTGCTTCAGTTTGACATTTTGGATCACTTTCTGCAGCTTCGCTCGATGTCCCTCTCATTGGGTGGTCTTTTGGATTACAATGACAAAGACATTGAAGAATGTACATTTGAGGTTTGTTTACTGTGAAATAGCATTTTTCAGTTTGCTAGTCTCTTTGTAAACATGACAGCATTTGCGTATGGCTGTATTGTGGCCAACTGGAAGGAGTATTGCCAAGCTATTACCTTCCAGAGATTAAAATTGCATATATACCATATCAAGGATTACTGTTTTCTTGAACGTGGTGTGTGCCATTTCTTTATCATGATAGGTACCATGCTGGACCGTTGGCTTGCCCATTTACCAACCAGTACAGGTCAAAAATTGGCATGTTCCTGTGTTGGTACCCTTGGCATGGTTCAGCATGGTGTAAAATGTTTCTGCACGGCTTATGTGCTGACTTGTCAACTTGTGCCAACTGGCATAACTGTTCTTGTATCTAACTGAAGTATGTGTGGTATGTTCCCTTTTTTCTTGCATATATGCCTTTCCAGAGCTGTCTTGTATTGCACAAGTTTGTCAATATGCCCACGATATGCTTTTTTCTCCGTGTTTTTCTGTATTTGTGCGGTGTAATTTTGTCTTAGCGATCTCTGATAATGTGTTCATGCAGCTTTCGTTGTTTGCTGAGTCGTTTAATGAAATGCTTCAGTTTGAGATGGGCTGCCGCCTCTTGTCCTTTCTTGAGGTATAAGTTTGAGTTCTCCATTTTCATTAACACCCATACATGCTGTCATGATACACCATCTAATACTTGTTTCGTTGATATTTAGAAATTGCGTGAAAGATATGTTGTCAAAAGAAATAATCGGAAAAGACAAAGGGATGATAAATCTGAGAAGGGTACTGTAAAGGAAAAATCGCCTGTCAAACGTCCGAAAACCAGTGATGGTTCCCAAGTTAGTAAATCTACGAGACCTGGAAAGGAGGATATATCTAGCAAGATTAGTGATGAAGGCATGAGTGTGATTAGTGAATCTGTGAAATTAGAAAAGGAAGGTGGATCTGACAGAACTAATGATGAACATAAGGGCGGAGATGATACTGCAGCTGGTTTGGGTGAAATTAAAATGGAAGAGAAGACAGTGGATGACGATATGGTGGATGATGATGAAGATCCAGAGGAAATTATAGAAGAGGAAGCAGATGATGATGCTGGTTCAAACAGAGTTGGGGAGGCAAGTGTTAATATATGAGTGATTTCTGTTTATTATTGACTTATATGTTGCTCAATCCAAGTTCTTGATGTTCTATCTTCTGTCCTTTGAATAAGTTTGTAATATTTTGGTGATTGTGACTGAACTTAGGTAATTAATTAAATCATACACATGCTTTGCAAATGTCTTTCTTCATAAATAGAGAGTGACAAGTACACGGCTTTAATCTCAGCTTGTGTGTTATTTTTCTATGTTATGATCCATGTTTCTCTCTTCGGATAACTAGTTATATGTTAATATGTTGGAACTTTGTTAGTTTTTTAATCATGAACTAACCTGCATAGGATTTTTTTATGCAAGAAGAGTTGGAAAAATACTGATTATTAATCAAGTCATGTATCTATCTGAGCATTTATATGGGTAGATGGTATGTCCCGACCATGCTGAAGTAGTTGCTCTTCTGTTAATCCTTCTCATTAGTATTATTGTACTTTTTGTATAGTTATGGTGATTGTCTTCAAAAAATAAATTTCAGTTTTGATGTTCTAGAGCTTGTTATTTGCTCTATTTTTATTGACCCATAAAGTACTCAGTAGCATTCTTGATAACATTTCTCGGCCATAAAGTCCTACTTCATCTTCAATTTTTTTATGGTCGTTTCTTGGATCACCACGTTGCCTTTAATTAATTAGATGACTTCTTGCTATTTCAATGACACTATATCATAGTTTTTTTTATTAGTGATACCTACAAAAAGTAATGCAGAAAAATCAACTAACAGAAGTATGTTGGGCTACTTTAGTGTTAATAGATATTCTCTGCTAAGTGGCTGTGTGCTTCCTGTAGTCTTTATAACTAGGTTCATTGCCTGTATAATATTTTTTGCTAATTTTAGTTTTAATAAGGCCTCTATAATTTCATATTCTTTGACCTTTATAATTTTATATTTTCACTGCATTTTATATTAATAAGACCTCTAATTGTAGGATGTGAAGGCAGATACAACAGAGGCTGAGCCAGAAATAGCTATGTCCAAAGATGATGATTCCAAGCCTACAAGTGAGAGTGGTACTGATAAAGTTGCGATAGTCAATGAAAAGTCTGACAAGGAGGAAGATAAACAGATTGTTGAAGAGAAGAAAGATTCTACAAAAGACGAGAAAGATTCAGTAGAGGATGAAAACAAAGATTCTTCAAAAGATGTGAATGAAGTCCATGTAAAAGATGCAGTTGTGGATAAGCAGCTGTTGCAGGTGATTTGTTGTTTCATATTTTGAGGTCTGGTATTTTTTTTTTTTGGCAAGCATTACTTGTGCAAATTATGCTATAATGTGCTCCTTCATTTGCAGGCTTTCAGGTTTTTTGACCAAAACAGAGTGGGTTATATCAAGGTAATATCATGGTGATCTCTTCCATGTCTTACCAATATGCTTCTTTGTGCCGCTGTGTTAAAATTTTATTTTTCAGGTTCAAGATTTGAGGTGCATTCTTCACAACTTGGGTAAATTCTTATCACACAGAGATGTCAAGGTCAGCCCAGTGTTCCTTTTTTATCCTTTTTTGTTGTTTTTAGTGACAGGTCCTTCTCATTTGATCACTTGCATAACATTGAGGTTGAATGTAATTTTTCCCTACCCTTCTTGTGTGCCAGGAATTGGCACAAAGTGCTCTGTTGGAAAGCAATTCAGCAAGAGATGATCGCATCTTTTACAAGAAGCTTGTGAGGCTGACATTTGCAGATCGCTGAAACAGGAACCAACTCATCATGAGAACTGAGACATCATAACACATTAAAGTTGCTTTTGAGATATGTTGTTTTGTAGTTTCAGTTGTGCTGGGAATCTTGCTCTGAATTATATGGTTCTGCAAATTGAATTTCTTCCAGTGATTGTTTTAAAATCTTGCCAGACGGAAGTTTTGATTACCCCATAATGTTGTGATTATAATTGAATTGGATTCTTGTATACGTGATGATTTCCAAACATATGATGCACTCAAATCCCCTTTCTCATTTAATTTTAATTCAGTGGGAGAATATAAAATATTTTGTGAGTGTGCCTTAATCATTAACTAAAATGACTATTTGTACAACTGAGCTGGCCCATATCTAATTTCAGAGTTGCTTATTACGTGCGACCTCTAATTACAATTTAAAATGTTCTTATTACGTGCATAAATAGAACCGAATTCATACTTATTCTAAGTGGATTCTGACTCGATTTGGTGGTAACCCGTAAAGTTCGAGACATTACTCGTGCATCGTCAACTCACAGGATTGCTTGCTGCTTATTCACTCGCAACTATTCAGTTACGGCCGGTATATAAGTGGATTCGCTGACGTAATTCGTAATGGGTGGGATGGTTGGGCTTAGATCTGGCCCAAGTACGAATCCGCCCCGTAGGAACGAAACGAAAAGGTCAAACAGCGAGCGAGAGCACCGAGCGTTAACGCGAGCGCACTCGCGCAGCCGACTCCATCTCCAGAAGAAATGGCCGGCTTCTTCTTCCTCTTCGTAAAGCGGTCCTTCTCAAACCCTCCTCGCTTCCTCCTCTTTCCCAAGATCCCTATCTTCTGCTCGTCGACCTCCTCCCTCGTCTCTTTGTCTCAAACCCTAGCCCGCACCCCGATCGGGAGTGGGTTCAAGAACGTCATTGGTGGTGGGATCGGCGGGTTCCCTCGGGTTTCCGTACCCCGACGGCTCTCTTCCCAGCCGGCAGCCGTCCCGGATCTCAAGACCGCTGATGGGCTGACGGTGGACGCCATAGCGGCCAAGGACTGGCCGATCCTCGGCGAGAGCGAGAGCGACTGGAGAAGCCACGCCGCCGCCATCGCCCAATCCATACAGCTTATCAAGAAGCGGTTGCAGGTGGAGCCTTATGTCTTCTGGGATTTCGCTTCTGCTTGATTGGGTTCGGCTGCGAATTTTTAGATGTTTGCGTTTCAGATTTTGCACCGATCGTCTCGTGACGTAGAAAATTAGCTTCTCGAGTTGGTGCCGCCTGGAAATCAGGCTTATGTTGTCCAAAATCTTATGTGTTCTAATGCTTATTATACGTTTAATGTCGGTCTAATATGTTCTTGTTGTTTGTGTGTATGTGGACGCGCTGGCAGTGGAGAAAGTTGATTGTCAGGTTGGATCAGATGTCTGCAGTGCTAAACAAGCCAGACCTTTGGGATGATCCTGTTTCTGCTGGGAGAATAAGTCGTGAACATGGTGAACTACTGAGTAAGATGAAGGAGGTTAATGGGTATGAACAAGAACTACTTGAGCACATAGACTTGATGAAGCTTGCCCGTGAAGAGACCGATGAAGAATTGGAATGGGTGGGGTCTTGCTTCTAGGCATGTATTCTTTTGTTTTTATTATTAAAATTTCGTTTTCTTAAAGGAGTTCCCTTTTGAAACACATGATATTCATGAAACACTTGTTTTTGAGTGTTTGATTTGGCCAGCTACAAAAAGTTGATACAGCGACATATAAGAGAAAAATCACATGAGAAAAACCATCTACATAGGATGATGTGAAACATTACAAAAGTCTATAAAGAGGAAAGGCATGTATTCTTTTGTTTTTATTATTAAAATTTCATCTAAACATAGGATTGATGTTTGATTTGGCCAATACATTACAAAGAAAAACCATCTACATAGTCTACAAAAGTCTATAAAGCTTTTACAATAACAACAACAAAGCCGTAATTCTAACTCTTTTGGGTCCGTTATATGAATCTTTTGCTGTCGTAGCGGTCTGTAAAAAGTCATGTTTAGTTAAGTTTCAAGTATTTAAATCTTTTATTTTTTGATTTTATTAAGGTCTTTTTAGGTCTTCCTTTGCCTTTCTTCTTATCACTAAAAATTAATCATTTCACTTTTTCTAACTATCACGTTCGTAAGTCTTATAAGCACATGTCAATACCATCTTAAACGATTCTCTCTTATCTTAGCCTTTATCGAAGCAGTCTATAAGACTTTTAAACGGTCTAATAAGGTTTTAATTATGAATGTACGATTATCATGTGATGCGAAGGGGATAGACAATATTATATGCTAGATTTATGAATGTGTATCCAGTTACAAAGAAAATGCATTGTAGCCTGATCTCCTTTCAAGAAAAAATGCATTGTAGCCTGAACTCCTTTGGAGAATATGGTGATATAACCGGTTATTTTTGTATGGTGATAGCATGTTATGGGTGATTTTATTGCATAGCAAGAGTTCTGCAAGTTTTGTAAATTGATTCTCTTGTCATACCATAAGTCTAACTCTTCAACCCTCTGACTACGTCTTGACTATGAACACATTTAGTTTCATATTTTTATGTGTTTGCCTCTACATTTGTAACATTGACAGGCATTGATTTCTATGTTTGTGTTTGTCAAGGAATCTATGAAAGCACTGGTCAATATGAGAAGAACTGCAAAAGAGAAGGAACTTGAAGCTTTGTTATCTGGAGATAATGATTCTTGCTCTTGCTTTATAGAGGTTATATTCCTATTACTTCAAATTTTCTAGTAATTTTAGTTACAGAAGTATCCTGTGAAAGATTCTAGTACAAAATTCTTCTATTTGTTTCTTGCACATGGATCTCAATTTATAGTACTCAACTTTTATCTTCTACTCCATTTGTCAAAAACTACAATGAGAAGTGTTCATTCCTTGCTTTTTGATATTTAATTAGTGTACAAAATCTTATTTTATCCTCTCAAGTTTCAAGTTAATTTCAGTATGTTGGTTTTCTAAATTTGCAGCTATGGTGATTATAGAAGATGATGTGGAATTGCTATGGAAAAGAAAGAAAAAGATAATACATTTACAAGTTCTGGAAGGAACCAAAGTCCTGATTTTATGTACTTCTATATATGTTTCTTTATGGTGCAAATTTTGATGTTTAATTTTATGGTATTTAGGTCCGGTGATTTATGCTTAATATTTAAGGTTTTGGGAGGTATACTCAATGAATCCTACAATATGAGTCTTTTAAATCAATTTGAGGCTTTCTTGGTTTATAAAATTAGTATGCTTCAACAGCTGCCTATTTCCTCGCATGTATTCTTGTCAATGACGTTTTTATTTCCTATGAATTTAATTTAATTTCTGAAGTTTTAGATGCTTATTTCCTGTTTAGATGTTCATGCTTTTCACAATGTACTGATACTTCATGAGGTTCCATAAATGTAGGAGTCATGGTGAGAGTGTCCCTCTGGTAGTGAGTGTTTGAAGCTTTTCATCTCTTCCATTTAAAGTTGTCAAAAAAATGTAATCCAGGTCCAGGCTGGTGCTGGAGGGACAGAGAGCATGGACTGGGCTGCCATGGTTATGAACATGTACAAGTCATGGGCTCAACGTCGTGGATTTGTAGTTACAATTGTGGAGGAAATGCCTGGTGAGATAGCAGGAATAAAGGTTCAGTTCCTTACCATATAGTCTGCCTTATTTTGGGATGTTTCCCTTGTACAGTAGGATGTAAATGTTGTTTGCTTCTTAGAAGTTATCAAAGTTTACTCAGTCTTGTAAATTGTTATTGCTTGATATCACATCAGACACAATGCTTAGATTGTCTCCACATGTTAAGCATAGCAATAGAATCATCTAGAAATTATATTTAATCACAAATTACCTGGAAGAGATGCAAGTACAATTGTTTTTCTTTTTGAATGCATGGGCTGGAATATTTAGCAATTCCTGTGAGGGCTAAAATGACACGGGCTGTGTATAATGATCAAGGTCTATAGGTGTGCTACATGGGTTTCTGAGGTAACATGGGAACTACATTTGGTTTCATGCCGTCACTTTTTGCATACTGGGTTCTGAAAGTATTTTGGTTATTTCTTTATAATTTCTGTCTTTTCACTTTACCAATTGCTCGTATCTAAAAGTTAAGGTGCTCGATAGAACAGAATGATAGTTAGGCTGCTTGAAAATCTTCAGCGGTTTCTACCCCCCTTTTATCTCCTGCAGTATTAGAAATGTTTTGCGGACTTCTGCATATGCTTTGAGTTCGAGAAAACTGGTTTTGTAACAGCTGAAATCAAGAATCTGCTGAGCAGCAGTTATCTAACAATGGATGTTTTCAGCGTGCAACAATTAAAGTAGATGGTGACTATGCATTTGGATATGCCAAGGCAGAAGTTGGGGTGCATAGGTTGGTCAGAATTTCACCTTTTGACAGTGGAAAGCGACGCCACACTTCTTTTGCTGCTGTTGCTGTAATTCCTATTCTTGGTGATGGATCTACACGGTACCAAATAAAGGAGTCAGATCTTCGTATTGAACGGTTTCGTGCAAGTGGTGCTGGTGGCCAACACGTTAACACAACAGAAAGTGCTGTGAGGATAGTGCACATTCCAACAGGAATATCTGCTACATGCCAAAATGAAAGGTATTGTCATGCTCTGTAAATTTTTTTAGTTGAACAATAGTTGTAGCTATGAGGTTACGAGTAAAACAAGCTAATTATGCTGAGTATATGATGGCCTAGTGGTAAATGATGACCATGTATATAATGCCAAGAAACTTAAGTTTCTTGTTAAATCATGTAGTTTGGTGTAGCCGAAATACTTACGAACTTGAGCCTAGTGCCTAGATGATTTGTGATTAACCGGTCAGACTGTGATCCTTTTATACAGCATTAAATTTTATTTAAATTTTTAATGTAATTTTTTATTTAATGAATTTGCACTTCGTGCATTTCAGATCTCAGCATTCAAATAAAGCATCGGCAATGGCAGTGCTCCAATCTCGATTAGACCAGCTTGAGATGGCCCGTCAAGCCCAACTAAATGCAGAGCACACTCAGTCTCTTACGGATATAAGCTGGGGCAACCAAATAAGAACTTATGTACTCCATGTGAGATCGTTACCTTCACGTTCTCTCACTGGATAATTTCAACTTTGTTGCCTAATCCTTTACTTTTGCAGCCATACCGCATGGTGAAAGATCTCAGAACAAACTATGAAGTCTCGGACCCTGATTCCGTTCTGGGTGGCGACCTTGATGGCTTTATATTGAATTTCTTGTCCTATTTGTTGGATAAAGATGAGGCCAGTGTGTGAACCATGGTTTCTGTCTGAAGATTTACTCAGTTGGCCGGCTTCTCGGGTGCTGCTTAGGCCTGGCCTTGTATCCGCCTCCTAGCATTTCAAGAGTATTTACATCAAGGTAGATCTGAGCACAACCAGCGGTGGATAGCTTGTGGAAGGTGAGGAGTTTCATGCGAGCTTTGTCTTCCTGCTCTCTTCTCACAATTATTTGCTTCCAAGGGGCTTTAAAGTACAGCCACTGATGGCTCGTGGAGGCGGATGCTTGATGCAAGTTTGTCTTCCTACTCATAGCCTTGTTTAAAAGCATTTGAAATCTGGATAGCTTGTGGAGGGGGATGCTTGATGCAAGTTGTGTTCCTACTCTTCTTAGAGCCTTGTTTACAAGCATTCAAAATATGTATATGTTGCTATTGGGTTTTTTGTAAGGCTAATTATAGAGTATCACTTGTAGTTAAATTTTTTTTTTTATATCGGTCTATAGATTTAAAAAAATTATATTAAAATTTTGATAGTTATGAAAGTGAAACATTTAGTTTTATTTATTCTAACGTTATCGATTTTTTCGATGGAAACATAAAAACAAGGAGTAAAAGGATAATTTTAATATCGTAATTTTGGTTTTAGTGGTGACAAACGATGGTGTTGTTGGGGTCATGGGTGGCTATTGGGGATGAAGAGGGAGAGCGGTAACGGGAGGGGAGGTGACGTTGAAGTCGCTCGGCAATTATGTTGATGTTGATGTAGAAGGAGAGCGATGAAAGGGTTGTTTGGCATCTGCATCGATGTTGCTCAACATCTACATGACGTAGATGTAGATATAGAGTGACATCGTTTTGTATTTGCATCGGTATCGATGTGGGGAAGGGTGGCGTTAGTCTACATTTGCATCAGCATTAATACAATTGTTAGGCGACACCAATGCAAATGTAGAGCGATGAAAGAGCAAAGCAACAAAAGAGTTGCTCAACATCTATATCGATGTTGACACAAATGCAAAGCATTAGCATATGCATCACACTTTGCATTTACATTAGCGTTGACAATGTGGGGGTGGCGTTAGTCTATATTTGCATTAGCATTGATATAATTGTTAAGCAATGTCAATGCAAATATAGTACGACAAAATAATGACTCTTGTATTGTTATCAACGTCAACGCAAATACAGAATGACAAAAGGATTGCTCAACATCTACATCAATGTTGACACAGATATAATGTCAACATCTACATCGTTGTCTTACCTCTCCTCATCGCACTCTTTCTTACTCACAACAACCATTCGTGATCCTCCAACATCATCATCTACCATCACCAAAATCGTAATTAGGAGATTGAAATTATATTTTTACCTAGATATTTTATTTTCATAATTATAAAAATTTTGATTTAAATTTCTTAACCTAGAAATTGGGATGTAATATATATAATTAATCTTTTTGCCCATATAAACGATGGGCATAATCGAGGTTAACATAATAAGATAAAAACTCAGCTTTGTATTTACTGTTCCACGTTATACATGGTTTAATGGCTTTGAACGTCCGATTGCTTCGATTGGCTTGCCTGTGTCATCTCTCTCAACAGTCCATTCAATTTCATCAATAGCTCGGGCTTCCCGATGGTTGATTGATTGAAGATATTTAGCATTCAACGACAGCTGATGCCAGGGGTATGGAACATAGTTGTCTTGCCATGCTGCTTGTCGGCTGAACAGGCACTCATAGTAGCATTATATTCAGCACTTGGCTTACAAATCTCAGTACGTCTGCCTTCGTACAACAGACGACAAACTTTATGTTTACATGACCTGCATTTTTAGTACATAACAAGGTTAGAACATAAAAAGCTACCGATTCTATTACTTTTTTTTATTGTGGATGGTAAAGCAAAGGGTCTATACACAAATGAATTCTGGCAGATCATCTTCCTCGGCCAGCTCTTCCACTCCCCTTCGAACAACCTTTTGTATCAAAACAATCACCCAACTGAACGCCAATTTCCCCAGGAAAGAAAAAAGATCTATGGGCAATGAAACAAAATGTTGGAATAGAATTTATCTACAGTTAAGCAGCAAGCAGGCTTAAACCTTTATGGAAGAGACTGCTACAAAACTGTCACTGTCAGTCGGTCGCTATGATGATGGAAACGTTCGCATGATCCATTCCGATAACCGGTGCATCTTTGACATCATGTCAACACTCCTGCTGAAGTATGACTCGGCATTTGAAATCATCACATAGGCATCATGCTTGACTGCATCCACAGTGCGGTAGTAGCAGTTTTCAAGTCTCCTCTTGATCACCTCAAGAGACAGCGGAACAGGGTACCTGTGCAGAGGAACAAAGAGTTACAAATGAACACTCACATCATCCCAATTTATCATGACAGAGAACAAGAATAATGTAATATCCTTTTCCTTCAGTTTGACACTACTAAAGCTTTCCTATTACTGCACCGCATTAGGTATAAATGGAAAGTAATAATATAAAATTATGGGAAAGTCTCTTGTTGCACTTAATTAACTTAATTAAAACTAACAAACAAAATGCAGGTAGAATTTTTCATAAATTTCTTGCTTCCACTAACAACATCATTATAATATCGCAAGTAATCAGAAAAAGGAGTGGTAGTTATACATCATAATACCTGTTTATAAAATCAGACTTTTGTGCCACTTGATTCAGTTTCCGAATGCCATGGTAGTCCTGTCACATTAATAAAAAAAAAAAACGATTAGTCAAATGCTTGGAAGAGAAATTGATTAAATACTTCTAAAAATTCTCATCTAGAATATTGGAGAACCTCATTTCTCATTGATGCCTGTTCTATCTTAGCAATAGATTTTAACAGATTATCCATCGTGTCATCATCGATACATCGGTGTTTCCACTGGCTATCAGTATCATTAAGCTCCCATGGGCTATGGAAATGGTGGCCAGAAGAGTCATCTTTGTACTGTATTACATATCTCTCCCATGGGCTCTCTGGAAATTCAGAACATTTAGGCTTTACAGCCAAGATCCGACCTGCCCACCAACCCCCACCATCTCCATTTGCATTCCTCCACCAGACATGGCACTTATCTCTGTGGGTCCAATTTCTCTCTATGGAAGCATCATAACGTGTTCTTTCCACAAGGAAGTCTGGAAAACCAGTGAGCTCAGGCAAAGTGAATTTGAAAGCTTTACCATAGCCACTGGAGAAAGGATCTAGGAATTTGAGAGTGAGTTTGCAGCAACTATCACCAGATCCAGGAAGTGTGGCGTAATCAATGTCTCGAACTTTGCAAAATTCTACTGCTTTTAAACCTTTTACTGATTCCCAGGGACCTGCTTCCGGTGTACCAGAACTTTCAATATACTCTTTATGGCCCTGAAATTGGTCAAGAACACAAATAAGAGATAATGGCGTAGAAATCTCAATAATCATAACTAATAGAAAAAACACCAGATTAGAAAAAAAATTATATACCTGCCTAAGATAAGCAACTTCATCACCTTTCTGGGGAATATATCTGTAACCCTCCTCATGCTCTAACAACATCAGCCATGATAGTTTGCGAATCGGTTGGTGGTAACCTCTTTTATCTAAAGGTCTGAGTTCAGTGAATTTGTAGTTTTCCCTTCTGTTTCTGATTGATCTTAAACCAACAGTCATTTTTGAAGTAGACACCCATTCGTTAAGTTGATCATGGGCACATGATTTAGATCTTCCTGCACTTGTAGATTCTCCTAAAGAGCCATAGGATTTGTCCACTTTAAAATTACTCATGTTATAAGTTAACTCATTCCTGGGTGCCCTTGTGCCCATGGATCTTGTTCTGCGAGCACAGTCAAAGGTACCACCTAGCTCCACCTTTACATCTCCGCCATGGTCATTGGAGTCTGATGTAGTTTCTTCCTTAATATGAATGTCAGCTCCAGAACTTTTTCTTTCCCGGGATGACTTTGTCCTCTTATAAACAGCATTGTACATTTTATGATGGGATTCTAAATCCATCTTGGAATCGTGACAAATGGATAACCTGGCATTTACACTTGTCCACCCTTCTGAACTTTCTGATCTGCTATTCGATTTCCCATGGTCTGTATACCTCCCACTGGTTTCTTCGTCCTCCAATTCTGCAACTGAAATCAGATTTTGTCCAGTTGAGGCTGCACTGTTTGACAGTACATCACCCTCAGGACTGCAACCATTAAGTGTAATAGATTTTAACTTGGAGGATGAAATAGTAGCGTCATGCACTAATTCCCTTGACTTGATCCGTAGCTTTGGATAGATAGTCTTCACATTTTTCTCCACTTGCTGGTTTGCATCAACATTATTAGTAGTGCCAAACAAATTTTCATTTTTGATTGAAAACATTTCAGGCCCTTTAAATTCTATATTTAAATCTCTGAGATCACTGCTCATACGGTCTTTGCCCACCGGCACAACTGAATCATTTCTATTGTCATTGCATGTCATTGGAGGTGCCACCTGATCCTGCTCGCTGATGTAAGTTGACAACTGTTGATGAACTAAGGAACCAGAGTTCTTTTCAGGAGAAAAAACATCAACCATGGTACCAGTTATTCCATGGACATCATCCACTTGTTTACACTCATATACAATTCTCCCACAACCATTTTCATTAGCTTTCATCCTAGAATTAGAGGGTCCACAATCATCCTCCGATTTGGCATGTACATTAATGTCATTACGAACTGAGCCAGGACCCTCTGGGCACCTACTTGCCACAGGCCAAACATCTGTAGCCATGTCACCCAATTTTGGACGTTTTGAGGAGCGCTGCTTTACTTCCCCCCATTTGATTGTACTGTGCTGGCGATCTACTGAAGAATTATTGTGACTTGACATCTCAGTTTGTCTGATTAGACCAGCTGTCTCACTTTCGTAGGTTCTATTCAAGTTAGTGATATCAGAATTAGTTACAGGCAATGAAACCGATGCGCCATCTTGTTTGTGGCATTCAGGTCTTCCATATCCAGAAACAACTGTTCTTGGCTCACGAGATGGCAACTTAAGGACCAACCTCCTCTTACTTACCAGATTTGTCTGAGTTTCAGTGGTCTGAGAAGGTTTAACAGCACCTTCGCTTCCATCTCTCAAGTCACGATTGTCCTTTGACTGATTAAGTTGGTTATTTAGCATTGACCTTTCAGATTCAATGCTCTGAATATTTGAATCTGGAAATGCTGATTCACTTTCCGAGGAACCGCTGTCTGGCTCATCTTCATCTTCTCCATCTGTAGAACCACCAGTTATCTTAGAAAAGAAAGTGAGAGCATTTGTTTTAGCAATTCTCTGTGGTCGCAGTGGCTCAGATTTAATAGATTTCTTTCTTGTCAAATGTCCATTTCTTGACCTCCCAAGTCTGTGAGCCCTCGATACGGTAGCATCATCATGCTCATCCAAGTTTCTTCTTTTAACCCGCCTACCAGAAGAAGTTGTGAACTCAGCCTGTCAAAGACAATATAAAAAATTAGTAGCAGCCAAAGAGAAAAAAATATGCTGCAGATTCATCTTACTCTAGATTTGTGCTTCTTCCTTTTAGATCTCCGAAGGCCCTCTTTTCCATCATGGTCAACGCTGTTGTCCTCTACGCTGATTTCTACATCTTCACAAGAACTGTTGCTCAAACTTTCATGTTCTCCTTCAGTTGAATATTCTTCAGTCACATTATATTCAGAATCAGTGTCATCACTCTGCATGTCATTTTCTATTTCCCAATCTACCGCATCCACAACCTGTGGTAAAGGCTCGACCCATGGTTCTAGGTCCGTAATTGGTAGCGGTTGAAAATCGCCAGTATTAACATTGTAAGTCGGACCAACCGCAAGTTTTAATGAAGTTGGACGCCACTCCATACCTAGGATGCCTAAACGGCGTCTCTGGTACATACTCTGGTAAGGTTCAGGATATGGGATCATGCCTGACAGAAAAAGAGGTTAATTGGCAAGCCACATAGGAAAGAAATACATAGCAAAAGAGCACTAATACTTTATGCAACACCCATGAATGCAAATGCATACTTGAATCACAAAGGAGATCCTGAATATTCCTCCAGTGTGGTGTAAGCTGAGTCTCCTGTAGTGCAACAAAAGTTAAAAATACAAAATGAAAACAAGAAACTCCATTGATTGTCAGAAACATGAATAAACTGAGGCAATGAACACTAAGAAATAAATTAACTATCCCCATGATGAGATGAAAGTGAAAAATATAAGAAGTATGCTGTAAAAATTGAATGTCTGAGCCTCTGAGGAACATCATTAGCTAATGAAAGCCAATATTATGCCACATTGGAAAACAGAACTGTTTTTACATAGCTATTTGCAAAACAATTAACATGATTGATGCACCATCCAATGCGGTAATGAATAGTCCAGTAGTCAACTTTCAAATCTTAAAACAACACCGCACAAAAATGAAGCAATAAAGCCAAGTATCTATCAGGAAGATGATTCATCTTGATATCAGAGTTCACAAGATTGGTTTTGAGCTTGGGACCATGTTTCTTTTCCACTAGTTTATTTATACCCCTCTTATACAAATATTTCAACATTAATACATGGTAAGGGGAAAACACACCTGATCCAAAGCATTTCCATTCGTATCTTGCATAAGGGGACGATAATCTCCAAGGAAAAACTGTTGCAGTGAGAAAAATAAACAAAAGATAATCATTCAAGAAATGTAGCACTGAACTTAAAGATCATGTGAGCTGATGAATGATGCACACCTGATCATATTGTGCATCTCTCTGAGAGTCTCCTTGCCCTGTTGCCACTATAAATATTTGTCCAACTTCATCTGAGAGAATAACTGAAGTCCCGTCCCTAATAATGGGCAGCAGAAGAAAAGAGATCCAAATTACAATTTCAGCAGCAAGACCACCAAAAAAATATAATAGATATATACATACATCATTTATTGTTAATAATAAAAAAAAACTTCAAAGACTAGTTGAAATCATTGGAAGGTAGATTTAAAGTAATACTACAATTAAGGGTATGAATATGTTCTATCAATTTCTCCTTGAATTTGCCTCTAAGATACATGAAGTGCTGAAATTTCATGAGCAGAGGACAACAATCATAGTTCGACATCAAGAAAACAAAAAGTGCAGCATCATGAAAACATAAGCATTTCACAATCAAATTCAAATTTAATTCTTAGGCTCATGAAGCAATCATATTTACATTTACAAGACTCAAAGATATCATAAACCAAAGTAAACATGAGTGGCTGCATATGAAACCTATAATTATAAAAATACTTGAAAGAAGATGAGATCTAGCTATATATAGGCCCAAAAAATCCGCAACATTCAGTTCTAATGCATTGAAAAGGACACGAGGCTAATTGGCTATCTAGTAGAATAACCAAGTGTTATAAATATTATGACAATGCTGCCTTATATCTTTAATTTTTCCCTCGATGGCAGAACCATGAGAACCAATGCAGTATATGGTTTAATAAGCACATAAATTTTGATCACCAAGATGTGGGGTTTGTCCACATGATACATTCAAGTATTCAGCTGTTCTTTTTAGTCTAATTTGAGATCACTAAATTAAAGCTCGACTCTTTGGTAGGACGGTTTGTTACTTTAAATTTATCAAGCAGGCATGTGCTGCATAATTGATCATATTTGATTGTTAACTTGTCATATTCTTTTGCTAGTTGTTCCCTAATGGATCTCTACTAGAAAAGATGAGTATTTGTTACCCCACTGGTAGGATTTGATTGATATATGCATGGTTCGCCTTGGCGGTCCATACCGGTGTATCGACTGACCACGGTATCGTATGTATCGATATACTGACACATGGTATGGTGGGGGTGTACCAACAGACTAGTAGGTATCACCTGTACTATTCCCCTGTCAGTTTAGTACATACTGCCCGTACTGAGTGGTATTCCACAATACGACGAACCTTGGATATATATACTCTAACTGACCTCAATAATAGATAGCTTAAGAGAAGAGTATCTTGAGAAAAAGTTAACCTTGCACAATTTTTTCTCCTATATCTTGGATTCTTCTTCTATCCACCACTTATTACCCAACACCTTTCCTGTTGCTTACTAATTAAATTGTCCCCTTGTTTTTGGAACATGCATATGCGGTGAAAAATGTAGCTTCTTGTAGAAAGGGATTTGGAAGACCCAGTTTTAGTGCCTTAGGCTCCCACTTGGCAGAATCTAACCATTAAACATCTTAACTACCAAAGAAGTCCTTGGTCGAGACTTCTTGCATAAGGAACTTAGCCTTCAATTTACTTGTTCCTACCACTTTAGATAGCCTTATATTTACTTGTTCCTACCACTTTAGATAGCCTTATATTTACTTGTTCCTGATACTTCAGATTTGAACATCTTATCCTTGTTTTAAGACTAAACTTACTGCTTATCTTTCAATGACTACAAATTCACTAAGTTTTAATGCTTGGAGTTGATTAGAATTCCTTGTGCAAGAAGAGAGAGAGAAAAAAAAAACCCAAAAAGACATTCCTTGAAACAATAAAAAGATGTTTTAGTGCTCTTAGTTTAATTAAAGATGTTCCTTTATACAACGTTCAATGGCAAAAATAGATCCATATAAGCAAACCCCATATAGTTAAAACCAAGGTTTAAACAACTGGGCACAATAGTTGGCAGAGGTCAGTATTTACTTGTTTAACTGTGAATCGATAAGCGGATCACCAGTTTTCACCTGATTTCAGTTCATATTACGCTTATCATCTGGTAATTTACCTTACTGTGCAAAACACCAAGTTTTAACTACTGGGATCGGCTGAACTGGGAAATATGACTACAGTCAAGTGCCCTTAATTTTTATTATTTCATTTTTTGATAACCTTTGACGATTGTATTTTTCTTTTTTATTTCTTTCTCTCCTATCATGCATTCCTTCTCTCACGGACTCTCGCTCCTCCCCTCTTCCTTTGCCTCTTATTCCTTCCCATCACATCACTACCGCCTCCTCTGCCCCGCTACACCATTGTTGTCTCCTATGCCCCCTCTCACGTACTCTCACCGTGTTGTTATCACCTCCTGCGGTTAATTGCCTCCTCTTCTGCCTTCTACTAGACTCTCTATTTCAGATGTCTCTCTGCACAGGGACAAACCTAGCTGTCACAAGTGCTCAAGCATAGTATCATGCGGTGACTATTTGGACCTGGGCCAGTTGATCTTAAAGTGATCAAGTGTCACTCTCGGTTTCAGATGTCTCTCCACAAGACAAGCCTAGATTTAAAGTTATCAGCCATACTATCATATAGTAATCAATTGGACCTAAGTGAGTTTATTTTGAAGCGATCAGACCTAGCTTTGAAAGCTGCAACTGCTGCAACAGTAAATATACTCCACTCTATCTCTTTCCACTTTCAATATCTGTGAAGGGAACATAAAAATAATGTCAACTCAGCTCCATAACTGTATGCCACAGTATCCCCAAGCTGGGTTCTCCATCACAAACCAAAGCACAGGATAATGATAACTGCTCAGGTAATCATTACAAATCACATATCCTAGTCAACACGAAATTGGAGGTGAGCCTGATTACGTCATAAACTCCACAGCTTGGACAACAGATGGCACACCATCAATTCTGCCCCAGCTTACAAAGAAATGTGCAGTGGTGTGATATCCATCCTATGCCCTTTGGTCTCCCCCCTTCTCCTTCCAATAGATGTTCTTCTTGGCATCAGGTTTACACTAGGAAGCAAAAACAATCATGTGCTGACATCTCTCCAACAAAGACACAAGGGCATCCAATTTAATAACAATGAATTATGTTCAAATTTTTGTTTACTTATAAGTAGCGAATAAAAAATCACTAGAGACACTAATCAAACAAGCCATAATTTTCATGATCCTGCAACACAATAAATGTAACAAAAAAATAGATCAGCAATTTGGCATACCTCAGCACAAACCCCAATCTTATCTAGCGATACAAAAAGTCCAATGATGTAATCTATCACCAGTAAATGTTAATATAAAAAGGGCACCAGAAGATGGAGAAAGAAATTACCAGCTTTGCTGTATGTTTAAGCAAGCATTCCAAGCAATAATTTAGATATGGACAGTTGAAAAGCAAATGAGATTAAACGGCTCAAGAATCTAAAATTAGCATAGACAACAAACAACTGTGAAGCTATTTTAGCTGACTTACGGTGAAAATTTACCATCAACCAACTTATAATGGCCAGTTTCATAAATCCGTACTGGCTTGCCCTCCCATATCTGGAAGCACCAATCAGAAAGAGTTTTAATGCACATGTATACACATGAAAACTAATCTACATTATGGAAAATCATCAGAGCCTTACATCCCAAATAATCATTTTCCCATCGTAGCCAGCACTCATAGCTATCCGTGGGTTGAAAGGATGGACATCCAGAACAAATGTCTGTAATCAAACAACAGTTATATTATAACACATCTTCTAAAAGACAAATATCCATGAGATCACAAAAACTTCACCATATAAATTACAGATAATGGTGATCTACTTTAAAGGTTACAAATAATAGTAATTTCATCAAATTTAAATGAAAATATATGTAGGGAAGCATAATCTCATAGAAAAACATATTTTCAACAACAGCGTTGACTGTAAGCAATAGAAACAACTGTAAAAACTCAGTACTTAAATTAAATAAAAAATTCTGAAGAAAAAGATAATAATATTAACAAAACAACCTTGACATTTTCAACTAGAGTAAATGGGCATAAAATTTTTGTAAGATCATTTACTGTGGGAGAACCCAATCAAACAGTTTCTGCATTCAAGATCAGACTAGTGTCAATGTGAGAAAATTTAGTTAAGAAAATGAAAGAATGGAAATTAATTGGTCAAGTTATTGGAAAATCAATATTTTTTCAGGAAAATACAATATCACTCGAAACCAGCAAAATCATTCATAAGATCCAAACTCTTTACTGTGCGTATTTTTCCAGCTAAGTTTCAAAGAGCTGGATCAGAAGGGTTCAGGAACAGACTTATGAATCAGAATCAGGCAAAAGAAGATGGAACAACCTAAGGTCAGCCACTTCTAGCTACTTTCAGCAGGTTTCACATTAAGATCCCAGCTAATTCCCAATTTATACGGGTTTTCAGGTACACTATAGTGATACAAGCCGAAACCATCTTATCCTTGAAAACATGGTTGAGTTTTGATGAGTGCTTAGAACAGTCCCATATGCACTATTCATTAATATCAATTTCTAGTGATAACTGAAGCAGAGAGAAGATACTATCTGAGGGTAAAACAAACACTCTATATACTTTGAACACATGTTAGAATATTTCATATTTTAGCATCACCAAGGATTAATCTTGGTCCAGGGCCGATGTCCAACCAGGATCTGAGTGTTTCAACTGGCTGGTACTGCTCAAATTAGAGAGAAAGGGAGAGAGCAAAGGGAAGGATGAGGAGGTGGTGACACATTGAAGGAGGCATAGGAGGAAGAGGATGATGTGATGGCCACAAGGAGGAGAAGCAGAAGAGGATGCAATAGAGGAGGGAAAGAAAAGGCATGAGGGGTTGTCAACACAACTACTTTACAGAAACAAGAAAATTATAAAAAGAAATTTGGTAACCCTGGGTGGTATGCTCATCCAATGGTTGCAATTTTGGTACCAGATTCATGCTGGCTCATGGCCAGACAGGTACCTTAAAACAGTTTATGCCACCAGCAGTGGCACGAATGGTGAATATCTGTGACTCCGCATATGAGTGGAAACCCTAAGAGGTAGGGTTTAAACAGTTAAATAAATAAACCAGACTGAATTCCCTGGAAAGGGTTGACCAAGATCCCGATTCATGCCCAGACTGATAGGATCTGGTTGGATGAAATCAAGTTCGCTCAGCTTATCACCTAGTAAGATAGAGGAAGGGAGAGAGAGAAGATAACAGTTAGTATTGACAGCTTTTAACAAGTACCCTTGTTAACATTCTACAGTTTTGTTAAAATAAGAAAAAAGAACCCAGTATTGATTCCATGAATTACATTCATCGCCAAGTACAACTTGGTTTTGGTCAACTTACCACCCAAAAAGCCCATTGTGATGAGCTTACCAGCTGGTAAGCGCCATCTGGGCTTGAAGTAAGCAAATTTTGCGGATCTGCTGCATACCAATTGATTGTGAAACCAATAAATTCACAGTCTACATTGGCTGATACAATCAAAATTAAAATCCATTTCATATTTCAGCAGCATTAAAGTAACAACTTAAGTTTCAATTCAATGTCTAAGACTTTTGTTTACGTGAGAAATCTACCAATCATACACTTCAAAATGCTTGCCATGTCTGCATTGTGTCTACATCCAACATTGACTTTTGACGAATCATTCCAATGACAGGCTGGATACTTCAGATAATATGATATAAAATGTATTGTTTATACATTTACATATCTTCAAACACTTACAAATGTGGAAATATAGTATGACTTTAATTATCTCAATGTTTTCTAATTGTGTTTGGAGCATTCAACTGATGACAGTTATGCTTCTTATAAGTTACATTCCATTGTCATGATAATAAAAACCATTAAAAAACATGTATTTACATCTAATATTAGGTGGAATATAGATGCTATATATCGCTTATGTCATGTCCATGGCGTGCCCTGTCTTCTTTTTCATAAATTAGCAGTTTAAGCATATGAACATCATGTCTTGTTCATGTCTCATGTTCCTTTCCACGCTTCACATAGGAAAAAAACAAGGAATCCCAGCTCAACAAGTAGGATCAGAAAAGGTGAAATATTTAATGAATACTAAAATCCAAACATTTGGTTGACATATGGCCAGTGTGCACAAATCTTAAGGAAGAAATCCTTCAGAGATTCACTTGCTACTGCATCAGTTATCAAGTGATATTCTGTCAGATCGAGGATGCTTCTCAAATTTGCATTACAAAAGATACAGGTCCTAGGATTTATAGGCTATACAAACAAAAAGGACCACTTAATTAACACAAGTGACCCAATCATGCTTATCTAATTGAACCATAGATCCTAGGAAAATAGGAATATACGTATAACATGTAAGACCAGAAAACATGACAGTGTCACATATAAACACATCATATTATCTTCAAGGGTATATATGTTGAAAGATACTCATCATTATTAGACCATCAGTGATATGCCAAGGTCTCACTCTTAAAGTGATCGTAACGAACATCAATCTGTTGCATTGACATTATCATGCAGAAAAACAGCTTAAGGCAAAAAGTGTATCATTATTAACCTCACTACTTTTGACAATAAAAGAAACTATCAATAGAACTCTTTGGGCACCTTTCCACAAAAAGATAAAATCTATATGTTATTCCTATTGCACCAGAATATCTTTATGATTCTAATCGGATAAAAAGAGAATTTACTTGGAAATTCACTATGAACCAACTATGGTCAAACTTGCAAGGGAAAATATTAGCCTTACTATGAAAGTTCATATTAGGGACAAAATCTTTTCAATTCTCATTCCAACATATGCTGGACACCATAGCTCAATTCCATATGAATGTTACACATTGTTCTAAGCAATTCATCATAACCAACATCAAATCTAGAATGGTCAATAATACATATCCAAAAAAAGACAATACTTGGTACATACAGATTCCTTGTGACCAATTAATGAATGAACCAGGCTGCCATCAGAAGCATTCCAAACACATATTCTGCAATCTGAAGAAAGTAATTTACATTTAGAAACAAAAACAGCAATAGTATTTTAATCCAACAAGGCAGATTCAGAATGGTAAAATGTAAATCCAGTGGGTAACCCCAGGACAAATATGTAGCATGATGGAACCATACTACACAGATTAGAAAACACTGACATGATTGCCATGAAACAAAAACTACCAGGCTATCAAGAAATATATAACATCTATCAAAATGTGTAATACAGAGCAACAAAATCAAATAAGAAGCATTTGAACATATTAAACTCCTAATGTCTTTCATTAACTAAAAGTCAACATGTGACACAACATAATCAGTATAAAAGCCATCAACCAAGTACCCACCTTCAATTTCTTATATAACAAAAACCACATAAAAATGTTTCAAATTCGTATTGGATCAGGATTAATTGAGTTAAACATGACAAAGTTTTAAATTCAAATTTACATGAATTGAGAGATGCAAACATCATCCTTAACTCCATACTAATTAACTAGCTTTTTTCTCTAAACCTATATTGTCCTAAAACGCTAAAACAGTGCCTAAAATCTACTATTGGCTGACTAGGAGATTCGAGTACTACAATGCTATAACATGTCATGTGTGTGATGAATTAGGTGTGCAGGCCATGCCCCTCACATACTGCCATAGGCCAGGCCGTAGCATGTTAAAAAGGCCATCCACCATTACATGGCATACCATCCAAGTACATACCTGCATGGGCCTGAACGAGTCCCAATTTTCTAAACATAGAACCAAATCTACAAATGGTTCACATCAGAGAGAATTTAAGTTAATATAGCACTAAAATCATGTAAATCCTTAAGAAACAAGAAAAAAAAAAAGAACAAACCCATGATTGCAGCAAGCACAAATCGGTTATCCAAACTCCAAACTATCATGTTAACACCACGAGGAGTTGGCTGATATCTCTGACGTGGACCGCCACGTGGAGGTTGTGGAGGCATAGGTGGGGGAGGAACTTTAAGATGATAAGCACGAGTCCACCGGCCAACTTTCCCCTAACATAAAGAAAAAGGAACTGAAAACAATTAGAAAGGGCTTTAAAAAAAAACAAAGAGAAAACCATAGAGTAATTAGAAGAAGAGCAACTTTGTTAATAGAATCAATCATATTTAATCATGATTACCTACAATTTTTAGTCATGCTAAGAATAAACTAATTACAAGTTCTGAATAACCTAATTTTCTCTTCCCACTTATCCTTACGTTGATGTTTTCTCAATTCAAACCTGAAATCAGATATTATTTCAATCCCCACATGATTGCCACACCTTTTGTCCAAGAGTACTTGGTACTTTCTCTCTCTCTCTCAACTTACATAATTGCACTTCTGCTGGTACGTCATGCACCTACGCTTGCACGCATGCACACTATATCTTACCAAAATATAGTTAATAAAGCTATATACAAAGAGTGCAAAGAAACTAAAGCAGAATATACACTCGTGCAATGACTGCTGTACCACTCGATATGGTACGAAACAGGTGATATGTACTGGTTTGGGCATTGGCCGGTACAGAAACCACCCCCATTTTGGACGGCCCAATCCAGTTGAATAAAAATAATTTAAAAAATCAAAAATCATGGTGGAACCTGTCCAACTTAACAGGAAAGAAATCCTAAAATAGAAATTAACGTGAGCCCTCTTCTCACATTCAATGTCGATATCACCGCTGCTTCTCCTCTTTTTCCTTCCTCTTCCATCGCCCTTCCTCTTCTCCCTCATTTTCTTGCCCAAGCACTAGTACATACCAATGTACCGTGCATTAGTACACCATTACTGACTGAAACATCCTGATCCACCAGATCTCCAAAACGGGCCAGGTACTAAAAATGCCAATCCTTGCTCTCATGTTTATATTACTTAGTATGATATCATACAGTAGTAAGTTTTCTATTGAAAAGCACAAGAACCTTATGCCCAATATGCAAATGGAGTCTAATATAAAATTCGTTTTCTACGATTTCTTATTTTTTCCTTTTTTGTGACCTACTTATGGCAAGCACTCACAAATCACTAAACTAAGTATCCATGTAAATTAGGTTAACATAGACACAGGTAAACATCCTTCTACTTCATACATGCAAGATCTATCAGGTTAACTTTAGTGATTTCGTATGGTCAAAGTCTACCGCAAAATATCCATTTAAACCACTTTCAATGAAAATCCAAAAATTTAGGCCAGTTCAGATCAGTGATGTTGATAGGCCCTCGAGCTGAGGTGAGGTGAGGCCCAAGCGCCCCAATTAGGCACCAGCGTAGGCGAGCACATGGGCTAGGGTGCTGGGTGGCCCGGGCACACACCTAGGTTGACTCAAGCAAGGATTGAAATTTCAAATCATACCATCCGGTATGGGCGGTACGTACCGGTCTGACAACATATCGGTACGCGGACCGCCTGCTACCAGGCGGAACGCTCAATATTGCCTCGTATCGGACGATACAGGGCTATATCGAGCAGTAACAATCGAAATTTCGATCGTTACCGCTCGACATAGCTCGGTAACTATCGAAATTGATCGTTACTGATCTGTAACAGTGCTCCAACGGTCATTTCAACCGTTACTAATCTATAGTAGTGCTCCAACGATCAAATTGACCGTTGGAGCCCTTTCTCATGGGTTTTTAAACTCATATTCTCCTCTGTTTCACTCTCACACTCTCTTAAACTACCTCAAACTCATTTTTTCTCACATTTGCACTCTCCTAAACTCTACATTATTTCTTCGAGTAACAGTCTAATACAAAGCCACAGATCAGTAGCGAAAGTAGAAGCTCTGATATTGACCAACACATGCCTCAGGAGCCGCCTTGGACAAATGTGATTCATGACGACCAACCTACGATCATCACCATATTGATGCACCAATGGCATACGGTATATCAATACACTATGTTCTGGGATCAATTTCAAGATTGGGTCCAACAAACATATCATATTGATATGCAGATGTATAGGATCGAGGACCCCGATCCACCACCCGTGGAGGCCCGTCGTTCGTTTTAGTGGTAGAATCAGCAATCAGATATATCTATATATGTGATTATTTAATTCATTTGAATTTTAAAATTTATATTGTAACAAAATAATCTAATAATTCAAATGATTTTTTTGTAGATATTTTAATATTTACAAAAAGACAATCTATAACGGACCGAAATACAAACCTTGCACAAGACTATTTCTCAAAGACCAAAAAAGATGTGACACTATTCTTACCTAATTTACATTGATTTTGCTAAACTTATACTATTACTATATTTATTTCTAACTTGAAAACCCTATCCTGACTTTTTTTTATTTTTCAGATATTTTCGGAAGATTTTTTGCCTAAATTAGGTGTACCGCTCGGTACGCCCTGGTGAACCGCTCAGTATGTAGTATCGTACCATACCGAGTAAACCTCGAAACTCCGATACAGTATGAAATTTCAATCCTTGGACCTAGGCACATGGGTCTAGCTTTAAGAGATGTGATCCAACCCTAAATGAACTGAATAGTTTGGTTTGATCAATTAATTATAGTCCACGCACATCGAGCTCAATTCCTGAATGAGCCAAATGGTTTGGCTCAATCAATTAATTAAGGTTTAAAACCTCCCCACATAATCCACCCCCAAACCCTGGACCTCAATCCCCCCGCCCTAAATCGTTACCCATATTAGTTTCCCCTCAATGGTCCTTCCCCAATTTCAAACGAGCTACACCTCCTTGACGCTACAACACCCTCTCTTTAATGCCACCTCTGATAGCCCTTTATATGCACAAGATAACCTCACATGGTGGTCCCCTCTCCTAGAAGAATGACACATACTCTTGGTGTCTCCACACCGGTGCCCAGCAGCAACCAGCATCTTTGACACTCTTGGCATCCGAACTTCAGCTACATCATAGTAAAAAAACATGTGTTTTCAATTATTTTTAGTTAATTTTGACAAACTTGACCAATAATGCCAAAAACAAATGTTTTTTACATTTCAAGTCAGACTTCACCAATGGTATTGACTCAATTCTGGGGGTTTCCCTCGGATATTTTAACTTCTTTCCTAACATTACCAATGCTAGTTTCAAGCCCAAATGAAAAAGGTAGAGGGTTGCATTGAATCACTAACAACCAACGTAAAACTATGTCAGATTTCATGAACATAGATCTTAACTAATTTCAATATAGAGCTAGGTCGTCATCCGAGACATAAAGAACCTTCACCACCTAGGTGTCCCTAATTGCAAATAGTGGGCTAAGAGGTCGCCCAAAAGCAGTCCATCACATTAGTGTCCGGATGTGGTGTAGGCAAGAGTTCTCTTATTGTTTTGGACCAACAAGAGTATAGAACTTACTGCATGAATAGAGAGTTAGGTTAGCAACTTGGAATATAGAAACACTTTCAAATAAGGGATTAGAATTGACAAACACTATGACCAGAAGAAGGATAGATATTATTTATTTATAATAGATTAAATGGGTAGGAAAAAAATTTAGAGATTGATAGTACTAGATTTAAAATTTGGTATATTAGAAAAGTTAAACATAGAAATGATGTAGAAATTGTTGTTGATAAAAATCTTAAAAACAATGTTGTAGATGTAAAAAGATTTGGAGATAGAATTATAATTTTAAATTTATGAAAGAACAAGATCTTTTAAACATCATTAGTGCTTATGCCTCTCAAGTCGGATTGGATGATCAAACTAAAAAATAATTTTGGAAAAACTTAGATGATATCATTCAAGGAATACCTATAACCAAAAAACTTATAATTGGAGGAGATTTAAGTGGCCATATAGGGAAAACATATAGTGAATATCAAGGGGTGCATAGGGCTTTGGTTATAGGGAGAGAAATGAAGATGATGGTATGATTTTGAATTTTGCAACTTAATATGATCTTATAATTATAAATACTTACTTTAAGAAGAGAGATTAACATTAAATTATTTATAAGAGTGATCACAATTGTAGCCAAATAGACTTTTTTCTCACTAGAAAGGTAGATAAGATTATTTGTAAAAATTATAAAAGATAATAGAAAAATTACTAGGACTAGATGGAATTTTAAAGATGATAATGTAAATACTTTTAAAAATATGATGGAAAGGGAGGCGACTTGGAACATAGATGAGGATAATATTACTATTATTTAGACTACAATAGCTAATAAGATTAGGAATTTAACCAAAGAGATTATAAGTGAAACTAAAGGTAGAGGTATAACTTAAGAGAGAGTTAATGATGGTGCAAAGAAGTTCAAAAACTAAATTTTACTAGAAGATCATGTTTTAAAGATTGACAAAATTGTAAAAATGAGGAAAAATTTAAAAGATATAAAGAATCTAAAAAAGAGGCTAAAAAAGTGATTAGTATGGCAATATATGATAATTTTTATAATAAATTAGGTACTAAAGATGGTGAAAAATGATATGTATCGAATTGCTAAAGCTAGAAAAGAAAGTGCAAGGATTAGGTAAATATTAGATGCATTAAAATGAATATCAAAGAATACTAGTTAATGATAACGAGATTACGAGAAGATGAAAAAATTATTTTTATAAATTATTTAATGAATATTCCACATAGGACTTCGATTTAATGATAAATAATAATGGTAGATTTAATAATCATAGATTTATTCATAAAATTAAAGCTAATAAAGTAAAAGACGCATTAAGGAAGATGAAAATAACTAAGAGGGCGGGGCCTAATAGGATTCCTATTGAAGTTTAAAAAAGTTTAGGGGATAAGAGAGTAGCATGGTTAATTAGCTTATTTAACAAAATTATAAGATTCAAAAGGATGCTTGATGAATGTAGAAAAAGTTTTTTAGTGTCAATTTATAAAAATAAGGATGACATACAAAATTATTCAAATTTTAGATGAATTAAAATCATGAGCTATACTATGAAACTTTGGGAAAGAGTTATCGAAAGTAGGATAAGGCTTGAAACAAATATTTCTGAAAGTCAATTTGGTTTTATACCGGGAAGATCAACCATAGAAGCCATTTATTTATTAAGATAATTAATTAAAAAGTATAGAGAGAAAAAGAAAGATTTACATATGATTTTTATTAATTTAGAGAAAGCCTATGAAAGAGTTCCTAGAGATTTATTATGGTGAGTTTTAGAGAAGAAAGGTGTATCTATTAATTATATTGATGTTATTAAAGATATGTATGGTAATGTAGTTACTGATGTTAGAACTATAAGGAATGTGTCTAGTAAGCTTCCTATTAGCATAGGATTACATCAAGGATTCACATTAAGTCTCTATCTTTTCACATTGAAAATAGATGAATTTATTAGTTACTTACATGATAGACCTCCTTGGTACATTATATTTGCTGATAATATTATCTTAGTTGGTGAGAGCCTAAGTGGAATTAATTATAAACTTAAGCTATGGAGGTAAGCCTTAGAAATTAAAAGTTTTAGATTAAGTAGGGCTAAAATTGATTATATAAAATGTAATCTTAATGATTATAAAAATAAACAAAAGAATATAGTTAAATTGAATAGACAAGAAATTTCTTTAAATAAAAGTTCTAGGTATCTTGGATCAATTATTCAATAAGATAGAGAGATTGATGAAGATATTATTCATAGAGTAAAAATAAGATAGTCAAAATAACGAGGGGCGTTAGTGCTGGTTATAGGCGCCCTACAAGCCAATCACATGAGTGATAGCACCTGTAACATGCTGCGTCAATCTCTTTGCTTATGATTATTAGCATTATCTCACATTATCTAGATGTATATTGTGATGTCCCTGGATCTGAGCAATGGGAATCGGATCGTGATGAGATCACGATAATGAGATCGATTCACCTTTAAACACAGACCCTAAATTATCCTGGTCATAGGTTACTCGAGAAGGACATCGAGATAACCGGATAGACTGGTGTGCTGTATACCCGTTCATATGATGGAGATAGTTGGTCTCATAGCTACTCGTGTGGGGACATTAAGGGTACAGTGCAGGTGCTCATTGGAGAATGAGTTCACTGATTGATCCGCCTACGGAATGCTGGATGGTTATTGATACCTCATGTCGACAATGATTCAGAGTCCCGATAGTGTATCCGGGTCCTTAGACTTGAGACACCAAGGATGTCTGTATGAGTACTCCACTCTTTGATACCGGACTTATAGGTTTGGAAAGCTCCATATCCAAAGACAAACCTGGTCATTGGGAGTGGTAGTCAACCTTACGAGGGCTATTGAGTGTCAATAGAGGATCATCCGCTCTCGGTATCATGAGAGGAATATCCCATGTGTTCTTGCTCGAACAAATCCTTGGCTAAGGTTATTCGGATTGAGAGAGAAGTTCTCCGGGAGAATCCGACAAGAGCAAGACTCGAGGAGAGACTATATTGGCTTTACAGCACCATGCTCGGTATAGGGTCTCTGGGATATTAGATGGATGAGAGATTATAGATACATGGTAACTGAGGACAGTTAGGTCCAAAGGATTGGATTCCCCCTGTATCGTCTGGGGGCCGCGGCGTAGTGGCCTGGTACATCCGCAGTCGATAAGTTGGGTGAATTATTATAGAGATAATAATTCACTATGTCAGGAGTTCTGACAAGTATAACTCACGGCCAACTCGATATTGGGCCTAGAGGGTCACACACATATGGTAGGTGTTGCGACGAGTAGAGGTTCGGATATGAGATATCCGCTGAACCCCCTATCTTATTGCGGCTACGATGCGCTTCGCTACCACCACCGGCACGGCGGCGCCGCGAGGGCGGCGTGGCGGCCGCGCCTAGATGCGCGCGCGCGCACGCAGCATGCTCGCGCGCGCAAAGCGCCGGCGCCCTCTGCGCGGCGCCCGGGCGCCGGCGGGGTTGCCGCGGGTTGCAACGCGCATGGCGCCTGGCGCGTGCCCGTGGTGGCGCTTACTGCGAGCGCGCCACTCATGGCTGGGATAGCGCCTGCGGGCTCTATGCCCGCCGCTTCTTCGCCATCATGCATGCCGCCATTGGGGTGGCGGCGAGCACTACAAACATGCAAACGCAGCAAGGCAGAGGGATTAGGTTTTAGGGCAAAAGATGGTTTTGCCCCTCGAAATTTCACAAATTCCAGATTCTGTCCCCTTTGACAGAATTACCAAAATACCCCTGGGAATTTAAAAAATTCCCTCTATGTCCCTGATTTCAGAAAATTAAATATGTTAATTAAATAGTTTAATTAACTATTAATTTTTTATCTAATAGTCCTATAAAATAACATATACATGTGATGTATGATATGGACAGATGATCATGGACCTGTGATGTGTGTACATGTGATTATTATTATTGGGGCCTGCGAGCCTCTATTCTTTTCTCATTTATTGTCGGGTCTACGTACCTATAATTATGTTGTAATTACATGAGGAGGCGCAGCGGTAGCGTGACTCACGAGGCCGAGACGGACGATCCGACGTATGGAGATGCGTTGAGATGCTGATTGATCCAACGCATGGAGATGCGTTGAGATGCTGAATGATCCGACGAGATGTCAGGGGTGACCTGAGGACATGGTATGCTTGGTCGAGTCCCTCGAGAGTATATCACCTAATCAGACTCATCTGGTAACGATGTTAATGACTTAACCGAACATCATGGTTGGTCGAGTCCCTCGAGGCCACGGTGGTTCGGAGGCTGAACAGGACGAGAATTACAAGGAGTTGTGATTGGCAAGAGTTGTCTACCTTTACGGGCTTAACGTGATTGGTCGAGTCCCTCGAGGTTACGTTAAGACGCCGATTGGATCCTGATCCCCACTTAAGATCCGTCGGGGGTCTCCGATTCACATACCGGAGGGTGTTGTGTGTCTCGCGAAAAATTAGTGGGAATACATTAAGATAGAAGTCCTTATCTTAATTATTTAAATTTCTGCAAAGTCTGCATATTATTTATTTCTGCTACATCTTTTATTTCAGAAAAAAAATATCGCTTTCAAATCCTTTACGTGGCATACTTGATGCCAACCGCCTTACTGGTCCAAATTATACGGATTGGCTTCGCAATCTGAGAATCGTTCTCACGGTGGAGAAAATCGCATATGTCCTTGATACAGTGATCCCTACGCCCGACAAAAGGGCAAGCGAGGATAAGATCGTTCATTATGTGAAGTACTTAGATGATTCCACTCTTGCTCAGTGTTATATGTTGGCCTCTATGACTAATGAGTTATAGAGACAGCATGAAAATATGGATGCTAATTTCATACTCCTACATCTCCGCAAACTGTTTGAGGAACAAGGAAGAACTCAGCAATATGAGATATCAAAGAGTCTTTTCCGTGCTAGGATGACTGAGGGGACACCGGTTCAGAACCATGTCCTTAAGATGATTAAGTGGATCGAGAAACTCACAGGTCTAGGAATGATCTTAGCGGAGAACCTGTGTGTGGATCTTATGCTTCGGTCCTTACCAGATTCCTTTTCTCCGTTCATAATGAATTTTAATATGAACAAACTTGAGGTGACCCTCCCAGAGCTCCTCAATATGTTGAGAGAAGCAGAGAGCACCATCAAGAAAGAGAAGCCAATTCTCTATGCTGGTGAGACCAGAAAGAAAAGGAAGGCTGAGAAGACCCTTAAGAAGGGCAAGGGCAAGGGCAAAATGGGTAAGGCAAAGGTTGCCAAGAAAGACCCAACAAAGGACAAAGGTCAGTGCTTCCACTGCGGCCAAGATGAGCACTAGAAGAGGAACTGCAAAGAGTACCTTACAGAGAGGGCGAAACAGAAGCTTGCAGAAGCTTCAGGTACATTCATGATCAGTCTCCATTTGTCAGAATCTTATGATAACACATGGGTATTAGATACCGGGAGTGCTTATCATATTTGCAATTCGTTGTAGGTTCTGGCAGGACCTAGGAGATTGAACGGAGGCGAGATGGATCTTAAGATGGGCAATGGAGCAAAGGTTGCTGCACTGGCTGTTGGCAAGGTCACCTTACATCTGCCTGGTGGAGCTATTATTGCATTAGATACATGCTATTATGTTCCTTCTATTATCAAAAACATTATTTTCATTTCATGTTTGACAGTTGTTGGATATAAATTAGTTTTTGAGAACAATGGTTGTTCAATAATATTAGATGATGAGATCATCACGAGAGGAACATTGCATAATGGTTTATATATGCTAGATACAGCTCCACATATCATGACTGTGAGTCTAAGAGGAAACAAGAAGAGGAGAACTAGATAGGAAAGAGTATTAAAACCCTTCGATCAGATCGAGGACGTGAGTACTCGAGTACAGAGTTCACCCAGTTTCTCAAAGACTATGGGATCTTATCCCAATGGACACCTCCTTATACACCGCAGCTTAATGGTGTATTAAAAAGGAGGAATCGCACACTGTTACACATGGTGCGTTCCATGATATGTCTCGCCGACCTACCCATCTTATTCTGGGGATAAGCCCTAGAGACCGTAGCTTACCTTCTGAACAGAATTCCAACTAAATCAGTGATGTCTACTCCATATGAGATATGGAATGGGAAGAAACCCGATCTTAAAGTTGTTAAGATTTGGGGCTGCCCTGCCCACGTTAAGAGACGCAACCCTGACAAGTTGGAATCTAGGACGGAACGGTACAAGTTCGTGGGATACCCCAAAGAAACTTGTGGGTATTATTTCTATCACCCTGAGGACCGAAAGGTCTTTGTAGCCAAGAGAGCAGTGTTCCTTGAGAAGGAACATATTCTTGGTGGAGACAGCGGGAGCATGATAGAGTTGAGTGAGGTTGGGGAACCTAGCTCAAGCACCATTCCAGAATCTGTTCAGATACCTAACACACAAGTTCCAACTTTACGTAGGTCAGATAGAGTATGTCATCCTCCTGAGAGATGTGGGACATATCAGAAGAGAGGATGTTGAGGATATTGATCCTCAGACCTACGAGGAGGCTATTATAAGCATAGACTCCGGGAAATGGCAAGAAGCCATGATTCAGAAATGGATTCCATGTACTCCAACAATGTTTGAAACCTAGTTGATGCACCCGAGGGTATTGTACCCATTGGTTGCAAGTGGATCTTCAAAACGAAGATTGGAGTAGATGGACAGGTAGAGACCTATAAAGCAAAGGCTAGTTGTTAAGGGGTATCGTCAAAGGCAAAGTGTTGACTATGACGAAACTTTCTCACCTGTAGCCATGCTAAAATCCATTCGAATTCTATTGGCTATTGCAGCACACTATGATTATGAGATCTGGCAGATGGACGTCAAAACCGCTTTCTTCAATGGTAACCTCGATGAGGAGGTGTATATGATACAGCCTGAGGGATTCGTGTCCAAGAATAACCCAGATAAGGTGTGCAAGTTGCCTAGGTCCATTTATGGATTGAGGCAAGCTTTCCGAAGTTGGAACATAAGATTTGATGAGGCGATCAGATCTTATGACTTCGTTAAGAACGAAGATGAACCTTTTGTGTACAGGAAATTAAGTGGGAGCACTATCACCTTTTGGTATTATATGTGGATGACATCCCGATCATTGGGAATGATGCAGAATGCTCTCCACAAGAAAGACTTGTTATCTAGGCACTTCTCCATGAAGGACTCGGGGAAGCATCCTACATATTGGGGTACGGATCTATAGAGATAGATCCAAGAGGATGCTTGGCTTGTCCCACCCAAGTACATAGACACACCATCAAAAAGTTTGGCATGAAAAATTCCAATAGAGGTCTCATACCAATGAGACATGGAATATCACTTTCTAGGAGTATGTCCCAAAGACTCTGAAGAAAGGGCACACATGGATATGATGTCATATGCATCGATAGGATCTATCATGTATGCTATGCTATGTGTACCAGTGCCTGATATAGTGCATGCTCGAGTGTCACGAGCAGATATCGTGCAGATCCAGGCTTGAGCACCGGAAAGCGATAAAATGTATCTATAAGTACTTGAGAAGGACTAGGGATCTTTTACTGGTATATGGAGGTAGTAGCCTCAGGGTTGAGGGCTACACGGACTCAAGATTCTAGTCCGATGTCGATAATAACAAGTCTAATTCAGGTATGTGTTAACCCTGAATGGAGGAGCAGTATGCTGGAAGAGTTCCAAGCAAGACACTACTACTGACTCGACCACAGAGGCGGAATACATTCTTTGCGCATAGAGAGCAAAGAAAGGAGGAGTCTGGATGAAGAAGTTCATCACGATCTAGGAGTCATCCCGAGGCGGCGGAGCCGATTCCTTTATATTGCGACAAATACGGACGATTACTCAAATAAGGGAACCCGGGTCTCATCAGAAGTGTTCTGAGGAGGTTCCAACTTATTAGAGAGATCGTGGCCTGAAGAGATGTAGTAATGGAAAGAGTTTCATCCGAAGATAACATTGCAGATCCACTGACAAAGTCATTGACTCAGAATGTCTTTGAAGCGTAATGCAGGTCCATGGGGATCGGATATGTTGGTGATTGGCTTTAGGTCAAGTGGGAGATTCTTTGGTTATAGGTGCCCTACAAGCCAATTACATGAGTGATAGCACTTGTAACATTTCTTTGCGTCAATCTCTTTGCTTATGATTATTAGCATTATCTCACATTATCTAGATGTATATTGTGATGTCCCAGGATCTGTGCAATGGGAATCGGATCGTGATGAGATCACGATAATGAGATCGATTCACCTTTAAACACAGACCCTAAATTATCACGGTCATAGGTTACTCGAGAAGGACATCGAGATAACCGATAGATCGGTGTGCTATATACCCGCTCATATGATGGAGATAGGCGGGTCTCATAGCTACTCGTGTGGGGACATTAAGGGTGCAGTCAGCAGTGCTCATTGGAGAATGAGTTCACTTTGATTGATCCGCCTACGAATCTTTGGATGGTTATTGATACCTCATGTCGGCATACGATTCGTAGTCCCGAGTGTATCTCGGTCCTTAGACTTGAGACACCAAGGATGTCCTATATGAGTACTCCACTCTTTGATCTGGGACTTATAGGTTTGAAAAGCTCCATATCTAGTACAGCCGATCATTGGGAGTGGTAGCCAACCTTACGAGGGCTATTGAGTGTCAATAGAGGATCATCCGCTCTCGGTATCATGAGAGGAATATCTCATGTGTTCTTGCTCGAACAAATCCTTGGCCAAGGTTATTCGGATTGAGAGAGAAAGAGTTCTCCGGGAGAATTCGACAAGAGCAAGACTCGAGGAGAGACCATATGGGCCTGACAGCACCATGCCCGGTCTAGGGTCTCTGGGATATTAGATGGATGAAAGACTATAGATACATAGTAACCGAGGACAGATAGGTTCAAAGGATTGGATTCCCCCGTATCGTCTGGGGTCACGGCGTAGTGGCCTAGTACGTCCGCAGTCGATGAGTTGGGTGAATTATTATAGAGATAATAATTCACTATGTCAGAAGGAGTTCTTACAAGTATAACTCACGACCAGCTCGATATTGGGCCTAGAGGGTCACACACATATGGTAGGTGTTACGACGAGTAGAGGTTCGGATATGAGATATCCGTTGAACCCCCTATCTTATTGGATATCCATTAAGCCCCTGAATTATTAGATCCTGAGTTAAGATCCAATAATTGCTAATAAGAGATTATTGGGTAGAGGCCCACTGATCCAAGAGGCTTGGGTAATTGGATGGAGATCCAATACCCAATAGGGCAAAAGATCCATTAGGGTTTTTCCAGGGGGACCTCTATAAATAGGAGGGGACCAAAATTCTATAGGCTGAGGGTTTTTGGTAGCCACCTCCTATTCGCCTCTCCCCAGAGAGAGAGGTGCATCGTCGCAATCTCTGCTGTGTGGATACCGCTAGAGAGGAGGACACTTGACTTCCTTCATCCTCTCCCACAGATCTGCAGGAATTCAAGGATATACGATCTCCCTAGGTATCTTCTTTTGCACGTACAGTTTTTGCGGATTCGTTTTTGACGCACCGATCTTCGCACGACGACGGAAACTTTCTATGGAAAATCTGGGGTTTTGTTTTCTGTTCTTCCGCTGTGCATGTGATGTCGCTCCCCCTTGACGGATTGCCCAACAGTTAGGAGTCTTGCTAAATAGATAAATATTTAAGTTGAATAACTTGCTAAATATGTAAAGCAAGGAGGAGGAGAAGTATCATTATAATGATGGGGAGCGATGGGCAAGCAACTCCTGATTCACGTGTTTGCAATGCATGAGACACCCTAAGCACAGGGTTTTAAATATGTACATATTTGTAAACCGAACCGCACCATTCCAGTAGGCATGGTGCACATCCTATTTTAAACCTAGACCAATAAATACCAATTGGTACTAACCAATCCATGCAAAATTGCATTTTCTGATGTAAACTAAGACCAAGATGATTAGTCAACAAATCCTTCATTTATTCTTCTGAAAGCTTCAACCTTGATATTTGAACAAGATCTACTTCTATACCATATTAAATGTTCTAATTACCAACCCTATCAATGCCATTAAAAATTTTGACGAGCAATTACATACTAATGATACAATCATAGTCGATTAAAAGATTAGATGCCAAGCTTGTAATCTTTTTAATTAGTCAAAAAGGTTTTATTTATTTCCTCTATATCTCATTTTCTTCTTACTAATTTCATTGTCTGAAAACTCCAAACTTGGGCTGAAAGTCAAATTTTTAAAATCAGAACTCCAACAGCTTAAACTTAACCTGTTTTCAGAAATATCTTATGATCTAGTACAAAAATGAGAAAAAAGACAAATGTAGCAATTCTATTATCTATAGGAAAAATAAGAAATCCAGAAGAAATTACCCAAGAAATAGAGAAAAAAACATTGATAAATAAAGTCTCAAACCAAACGAAACACTAATAAGCATCTTTTCCTTATTGCAATACAAAACAAGTTCACCAAATAGTATACAAAAAATTTGGAGACAAAAAATGATAAATTGAGATTTTCTCACATGAGATCGTCTGGATCTTGGAATCCAAATAATCGCACTGCCATCACGAGAACAGGTAACAATATTATCATGAGTGAACCTGCAGCAAAAAGAACGTCTAGTTAATGTTGATAGCAAGACTTAATTGGCATACCTGTTCTAGCTCCTAAGATTCAAAATCCACTAAGAATGTTGCTTTACAGAACAAATTAAATGACAGTGGAAAGAAACAACATAAACTAACCAGGAATTCTTAAACTTAGGAAGACTGTCTTCCTTCAAAGCATCAGCTACCGAAGATCTAGACCCCACAGCACAGCCACTGATTGACAAGAAACAAACCATGATCAGAACAGCTAGCAATATAAACACAATTTAACCAAATAAACTCACCTGAATTGCACATAATTGACATCATTCTCATGACCAGATAGAAGGTCCATTTCATGATTTGGTTGTTCAGAATCATCAGTGTTGCTCTTACAAGCATTCCATACCTGAGAAACAACTTGCACATAAGGTGTCCTATATCAGAACTCTTTGGCAACATAATTTTTAAAACCAATCTTTAGATAATGTACACGACCCACAAGATTTACCCGGGCATATGTATCTGAGCTACCAGTGACAAATACGGTTCCATTAGCATTAAATGCACAACACAAGATTTGACGTGTTTGTTGACCAGCACTAGGAGGATCAGTGCCCTTTCCTGGCATTTGTTTCATCAATTGCAACTTCAAATCTCAAAGTTGAGCAACATAAACATATTTTTCCAAAAAAAAAATTACAAACTAACCAGTTAAAGAATCTGGAGGCTTCGGGATGTAAATTCGTGGCTTGGCAAGCGACTGCCTGGCATCCCAGATACGGCATGTACCATCATCAGACGATCTGTTCAATCAGAATCATTGCTAATAACAAAAGAACATGCAATATTGGAAAAGAGAAAAGAGTACAACTATATAATTTCTATGACAAAAATAACGTTTCAGGTGCATAGCAGATTCAAAAGCCCCAGCTAAAAGATTCAAATAAATCATTTTACGATTAAGCAAAATTGAATATGAAAACATATTGGCAAAAAACAATTATAAAAGTTCTGAAACTTATTAACTTAGATCCACCAAAACTCAAGCAACAAGAGTAACTAAATTAAGAGAAAAACAACAATTTTTTAAAGTCACCTAAAACACTACGGACAAGCATATTATCTACTTCACATGAATTTTAGACTTCCATTCTCTCAGTCACACCCATAATAATAGATGGAGTCCTTGGCTTTTGACATTTTGGTCTCCTCATTGCTGGTTTCCAATAAATGAAAAAGACTTCTTGCATTTTGATGGAAGTACAGTAACTCTCCAAAGTTAGCATTAACTTTGGCCCCCTTCTTTTAAATATTCATATAACGAATGGTGCGCAGAACCTTATAGGGATAAGGCTTCTAGGATGTTAAGTAGATGGATTTTTATTTTGTGCCATGTGGTCGACCGCAGAAATGGAAAATTCAATAAAAACTGATAGAAATTAGTGGCTGTTTTTATGAATTGTTTATGGCTGAATCTCAGTGTTAAACAAGGTGCTGAACTAATGTGGTATACTAGACCAATATAAGAAAGATTTGAATTGATGTCAGTGCACTTTTGTGTTTTTATGAACTATAGTAATGTCTGCAATTTTATGAAGGTTTTTAATAGATATGAGACTAGAGAAAAGTGGTTGATCAAAAGGTATGATATTGTAGGCAAGCTAGCTGCAACCAATCTCTAATTATCACTGTGTGCATGCTCAGACACGATCTAGGGCTGATACAACTGAAAATTCTAGGAATAGCAAAAGAATAACTTGAATAAGTTTCAGGAGGGTTTAGAATGTGTACAAGAGATTCTGAGTGCTTCTAACAAGAAACATTAACCTACAAGGAAAAAGAACAAAAATGACTGGCTTTCATTTTCTTTCATTATTTTTCTCACAATCTTCAACATAACTATCTAATAGATCAATGGGCTTAGCCTCCATATAAGCTTATAAAATTATAAGAGATCTAGCTCTTTTGATCCAGAATAATCTGGGAAAATACAACCTATCAAATCCTATCTAAAAAGATATAGATCTTACAAAAGTTAATTATGAATGACTTAACAAATATCCCAACCTAACCCATAATAGAAATCATAACTCAAGTATAACTCAAAGTAGGAGCTTCATAATTCCAAAAGCAAAACAAAAAGTAACAACAACACCAACAACAAGGCCATAGTGTCCCAATTATTTGGGGTCATTTAAATGGATTTCTTGCTGTCATAGAGCTATGTAAAAAAAAAATCATATTTTTTGTTAAATTAAGAGTATTTAAATCTGTATTTATAGTTAGCATTTATAAGTCTTCTTAGAGTGTGCTCATACTATCTTAAATGATTTTTTCGTGTTTTATATTTTATCTAAACTACACCTAATTATTCATGAACAAAAATATCTTGCTTACTATCTTTCCTAATACTTCCGCACTAACATAAGCCATTTTTAACTACTCAACACTCAAATTTAAAAAGCATCACTGGTTTAACAAATACCTTGTAGAATTATTCTTTAAATCTAAAAGGTACTGAATGATTATACAAAGCTGCTCTTGATGCCCCTCTCCACCTTAACCATCTAGTTTTTACTTCATGGAAAATATCTTCATCAATTTCTCCATCATTATATTGAATCAATCCAAGATAACAAAAACTTACTTGTTGAGACTTGTCCATCCTACTTAACTATGTCCTCAAGTTTGCTCCTAGAATTACTAAAATTGCATATCTTAGTATCTCAACCTATACTACTCGGAATCTCTAATAGAAAGTAATAAATTGAATAACCTGTAATGATCAAGTTCTTTGTCAGACTAAAAAATAATTGCGGGTACATACTCATCGGAACTATATTTGAATCCTTGCAATTGACCCTGGTGGAAAAGGATACTTTTCACTTTAGTAACAATATTCTCAAAATCCCTAAGACAAACAAAAATGCTGCAAGATGATTAAACTCTAAAAAATTCTTGAGCACCAAACTGTTCCAGAATTAATCACTGCTTTTCCATCTAATGATTATCCAGTTCTCCTCGACAAAGTATTTCAAAACTTATATTTATCGATCTAACAGCCAACTGGTACAAGGACCGGATAGTTTCGCCATGGCTCAGTTTGAAACTAAGCTTAATGGTCGATAAGCTCACGTACCAAGCGCGAGGGGGTGGGGATAGACTGAGCAGTACCAAGGTGTGCTGCACAGTGAATTGGTATCAGATCCTTTTTTTATGTTTTTAATTTTTGTTGACAGATACTGACAAATGTTTTTTCTCAATCCTCTCTTTCTCCTCTTTTGCAGCCTCCTTGTCCTCCTCTCCTCCTTTATGCTACCGTCTTTTCATCCAAGTCCTCCTCGTCCTTACCACCACCTCCTCCACGTTGCCACCTCTCCTGTTCCTCCTCTTCAGCCTCATCCCTTCTCTCTCTCTCTCTAGGCCTGGAGGTACATATTGGTACCAACACATACTGAATGTCAGAGCGCTGACCAGTAGTATCCTGAACCAACAGGACCAGGATTTTAAACCTTGCCGACCATTACCACCATAGGATACCAGTGCAATGACCAGGGTACTAGAATATTAATCAATTTTTAAGTATTCATTTTTGTCAGCATATTGAAGCTTACAATACCATACCAGCCTGATATGTACAAGTCCAATGACATTTGACACAGGAACCAGTACATATATGCACTTTGATTAACCAATGTCATTTACTTGGTATTTCAAAAACTGTATGCTGAATAAAATACATTGTGAAATTAGAATATGACTTTTGGTCCAAATTAAAAAGGAAGGATTCAGGGGAAAAATACAAATAGTTTTTCTTCTTAATGCAAATAGTTTTTCTTCTTAATGCAAATAGCCAAAACCTGTATAAACTCATGCATGAGTAAATGAACAAGTTACAAAAGGTAAAAAAGCAAAGAACCAACAAATTTCATTGCCACAAAAAAAAGAACTAAAAGAAAATCCAGCAAATATCTTCATTGGCATAAAAGCTTCCATGCAAGATGGAAATGCCAATGCCTTAAGGATATCAGGGGGATCAGAGTTCAGGTTCTTCAATTCTAGCATTCCTGGCTTTCCACAATTTCCAACACAATAAATTTCAAAGCCAACCAATTTTTCCTCCAAACTTAAATTACAAAATAACACCTCCAATCTCACCATAGATCTTGAAAAGCAATCAATTAGCAACGAAGACTAGGACTGAAGAGAGAAGCTCCTTAGCTTCAAAATAACCTAGGAGCCAAGTAAAAATCATTGAAAGAAGAACAGTGCATGACCAGCCCCGCCATCCAACCTTGTTTAACTACAAGATTGTCCAAACAAATTCTGTCTTTGACAACAAACAACATAACACAAGCTTTTAAACAGAGAACTCCAAATTATCATGTCTAAACTGCAATGTCTACCTACTTAAGAAATTAACTGGAAAGAAGCTATAAAGATAGCTACAACCAGATCAAGGTTTGCTGTACCATAGTATACCACCCAGTATGGGCGGTACGTGTCGGTCTGATAGAGAACCGGTATGAGTGGTACATACCAATTTGTCCGTATGCCTCACTATATCTTGTGTCGGTACATCAGTACAATTCGGTACATACCATACCAGTGGCTGCTCAGTACACCGATATGAACCGATAAAACAAACCATGAACTAGATAACCTCCATAAACTCTTTATTTGAGCCCTTTGACATAGGTAAAATGAAAAGAGAGAGAGAGAGAAGTTCATTAAACCAAGGAAAGTCCACCAGCCATTTTAGAGTACTAGAGCTCCGTAAGTTATAAACATCATGCCACAGCATGGTTGAAGCAAATTAGTTAGCTGTGGAGCAAGCCTCAAAAAGATAAGGAAGTACACTTGAGACAGACTAAAAAGAGAAATTGGACAATTGATCAAGTTGGGGATCCATCCAAATTTGAATCCATTTACCACTTAGCTTAACCAGTGCAAACATCTTCCACCTGTAGAGTCCCTCTTCAGATAGGAGCAATATTTTAACTATAACTATTTTGCCAAGCCCTAACTATTTGAACTAGATAATTCCAACCTATAATAGATCCCCAGACTGAAGTTGCAACAATAATACCTTGAAGCAAGGGCCACTATCAATATCCTCCAATGAAAGACAATTATGAAAACTGAAAAGATTAGTAAATCATTGTAATGTCTATTTTTATCAAAAATGAGCGAGGTTTTAAAAAGAGCAATTCAAAGTTTGATAGGCCAAAATACTTTTACTTTTGTAAATCCTTGGACTTTTGGGATTATCAAAATAGCGAAGATTATGCAAACATAAACATATCATATTTTGATTTAAACATGGTATCACTTTAAAAAATAAATGAAAATTTGAGTAGTCATTTGAGCAACTGCCCAAGAACTTCTATGGTTAAGGGACAAATAGAAACTTGTAGCTTAATTGAATAAAAATAATAATCAAGCAAGGATGACTAACATTCCCACGGCGGTTGTTATACTGTGTGCTTGATCTCTTCCAAATACTCAACATCATACTCCAAATTTTTATTACTCATATGAACAACCAGTTAGGCATTATAATAAAAAAAATGTCATCAATTTATAGTGAAGGCTCTGATTTAGTCCAAGCTCTCACTGAGAAAATTGCAACATTACTTCATTATTATCGCCGGCAATTCTAAAGAATGCCATTATCTTATTCAGTAAATAAAGGTTCTGCCGGTGGTAAAATATCATAATAGATACATGAGTTTAATCATTTAAATTCTTCAATTCACATTTTAATTTGGCATGTTTTCATCAACAGAAGTAGCAAAATATAAACTGGATCTTGGAGATAAATCTGCAATTTGAAACAAACACACGTGTAAATTCTAAAATTTTCAAGAGGATCATATTGCAAGTTGCACAAAGGTAAGATTTATGGGGCCATAACTGGATATCCTAAATGCCAAAGATTCAAAAGAGGCATCAATAGGTAGACAATATAATGTAAGGACTTACGAAAGCAGCTGGTAAACAGCCGAAGGCCTGGGACTAAAGGCAATAGCAGTCACAGCTCCAGCATGCCCCTTCAACACTGATATTGGATGTCCATCAGGTAAACGCCACTGAATTGACAAGGTAAAACTATCAACACATAGAGAGATAACACGCAAATCAAGCTGAAACTTCAACATAAACAGCACGCTAATAGATGACGAGATGAACTGACAACTCTAATGATGAAGTCATTTGCAGAAGATGCCACCACTGCATTATTTGAACTGACAGCCAGGTCAGTTATGTCGCCCTTCATGACACAGACAAAATAAAGAATGATAGTCAAAGATAAAATAAAATAAAATCTTGCAGTCAAAGATAAAATATGTTGAAAAACCATGAAGACTCACTTCATGTCCTCGGCAGCTAGCCAGGCAAAATGCAGTTTCCATTGACCAGATCTTCACAAGTCGATCATCAGAACCCGTTATAACATACCTCCCAGAGCGATCAAATGTAGCTACAGTTATGAACATTTGCATAATGTCAAATTACAGTTGACCAAAACATCTTGATGAAATGACTAATCTAACACCAGAAACAACCAAATTATGGAGAGGATCAACCTGCCAGAAGATATATCACAATTGTGGCATATTGGTATAACTTTTTAATTAAAGCAACAAAAGAAAAGACCTCAAATTCTACTGGTGATAACCCAAGAAGAGAAAAGGAAGACCAGAAATGAGGGACCAACAAATGAAATATTAATCCAATGGGACCAAGCCAGTGTCAAGCAAGTATGTGCAACACATAAGCATTGGTAGATCAGCTATTTATAATGATAAGCACGACCAGTTCTCTGCATTCTCCTAACCTTAAGTAGTTATTGGAATTCTAGGTCACGATAGTAAATGAAAGTGAAGCAAAGATCATAGAACATCCATAATGATTAACATAATATCTCAAATCCACCTTCTAGGAATCACAAAAGAGAATAGCAAGTCTAAGTTACTAAAAGCTGGAATTATAGAGTGGACATAAAGTACAAATATTCTTAGAATGACTTGATCTAATCCTTGAGAGGGAAAATGGTGACCAAGCATTCATAAAGTAAAGATTAATGCACATTGTAGTGATGTACACAATTTGTTAGAAAGCTAAACCAAAGATCATTCATTCACAATCCTAATCTTACCAAAAACTACTCTATTGTCACGTCTAGCTCCTTACTAAAAATTACTCCGGTGCATCTCCCTACTCTCCACGTCTCTCTTCCTCGCTCTCCTCTTCCTCCAAAACTCCAACCATGCCTAGTAACATTGCAATTAACATGTCAAGCTCCAGCTGAAACTATTCTATCAAACCTGGCTATCAACGTACCAGCTAGCCCAATCTAAGTCATGCCTTAGGTATGCAATAACTATGCCAAGATGAAGTTTGCCCCAAACTTTTCTGAGATATATTGTGCATATTGGGAAGAGTTAGAAATATCGACACCAGGTCAAAACACCGATACCTTGGAAAGAATTATTGTGCATATTGGGAAGAGTTAGAAAACACCAGGTCAAAAAGATAACAGCACAAGTCATGCTGATCCACAACAAAGATGCAGACATATGGCCAGGCTAGAATAAGCCTTTGTCAACAAACAAATGGGTCCATTTACCTGCAGAGCACAGAATTCTGTCACAGTGCTTTTAAAAGCACTAGGTGCCAAGGCCTCAAAATGCCCGAGGCACTCACATATGCGCCCACCCGAGCGAAGCTGACGCACTCCAAAATATTAAAATATAAAAATACATATTACGATTGCAAAATATGATCATAAAAATCAAAACACCACATCAAATTGAAATCATATAGCCGGCTTGAAATATATATTACAGGAAATGGAGATCAACAAGAGGCATGCAGTAAAGCAGATATGGGGTTTTTAGCTGGCTTGAAATGACTGTGTTACCCTTAAGAAGAGAACCAACAGCAGGTTTACCTAAACGGGTTGATTCCATATCAATGTACAAATAATCATGTCCTAATTCGACCATTCAAATTCTTCCATATGACATTAGATCAAGCGAATCCAGATATGAGTTGAGCTCCAAGCGATGTGATTCTTTGACAGCTATGCCTGAGTTGACTCATAATTTGAGCTCAATCACATTCGATAGGGTGAGTCAATTGGCATCTTGACGCAACAAAATTGGAACCAAGTATGCTGCTTATTGTGATTTAATACTTAGTGCGCTACTTATTGCATTTATATTCACGTCTGTTCATCTTGGGCATGAGAAAAGGTAGATCGTGAAAGAGAAAGAATGAGGAGAGAGAAAGTGAGAGAGAGAGAGAGAGAAAGGGATCAACTTCTATTGTCCCCCAATTCCCTTTTCTTCAAAGCCCTAGCTTTTCATCTTCCGACGAACGATTAGGTCTTCTGCCCTCCCATTCGTCATCGGGCACTGATCGATTCCATTGTATTCGCCCTCAAGTCAGTGCCCTCTTCACTTGGGCCCCTTTCTATTCCAATCGAGGTGATCACTCGAGGCACCCAACACCTGGGCTCAAGCGAGTGCCCAAGCAGTGCTTCAGTGAATCACATCACTTGGATGTCATGTGAGGCACTCAATCCTCGTCTCGCCTCGCTCGTGTGTCTATTAAAAACACTGTTCTGTTATGCCAAAAAGGTATAAGCATTACCACCATTCCACGAACAGTCCTTGGTACAAGGAGTGAGAAACTATATTCTATATTGAAGTTGAAAAGTGAAGAAAGCATTGAGGCTCCTTTCTTTGTAATCACAGTAACCAATTCTTAAATACATTTTTTTTTGTTCTTTTCATAAATTTTATATGAGGTGAAATATAAAGAACACCATACAAGTTTGTAATTAGATGTTTTCTGCACAATACCTTTACTACACAACCTTTACTTTCCCATTATCTTCTTTTGCATCTTTCACCTCAATTTCTTTATTTTAATTTAAACCCACTTCTAATTTATTATAATCCACATTTATACCAACAACTTTATCTCTTTATCAGTATTAGAGGGAAAAGGTGGGTTTGAAAAGATAATGTGGACAAGGCTTGTCCTTGACTATCAACGTTAACAATCAATTCAAAATTACTCAAAATCAACAGATGGACCAAGGAAGCTGTGTCATCCAAATGTACTTGATTACCAAATAAATGTTATGCTTTCTCAAAACTATAAACAGTTGCAGCCAATAGGAGAAAAGAAAATTAATGTATGCCATAGCATCTTGGTGTTGTGAAAATAAATGTCTGTCATGATATATACCTAGCATCTTTTGGACGAAGCACACATAAATTTCCTCCAACATTAAAACAATGATCACTGGACAATTACATTTTTGCTTCCTTGCTATGTTCATGAAGCACAGACCACCATTATGAGTTGAGTGTAGGAGTGACAAGAAAGGATAAAGTTTAGAAGAACCAAGATGCTCATTCAAGTGGTTTTTTGCATGTCCCAATGAAGGTAAATTTTCTTAGCTGACCATGATGAGTCACCATTCCCCTAAAGAATTAACCATAAGTCACAAATTCACCAAGTCATAAACTAAAAGGTTGCCTGTTCAAGTTGACTTCTGTATCATTCATTTAACAGGTGTTTGATTTTTGTCCCATCATTTATGATGTTATATCATGCACTTAATAAAAGTCTTTTCTTTTTGTCCTACCATTTATGACAATGTATATGCACTTAACAGAACTCTTTGCTTTGTGCCCTATCATTTATTATATCAGTTTAGATCTTTCTTTCCAAGTTAATTGCAAAAAAGAGAGAATTAGTTTAGGTTGTCAAAGGACTGGAAAACAAGAACAAGTCATCATGCCTAGTTGAGCTAGAAACTGTAAATTCATTTAAATGGTCAATTCAAATGCTATGTAGAAGCTACAAACACTCGCAGTCAATGAACATTATTATTTTATTACAAAAGATTAAACTTTTTAATATATTGCCTCAGATAATTCTTTGTAATGTATTACAAAAAATATACAGTATGGATTTAACAGTTTGACAATTTGACAGTTTGACAGGTATCAAACTGATAAATATTTTGGTCACAACTTTCCTTTTTGACGTGTTGTCCATGTGATAACACAACATGGTGAGCATAACACCAGATATATACATAGCACAGGATGGAGGATTGCAACACGTTACACAGTTGTATAAGCAAATTAAAGGTATATAACTAGTGAATTACCTATAATTTACACACTTTTTATTGAAATTGACTATTTAGACTTCACAACAAAATAAGATTTTATCCATCAGGACCTGCTGCACAACAGGTTAAAATACATTACTACATTTCCTCAGGTAAAGCTTGATATTTATATAACCAAAAAGAAAGCATCAAACACAGTGATGGAGCACTTTTTTACTTTCTCTACATTCAACAGTTTGGTAGTTGGATTTATGTTTGGTTTCTTCAGACCTACTGAAGGTGTAGGTCAAGATTGTTGTAACATAATCCAACCATTTTGAAAAATCATCAGTCCATTCATAGTAATCATGGTCTTATGGAAATGGTTTGTTTTAGGTTATGCTGATCCCACTATAATGCTTGACAAGACAGCAAGACTTTATGACACCCCTTCTTAGTTATACAGATTTGAAAATTTAAACAACAGAAATTTGGAGACATCAACTTTCTTAAACCCATTGTCAGTCTTTGGTGCTTAAATCAAACATGTCCACACAAAACATTTGGTAATCATCATTCATCAGATCAATTGGTGCTCAAATGACTCAAAATGGATGATAGACTGGACTCAACTAGAATCAATCTGCACTCCATTGGACATGAGAAAATCCAACCAATACCCATGGAATCCAGTCATATCTAGCCAGTTCAAAAGGACCCCAACCAGATCAGGGTAACTGCAAGAAAATAAATCCAGTGATCTAACAGATCCAAACACAATAGTAAATCCCGAGGCCAATCCTATAAGTCAACATTATGAACCTTGAAATTAGATAGATTAGTTTAACCCATAGTTAATAGAAGATGTTGATTTTGGTATTAACGAGATGAACAAACATATTTGGGTTTATTTCATCAAATATTCATGTCATGAAATTCAATAATAGGCAAATCCTGAGGCCGATGCTATCAATCAACATTATGAACCTTGAAATCTAATAGATTGGTTTAATCCATAGTTAATAGAAGATGTTCATTTCGGCACTAACGAGATGAGCATACATATTTGGGTTTATTTCACCGAATATTCATGTCATGAAATTCAATAGGCAACACAGTAGTTTAGTGAAAGATACTGAACTTGCTATGGTAAGACCAAAGGATGATCACAGTATGTTTGACAAAAACTCTTGGTGAATGGCACTTGATTTAACAAGCACATAAAAATTAAAAACTGATGCTTTTAAATGAAAAAATTGCAGATAAAATCTAAAATGAAACGAAAAGTCCAACATGATGCACCCAACTTCAATCAGAGAAGATTGAGATTGCTAAAGAGGAATAGTCCTACAACTGCAGGATGAAACAAGCAGCAAGTAGGATGGTACATCCTAAAAGATGAACACAAACTGAAAAGTCTGAAAAACTAACGTGTCATTGCCAAAATTTCAAATAGTGGTTCATGTGGTATCTACCAACCGTTATGTGCTAGTTTGACAAAATACCAGTATTGGACCATATGATTCGGTACCAACATCATAGCTAGTTTTGCCTAGGCTGTGTAGCATCCTTACAACACCAGCTCGTAACGACTCAACCTCCTGCATAATCTCATGCGGTACACTAAGGACCAGCACAGAAAGAAGACAGATTGCCAATGAATGAACAAATGCACACGCAAAAGCTCATCATTAGCATCCTTAGTCCTTCAAAGTCTCGGAATCACACAAGCATAACTGACCAAAACACTTCATTAGGCAACTAAAAATGGACACACATTGCTCTTTTGGAATGATCACTTGACAAAGGGTCCAAGACTAGTCCGCAGAACAATTGGTTTGCACGACACGCACTGTAAGGCCATGTGACAAGTAACTTGAACACTACCAGAGCCCCATCCAGCCCTGTGCCACCTAAGAGATTCTAGGGTGCTGATATAGATGACTTTTCTCTGACCATTTCCACATGTGAAATCCCTGCATGGTGTGGGCAAGAGGATCCAATTTTGGGCGATTTTGTCTCATCAATGGCCAATTGCAAACTCTGCTTATAAGCCAAAACAGCTACACAATCCAACCAAAAAGGGTTGTCAAGTCTACTATAAACCCCTTACAAGCTACCTAAGACAGGAATAAACTTAAAAGGTAGATGGTTGTGCGGCAAAGTTTGTGTGTGTTGCGAGCCTGCACAAATGATCCATGACAGATCTGTATTACCACCTAGTACCGTTTGAAACAAACAGACCAAATAGAGTATTAATAAATATGTATTTTCCTACAACTCAAGCTGGAATTTAGAAACAGAATACCACCAATTCCCTCTTTAAGCAAACAATTGGTTCTGAAACTTTGCTGTATCGCCATATTAGACTAGAAAACAATATAAAAGAAAGTTCATATATAATGTAAACTTAAGTTGCACTGGTCCTATTCTAACATTGTTCATAAATAATTATAAACATCAATTGGAACTGTTACATAAAATAAGGTAAATTAACGATACCACAATAGACGGAATTCTGATGTCCCCTCAACTTTTTTAATATCTCCATTTTTTGCACCAAAGTTGATGGTTTCGCAATGACATAACATGCTGCACGAATAGATGGAGCACGATGGTGTTTTGTGAAACCACCACCTATCTCCCTTAAACCTAACCCATGGACCTGATCAGCCTGCATATGTGGCCAACGCAGATAACCTGGCAACTTATTGGCTCCTTTATCCTCTCTATCCTTGTCAGCTGCAAGGTAAAATGGGGACTAGGGTTGAGAGATTTAAGGTAAAAGATAAGAGGAAAACAAAATGCAGGCAAGAATATGCAAAAAAAAATTTATCAAAAGTATAAAGCTATCGTATGAGCTTAAACATGATCCAATGGCAAGCATCATAAGAAAATAAAGTATACAAAGTTCACATACATTCAAGAAGAGAAAAGGAACCAGATCCCAGAAGTGTAGGAACATCAGCAGCATTTGAAACTCCTCCAATCATGCCCGGTAAATGAGTTGAATTGAGAATCAATTGTTTCAATAGCTTTATTAAGTGATCCTTTTCTACATGAGGGTACCTGAAAAAGAACAAATAATGAAGTCAAACAGGTAAAGAAGGATAGTCGGTTAGTTCAAAGAGACCAAAAGATACATCAAACTTCAAATTGATGGGGTACAGTTATAGAACTATCAACAGTTATTATGTATTATGTTTCTCAAGAAAAATTTGCGTATGGTGGAGCACACTCTGAAAGATTTTTGCCAATTGTAACATGCATAGTGTACATATGGCAAGGTGGAAAGCATTTACATTTGTGCACAACAATTCATATATATTAAAGGTATCATCAAAACACCATCTGTATAGAAAGCATGTTCAATTCAATGTTCTTATATATGACTTCATCAGTTAAAGTGAAGATTATTCCTGAAACATGCATGATGCTGACTTTATCAGAAAGTGCACACTCAAAAGAGAAACCAAAAGCACAAAAACATGGTTACCAAAACAAAAATATTAATCTGTTTCAACTTTCAACCACATATGATCAGCTTCAATTGAAGCAAACCAATAAAACAGGATCATTTAAATGCTTGTCAATTTGTCCTAGAGACATTCAATCATGATGCTTGTAAAATTACTTCTTGGTTACTTTTTAACATGGTTCAAAATCTCAGGTATCAAACCTATAACGGTCCTTGGCTGGACCAATACAGGTCCTGTTTATACAGGTGTACAGACACATAGTATGCTGGAATGTGCTGCCGCACCGAGAAGGGGAGAGGAGGAGGAGGAGAGAAGGAGAAGAGAAGGGAAGGAGGAGGTAGGCAAGCAGCAACAGGTGGTTTGGGGCAAGCAGCAACAGTGCCCCACATTTAGGAGATGTGTTGGACAGACAGTTTGAGGGCACCACACTTATTTTACATTGTCAAGTGGGACAGTATTGTTAATCTTAAAGTTCTTTTAACTATTTCAAATTTTCATCTGAACTTTCCAGTAATCTCTCCGAAATAAGAACTACCCTTGTGAGCAGTGAATGAAGGTGATAATGCAGTGGCCCATGCTCAAAAATTGAACTGACAGCTCTACAGTTTTCCCCTCCCTTGGGCTACCTATATAACCAGAACTTAGTCCAATCAAACTAAAACCCTTAATAAAATAATTTAATTCAAGGTTTGCCTTCTCGGGTACTGGACCCGATTCAATAATCTGCTGGAATGATACATACTGATTTGTACTAGTGTTCCGCCACATGGTACGTTGGTGCATACTGGTGTTTTGACAAGGAAGAAAAAGAGGTTGAAGAGGAATGGCTGGTAGAGGAACAGAGGAGGAAGGAGAAAGGAAGAAGGAAGAAGAAGAAGAAAGAAAAGGAGGAGAAGAAGTGCAATGATACCTAGGAAGCAGCAACAGCATTAAAGGAAAGCAACAACATTACAGCGGCGAAGAGGCAACGTCACTGTAACATCGCAGTAGCGTAGAGGTAGTGCCACTGCAGCATCGCACCAGCAAAGTGATGAAGAGGCAGCACCGTTGCAGAGGTGAAGTGGCAAAGAGGTAGCACTGCTACAGCATCACGGTGAAGAAGCGGCAAAGAGTCAGTGCCACTGCAGCATCGTAGCAGTGAAGCAACAAAGAGGTAGCGCTGCGGCTTCGTATGTGAGAAGAGCCTAACCTGTTTTTTTTATTTTTTAATACTGAAATGGACTAGGGCCACCACTTTTCGATTTTTTTATATTATAATTTGGACCACCCAAAACAAGGTGGTCTGCGTATCGATCACCTGAAACGAGGGGCTCCGCATATGAGTCCATGTCCGGACCGATACATACCGCTTGTACCATTTCATACGATACAACAATCCTTGGTTTAAATCAACTAAAAACTTGGAAAAGAAACTCAATACGATGGGTGGCAAATTAATTCTTGTGAATCAGTCTATCCAGTTTCCTATTTAAAACATGTCTATTTTATTCAGGTGATTAGAAGCTAGATGTTATGAGGCATGCATTCTTGAGGAGGGATTGTAATGATGACCAAAAATGTTGGTGTTGAGTTGCTCGGTTAGTAGTTTGCAAGGAATTTTGCATCACAATAAGTTTCTATAACCCTCTTTGGCAAATGGTAAAGGAAGTAGTCCAATTTCAAGGACCTTTCGAGGAAAGTTCTAATCAGATAAAATTACTAGAAAGGCTTCTTTCTTCTGGGATAATTGTGCCAAGAAAAGCTCCTTTCTGGAAAAGAATTCCAATGGCTCAACACCATTTCAGCAGTTTCCACTTTTGTTCTAGGCGATGGACATTTTACAAGATTCCAGAAACATCATTGAAACATTTTTTTCCTTTTTTTCTTTCCAAGTTCCCTAGTCATCAAAGCCAAATATTCATATTGCTAGGGATTTCAGAAATGGAGCTTCTAGTTACTTTAAATTCTGATCAGTTGTCAGAGTTGCTAATTATTTCCACCAGGGCTTCTACAAATGAACGACAACTAACTCCTAATAGTTCCTTTTCTGTTTTATCTCTATACATCTTTATCCATTATGGTGGCTCCCATCGAGTATATAACAAGATTATTTGAGAAACATTTGTCCTTTACAATGAGGATTTCATCACTAACAATATCTGGCCTGACTGATGTGGCCAGCCCCAACATAATCTTATCCAGTCATCAATAAGGACTGTTTAACTGATGATAGGGGTTGTGCAGTCCCCAGTAATAGTCAATCAGGTTGTTAGATTGATGGGGAACCATCTAACTTTATGAAGGATTTTAAAAAAGTTTATTCTAGACAAAGAAATCAATAAAAAATCATCAATTAATTGGCTTAAAAATTTTAAGAGTTTTGTTGAAAATTTAAAAAAATCTTTCGGTCTTTCTAGGGAATACAAAAAAAAAAATTTATATTAAGTGCACTTATTTACTATTTAGGTATCCTAGAAGTCATATTTTGGATTTCTAAAAAGCATACTAATTCCCTAGGGGATTACTCTTGGGAATCATTCATTAATTGTATCAAGGCTCCTAAACCCCTATAAATAGTGGAGCTTCTCAATGGACCAAGCATTTTTCAAATTTAAATGAAAAGAATTATATCTTCTCTAGTCTCTTACTCCCCTCTCTTATTTCACACTGCTCTTTCTTTCTCTTCCCCTCTTTTTCTCTCTACTTCCCAACTCTGTTCTACATCATGGATCCTAGCAAAGGGCTAACCAACCTTGCCTGCAGTGTGTAATGATGACATGACATGACCATATTGACACCTTTGAAGGGATGACTATCTAATGTTACTTTATTTTCTTTGCTCACACCAAGAACCTGGACCCATAGTTTGACATCCCGAGTACTGGACACTTGCTGGCTCAGCTGGACCAGTATGGGTCTGGGACACATCAGCATACCATCATCACATGGTACACCGACATGTTCCATGAAACCTTTTATTAAGATTTGAGTATCCATGGTGTTGGAAGCATGTGCAATGGTCCATTCTGCCAACCCAACAAGTTACTGGACTGGTATATACTAGTCTGGATGAAATGTAGAACCATGACTGGACCATTTTTCTTCAGGTGCAAACAGACATTGGTTGTAGGAAATCTTTTAATTTATGCAAAAAATTGCACCATCCTGTAGACATAAAAGATAATGATCAACTTCAAATTTTCCAAGTCACAAATTTTTAAATTAATTTTATTTTTTCAATTTCCCAAAACAAACGTAAGCACCAATTTATTTAAAAAGAGTTCCTCGAAAAGAAAGTTTTGCTTAAGCCAAGGCAATATTTTCCCAAAAACAGAAAGACTGTTAAAATGCACATGAGACAGCTTGCAAAAGACTAGGAATAATCAATTCCAATCTTGTCATATGATGTAATTTAATTACCAAGCCTATTTGGTTAGTTTCTGATCTTGGCCAATCAACTCACAGATAAATAAGATTCTAACTCTGTCAGTTCAGTAACCATGAGTCATCGAAATGCCATAATTATATATCTCAATTTGGTTATAGAAAGAATTTTTTTAAAAAAGGCAACAAAAATAATAATGAATCAAACAGTTGAAACATAATTAGTTAGACCAGATTACCGAGACTCTCAAAACAAATGTTACGAAACGTACTGGAGATGCAATCACAAGTTGGATACCTATCCAAATCTTCAATTACAGGTCTCAAATATTAAGTGAGAGATGTGGATTATTTTGCTTTAAAAGGGCTCCTGTAAACACCTTTTCACATATCACAATCTAGTATCACATGAAATATTAACATTTTTCAATCCAGTTTATTGGTTGCATCCTTCTGTCCCATTGTCACTTCAAAAAGTCGGAAACACTGTCCCAATGTGGTTCTGCTCTTATCCACCAAACAGTGAGTAGCATAGCCCATTATCAAATAGAATAAAAGAGAGAATCAGGTACCAATTCAAAGAGTTTTCTGAAAGCTTCATAAAGCTTCATATCTACGAGGCAACAAGCATCATGGAGTGGAATGGGGCAGTCATAGAAGATAAGAACAGATTTTGACAGGCAAAAGAAGAAATTTAGAGAAAGAAAGAGGTAATAAGGATAACATGACATTGGAATCTCAAGAAATTTTGATTAATTTAACAAAAAGACACCATACAATGATGTATCACTATCATATGACCTCTATTTACAGAATAAATGCTAAAAAGTTATACTCTAGAATGACTTCACACAATAATGGAGACTTAGCAAATAAAGATTACATCTTCCATGCACTTATCCTCATCTTCTCCCAACCATTGGCCACTTAATACTCTAGAGTGCCACCAGGAAGCACTTTATCTATTTTTACACAAATCCTGCTGAAAGGTACTTTTTATTCCCTTCCTTGAAACAAGGGCGCCTAGCCAGCATTTTTTAAGTCCTAGAATCCTAGATGAGCACATGACAGAACTGATTGAAGGGTCAAATGAACAGTAGCTTTTGGATAAATAAGAGGACTCTTAATAGACCAACTCAAAATGAAAATCAATCCTAACTTTGGTCACTCCTTGCTTTCTGACTAACTGGCATCCAGTGAAAACAGAGATAAATATAATTCATATCAAAGATAATTCAGACCAAGCTAAACCAATCAAGATTCAATACATCTACCAGAAAATCACTCAAAAAATAAAGGAAAAATAGAAAATTCAAGACTCACCAAAACTAAATCTAAACATAACCTGATCTAATTTAGAGATACTTGGCTTGCATCACATTTTCAAAATAAAGAAAAATAAGAAATCAACATTCATTCTCGTTTTTCTAGAGAATTACATTTTTCCCATACATAAAAGATAATGACATTTTTTTGTTTACAATAAGAGTGATTTTGAAATTAACACAATCCTAGAGGGCACACAAAAATTAAAAGTACAAGTGTCACAGAAAGGAACTGCAAGAACAACAATACCATACTTATAAAATTCTAAAACTAAAGCATGATCTAAAATGGCTCAAATCATAAGGAGAATTAAGATATATCATGCATTTCTTGAATACATGGTTTCAGATCTCAACCATCCAGGTTGATAATTGACTAGTAATTACCAATCCGACTAAGTACCCATATCAAAACATATAGCTTGATGCAACACAATACAATTTATTTTAATTTATTATTTTATTCATGATACAGGGCAGTATGGGTCCGTATCTCGCCATGTATATTGATATTGTATTAGTCCGGTAGGTTAAATAAACCAATATCAGACCAAGATTGAATCCTTGGTAGCAATAATATTCATGTAAAACTAAAATATGAGTTACAATCAAAACTCAAAACTGTAGTTTAGGAATTCAAAATCATTAATACAAAAACAACTTTAGGACTGGAAAATACAAAATACAGTTGATATCCTCGAGTTCAGATGTGGATGAACACCCTTATAGTGTGGGAAAAAAGCCAACAACAATTACCATGATCAATGGATATACTAGAATACTAGGCAAATGCTAAGAGCCCAACAAGGTACTAATGCAACATAAGCTAAGTATACACAAAGATTCTGGTGCATCAAACAAATAAAAGGATGCAAATCTAAAATTATATACCTCTCGGCCAACTTGATATAGCAAAGAGGCAGAGACATGCCATCATCATCTTCATCACCACTTCGTGCACCACAACGTGAATACCAAGCATGATATCTTCTGGGTAGAAGTTGATGCTCCAAAAGCTCATTCCAAAGCTGTCCATAAGTCCTCTTACATGGACCAGATGATAAAAAGTGCATGATCAAGAAGTACACCTCCCTAATGTCAATATCTACATCAGCCTCCACCGGGAAGGTTGATGCATTCTTTTGGTTGACAGGATTGACCTTCTCAAGAACCCTTTGAGAAAAATTCAAAGGTGCCATACTGACAGAAGTTTCATCTCCAAAAGATTTGTACTTTCTAGATGCCATCTTCAACGTACCACCTGTAACTTGAAACAAGTAATGAACAATTAGCAACTTCAAAACAGAGCTAAATCCTAAATAAAATTAGGATGACAGAGATACTTTAAGTGAAAAACATGCTAATTTTGAAGGCAGGACAAGCTAATGACAAGAAAGCCCAAGAGGATCAAGGCACCTAAGTTTCTCTCAAGTCTCTAAATTAAACATAGGTTACAGAATATAACTTGTAACGTATTTGCAATCATCATATTCTTGAGACATATGATAGAACTAGCAACTAGATGAAAGATTGGCTATTAAACAAAAATAATAAGTGGACGTTCACCATCTTATATGGATCCTTATCTTGAGTTATGTCTGCTAAATTCCAATATAGGTGTCAAATAACAGGTATTTTTCGATGTCTAGTCCATCCTAGTACAAAACACTGGACCAACAAACTTGGGAAGAAACATGCTACAAATGTACCATAAGATACAGAAATTATGTATACCATGGTAAGTATCTCAATTGATATACCATGGTATGCCATTGTTGTGCCAAAAATATGCACTGATTGTTCATATTGGGAATACCAAATCCATCCATAACTAATATGCTCTCTTACATACATAACTTGCCAATTTAATTTTTGCCGCTCTCAATTTAAATTTGAGGGTAGGCCTTGGGAAAATGGTAAGGTTAGTGGCTTGAAAGACCAGGGTTCAAATCATGGAAACAGACTCTCTATGTTAGATAGAGGTTATATTGACCCTCCCCTGACCTTGTATTGACGGGAGCCTCTTGTTTGCACAATACACCTCTTACTTTCACATCCACTTGCATGCAAACCTTCCCAAAGTCCTTTTTTCTCACCAATGCCAACAGAAAGTGTCACATCCCAGATTTTAAAAAATAAATCATCATTTTATTATTCGTAATTTATAGAAGAGTCTTTTTCTTATCTTTGATTTCAAATCTCTATCTTTACAATACTAAATATTTTTTTAATTAAAAAAAATCACATCTTCTTAGTAGAGCCACAAGTAATAAAAAAGTCTCGTCTACGCAAGTCTCGGATTTATTACAAAGTAGTAAGTTACTCTGAAAATAAATATGGGATAAAAACATATAAGCAATCGCACATGCTAATAGGAACCTCCAAAAAAATCATAAAAATAATCTTCAATATTTATGAAACATATACGAATGTCAACAATTTAATATGAAATGATAACATATCAATTAATTATGAAACTTATGTATCAGAGAAACAATTATAATTCTTATGCAACAAACAAAATCATACATTAATCACAAGCAACACATCTCGATGACATACATAACAGTCAAATAACAAATATGTATATCGCACCCGATGGTACACTCTCCCAATAACAAATGGAAAGGCATACTATATAGGACGGATTGCTCATAACAGCAGATGAAGAGAATTCATATTGCACTCTCAATAGCGGATTGAGTGGTATCCCTCACCCACCTAAGTGGAGACTAACTGTCACGTCTAACGACCTACTAATCTGGGAAAGGAATCATCCTACTTGCCCTCGACAATGATACATAATCAACCATGATCATTCATTTACATTCATTCATTGATTCATGCATGCATCTAAGAAGTAGTATGATAAAATATTATGAGAGACCATGATAAATATATAATATGCTAGATTATGTCCATTAGTGACTCCGCATTGTGATGAACCCGTAACTCCCTTCACAGGTTGCACTTCCAATATGGACCCCTCGGTATAGTCACATATATTACATGATAACAATCACATCAATATCATCAATTTAATCTAAAAAACAAGAGAAAACTAATAATCATTTCTAAATGACATCTTCAGATAAAACTTTTAAGTTTATCAAATCATAAAGGCATAAGGCATCAATCTCTCGATAGTCCTCAATCAACTAGAATTCTACTTGAAATAACCTAATTAACTTGAACCAAATTCAATTTAATTTGGACCTTGCCATAAAAGCTGGTCTGGCTAATCAACTTAACTCAAATGAGACTCTAATTTGACCCCTCATATTAAATTATATTCTAATATTTTTAAAAGTACTTTAAAATATTACAAAATAACAATTAACTTCAAATCCATTTTTTTGATAAATTAACTAATTTAGATTCATGATTTCAAATTTAAAACTAATTAAACCATAAAAATTCACACATAATTCCTTAAAACATAAATATGTCTAATTAAATGAATTAAAACTATTATTAAATTAACTGATCATTCTAACATCATAACTCAATTGCCATTATTTATTAATCATACATTTTTAAAATTAAAATATTATTATACATCATACAAATTATAATAATTATAATATTAAATATTTTAAAATATGAATAAAAAGTGATAATAAAAAATAAAGGAACCTACCTCTCCTTTGGGATCCTCTCCTCGAGGAATCCTTTCCTCGATCCTCCCACGGCTAAAGCCGTGGAAGGAATAAGGGATGAGGAGCCCTCTTTTATATAGGAGAAAATGAGTTCTCCTCGAAAAGTAAGTAATAATTTAATTTTTATTTTAAATTTATTATTAATTTGCTTTCACACATAAAAATAAAATTGTAATATTTATTTCTTATGGTTCACACATAGAAATAGAATTTGAACTATTTACTTTCTAAAAATCACATCACTCGTTAGGAAATTAATTAATTAATAATTTAATTAATAGAGAAAATTTCTAAGTTATCCTCATGATTAAGGAAATCAATTTTAATCATTTTATTAACCACACTACACAAAGAGAAAGTCAATAATTTAAATAAAGCAACACATTATTTATGGTATTTAATTTATGTTATGGGAGAAAAAATATCGATGATTACATTCCTCCCCACTTAATTCAACATAGTTGGCACCTAAAATACTAAGTCAAAAGATAAATCTAAATCAACTTGAAAAATATCTAGATGTAAATGTGCTATTCGAAAACTTTTTAAGTCCTAAGATGCATTTTTTCTTGTGCATTTTCTTCAGCACAAAACATATAAGAAATTGAGAAAACTCTTTCAATAAATTTGGTTTTAGACAACCTATGTAAAATGATAATTAACAAGTATATCAAAATATACACTAGCCATGCTAGTAGAAACCTCCGAAAAATTATAAAAATAATCTTCAATATTCGTAAAACCTATACAAATGTCAATAATTTAATATGAAATGACAACATATCAATTCATTATGAAACGTATGCATTAGAAAAATAATTATAATTCTTATGTAGTAAACAAAATCATGCATCAATCACATGCAACAGATCTCAATAACATTCATAACAGTCAGATAACAAACACATATATCACACCCGATTGTGCACTCTCTTAACAGCAGATCGAGAAGCATACTCTACGGGATGGATTCCTCCCAACGAATGGAAAGAATGCATATCGCACTCCCAACGACAGATAAAGTGGTACCCGTCACCCGCTTAAGTGGGGACATGTTTCTCCCAACAACGGATGGAGGAACCGTCTAATCATCACGTTTGACGACCTACTAATTCCTGAAGGGAATCGCCCTACCTACCCTCGAAAGGATACATAGTCAATCATGAATATTCATTTATATTCATTCATTCATTTATGCATGCATTTAATAAGTAGTATGATAAAATATTGTGATGGATCATACTTGATGTATGACCTGTTAAACTATGTTCATTGGTAGCTGTGCACTGTGATGGACCCTAGCCCCTTTCACAGATTGAACTTCTAATATGGACCACTCAGCATAGTCACATATGCTACATAATGACAATCACATCAATATCATCAATTTAATAAAGAAAATTAAAAAAATAATAATCATTTTTAAATGACACCTTTGGAACTTTTAAGTTCACCAAATCATAAAGACATGAGGTATCAATCTCTCAATAGTTCTCAATCAACCAGAACCTCTATTGAAATAGCCAAATTGATTTGAATCAAACTCAATTCAATTAGGATCTAACATAACCAACGTCAAATCCTTATAAATCCGATCTGGAATCACCCTAAACTAGTTTAATTTAGATTTAATTGATTTTAATTAGGTCAAGTAGGCTTGAACTGGTTAAGTTAGTCTAGAATCACGTTGAACCAACTTGAACCGATCAAACCTATCTGATTCAATCAACTAACGAGCTCAAACCAATAAAGGAGATAAAATTGGACTATGTTGTATAGTGCTAGCCCAGACTGAATCGACTCACCTGAGTCTTGGATAAGTCACGTGCGTCGCACATGCCTGTCCTAGGTAACAAGTTGGGCTGAGGTACGACGGGCTAGGTAGAGGGGCGATGATGTGTCTAGTGTCAGTCACATAGCTAGGCGGTTGGGTCGTGCCTGACTCGCAGGTTGGGTTATGCCTAGTCACATGGGTTTGGCCATGCCTGATCACAAGGGCAGGGTCGTGCCTAGTCACGAGCTAGACCATGCTTGGTCACATGAGTTGGGTCATACTTGACGACATTGGATGCGTCATACTTAACTACATAGGCTAGGTTGTATATGGCTATATGGGCTGGGGCATGCCTAATCACACAAGCTAAACCATACCTGGCCACATAGGCTAAATCGTACCTGACCATATAGTTTGAGTCATGCTTAACAATATGTGTTGGGTCGTATCTAGTCACATGGGCTAGGTTATGTCAAGCCACATAGGCCAAGCTATACCTAGTCATACGGGCTAGGTCACGCCTGGCCACATGGATTGAATCATACCTAGCCACAAGAGCTAATCTAGCCAACCAGCTTAACCTAAGTGAGACCCTAATTTGACCCCTCATATTAAATTATATTATAATATTTTCAGAAGTATTTTAAAATATTACAAAATGATAATTAACCTAAAATCCATTCTTTTTTATAAATTAACTAACTTATATTCATAGTTCTAAATTTAAAACTAATTAAATCATAAAAATTCGTACATCCTTGAAACATAAATATGTCTAATTAAATTAATTAGAACTATTATTAAATTAACTAATCATTCTAACATCATACTTCAATGTCAAAGATATTATTAATCATAAAATTTCAAAATTAAGATATTATTATACATCATACAAATTATAACAATTCTAATGTCAAAGATTTTAAGACAAGTAAAATGTGATAACAAAAACAATAGAGGATCGTACCTCTCCTCGGGATATCTTTTCCCCAATCCTCCTACTACCAAGCTCAATGAGGAATGAGGGACATGGACCCCCCTTTTATATAAGAGAAGAGTTCTCCCCAAAAGCAAGCAATAATTTAATTTTTTATTTTAAATTTATTTTTATTTTTCTTTCACATATAAAAATAGAATTGCAATATTTATTTCTTATGATTCACACACAAAAATAGAATTTGAACTATTTATTTTCTAAAAATCACATCACTCATTATGAAATAAATCAATTAATAATTTAATTAATAAATAAAACTTCTAATTTGTCCACATGATTAAGGAAATCAATCTTAATCATTTCATTAACCATACTACACAAATAAGGAAGTTAATAATTTAAATAAAGCAACACATTATTTATGATAATTAATTTATGTTAAGGGAAAAAAAAATCATCGGTGATTACATAAAGACTCACACTTTCACCTTAACCAAAACTTTATCAGGTTAAACAATAATCCTCCACCAAATTGATAGTCTGCTATTAGTTCTCTACGCTAAGGCCTTGTTATAGGTCAAATACTATAAAAAAAAAAGTTGGAACTGCCAACATCTGTTGTTGCAATCATTTTGTTTGGTTTTCCACAACCACAATGACTGCAATTTGAACTATTTATCTTTGCATATGTCTCCAGAAGAGGCAATGCCAAATTACAAATAATGTAGACTTATCATCAGAAATGTAACTAATTATCTTCGCTACTATATACATTTTCCAATTATCTTCATCCTTGACTACCTATATTAACCCACTTTACCTCCTTTTGGCTCCACCAAAGTTTTCAACTTAAACTTTCATATAAAGTTAAAAGAGATGTAGCAAGTTTTGAAAAGACCAGTAGCTAATGCAACTATTAGAAGGAAGCAACAAGTAAACTTTTAAGCTTCTCAAGCTAGATATGTTCAAATGATCACAGTCATGAATGTTGACTTCTATGAAATGTTAGTTGTTCATCTTCTCCATAGATGTCCAAACCACTCGAACAATTCTCTCATTTATCTTTGATTGAAGTATTCTCCAACTTGTCATCAATCTAGTCATTCAGTAGAGATACACTCAGACATCTCAAAAGCCACAATCAAGCCATAATAGTTTTTTAATACGAAATCTCTTAACTACGCAACACATTGGCTTAAATGGAGATATGGTAGGCCTGAAACATTGTCTTTCATACTGATAGAGAACTAAACAGCACAAATAACTACAAAGGCCTTGTCTCATATAAACATAGGAAGTCAAATATTACTTGTCTTATAACTAAACACTCTCAAAGATTATAGCTTGTCGCTGGATTTTTTAAGCCAACATCATAATTTGTGTCACCTATTATAATGTGTCAACCTTTTATTGTCAGACTTGTCAGTTTCCCATCTCGAACATCTTCAGCCCTCAGCAGCCAAAGGCATGGAACACCAGCAAAAACAAAGAATGAGTAACCTGAGAATCAAATGGTTCCCGGATCACCTACGTTCCGCCAAACTAATGTGATGCAAATAACAACTGATTTTCACTTTTCTCATCCTAAAAAGTTATAACATCCATGGTATGCAATACCGAGCTGTACCGCCGATGCAGGCGATAATGCACGTCCGACAGGATACCGGTGCAGCGGACCGCCCGCTACGGTCGGTATGAATTTTTTTATTTTTAAATAAAAAATTAATTTTTAATACTCAGGCGACGTCGCCGAGGCTCTCGGCGACGTCGCGCCGAAGACTCTCGGCGTCGTCGCCGAGGCTCGGCGACGCGTCGGAAGGCTCAGGCGACGTCGCCGAAGACTCGGGCGTCGTCCCCCGAGGCTTTCGGCGACGCCGTCCGACGCTATTTTTTAATAGATTTTTTACTTTTCTGACGACGCTGTTTCTGGGAAGCGCGCCGCGTTGAATCAATGATTCGACGATCTCCGAGCGCGAGTGCGCGTCGCCGAGGAAAGAAAAAAATATATCTATATATATATATATATATATATATATATATATATATATATATATATATATATATATATATATATATAATATTTATAATTATAAATATATATATACCTAACTGATTTCAAACGCATTTGATGCACGCACTATCTCAAACTCCGATGCAGACGAAAATGCATACCCTGATAACATCACAATTTGGTTCAGAATTTGGAATACTAAGAAGAAGCAATGGTAAAAAGAAGCACAATATTTTCAAGCAATAATCAGATAACAGAAATAATCCAAGAAAAATCTATCTTCTTAGGAAAAAGTGCATTCCCTTGGGACTAGGCATTAATAAGCATTCAGCATTATTTAAGATGTCCAAAGCAAGGTATTAAATTTCACCTGGTTCAGTACGATTCAGCAGGATTCACCAACCCAACTGCCGACCATGACGCAGACTGCTTAAAACTGCATGGTCCAGTTTGTTACATATATTTGTTTTCTTTTGACCCCACGGTAGGCTCGTGATGAGTTAGTATGATTCAGCCAGTATTCACTCATCCAACCGCTGATCAAGATGCGGACCGCTTATAACCCGGCAATTCAGTCCGGTTTGTTACATTTCTTTTTTCTTGTAACCCCATGCTAGGACTCATAATGCAACTCCTCGTTAGGAGTTAGGAGTCAACTCTTCACCACCTATTGCCACCTATATGCCTGCCATTGTCTGCACATCCCCTGCTCACCACTAGCTCCATATACCACCTCCTCCTCTTCTCCCTTCTTATTCTTCCTCTTCCTTTTTCGTTCTATTCCTTCTTCCTCACCACCTCTCCCTCCCCCAACAATATTAGGGTATGCCAGAACGGACTGGACTCCTACCATCCGACCATGAACTAGCATGGATCAGGTAACCAACATTGAATTCTTTGATCCAAAGTCCAAACCACCCAAAATAATATATGTTCTGTCAACCTAAATTTCCAGATTTTGATAAATGAATCAAAGAATGTGTTGTAGTCCAGTATAAGGGTGATTCTTTAACTAAATATCGTATGTTGAACTATCTGTGTTGCAAGGACCAGCTTATGGTTTCTTTCCTTTTTTTGGTCCTATGATGGTAAACCCCGGAAAGGTTGCGCAAGGGCTGAAATGGAACGAACAGAAGAAAATGCTTGTACATGTCATGGAGTTGAAATGATAAACAACAAAAATAAAATACTAGTATATGTCAAACAAATAGCAAATGTTCTAGAGCAAGAGCAAAAGGAAGCATGATATTCTCATACAACTAGAGATGACAAGAAAACTTGTTTAGAGAAACAGGCTTCCTAGAAAAACACATTCATATGATTCTAGGAACAAATGCTTTTTTATACAAAGACAGTTCACCACGCTATGTCTACTATCTTCTCTAGTCAAGTTTTTCTTGTCTACAATCTTTCCCTGACAAATACAAGTTAGCAAAACCAAAGTAAACCAAATTGCAAGCCTAGAGTATTCAGATTTTCAAAAATATGCTGCAACACTAAAGCAGCACCGTTGGACAAAAAGGAAGGAGGTAGCAAAAGAACATAATTAGAAAGGAAAAGGATATAGAATGCTGAATAGTCTGAACACAATGTCAGATAAAGTGATGGAGGACAATAAAGTTCTTCAATAGCAAATTTTTCACTTCTCTGATGTGCCAATGCTAATCCTTATGAAACAAAAGAACCATCAAGACAAAAAGATCTCCTTCTACCACTACCATCCTAAATAAGAAGTATTTTCATCACAATTACATCTCCAAGGTTACCATATTTCCCAAAACTAAGTTGAACCAGCCTTACTCAACCTGCCAGCTCATTAACCCTTTTGCCTCTTAATTTTACATATAGAAGAAGGATCAGGTCACATTTAGTGTCCAACCGTTTACAGCATCTAACACAACTAAACTTGTCACAGAATATCTTGACTACGAAAAACACTCTAGCCAACTTACCATTTCTTTCTGTATCCAAGCATACTGCAAGCGAAGGCAGGAAAATAGAATTAGCAAAACGGATCACTAACCCTAATAATGTAACAACAATTCACCATCAACAATAAACAAAGAAGAATAATAGGCATAACATCAAATAGTCAATTTAGAATAAAAAATTGAAAACCTACATTACATAAAAATCAGCCACTTGAACAGGAAGCCGCCCAATATCTCGAGAAGACCTTCCAAAGTCCCGAAACCTTATAATCCTCTAACCATGCTGCATTCTCCGATTTCCCCTCCACAAGGAGGCAAAAGTCCCTCCCGTGGAGCCCGAGAAACCCAGAGAACAGCTCAGATTCCAAAAGCTAGGGCAAAACGGCCCGAGATCTGATTCCAAGTCATAAGACGAGGCGAGTGCGTGCATCAAACGACACCCGCACCGGAGGATGTTCGGGGAAGCTAGGTAGGCCGAGGGGCGCCGATTCTTGGGCGGATTCGGAGACGGGAGACGGCGTGGGAGAGCCGCGAGTTTTTAGGGCTTTCGCCGGCCGTTGAACGGGAGGTGTCGCGACTCGACGCCAGGATTCGAGGATATCGCCACGACCCCCTCTCTCTCTCTCCCTTCTCGCTTCTCTCTCTCTCTCTCTCTCTCTCTCTGGGCCCCTGTTCAAGGGTTTTCTTTTTCTCGATTTGCTTATCTTTGTTTTTAGTGCTAGTTATGTAGGTTTCGAAGCTACAGAAGAGTGCATCTGCAGAGGGGTCCGAAATAAAAAGAAGGCAATCAAATTAGTAACATAAATGCGACGAATACTTAACGTGGGAGCTGGTAAGCGTACAAGGTCAAGTCACCGCCTCCAGTGTGCGGGTCGGATCGTGCGATTTGGGTCTCGGCAATCGGTACAAAATTAGGGCTCCGTTAAGACAACGAACGGGCCGGATTTAGACTGGATAAACATTCAATCCAAAAGATCTTGCAACAGTTGGATTTCTACGGAGATTAAATTGTACAGTCCACGTGATTTGCCCCGGTGTGAAGCATGAAATGAAGCTACTTGGATCGCCGCCAATTGGGTCACAAAATTAGGGCTCCGTCACGGTAACGAAAATGGGCCGGATTCAGTTTGGAAGAATACTCCACCGGAACGCCCTTCCGGCCGGTCACGTATTGACATCATGATCTTGATTTCTGATATTTATTATTAAAATTTAATTATAACAAATGACATACATTAGATGATGCTCATACCTGAATTCGAACATGATTTCTGATGTTAATTCGTTGCATTAGAAGATCTATGTTCTCATTGCTTGCGATCGAAAACAAAGACTGCTTGAGATGGCAACTTTCTTTTTTACATCAAAATATCATGACTCAAAAGCTTGTTTAAGATAAACTTTACAGTGTTCTGCGTTGCAGTGGCGAGAGCGGCGACGAAGAAAAAAAAAAGAAAAGTTCCATCGTCGTGTGAAAATCGATGCGTCAAAAATAAATCCACAAAAACTACACGTATAAATGAAAATACATAAGGAGGAGATCGTATATCCCTGAATCCCCACAGATCTGTAAGAAGGATGAAGGAGGTCAAGCGTCCTCCTCTCTAGCGGTATCCACACGGTATGGACTACGACGATACACCTCTCTAGGAAGAGGAGAACAGAAGGTGGCTACCAAAAGAACCCCTCAGCCTATAGAGCTTTGGTTCTCTCCTATTTATAGAGGTCTCTTGTAAACCCTAATAGATTTTGCCCTATTGGGTATTAGATCTTCATCCAATTACTCAAGCCTCTTGGATTAGTGGGTCTCTACCCAATAATCTCTTATTAGCAATTATTAGATCTCATCTTAGAATCCAATAATTCATGGGCTTAATGGATATCCAATAAGATATGGGCTCCGACGAATATCTCATATTCGAATCTCAATTCGACGTAATACTTACCATATGTATGTGACCCTCTAGGCCCAATATCGAGCTGGCCATGAGTCACACCTGTCAGAACTCCTAACTTAGTGAATTATTATCTTTATAATAATTCACCCAACTCATCGACAGCGAACGTACTAGGCCACTACGCCGCAGCCCTCAGATGATACAGAGGAATCCAATCTTTTTGGCCTATTTGTCCTCAGTTACCATGTATTTATAGTCCCTCATCCAACTAATATCTCAGAGACCCTATATCGGGTATGGTGTTGTCAGGCTCATACGGTCTCTCCTCGAGTCTTGCTCTTGTCAGATTCTCCCGGAGAACTCTTTCTCTCTCAATCCGAATAACCTTGGTCAAGGATTTGTTCGAGCAAGAATACATGAGATATTCCTCTTATGATACCGAGAGTGGATGATCCTCTATTGACACTCAATAGGCATCGTAAGGTTGGCTACCACTCCCAATAATCGACTGTACTAGATCTGAAACTTTCCAAACATATAAGTCTGGTATCAAAGAGTGGAGTACTCATATAGAACATCCTTGATATCTCAAGTTTAAGGACCAGATATACTATTGGGACTACGGAATCGCTGTCTGACATGAGGTATCAATAACCATCCAGCATTCCGTTGGCGGATCAATCAGTGAACTATTCCCCAATGAGCACCTACACTGTACCCTTAGTGTCCTCACACGAGTAGCTATGAGACCAGCCACCTCCATCATATGGATAAGTATACAGCACGCCAGTCTATCCGGTTATCTCGATGTCCCTCTCAAGCAACCTATGACCAGGATTATTTAAAGTCTGTATTTAAAGGTGAATCGGTCTCATTATCGTGTTCTCATCACGATCTGATTCCCATTACACAGATCCAAGGACATCACAGTATATGCAACACGCAAGATAAAGTGATAAAATGCATAATAATAAGCAAAAAAAAGAGTGCATATTAAGTCACAAGTACCATCACTCATGTGATTGGCTTGCAAGGCACATATAAGTAGCAATCTTCCACTTGACCTAAAGCCAATCACCAATATGTCTTATCCTCATCAGACCTCTATGACGCTCAAAGACAATTTGAGTCAATGGCTTTGTCAGTGGATCTACAATGTTATCTTCGGATGGAACTCTTTCCATTACTACATATTTTCGGGCCACGATCTCTCTAATAAGCTAGAACCTCCTTAGAACACTTCTGATAAGACCCGGGTTCCCTTATTTGAGTAATTATTTCGTATTTGTTGCAATATAAGGGAATCAGATCCTCTCTGCTCGACATGACTCCCAAATCTGTGATGAACTTTTTCATCCAGACTCCCTCCTTTGTTGCCTTTGCTGTAGCAATTTATTCCACCTTTGTAATCGAGTCAGCAGTAGTGTCTTGCTTGGAACTCTTCTAGCATACTGCTCCTCCATTCAGGGTGAACACATAACCTGAATTAGACTTGCTATCATCGACATCGGACTAGAAGCTCGAGTTCGTGTAGCCCTCAACCCTGAGGCTACTGCCTCCATATACTAATAAAAGATCCTTAGTCCTTCTCAAGTACTTAAGGATACATTTTACTGTTTTTTAGTACTCCAAGCCTAGATCTGCTTAATACCTGCTTGTGACACTCAGAGCATGCGCTATATCAGGCCTGGTACATAGCATACATAATAGATCCTATCGCTGAGGCATATGGTATCATATCTATGTGTGCCCTTTCTTTAGGAGTCTTTGTGGATATACTCCTAGAAAGTGATATTCCATGTTTCAATGGTATGAGAACTCTCTTGGAATTTTCCATGCTAAACCTTTTGACAATGGTGTCTATGTACCTGGACTGGGACAAGCCAAGCATCCTCTTGGATCTATCTTTATAGATCTGTATCCCCAATATGCAGGATGCTTCCCCTAAGTCTTTCATGGAGAAGTGTCTAGATAGCCAAGCCTTTACTGTGGAGAGCATTCCTACATCATTCTCAATGATTAGGATGTCATCCACATACAATACCAAAAAGGTGATAGTGCTCCCACTTATCTTCCTGTACACACAAGGCTCATCTTCATTCGTAACGAAGTCATAAGATCTGATTGCCTCATCAAATCTTATGTTCCAACTTCGGGAAGCTTGCTTCAGTCCATAAATGGACCTAAGTAACCTGCACACCTTATCTGGGTTATTCCTGGACACGAATCCCTCAAGTTGTATCATATACACTTTCTTGAGGTTACCATTGAAGAATACGATTTTGACGTCCATCTGCCATATCTCATAATCATAGTGTGCTACAATAGACAATAGAATTCGAATGGATTTTAGCATAGCTACAGGTGAGAAAGTTTCGTCATAATCAACACCTTACCTTTGATAATACCCCTTAGCCACTAGCCTTGCTTTATAGGTCTCTACCTTTCCATCTACTTAAATCTTCTTTTTGAAGATTCACTTGCAGCCAATAGGTACAATACCCTCCGGTGCATCAACTAGGTTCCAAACCTTGTTGGAGTACATGGAATCCATTTCTAAATTCATGGCTTCTTGTCATTTCCCGGAGTATATACTCATAATAGCCTCCTCGTAGGTCTAAGGATCAATATCCTCAACATCCTCTCCTCTGATATGTCCCACATATTTCTCAGGAGGATGGGATACTCTACCGGACCTACGTAAAGTTGGAACTTGTGTGTTAAGTATCTGAATAGATTCTGGCTGTGGAATGGTGCTTGAGCTAGGTTCTTCAACCTCGCTCAACTCTATCATGCTCCCACTGTCTCCACCAAAAATATGTTCCTTCTCAAGGAACACTACTCTCTTGGCTACAAAGACCTTTTGGTCCTCAGGGTGATAAAAATAATACCCATAAGTTTCCTTGGAATATCCCACGAACTTGCACCGTTCCGACTTGTCAGGGTTGTCTCTTGACGTAGGCTTGATAGCCTCAAATCTTAACAACCTTAAGATCATGCTTCTTCTCATTCTATATCTCATATGGAGTAGACATTACTGACTTAGTTGGAATTCTGTTCAGAAGGTAAGCTACGGTCTTTAGGGCATATCCGCAGAATGAGATGGATAGGTCGACGAAACTCATCATGGAATGCACCATGTTTAATAGTGTGTAATTCCTCCTTTTTAATACACCATTAAGCTGCGGTGTATAAGGAGGTGTCCATTGGGATAAAATCTCATGATCTTTGAGGAATTAAGTGAACTCTGTACTCAAGTACTCACCTCCTCGATCTGATCGAAGGGTTTTAATACTCTTTCCTATCTGGTTCTCCACTTCATTCTTATATTCCTTGAATTTTTCAAAAGCCTCAGACTTGTACTTCATCAAGTACACATGTCTATATCTTAAGAAATCATCAGTGAAAGTAATGAAGTAGGAGTAACCACCTATGGCATGAGTCGACATGGGACCACATACACCATTATGTATGAGTTCCAGTAACCATGTGGCTCTCTCTCCAGTTCTACTAAATGGAGAGTTGGTCATCTTTCCTCGAAGGCAAGGTTCACAAGTCACATATGACTCATAGTCAAATGGATCTAGATATTCATTCTTCAGTAACTTTTGAATCCTTCCCTCATGGATGTGACCTAGCCTACAATGCCACAAATATGTATTGTTCACCTCTTCTTGTTTCCTCTTAGACTCACTTACACTCATGATATGTGGAGCTGTATATAGCATAAATATACCATTATGCAATGTTCCTCTCGTGATAATCTCATCATCTAATATTATTGAATAATCATTGTTCTCAAAAACTAATTTATATCCACTAATTGTCAAACATGAAATGAAAATAATATTTTTGATAATAGAAAGAACATAACAGCATGCATCTAATATAATAATAGCTCCACCAGGCATGTATAACGTGATCTTGCCAATAGCCACTGCAGCAATCTTTGCTCTATTGCCCATCTTAAGGTCCATCTCGCCTTTGTTCAATCTCCTAGGTCCTGCCAAAATCTGCAACGAATTGCAGATATGATAAGCACTCCCGGTATCCAATACTCATGTGTTATCATTAGATTCTAACAAATGGAGACTGATCATAAATATACCTGAAGCTTCTCCAAGCTTTTGTTTCACCTTTTCTGCAAGGTACTTTTTGCAGTTCCTCTTCCAGTGCCCATCTTTGCCGCAGTAAAAGCACTAGCCTTTGTCCTTTGTTGGATCTTTCTTGACAATCTTTGCCTTACCATTTTGCCCTTACCTTTGCCCTTGCCCTTACCTTTGCCCTTGCCCTTGCCCTTGTCAAGGGACTTCTCAACCTTTCTTTTATTTCTGGTCTCACCAGCATAGAGAACTAACTTCTCTTTCTTGATGGTGCTCTCTACTTCTCTCAATATATTGAGGAGCTCTGGGAGGGTCACCTTAAGTTTGTTCATATTAAAATTCATTATGAACTGAGAAAAGGAATCTGGTAGGGACTGAAGCACAAGATCCAGACATAGGTTATCCTCTATGACCATTCCTAGACCTGTGAGTTTCTCAATCCACTCAATCATCTTAAGGACATGATTCTGAACCGGTATCCCCTTAGTCATCCTGGCTTAGAAAATACTCTTTGATATCTCATATCGTTGAGTTCTTCCCTGTTCCTCAAACAGTTTACGGAGATGTAGGAGTATGGAATTAGCATCCATATTTTTATGTTGTCTTTGTAACTCAGTTGTCATAGAGGCCAACATATAACACTGAGCAACAGTGGAATAATCTATGTACTTCATATAACGAGCGATCTCATCCTTGCTTGCCCCTTCGTCGGGCATAGGGATCATTGTATCAAGGACGTACGTGATTTTCTCCGTCGTGAGAACGATTCTCAGATTGCGAAGCTAATCCGTATAATTTGGACCAGTGAGGCGATTGGCATCAAGTATGTCACGTAAAGGATTTGCAAACGATATTTTTCTGAAATTAAAGATGTAGCAGAAATAAATAACATGCAGACTTTGCAAAAATTAAACAGTTAAGATAATGACTTCTATCTTAATGTACTCCCACTAATTTTTCACGAGATACACAACATCCTCTGATATGTGAATCGAAGCCCCTAACGAATCTCTAGTGGGGATCGGGATCCAATCGACGTCTTAACGTAACCTCGAGGGACTCGACCAATCACGTTAAGCCCGTAAAGGTAGGCAACTCTTGCCAATTACAACTCCTTATGATTCCCGTCCTATTCGACCTCCAAACCATTATGGCCTTGAGGGACTCGATCAACCATGATGTTCGGTTAAGTCATCACCATCGTTATAAGATGAGTCTGATTTGATGATATACTCTCAAGGGACTCGACCAAGCATACCATGTCCTCAGGTCACCGGTGACATCTCTATATCGTAGATAAGATAGCGAAAACGCGATATAGGTGAGTCTCGAAAGACTCGACCAACTCAACCTACACCGGGAATCGATTCCTACCTATAACGATGAAAGGCCACGTTGGTCAATCTAATTACCTCATGTTTACCGACTTAATATTATTAATAGAGAGGATTTTTGATTTGATCTCCTAACATAATGTATCACACACATAATATTTAATATATATATATATATCTACATCGTATGTAAATATATATATCTAATAGGGGTATAACCAATCACACATCACATGAGCAATCACACCAGATGATCATGGACCACGTCATAATGTGATCAGGCCCGAGCAAGTACGCTCAATCACTCACATCAAGATCTATGTGTGCTTCGACACATCTCCATGCCCTGTGATCGTCCTTCTCGCTTTGTCGGTTCCGTCGGCATCTCAACGCATCTCCATGCGTCGGATCGTCCGTCTCGACCTCGTGGGTCCTGCTACCACTACACCTCTTCATGTAATTACAATATAATTACAGGCATGCAGGCCCGACAATAAATGAAAAAAATAGAGGTTCACAAACCCTAATAATAATAATCACATGTACACACATCACATCACAAATCCATGATTATCTATCCACATCATATATCACATATATATATTATTTTATAGAACTACTAGATAAATAATAATAGTTAATTAAACTATTTAATTAACATATATATATTTCTGAAAACAAGGATATTCAAAGAATTTTTTGAATTTCGAGGGGTATTTTGGTCATTATATCAAACGGGACAGAAATCAGAATTTCTAAAATTCCGAGGGGCAAAAATATCTTTTGTCCAGAAAACCATAATCCCTCTACTATGTTGCTGCATTGAAGCCATCGCCACCCTCCCGGCGGTGGCCACTACATGCGCGCTTTGCCGCTTGCCCGCAATAGCGCTTGCTCATGGCGAGCACCAAGTTTCCCCATGGCAGCGTTGTTGCCGTGGGTGCCACCCGCAGGGACCTCGCGGGCGTCGTTGCCCAGCAGCGCAGCCCGCCCATGAAGTGCCTCTCGCCGCGAGCTGCGGGGTAGCGCCCACAGCCGCTGCTGCCTCCATGGGTGTCTTTGCCCGCGCCTTGTAGGCAGGTAGCGGGCCGTTGGCACCGTTGTCGTTGCTTGCAGCAAAAGGCTCGCAAGCACCTTGCAAACATTGTTGTCTTGGCGCAGCAAGGGGGCAAGAACACTTGCTGCCCTTCCTCACCTTTTGCGCCAACGATTTTGACGACAAAAATTGTTCTAAATCACAACATATGTAGTTTAAGATTCGATCTTTGCACAAACAACTTGGCTCTAATACCATTGTTGGGAAATCTTATGGGGCAACATCTCATGCGCAGCGGAAGAACAAAAAAAATCATAGATTTTCCGTAGAAAGGTTCCGTCGTCATGCGAAGATCGATGCGTCAAAAATAAATCCACGAAAACTACATGTATAAAAGAAAATACCTAGAGGATCGTATATCCCTGAATCCCCACAGATCTGTAGGAAGGATGAAGGAGGTCAAGCATCCTCCTCTCTAGCAGTATCCACACAGTAGGGATTGTGACGATGCAACTCTCTGGGAAGAGGAGAACAGAAGGTGGCTACCAAAAGAACCCCCCCAGCCTATAGAGCTTTGGTTCCCTCCTATTTATAGAGGCCTCCTGTAAACCATAATGGATCTTGCCCTATTGGGTATTAGATCTTCATCCAATTACCCAATCCTCTTGGATTAATGGGTCTCTACACAATAATCTCTTATTAGCAATTATTAGATCTCATCTTATGATCCAATAATTCAGGGGCTTAATGGATATCCAATAAGATAGGGGCTCCGACGGATATCTCAAATCCGAACCTCTACTCGTCGCAATACCTATCATATGTGTGTGACCCTCTAGGCCCAATATCGAGCTGGCCGTGAGTCATACTTGTCAGAACTTCTTCTGAATTAGTGAATTATTATCTCTATAATTCACCCAACTCATCGACAGCGGACGTACTAGGCCACTACATCGCAGCCCTCAGACGATACAGAGGAATCCAATCCTTTGGGCCTATTTGTCCTCAGTTACCATGTATTTATAGTCTCTCATCCAACTAATATCCCAGAGACCCTATATCAGGTATGGTGTTGTCAGGCTCATACGGTCTCTCCTCGAGTCTTGCTCTTGTCGGATTCTCCCGGAGAACTCTTTCTCTCTCAATCTGAATAACCTTGGCCAAGGATTTGTTTGAGCAAGAATACATGAGATATTCCTCTCATGATACCGAGAGTGGATGATCCTCTATTGACACTCAATAGCCCTTGCAAGATTGGCTACCACTCCCAATAACCGATTGTACTAAATCTGGAACTTTCCAAACCTATAAATCCGGTATTAAAGAGTAGAGTACTCATACAGGACATCTTTGGTATCTCAAGTCTAAGAACCAGATACATTACTGGGACTACGAAATCGCTGTCTGATGTGAAGTATCAATAACCATCCAACATTCCGTTGGTGGATCAATCAGTGAACTATTCTCCAATGAGCACATGCACTGTACCCTTAGTGTCCCCACACAAGTAGCTATGAGACCAGCCACCTCCATCATATGGATAGATATACAGCGCACCAGTCTATCCGGTTATCTCGATGTCCCTCTCGAGTAACCTATGACTAGGATTATTTAGGATTTGTGTTTAAAAGTGAATCGGTCTCATTATCGTGATCTCATCACGATCCGATTGTCATTGCACAGATCCAAGGATATCACAATATATGCAACACGCAAGATAAAGTGATAAAATGCCTAATAATAAACAAAGAGAAAAAGTACATATCAAGTCACAAGTATCATCACTCATGTGATTGACTTGCAGGGCACGTATAACTAGCATAATCATTATACATACGTTTTGAAGAACAGATCATTGAATATTAGAAAAATTTTCAAAAATTACACGTCATAAATGTGCAGTTGGAACAGCGTGATCTAAGGAGGCAACAGATTGTTACAATATCGTGTAGGCAAAATGGGTTTCTCTTGTGGATTTATCAATGCTGCAATGTTATAAATATGCATAATTTCAATAAAAAAAGGGCAAAATCACACCCACAGCTAGCTATTCAGGTGAATATTATTATCAAACTAAAAGCAAAATAGAAACCAAAATCACAAGAAAAAAGACAAAAATATCCTGTCGTTGTCATCAAACATAGACATCCTAATAAGCATAACTTAAGTACATAGCATAACTATGGTGTTCGCAACTATTACTAAGCTTGTTTGGATGGAGCAGTAGGAAGTAGTGACCAACAGAACTGAACACGTACTAGAGCTTCCAAGATCAGGACAGCCTCCTTTCATACTGAGAATGAGATCGTATGGCTATTCTTCTTCGACCACAACGCTGATTTCACCCTTCTCCAGCATGTCATAAAAAGCTCTTGTTCTCCTCTGCTCATTCCAGTGGTGCATCTTCCACAGACCACCAGCGAACAGTCCCAGTGCGAGGCCAATTACAATCTCCTTGATAACACTAGGGCCTTTCAGGGTAGCATGAGCAATTTTACTAGAAGCCATCTGTTCTTTGGCAAAACACAACTGCCACAAACAACAAATTATAATTGTTTGGCAGAAAAGTTATACCACGTTGTTCATGATGCCTTATCATCATCCCATCTATGTCAAAAATTTAGAAGAAAGATGTATCCTAAAATAGTTGAAGAGTTAATAAAGCAAGGTAAGTATGCGAGAGAGGAACATATGTCAAGAGATAGCACACAAGGGAAGAAGTAAGCATTTGCAGTGGATTTCCATACGTTGTTGCTAAAACTGTCATAGAACAACAAAAAGAACTGAGAATTGGTGATACAATGGAGAAAAAGATAACAGTAGCTGGAAACAATAATAAAGGCGCAGAAGTAACATCTTATGAGCCTAATCTTCAAAGCTGAAAAGATTACCAAATCATAAACTTTTTTAGAAGGCCTTCACTAGTAACCGAAACACCCGCAACTCCCATCACCAAATTTGGCATCATAAATTAATTCTATTATCTATGACAGACAGCAAATGACAGGCAGAATGGCTAATGAGAGACTCTTTAAGCTTTGCCAAAAGACTCGTTAAGATGCAAAAGCATTATTGACTTGATCATTTCGACATAACCAAAATACATAAAGTAAACTGCAAACTTGTATTATGGTCCATGTAGCTTAGACTAATGCCTAGTTGCATTGCCAGTCTTAAAAATTCAGAGTAACTTGCCCCTTGTTTCTTCTCAAACTTCCTAGATTTCATATGAATCTAATCCTCAAATTTAGTCAAGCTACTCATGTGAAAAAAATTCCTTATCATCAAGAAAAAAATTTCAAATCCCTTTTCACTCAAACTCACAGCCTTGACCTTATAAAACCCAGAAACTATCCTTTATGGATAAATCTCCAGGATTATGACCCTTAAAAGGCTTTGTAAACTTCAATCATGTTTTTAAGTTGCAATTCTGGCTTCTTACTCGTCTTCACATCTCACTTGGATAACTTATGAGGAAGCTATTTAAAAGTTTGTTCTTGTATATTTCTGAGGTTCACAATTGTTGTCACACGAAAGAAACATACATCAAAAAACCCAAAAAGAAAAAAAACAATTCTCCACATAAAATCATTATCTCTATCATATTTAAAAGCTTAAACAGGTAGATATGGCAGAATCTATATTCTTATATTATTAATAATCCTCTTACATGTGAGTGGAAGATGGCTCAAACCCAAAACATGAAAATTAATCGAGGATCTTTGCTTATATAACGTGACCTAAAAAAATTTGAACTCGGGACCTTTCGTTTTGATTCACTGTCATTAGGTCTAACAGCTTATGCATGTATCTGAGACATACATTTGCAATCCGAATATTTGGTTATTCATTCATGTCATATAGCAACAGCATGATGTTGATCTCCCAACATCATTACTCATTACACCAATCGGAACTCAGCAACAACAACAGCACCGTTCAATCACCAACCAAAAAGATCATCCCATGACCTACGACTTGCACCTCTGACATACATCTCAACCAATGTGAGATAACAGAAGCAAAAGTCCCAATTGGCCAGCGCAACCCATTTCAGATCTTGAAACGACGAATCAAAAGAAACAGAATTGGGATATGTTAGTTCAAACAACTTTATACCGTGACTCAAGGGTGTGCGGTCGGGACTCCGAGGTTCCGGGATCGTCTCGGTAAGGTTCGGGCCGATCGATATCTCCTGCTCCAGCTGGGTCCCGATCGATCGTGCACGCCGAGTTCACCGGGAATGGTACCTGCACAAAGGCGAGTCGGAGGATGCTCCGCCCGACCCCTCCGACGCTCAAGTCAGCCTTTCTCTCCCCTACTTCCCACCTTCCCGAGCTCCTCTACTTAACCAGTTAAACCATAGAAAAGTTCAGAGAAGACCACCTGCCTTTCACCTTACTCCTTGGTAGCTTAAATACGCCGGGCGGTTGGCGCGTTTCTAGTTGCGTCTGAGGGTGGTATACGGACCTGACTTCGCAGGCTGGTACCGTGGTCAACTCCCGCACGGACCTGGGATGAGGCAGAGGAGGAGTGACGTCGGGCAGTCAATCTTAGCCGTAATTGAGCGCAGGAGGGGCAATAACGTCATCCAGATGTAATACTCAGGACCCGGTGTCGCGTCACATTTAATACCCATAACAAATACCCATAACACTACCCCACTCAAAAAGCCCCTCCTGCGGGACCAACCTCGCGGGCAGGAGGTGGTGTTTCGGGGGAACCCGGTCGCACGTAGGTGGCCGGCAGAGACCTCGGTCGGAGGTTTGGCTTGTCGTGACATAACTGACTGAACCGCCGTTCGGGGTGAGGGGTCGAGCCGCCGCTCAAGACCGAGAAAATCGATGGTCGAGCAGCCGCTCAAGACCATGAAAACCGAACCACCGTTCGGGATGAGGGGTCGAGCCGCCGCTCAAGACCATGAGAACCGAACCGCCGTTCGGGATGAGGGGCCGAGCCGCCGCTCAAGGCCCAGAAGACCGGTGGTCGAGCCGCCGCTCAAGACCATGAAAACCGAACCGCCGTTCGGGAAGAGGGGTCAAGCCACCGCTCAAGACCCAGAAGACCGATGGTCGAGCCGCCGCTCAAGACCATGAAAACCGAACCGCCTTTCGGGAAGAGGGGTCGAGCCACCGCTCAAGACCCAAAAGATCGATGGTCGAGCCGCCGCTCAAGACCATGAGAACCGAACCGCCATTCGGGAAGAGGGGTCGAGCTACCGCTCAAGACCCAAAAGACCGATGGTCGAGCCGCCGCTCAAGACCATGAGAACCGAACCGCCGTTCAGGATGAGGGGTTGAGCCACCGCTCAAGACCCAAAAGACCGGTGGTCGAGCCGCCGCTCAAGACCATGAGAACCGAATCGCCGTTCGGGATGAGGGGCCGAGCCACCGCTCAAGGCCCAAAAGACCGGTGGTCGAGCCGCCGCTCAAGACCCAGAAGACCGGTGGTCGAGCTGCCGCTCAAGACCATGAAAACCGAACCGCCATTCGGGAAGAGGGGTCGAGCCGCCGCTCAAGACCCAGAAGACTAGTGGTCGAGCCGCCGCTCAAGACCATGAAAACCGAACCACCGTTCGGGAAGAGGGGTCGAGCTGCCGCTCAAGACCCAGAAGACCGGTGGTCGAGCCGCCGCTCAAGACCATGAGAACCGAACCGCCGTTCGGGATGAGGGGTCGAGCCGCCACTCAAGACCTAGAAGACCGGTGGTGGAGCCGCCGCTCAAGACCATGAGAACTGAACCGCCGTTTGGGATGAGGGGTCGAGCCACCGCTCAAGGCCCAGAAGACCGGTGGTCGAGCCGCCGCTCAAGACCCAGAAGACCGGTGGTCGAGCCGCCGCTCAAGACCATGAAAACCAAACCGCCGTTCGGGATGAGGGGTCGAGCCGCCGCTCAAGACCCAGAAGACCGATGGTCGAGCCGCCGCTCAAGACCATGAGAACCGAACCGCCGTTCGGGATGAGGGGCCGAGCTGCCGCTCAAGGCCCAGAAGACCGGTGGTCGAGCCGCCGCTCAAGATCCAGAAGACCGATGGTCGAGCCGCCGCTCAAGACCATGAAAACCGAACTGCCATTCGGGAAGAGGGGTCGAGCCGCCGCTCAAGACCCAGAAGACTGGTGGTCGAGCCACCGCTCAAGACCATGAAAACCGAACCGCCGTTCGGGAAGAGGGGTCGAGACGCCGCTCAAGACCTAGAAGACCGGTGGTCGAGCCGCCGCTCAAGACCATGAAAACCGAACTGCCGTTCGGGAAGAGGGGTCGAGCCGCCGCTCAAGACCCAGAAGACCGATGGTCGAGCCGCCGCTCAAGACCATGAGAACCGAACCGCCGTTCGGGAAGAGGGGTCGAGTCACCACTCAAGACCCAGAAGACCGATGGTCGAGCTGCCGCTCAAGACCATGAGAACCGAACCGCCGTTAGGGAAGAGGGGTCGAGGGTCCCACGACCTTTGGGCCGTTTCGGAAATCGTTCGCACAAGCGCAGTCACAGGAATCGAGGGGTCACTGGCATGCCGGACAAGTTACCCGTCAGGATGATTTGACACGTCACGTTCCATTAATATCGCGTCGTCGTTTGGGCTGCCCGATGTGATGTGGTTGGGTGGTACATGCGGCGACATGCCGTTGCCCACTTCGGGAGATGAAAGGGTGACGCCTTTCTCTCTTTAAATAGCGCGCGTTGCGACACTTTACGACTTTTTATCAGTGGAGTGTTTTCTATCTCGAATCCTACCGTTTCCTTCCTTCAGGCTTTCTTCCTTGGCCTCGGGGTCCTTTGCCACCCCTCAGTCGACCCTATTCGCTGTAGGTCAGTGCAGAATGACTCCTTCTTCCACTTCTTCCTCCTCTAATTCTTCCTCTTCCTCCTCCTCCGTCACTACTCGTGTTGTTGCCTCTCCACCTTCTCCACCTTCCAACCGTTCCTCAGATAGGGAAGCTGCGCGTGCGCTGGAGGCCATAATGTGGCCGCACGATCAAGATTCCACCCTAGATGATTCTTCCGTAGGGATCCTCCGGAAGCGCTACAGCATCCCGGAGGACTACATCCTTGCGGCCCCCGAAGCGGGCCAACGGGCCTTCGACCCGGTCCCCAAGGGCTTCGCCCTGACTCTCGACGCCCTGGAGGCCGGTCTGCGTCTCCCCCTACACCCTATCATCGTGTCCTGTATATCTCTGTGGCGAATCTCGCCATCACAAATAACACCCAACTCTTGGCGGTATTTGGTGGCCTTCCTAGGGGAATGCCATTACGCCGATATCACCTCGACCCGCAACCTTTTCCTTTCGTGTTTTCGCCTCTTCAAGGGGTCGGGGGGATATTTCCTCGCTGCCCGGGCAGGGTTCCGCGTTAGCGGCGCCCCTACTAATAACAAGGGATGGAAGAGACGCTTCTTCTATGTCCGATGCGAAAAAGACTGGGGTTTCGAGGTTCGATGGTCCTCAAGGACCATTGACAACATGGCCCCGAAGCTTAACGCCGAAGAGCGTACACACCTGGACAGGCTGAGGGCAATCCTTCCCTCCTCTCAAGCCATCCATAATATGTCGGAGCAGTGGCTTGTGGAAGCGGGGCTTAGCCCGCGCTCTCGGGGTAGGTCATCGTTGTTCAACGCTTTTGGGGTTATGGCCATTTTCTCGTTCTGACTGGTCTTTTATTTCTCGCAGAAATGGTGAACTTACGATCATTCCATGGCGTGGGGGCTTCGGCGAGCCCGTCCTCGGCAACGGCGCCAACGGTGGCCAAACGGGTGGAGAAAAGTCATCCAGAGGTGGCCGAGGGAGAGCGGCCGAAGAAAAAACTGAAGGCAACGGGTAGTTCGAATCCCGAGGTGCCGGCAACTCATTCCGAAGGGCCGACCGAGGAACCGACCGACCGACCAGGAGCGCTCGACCCGACAGGGGGGGCTGGGCCGAGTCAGGGGGCGACCGGGAAGAGCCTTCGCCCGCCGACGGTGAGGGAATTATGCCGGCTCTCCCTGGGCAAAGGGGAGCCCTTCTTCGCTCGTGTAATGGGTGAGGTCCCCCCAGGGGCGGCGAGCGACCCTCTGGTCGCCCGCTGGGGCGGCCTGTCCCGAGGGGACAAAGTGTGGACTATGGGGGAACCCTCGGCTTCCTACCTTCGGGGGGCGCTTCATCCTGACGTTGCTCGGGACGTGTACACGCTCCCCTCGGAGGTACTCATTGCCAAGTCAGCCAAATCGGCGATGTGGGTAGGTATCCTCTCGGCTATACCTTTTTTGTTTTCTCTTTCCGTCGTTGTCTCACTATGTTCTTTTTTACAGAATCTTCACTATACCACCGCCTTGATCGACCGAGCACGTGACGCCGGTCGGATCATAGGCGGGCTCTGCTAGCGCAACTCCGAACTGCACCGGCAGCTAGAGGAAGTTCGTATGGGTTCTGGCCCGAGGCGGTCGCTGCTGCCGAGAAACGGGCGACCGATATGGACGCTGAGGTAGCTCGCCTGACCGCCGAGCTCGAGGCCGCGCGTCCTGCCTCGAACCCACCACCGTAAAACTATTGCGGATCGAGAGGCTGGAGAACCGTCTCCGCAAGAACGAGGCCTCCGATCTGGCCGCGAAGCTGGCTTCCAAGGAGGCCGAGGCAGCAGCTTCTCGGGAGGCACTTGCGGTGGAAGAACGCCGCCAACCAGAGAGGGATCGGGAGGCAATCAAGCGTTACAAGAAGTCAGAGGGCTTTCTCCTTGGCTTGGACTGGACGGGTAGGGTATCATACGAATACGGATACAAGGTCGCCCTAGCTCGATTTCGGGCATGCCCTCCGGGTTCCACTGTCGAGGAAGATCCCTTCACTTCTCGTCCCGAGGATCTGGGGGCCGGTATGCCCGAAGAGGTTCCTTTTGATGACAGCCTACTGGGGGCCGATTCTTAAGGGACGTCTTTGTTCTTTTTGTGGGGTTTTTACTTTTTTGGGTTATGTATTGCTTTTTCCCTTTCTAGGGATTTTGTACTTTGAAACTTTGGTAATACAATTCCAATTTCCGCAAGTTAACTTCAATAATCTGAATCCAATGCTAGCACTTCTGCTTGGTCTTCGCACTCGTTATAAAAAACTTTAAACAAAATATTTTTGAGGTTCTGGACGTTCCAGGTCCTTGGCACTTGCTATCCCGACATTGTTGCGAGTCGGAACGTGCCCGGTCGGACGAACTTAGTGACGCGGTAGGGGCCTTCCCATTTAGGTGCAAGTTTGCCCCTTGCGCGGGCGGGGTCACTTACCTCCGCCTTGCGCAATACCAGATCCCCCATCCCGAGAGGTCGAGGGCGAACCCTTCTGTTGTAGTTTTTTGCGATACTTCGATTGTAGGCTAAGATTTTTAGGTGTGCGTCGGTCCTGCGTTCTTCGAGCAGGTCCAGACCGGCCCGAACTCCCTGGGTTGACATCGGCTCCTCATAGGCTTCTACCCGGGGAGTCGGAATGACCAACTCGGCTGGCAGGACCGCTTCCGTGCCGAACGCCAGACTATATGGTGATTCGCCTGAAGCCATTTTCGGGGTGGTTCGCAAAGACCATAGGATACTCGGTAGCTCGTCGACCCAGCTTGATCGGGCTCTTAGAGTTCTTTTCCTAAGCCCATCGAGAATAGATCGGTTGGTCACCTCGGTGAGCCCGTTGGTCTGAGGGTGGGCCACAGAACTAAACCTCAACTGAATCCGATAATTCTCACAAAATTGCCTGAACTGAGCACTGGCAAACTAAGTACCGTTGTCGGTGACGATGACGTTGGGAAGGCCGAATCGGGTCACAATATTTCTCCATATGAACTGCTCGACCCGACCGGCCGTGATGGTCGCCAGCGGCTCGGCTTCCACCCACTTGGTGAAATAATCAATTCCCACGATGATGTATCTTCGCTGGCCGGACGCCGGGGGGAATGGTCCTAGGAGGTCCATTCCCCATTATACGAAGGGCCAGGCACAATCCATGGAAGTGAGCGGGACCGCGGGGTGCTGCAGGGCTCGGGCATGGCGCTGACATGCGTCGCACCGCCGCACGTAGGCCTTGGCATCTCGGTGCAACGTGGGTCAGTAATAGCCCTGACGCAGTATCTTGAAGGCCAAAGCCCGGCCTCCTATATGCTCCCCGCAGGTTCTGCCGTGGACCTCAGCGAGGACTACTTCCGCCTCTTCATGATCCAGGCATTGTAACAGGGGGCGAGAGAATGACCTTATGTAGAGTTGATTGTCGATTTCGCAGTACCACGCCTGGGTTCGGCGAAGCCGACGCGCCTTGACGTCGTCCGCCGGAAGGATGCCCTCGCGCTTATATCTCTGCATCTCCTGTATCCATGTGAGCGGAGGTACCGGGACTCCGGGCTCCCCTATCCTCATAGTAGCTATCGACCGGTGTGCAAGCTCCTCAACTTCGGGATGCTCCCCGTGTTCGGCCCCCGAGGCTAACTTTGTGAGCTGGTCCGCCCACTCGTTCTGGGACCTAAGGATTCTAGATAGAGTGAAGTGAGAGAAGTTAGTGGTCTGGGCCTTTACCTCCATTAGGTATTTCGACATGGTTGGGTCCCGGGCCCAATATTCTCTGCCAATTTGTTCAGCAACCAGTTGGGAGTCCGTGAGGACGTGGACTACTCCCAGCTGCATCTCGGCCGCCAGGCGAAGGCCTGCTAAGAGGGCTTCGTACTCCGCCTCGTTGTTTGTGGCCTCGAAGCCGAAGCGGAGAGAACGCTCAAAAGAGCGTCCCTCGGGGTCTTCCAAGATAAGTCCGGCTCCGGCACCCCTTGAGCCAGATGACCCGTAAACGTGCAGGACCCAGTCTTGGTGAACTTGCTCCGCGCCTTCCGTCGCCGGTTGGGTTAACTCTGAGATGAAATCGGCCAGGGCCTGTGCTTTGATGGCCGTCCTTGGTTTGTAGTGGAGATCAAATTCGGATAGCTCCACTGACCATTTGAGGAGGCGCCCTACCACGTCAAATTTAGAAAAAACTTGACGCAGTGGTTGGTCAGTCGTTACCTCGATTGTATGGGCCTGGAAATAGGGGCGTAGCTTCTGAGCTGCCAAGATGAGCGCTAATGCCAACCTTTCAATGGGTGGGTAGCGCTGTTCCGGCCCTCGCAGGACATGGCTGATGTAATAAACCGGGTGCTATTTTTCGGTGGCCTCTTTTACCAGCACAGAGCTCACTGCGTGTTGAGACGCTGCCAGGTAGAGGCAAAGTTTCTCTGGCATAGACACCGAGGTAAGGCGTGGGAGTGCGGCTAGGTGCTGCTTTAGGCGCGCGAAGGCTTCCTCGCATTCTGCCGTCCACCGAAAGTTCTTCGGATCTTTCAAGACTTGGAAGAAGGGAAGACACTTGTCTCCCGATCGGGACAAGAATCGAGATAGAGCCGCAATCCTCCCGTTGAGACATTGGAGCTCCTTCACCGTTCTGGGGGCTCTCATGTTGATGATTGCTTGGATCTTTTTCGGGTTAGCATCAATTCCCCTCTCGTGTATGATGAATCCAAGGAACTTTCCTGATGTTACACTGAAAATGCATTTAGCCGGATTAAGGCGCATTCCGTATCCCCTTAGTGTAGCGAAGGTCTCCCTCAGATCGTCAAGGTGGGAGGCTCCAGATCGACTTTTCACGATCATGTCGTTAACGTAGACTTCTATGTTTCGTCCTATCTGCCGGGCAAATATCCGATTTATCGTTCTTTGGTAAGTGGCCCCCGCATTCTTTAATCCGAACGGCATGACCTTGTAAAAATAAGCTCCCTGGGGGGTGTGGAAGGCTGTGTTGCTGATCCTCGGGTACCATCCGAATCTGATTATAACTGGCGAAGGCATCCATGAAGGAGAAGCGGGCATGCCCCGCGGTTAAGTCGACCAGCTGGTCGATCCTAGGCAAGGGGAAGCAATCCTTCGGGCAAGCGCGATTAAGATCAGTGTAGTCGACACACATCCTCCAGCTTCCATTAGGCTTCTTTATGAGAACTACATTGGATAGCTATTGGGGGTATCTGACTTCCCCAATGAAGTTGGAAGCTAAGAGTTTATCCACCTCCATCTACACAGCTTGTTGCTGCTCGGGGGCCTGAGCCCGGGGTCTTTGTCTTACCGGGCGAGCGGTCGGGGAAATGCACAGGTGGTGTTGAGAGACTTTCGGGTCGATCCCCGGGAGGTCGGCCACTGTCCACGCAAAGACGTCGGCATTTTCCTGGAGGAGGCTGATGAGTTGAGCCTACTCCTGCCCACCGAGGTCCGAACCGATCCCGACCGTTTGGTCGGGACGATTGTCCCGCAGAGAAATATTGATCGCAGGCGTCGTCGGCTCGGGACACTATGTCGGCTGTTGAGGCCCGCGCGGGTCTTCGAGGGGCTGTTCCGGCCTCTTTCTCTTGCCTAAGGAGATCGTCGTCAAGTAGCACCGTCTGGATTCATGAGGGTCTCCCCGGACTTCCCCGACTCTTGCACTGGTCGGGAATTTCAGGGTCCGGTGATATGTAGAGATAACCGCTCTTATCTTGTTGAGGGTGGGCCGGCCCAGGATGGCGTTGTAGGCGGTGGGGAGATCGACCACCAGAAAGGTCACCAACACTGTTTTGGTCTTCGGAGAGTCACCGAGAGTTAAAGGCAGGATAACCGCGCCTCGCGGCGAGATCGAGTCGCCGGTGAACTCGGTGAGCGCCGAGTGTAGGGGCTTCAGGGCCTCCTTCGGTAGTCCCAACTTTGAGAAAGCGTCGAAATAAAGGATGTCAGCCGAGCTCCCTGTGTCGACCATGATCCTTCTAACTTGCGCATTGGCTATTCGGGCCGATACCACCAGCGCGTCATCATGCTCCGGACGCCCCAGGTCCTCCGAGGGGAAAGTGACTTCTGGCTCGGAGGGAGGATGGTGTTCCCCAGTTGTGATGGTGTGGGCGTAAGCTTTCCGTCCCGAGGTGCTATCCCCTCCAGAGGTGGGTCCCCCAATGATTACATCAATGTGTTGCTCGACCGAGCCTTCGGGGCACAAGGAGGGTTCCCGCGGGCGTTGGAGGTATTGGTCTAGGTGTCCCCTCCGTATCAGCTCCTCAATTTGCCACTTCAGCTCATAACATTGCTCCGTGTCGTGCCCATTCTGCCGATGGAAGCGGCAGTAGCGGGTACGATCGGTCAGCTCTCGCCGGCTCTTCATCGGGCGGGGAGGCTTGAGCATCCCCCGCTCCTTTATCTGGAGAAATATTTGCGTCCGAGACGTATTCAAGGGGGGCGGAGCCCAGACGCTGGTGGTCGGAGCGCCCGCTGGCGCCCGGCTGCGAGATCGCCGCTGACGCTGCCGTTCCCTTCGGCCGGTGCCGGCGCCCCCTTTGTCGTTCTTTCTTTCTTCCTGACATCCAGGCCTCGGCCGTCACATACTGGTTTGCCCGCTGAAACATTTCCGCGATGGAAACGGGGGGTCGCTCCACCAAAGACCAACAAAACCTCAAGGGTCGCAGCCCTATCATGAACGCCTGCATCAACAGTGAAGGGTGGGCGTCAGATAACCCTCGTATCTCCATGGTAAACTGACGTACGAAGTTGGAGGGAGGTTCGTCCTCCTTTTGCTTCAATCCCAGGAGGAGCACGATAGAAGGTTTCGGACGCGCGAATGCCAGGAAGTGTAGCTCGAAATCCTTGGTGAGCTGTTCGAAAGACGTTATCGTCCTGCTTTTTAAAGTGCTGTACCAGGCACGGGCGGGCCCTTTCAGCGTGGTGGGGAACGCTCGGCACATCAAGGCGTCTGAGGTTCCATATAGGGCCATCTGAGCTCGAAAGGCAGCAACATGATCTGCTGGATCACTGGCTCCATCATAAAGGTCGATGGAGGGGAGGCGGAAATTCAGGGGCACCGGGTACTCTCGTATGTCGCTGGTGAACGGGGACTCCCAGTAAGGCTCCTCCCTCTGCTCCTCCTTTGACTTCCGGACGTCCCTTTGCACCTCATCCAGGCGCTGGGAAATAGAGCGGAGCTGGGCTCGGAATAAATCCGTCGAATCCGAGGATACCGCCTCGGGCTCGGGCGGGATACCCAGGTTTTCGAGAACCCGGGTTCCGTCCAGGACCGGGTGGGACGCAGGTGAAGACGGTGCCGTGGGGGGTGCCTCATGAGCCTGTGGGGAGGGACCGGGTCTCTGGTGGTCCGGCCCTCCCGTTCCCCGAGGAAGATGAGGGACGATGGCCTGGACGACATTTGCTAATGCCCGGACCTGCTGGGATAGGTCTTGAAAGGCCTCCGCGGTGACGGGGGGAGGGAGCGGAGGAACCCCGTCTGGTGGGTGGAGTCCAGGGTCGTTGAACAAACTCCAGTAGCATTCCGAAGTCGAAGCGGGATCATCCCTCCAAGCTCTGGTGGGAAGGGGGGCTTCCGCTGAAGTTCCTCCCGGATGCAGCCTCTCGTCCATGTGCCGTTCGGGGCTAAGCAGGTGATCTTTCGACGGGCCCTCCTTCTAGCGCCAATCTGTTAGTTCAAACAACTTTATACCGTGACCCAGGGGTGTGCGGTCGGGACTCCGAGGTTCCGGAGTCGTCTCGGTAAGGTTCGGGCTGGTCGATATCTCCTGCTCCAGCTGGGTCCCGATCGGTCGTGCACGCCGAGTTCACCGGGAATGGTACCTGCACAAAGGCGGGTCGGAGGATGCTCCGCCCGATCCCTCCGACGCTCAAGTCAGCCTTTCTCTCCCCTACTTCCCACCTTCCCGAGCTCCTCTACTTAACCAGTTAAACCATAGAAAAGCTCAGAGAAGACCACCTACCTTTCACCTTACTCCTTGGTAGCTTAAATACGCCGAGCGGTTGGCGCGTTTCTGGTTGCGTCTGAGGGTGGTATACGGACCTGGCTTCGCAGGCTGGTACCGTGGTCAACTCCTGCACGGACCTGGGACGAGGCAGAGGAGGAGTGACGTCGGACGATCAATCTTAGCCGTAATTGAACGCAGGAGGGGCAATGACGTCATCCAGATGTAATACTTAGGACCCGATGTCGCGTCACATTTAATACCCATAACAAATACCCATAACAAGATCAATTAAAGAAAACCGAATCGGAGAAACAAACAACAAGAGAAAGGGCGGAAGAAGAACCTCGGAAGGAGATCGATGTTGGCTTCGTCTTACCTGTGACTGGTCTCCGCACGGCGGGGCGACGTCGACCGAGATTGCTGGAGGTGCACTCCACTGTGGGTACAAGAAACAGAAAGGGGCAGATACGATACGTTACGAAACCCGATACGATCGTTTTTAACAGTTCTGCATCACGTTACGATGGATGACGGGGAATTAGAATAGAACTTAATTGAGATGCATGCAACTCTGTTATTGATGTTTGACAATTTTAGGTTCATCATCAACCATCGTTGTTTGTTACTCTACGATGGACATGTACGATTTTTCTACTAAATTTTTTGATTGATATGAGATTTAATATAATTTTATCAAACTTTGATTAATATGAGATTAAATATAATTATATTTATACTCATCGATAAACTTTTAACTCGATATATATTAAATCATAATGATTGTGATTTAAACTTGTAACTTCTATGAACAATAATTTTTATTTTAAAATTTCTCTTTCAAAATATTATTGAAAAGTCTTTTAAGCTCTGAAATATCTTTAAATACTTATGAAACATGAAGAAATTAAGCATCAAACATCTCAAACAAATTGTCTTAATAAATATTATCATATTAGAAAATTTTAGATTTTACAAATTTATACATATCCAATGTATAGCTCATTGATGATAAATTTACCTTCATCTAGATATCGAGCCAAAGCATTAAAGTTGAAATTATTTTCTTTTATAACTCTCTCCTCCAAAAGGTTTTCATAAAAATCTAGATTAAAATCCAACATCATGTGTTTCGTATATATTATGATACGTATATTGTCCAACTTCTTTTGTTATTCAGTTCATTCTTATTCAAATATCTTATAACTATCTTGATGATCATCTGTTTATAAATGTCTTATTCAAATCAAAATTATAAATTTAAAGTTGTGTGAAAGTAGAACATTCGATTTGGTCTTGTATCTCATGTCTACTTTCCCATATCAAAAGAAGCTTGAGATTTAAAATTATGCAGTAGTAGATCTTTCAATTTAGTCTAGTATCTCATGACTTTTTTCCAAATTAAGGTTAAAAGTTTGAAATTATAAGGAAGTATACGCTTCGATGTTAACTTATGTTTCATGAATACTTTCCAAAACACTATTTTTGATTTGATCATTGTTGTATTTGATTGAAACTCTTCGTCTCGTCTCATCTAGAATATTAAATATTATAATTAAAAAAAATCATCTAACCTAATATTAGTATTATAATGATATTGAGAATATATAATAGTAAATAAATATAAATAAAGCAAATATGTAGTCATATAATATTAAATATTATTTCAAAATAATAGCATCAAATATATAACAACTAATACAATAGTAAAAAAATTATATTATAAGCTCCCTTGCGATAATGATCGATATCAGCATTATATGCTCATACATCACTTCGAGAGTTTTTAGATGTTCTCCGCTGCAAAGTCACTCAATTCTCACAAAAAAAAAAACTTTGTAAGACTGATTCTTCAACTTATAAGGAATAGAAAATTAGTGGATCAAGTTGGTAAAAAATCCTAAATAATACATCAAACCATGACTTCTGTGAATGTTAGATCGATAACATCAACCACTGCACGGCTTGCTCGGAGATAAAACTTTACCTCGACAAACAAGTTGCTTGGTCATGGGGAAGATGAGTTCCATGATCACCACGCCAGGAATTCAGGCTTCGACAATTTGTGTTATCCAACGAATGCTTTGACAACATAGCAAGGGGTTTGATGACATAGTTGCACTCAGTGATGCAGTTCAATCATGAGGAAGATGACTTCTACAACTACCACACCAAGAATTTAGCCTTCGGTAATCAGCGTTATCATAGCGAAGGATTTGGCAATGAAGCAAGGTTGATGCCTTCTACGAACGCTCCGTGAACACAATGAAAAAGCATTCCATGAACGTGGAGAAGCCTTACATGTCGATGCAGCGAACAAGAAAGGGGATGCAACAAAGGACTCGGTGAGGCGATGCAGCAAATGATTTGATGATCCACCAACAAAGCCATACAAGAATGCTTCAGTGATGTAGTCTTCCCACTACAAACTGCTCGTAATAGGGAAAAGGATTTCAACAAACTACCCTCAGTGATATCCAAACAATCACAAATGGGAAACTCTCATATTTTACTAAAGATTAAGCACGGAGTAATTTGGGGAACAAAGGGATAAGGTTAACTAAGATTTTGTTGAACCCGACTAATTAGTTCATATAAAAATTGATTCATATATTCTGACTGATTTCAGAAGTTATTTAAGCAATAGTTTTAAGGGTATTTTTATTCAAACGGAAAAAAACACCTTACGTAAAAGCGAAAAATTATCGATAAAATATTATTTTTCGACAAATTTTCCTACATTTATCATCTTCTAATTACAATATGCCAAAATATTTAATAATAATTATCGTATAATAATAATAATAATGTAAAATTGTGTGATTTGGTTGATGGTTAGTAGAGTGATGTAGGGGATCAGATGTCCGTACCCAACTCTTCTACCCGATTAGTTCTCCTGCCAGATGACCCGTCCGATTCGCGGGGCCCGTATGGGACTTCTTCGTGAGTGACGTTGGGGGCGATATCCTCGGGTCAGACGCTTGGTACGCGAAAACCTGTTGCTTTTTGTAGATTCCAATGCATGATCACAGCCCCACTTTTAGCAACCTGGACCAACCAAAACCTGCTTCTTTTGGCGCTATATGAAACGCCTACCAACCCCCCTTCTCGTTCCTCCTCGGAGTGCGGTCGTGTCAATCCCATGGCGGAATCCACAACCAGCAGAGGCGGCCGCTCGTCGAGGAACGCCGTCCTCCTCCTCCTCCTCCTCGTCTCCGCTATCCCCCTCGCCATCATCGTCTCCCTGGAGAGCTCCGCCGCGGGGTTCACTTACCAAACCCGCGACTGGTTCCGGGAGTGCGCCAAGTGGGACCCCGATGGCCTCCGCTTCCTCGCGTCCACCTTCCTAGGTGGTGGCGTTGTCCAGATCCCCGCAGGTGACGCCGCCTCCGGCGCCCTGGTGGAGCGGGCGGCAGTTTCCGACCCCGACGTCGCGGGGAACGCGTCGCTGGGGATCGCGGTCGACCGAAGTCGGGGCAGGTTGCTGGTGGTGTACGCCGATCTGTGGGGGTTCCGCTCGTCCGCCGTCGCCGCCTACGACCTCGGCTCGTGGGCGCGCCTCTTCCTCACCCGGCTCAGTGGACCAGGTTTTTCCAGATCCCCATCACTTTTTGACTGTGAAACATCGGACACATAATGATTCCGTTGGTTCTTTATGATTGATGGATTTATCCGACCAGCACATTTATTGTTGGTGTGCTCGTAACGTAGGATGACCGGGCATCACCTGTTATGTCACGGTTCTATCGAGTCGCTTGAGACCTGATCAGTGTTCAGTAATACCCATGGCCATTGGTAAATCCATTTACCATTGGCAGCAGTCGCAGCAATTTGCACTTGATATTGATACGATGGTATGCACAATATTATAAATTAGGCATAGTAGATATCATATAAGCAATTTTAACCATGTAACCAGCATAAGTATTGAAGAATTAAAATCGGTTGCAAGATTAGCAGCTGGTTTTTAGATGGGAGTGGATTCATCTGATTTCGAAACCTAGGAATGGTAGAGGCCGGCTGTAGCTAATTTAACCGGCAAAGATTTTGATAGTTTATCGTAAGAATCTGAACTTAAATTTCATCTTTATTACTTATCTTTTGATTTATTTAGAAATTGATCGATTTAATGTCATGAGTTGGACTGAGATCATGATAGATAAATTTATTTGTGTAAAATATGTTTCTTTTCACGTGTATCTATAAATCGATACATGTGTCAAACTGCAATTTCAGATAGTTGATGTTGTTTGATGTCTACTGTCATTGTGAAAGTTAAATTATTTATGTTTCCAAAATATTTAGAAGTAAGTCCATCTTGCATATCCATGAAGTTGCGTACACCGTAAATAAAGTATTTTCAACGTAATATATACAGTTAACCTTATCTTTGAGGTATTTCCCAATTATTAAAACCATTTTATTTTCTCTGAGAAACATGCCTGATCTCATTCTTTCTGTCCTTGACTTTAAACTATAGATCTGTAGCCTTGTAATTATTAGTCTGAAACATGTGCACATATCAATGTGCTGCTTATTCTGAACACATATTTGTAAATTAACTAAAATTTAGCTTTGAGGTAGTTCTAATTGCTTTTGATTCCTTTTTTCGTTTGAACAAAAAGGTGCCTCTTGACTCTTTTTTATTTCATGATATGTGGATAGAAGCAAGCTGACTAAATGCACCTAAATTGGACAGAGTGAGCATATTAGTTTTTGTACTGTTGCACTATGTCTTCACCACCCTCACTTTAATTTTTGAAATGAATGATTAAGAAATGACCTATACATTGCTCAAAGTTCAAAACCTAAAATCCAAGAAATGCTGAATCTGGTAATTGCCGATGCTAGGATATGTGAACATGTAAGAACAAAAGAAAATGGAAGCAATGGGTACACAGAACAATAAGACGTGGAAGTCATGTTGTTCACTTACGAAGGAGTGGCATCTACTAGCATGCAGGAGATGGGGCTCCGGTATCCAAAACAAAATTACATGTTGATGAAGGAACTGTGTCCATAAGATATGGAGATTACAAGCATTACAAATGCTAAGATTATCCTTTCAGATTTACTTCAAGCTAAAACCTCTATGACATCTAATTCCTGATGATTAGGTGATTATTTACCTCCCATGACCTCAAGCTTAGAAAAACCCCTTCTTGTCAAGAGGAAGTACAGAGTTTAACTTCATCTTGTGTGAAATATTCCAGGAGGCATCTCTTATGAAAAATGTAGGTTTACAGCTCCAACATTGAGGCAATCTTATTGTGTTAATAACTAATTCTGGAATCACCAAGTTGGAAATTGAAGTGAAGAGTAACCACATCAGGACATTAGCCTTTGAGAACATCTTTCTAATGTAACCCGGATCTAATGAAGTTCTCCACTGAAAGAATGGCAGATCTGAAGATGGTAATGTCATGAATACATGAAACAGAGCCGATCTTAAGTCAATTCAGGTGTAGGTTCCATCAGTAAGGCCTAGCACTTATGATAGAATTGCTCGACATTGAAAATTCTCTTGATAAGAGACTTTTTATTCGCATGTTTGTATCATATTGAGGCCTATAAGTTCAAATAAAACTTGGACAATGTACAGCATGTACAGATAAACTAGAATCCATGTCAACCTAGGTATTGGGTGTTTATCCAGTTTTCTATCCAAACGTACGGTCGGTCAAGTAAAGTTACCTGGTAACATTATATGCTAGAATCCAAACTGTAGAGATCTAACATATTTTTCATGTAAAATTCTGATTTCAGAGTAATCATCTGTTGACCATGGTTCTGTATGTTGTAGGAGATGGAGCTTCATTTGCTGATGATGTAGCAATAGATGAGGACGGGAACGCATATATTACTGACGCAAAGGCAAACAAAATATGGAAGGTGGGGTTGAATGGTGAATTGGTATCCACTATTAGAAGCAACATTTTCATCCAGAGGAAGGAATGGTACTATAACTTTGTTGGTCTGAACGGTATCGTGCACCATCCTGATGGCTATCTGCTGGTCATTCACACTGCTAGCGGTCATCTCTTCAAGGTTAAGACGGCGAATGAAGAAGTCGCAGTGGTTAGAGTTCGAGGGTCATTGCTGATGGGGGATGGTATGGAGTTGGTTTCACCAACTAAGTTGGTCATCGCTGGTACACCCTCTGCAAGGTTGGTCGAAAGCTTTGATGGTTGGGAGACGGCCAATGTGACAGGGTGGTACATTGGACCCGTGCACCGAATTGCCTCATCAGCTACTGTCAAGGATGGAAGGGTATATCTTAACCATATCGTAGGAGCAGGAATGACAAGGAGGACTCATGTCATCGCTGAGGCAATTTTCTAACCTCATCAGCTACTGCTTCAATCCTTCGCGAGGAAGCGCTTGTTAGAGCCATGTTGTTGTGGTGTTACACCCCAAACCTGTGATGATTACGTTGGGAAAGAACATACAAACACTCGTTCTGTCACCACAGAGAACTTCCATCACCTAATCCGGGAGTTACTTGGTCAGATTGGATGAACTTTATGTTATCATATGACTCATGTTGTTTTCTTGCTTCGTTCAGGGTCCATGGTATGTGCTTTTGAATTGGTAGAACTTAACCGGAGTCCTTCACGTTATAGCACAAGGCATTCATGCTTAAACATACTGGTTTGTCCTTTTTGACCAATTCGTCATTGTTTCATGAGGCAAATGATGTTGATGTCGTAATCTTATTGTTGACCTAATTGTGAGCTCACTAGATGCGGCATGGTTGTCTCTACTGATTAATTAATTGTTTGTCGTCCATATTTATTGAGGTCGTGCTTTCTGGCCACCAGAATCCGTCCGACGTTCCCATCTGACATCAATTGAATTGATTTGCTGGTGAAGGATCGGTAGAGATTCCTGCATCATTCATTTCTCCTGCTACTCTTTATTTAATTTCTGACTGTGTTGATGCATCCACAGAAAGCTTTTCGTTACATCATTGCTGCTTCTAAGTAGTTGTGCAGGACACAAAAATGCTCTTAAATCGCAATCATCGTCGTGATCTAAATATCACTTTCAAATTAATTTGCGAATGAGTAGATACTACCAAAGAAAACAGCGAACATAATAACAATAATTATTATTATGAGACATGCTCTTGTTTGATCCAACCTTCTAATGATCATCGTCAGGTGTGGAAGGGTCAACATTTGTCATCCAAGCAGTAAATAACAATTTTGACCGTTTAATCGAATACTATTCAAACAAGCAAGCAAGCCGCGAATGGCACGTACACCATGTCATTTCCATTTTTAGCATGTTCTATGCGTGGAATTGTCACCCGCCACCCGACGGTAACCGAACCCTCCCGCCTCCAACGGCCTGCCGTTCCCCTATCAACGCTCCTCCCCTTCTCCTTCCCCCGAAGAAAAGAACAGAGGCGACAGCGCAAAGGACATCAACAGAGCGAAAGCAGAGAAAGAACACCAACTGTTCTCTGTTCTCCTCTGTTGCCCTCTTCCTCCCCTCGACGCTCTTCGCACCACCATGGATTGATGATCCGTTCCAATAGCAGCAGGAAATGGCGAAAGATTCTCTTCTCATCTCCCTCCTCTTCCTCCTCTTCTCGTCCTTTGCCTCGCAGGCCGCCTACCTCCCCTCAGATTCGATCCTCCTCAACTGTGGATCTTCCTCGGAGGCCACCGACGCCGACGGCCGCAAATGGCTGGCGGATTCCACCTCCAAGTCCAGCCTCTCCTCCAAGAACTCCGCCCCGGCCACCGCCCTCTACCAGGACCCGGCGCTCCCGTCCACCGTCCCCTACATGTCCGCACGGGTCTTCAACTCGGAATCCACCTACAAGTTCGCCGTTAACGGGTCCGAGCGCCACTGGGTGCGCCTCCACTTCTACCCGTCCGCCTACAACGGCCTCCCCCCGGAGAACTCCTTCTTCTCCGTCTCGACTTCCGACGGCATCACCCTCCTCAAGAACTTTAGCGCGTACGTCACCGCCAAGGCCCTCACGCAGGCGTACATCGTCAAGGAATTCTCCGTCCTGCCGACCTCCGCCGGAAGCATAAGCCTCACCTTCACGCCGTCGGCCGACCACAACAGTTCCTACGCTTTCGTCAACGGCATCGAGATCGTGTCGATGCCGGATATCTACAGCGAGCCGGCGGGGCTGGTGGGCTTCTCGGATCAGACCGTCGAGGTTGGCGGCTCTGCGTTGCTGACGATGTACAGGCTCAACGTGGGAGGGCAGTACTTGCCGGCGAGCAACGATTCCGGCCTCAGCCGGACTTGGTACGACGACTCCCCCTACCTCTACGGTGCTGGCTTCGGCATCACCTCCTCGGCCAGCAACAAGCTCAAGATAAGCGACCCGGAGGGGACGGCGGAGTACGCCGCCCCCACCGACGTCTACCGCACGGCGAGGTCGATGGGCCCTGATCCCAAGGTCAACATGAACTACAACCTCACCTGGATCTTCCAAGTCGACGCCAACTTCACCTACGTCGTCAGGCTCCATTTCTGCGAGCTGCAGATGACCAAGGTCAACCAGAGAGTCTTCGACATCTTTGTCAACAACCAGACCGCGCAGGCTCAGGCGGACGTCATCGCGTGGGCTTCTTCCAAGGCCGTGCCGGTGTACAAGGACTACGCGGTGTACGTCGCCGATGGCCCCGGCGACGAGGAGCTCTGGGTGGCCCTGCATCCTTCGGCGGCGGCGAAGCCCGAGTACTACGACTCGGTGCTGAACGGGTTGGAGATCTTTAAGCTCAATGACAGTGCGGGGAACTTGGCAGGACCCAACCCCGAGCCTTCTTCCATGCTCGCCGAAGATGAGTCGGAGGAGGCGCAACGAAGCTTCTCGTCCGAGTCGAGCAGCAACGTGCACATAATAGGCAGCGCGGCGGGCGGAGTTGCTGCTGCCAGCGTCGTCTTTGCCATCTGCGTCGTGGTGTATCAGCGCAAGAAGAGGGTGGGCGGCAACGACTCGAGCGGCGGCTCGGGCTGGTTGCCCCTGTACGGCGGTACGTCAACCAGCAGCTCCACCATCTCCGGCAAGAGCTCCGGGAGCAGCCACCTGTCGAACCTGGCGGCGATGTGCCGCCACTTCTCCTTCGCGGAGATCAAGAAGGCGACGAAGAACTTCGACGAGTCGCTGGTCATCGGCGTGGGAGGGTTCGGGAAGGTGTACAAAGGCGTCGTCGACGAGGGGACCAAGGTGGCGATCAAGAGGTCTAACCCGTCGTCGGAGCAGGGCGTGAACGAGTTCCAGACCGAGATCGAGATGCTGTCGAAGCTGAGGCACAAGCATCTGGTCTCCCTCATCGGCTGCTGCGAAGAGAACGGCGAGATGATCCTGGTGTACGACTACATGGCGCACGGCACGCTCAGGGAGCACCTCTACAAGAGCGGCAAGCCACCATTGTCGTGGAAACAGAGGCTGGAGATCTGCATCGGAGCGGCGAGGGGACTGCACTACCTCCACACCGGCGCCAAGTACACCATAATACACAGGGACGTCAAGACCACCAACATCCTGGTCGACGAGAACTGGGTGGCCAAGGTGTCCGACTTCGGGCTGTCGAAGACCGGCCCCATGGTGAACCAAACCCACGTGAGCACCATGGTCAAGGGCAGCTTCGGCTACCTCGACCCGGAGTACTTTCGGCGACAGCAGCTGACGGAGAAGTCCGACGTCTACTCCTTCGGGGTCGTCCTGTTCGAGGTGCTGTGCGCCCGGCCGGCGCTGAACCCGAACCTTCCGAGGGAGCAGGTGAGTCTCGCCGACTGGGCGCTGCACTGCCAGAAGAAGGCGGTGCTCGCCGACATCGTCGACCCGCTTCTGGAGGGAAAGATCGGGGCCGAGTGCTTGAAGAAGTTCGCAGAGACGGCGGAGAAGTGCCTCCTGGATCACGGGGTCGACCGGCCATCCATGGGCGACGTGCTATGGAACCTCGAGTTCGCGCTGCAGCTGCAGGAAAGCTTCGAAAGCGGGAAGCCGGTGACGGAGGAGACGACGGAGAGGCCTGTGGCGGCCGGCAACGGAAGCGTCGGCGGCGGGAGTGAGTTGAGCGAGGAGTCGGACAACAGTGCGGTGTTCTCTCAGCTCATCAACCCGGTGGGGAGATGAAGTCTCCGTCGAGCTATAACCGCCGGTGATTGATTGGGGAAGGACGGGGAGAAATCAAGGCGGTCTGCTGCCTTATTTAGACTACTACTTTTTCTGCCTCTATATTCCTTCGGGTCAATCACTGGACGCTATGCGATTTGCTATGAGGAGTAGAAACTTCAAGCGCGGATCTGTCCTTCGTCAAATTATTTCATCTACCGAATTGCATTATTGTGGTCCAATTGATCGATTATTGTGATTATTTCATCCACCTAATTGCATTCTTGTGATATTCATGTGGTCCAATTGATCGAGTGTTGTAATTATTTGTGGTCCAAAGTCAAAAGAGATCTATTATATTGAGTACATAAGCTCAAATTAATAATGTGATATCATCATGCACTTATAAATCGAAATAAGTTATGGTCCATTTAGGATGTGAGATTAAATCGGGGTCATGTAGAAATATATACCCCCAAAACAAAGGACTACCCAAATCAAAATCTAAAGAATCATCGATAACATGATGAGACTGAAAGCAAGCTTTTTTTTTTTTTCAAAAATAATTAGAGCTACCCGAATCAATTAAATTGGGATCAAAATTGGGGACAAATAAGGTGATAGATAGGAATGGTGGTAGATGAAATTTATTTTTCATATAATCATATTTACAACATCCATTTAGACCATGTTGGAGTGACATTTAATCAAATTTTTTGATATAAATTAAATTTTGCTACTAGCAAAAATTGACTAAATTTACATGGCATAAAAAAAAAAATGATGAACACTCCCATTAATATATATATATATATATTCATTGATAAGACCAAATCGATTTCGGTTGTTCGTTGAGCCATCCTTCTCTGTCAATGTATGTCATGTGAATGAAATATCTTAGCTCTACGTCACTTAGCTTTCTCTCCCACTCCACTCGCCTCGAATGGTCTGATCCCGGTCCGATGCACTCCGACTCGGCATACGTTATGTTGCCCCTGACACATCATCGCAAACGAATCTAAAAGCTTAAGCCGATGGATAAAAATAATGTATACATCTCTGATTAGAAACAACTTACTCGTGACCGATGGCGTTCCAAGCATACCACCCTTGTGGAATGATGATGCCGGACATGAAGGTTCGGTAAAATATCACCCTGGAATAAGCTCCCCATGCTCTTCCCAAGTACGTCTCTTGAAACCCCGTAACATTGCATGACTTGAACACAAAGCCACCAGGGTCTTTGGGGCTCCCTCTCCCTTGAGCTGTCATGAAGCCTGGCTTCATCGCACTTCGAATCAACGATATCGTGCAGCCCTACATGACGAAAAGGATCCACCTCAAACAGTTCCATATTATCACTGTTGAATGGGATAGATACCTCATAAATGGATTGGCCATTTCCGAAGATGAAGTCCATCACCCCCTCTATATAACAATCCTTGAAGTAGTGTCGTCCCTTTCGGTCGAAGAGCGTGTCTTGAAACCCAATGAAGCTGCAGTTGTAGAAGGAAGACTTGTCTCCCGATATCGCCGCTGCCAACGCTTGCCTTATGTTCACGCTCCCATCATACGTATTCTGCAGCAGAAACGTACGTATCAAGGAAGGCTTGATCTGCACGCATGCGTGATGGAATCCCCCTCCTAAAGAGAAATGGGAATCATTAGGCTCTGTGTGATGCTTAACCTTGAATGCTATCCCTGCAGCGACGAAGCTCGAAGCAGACGACGTGAACGTGGCAGTAGCCTTGCCGCCATGGCCACGACGGTCGGGGGAGTGGTCGCCCCACTCGATCGACGTCCGGTGAGCGCCCTCTCCTTCGAGGAAGACGTACCTCTTGGACTGAGACAGGTTCACCTTCTCCCTGCATGAACACCCCACTTCAGACGGCGGAGGAGTGCAAGGTGAGCGTCAAAGGCGCTCCGGCGATGACGAACCTGTAGACTCCTGCGGCGACGTGGATCTTTATCCAGTGGGTGTTGTTGTTGGGGATGGAGTCGATCGCCTCTTGAATGCTGGTGAAGTCCCCCTTGTGGTTAGGATCGACGGCGATGGTCCTCACGATGGATGCTGCTCCGCTAAGCTTAGATGTGGAGGAGAAGATAATGAAGAAGAAGAGGAGGAAGAAGAGGAGGAGCGAGCACTTCATGGGGGCCAGGGCGGTGTAGGTAGCGAGGAGGGAGGGACGAGAGCGAGGGAGAGAGAGAGATTGGTGCATGAAACTCCAAAAACTAGGGTGGAAGGAGAACGGCTAATTACATGTTACTCTTATATTACTCTCATAATAGATTAAAATTTCGCATCCTAATTCTTAGATTTAAATTTTTTTAATTAAAATATTTAATATAAAAATAAAATATTTAATTTTATTTATCTTAACTCTATCGATTTTATTAACAAAGATGTAATACATGACAATATTTATTGAAATAGTATGAAAACAAAATATAAAAAGATAATTCCAACGTCTAGTTAAATTTTTGATAGTGATAAATGACGACATCATTGAGGGCCATGGGTGATACCATGGTTGTGTCCCACAAGAAAAACGCAATGATCAATTAGAACATTGAAGAATTTTTTGACTTCTTTTAAGAGAGGAAAATGATGATGGAGAGCCACGATGAAAGATGAGATGAAGAGAGATTTGAAAAAGGACGATAAAGATGTCATTGCTCTGCATTTGCATTGATGCTAATAGAGATGCAGAGTGACGAAAAGGTCGCTCGGCATCTACATCAATGTCAATGCGGAGGCAGAGTGATATGGCTCTTCCCAATATCATTGTTAACATTGATGCAAATGTCGAGTGGCGCTCTCTATCTACATCTATGCCAGCATCGATATAGATGTCAAGTGATGCCCAATATCTACATGTATGTCGATATCGATACAGATACCGAACGATTCTTTCATTGCTTTACATATGTGTTAATGTTGAAACAATTATCGTGCGACACCGATGTAAAGCGTTGACATTTACATCATTCTCTTCCTCCTATTTTCTTGCCTAACATCTTATCATTATTCTCTCTCCTCATTCTCCTCTTTCCCCCTCAAAAATTTGTATAAATTCTCAATGTTCTCATCGATCATAATCACAATAGTTACACAGCCCACAGTAATATCGATCTCCATCACAAATATAATTTAAACATTAAAATTACTTTTTTTCTCCCATGCTATATATTTCCCTCAATAAAATCAATAATGTTATAGTAAATAAAGTTAAATATTTTACCTTTATAATTATAAAAAATTTAACAAAAATTTTCTAGGTCTAGGAGTCGAAATGGAAAATAGATTAACTAAAATGGTAATATATAATAAGCCCAAAGGTGAAGCATCAAAAATTCACAATAATTCAAATCTTTACATATTTACATATTAAATACTGAATCTGAATGAGGTGGATTTGGTGTAGAAAAGTAATCAAATGATTCATGAATTTGCGTATTAAAATTGGCCAAATACCAACCCAAAGTTGTGAGCCGATTAGAATTTTTCTTTTTAATCTGGACTTTAATTATATATACATCCATATTTAGTTTATTTTTTCTTTATTCATTGAGAATTCATTTTTTTAATCTCAAATCTAATGATTTTTTTATTTCATTTAATTTACAGACAAAACTGTTAAAATAAAGTGCTATATAATGTTAAAATATAACATATAAATGCGAGGGAGGTAATTGGAAAAATGAAAACCTATGACAATGCAATTTCCGAAAATCAAATGAATATATATATATTTATTCTTTAAAAATCAAAATTTGTAATGTTATACAGAAAAATAATCTTGTTTATCATGCCTAAATTATCAAAATTATACTGTGCTATCGCGATGAATAAAAATATTTTAAAATTTTAAACATAATGCATTTAATAAACATTTAGTTTGCTATTAAAAATCTAATTGGCATGCCTTGTTGCTACCAAGTTCATCGACTCAGTTGTTATCTGACCTGTAATTACCAAGTTCATCTACAAGTTTAGTTTGAGCCAAAAAAATTTTCGTTAGTTACCTACATACGCTGGTATTTACTACATGTTTATACCGATATAAAACTAATGTCACATAATACAACAAAAATGATATCCTGGTCTTGTAATTATTATTTTTATATGTTATATTTTAACAATATATAGCACTAAAATCTTGCTTTATAATTTTTTTTATTTATATTAATATTGACAATTTTTAAAAAAATTCAAACAAAATTTTCAACAAACTATCCCAAGTTGAAAAAATATATTTTATATAATTTTAAAATGACGATTTTGCCCTATACTGATCAAAGGCCCCAATCGCCCATCCGCCTCGGCCCGCGTAACGGTTGGCCTGGCAATCCCAACCCATAGGACCCCGGCCCGGCCTTAGTCATCCATCCCCTTCGCCACCCTCGCACCTTGCATCTTCGCACGCGGAATGCAAGAATGAAAAGACATTTATCGCACGAGGACTGCCAACACAAATATGATTAACTAAACTTGTTCATTCACATTTTCATTGCTTTGCCCAGATATCATAGGCAATGACAAGAGAGGTCAAATAATGCATTATTCATAGGAAAACATAGTAACACTAAACATTTGTATTATATTGCACGTTTTTGACATTTTCTAAGAAGAAATGGAAATATACGACGACTAAACTGTTTATTTTTTGCTGACATTTGTCTGTAAATTAAAACACCTTGCAATTTTATCAAAAGCTCAAACAAGATTGGTTTAAGGTTATGCGCTATTATGGTTTTGCTAAATATCCTTGCCATCAACCTCGCATTACCCATTACCAGAAACACAAAGTTCGTCCACATCGAAGGTGAGGACAACATAAAACTTGAATCAATATGTAAAATCAGAACTGTAACAACATAAAACTTGAATCGATAGTGAGCACAAAATGTCAGGCAATGCTTTCCAGGCAAGTGCATTTCCTTCAAATATATGCAGAAGATCTGCTCAGCGCCCAGTGCATGTCATCATCCAACATATGCGCACCATAAAAAAAAACACAAAGAGGTAAATACTCAAACATGTTGTAGGCAGGGGATCCTCAGAAAAATGCTTATAGCTTTCATCAAGACGATAAAGCTCAGGTCTCAAAGATTCCATGCCATCATCGGACCAGCTGCGAATCAATAATCCCTAAATACTAAACCGCAATCGACTACTGATCCCAAAACTCCAAATAAAAAAGGTTTGAAAAGTAAGAACGAAGATAAATGCTCGATTTCGGAGAAATCATTCGCTATAGCCCACGCAATAAAAAGAGGGCTCAGCGACTCAACATCTCCTGGCGATGCCAATTTAGCCATCCCGAAAAACCAATCCCCCGATGACAGACAAAAGGATCGGCTCATCAGGTGGCCTCCCTCCGCCGCTAGAACAGCAGCAGAAAAAAGGAACAGTATAGAAATCGAATGTAAAAAGACGAAGGAGAACAAGCACGTTCCAGGGGCACCAGACTCGAGCAACAGGGACAACAAACAACAGAGTAATCGAACTGAAGACGACGACGAAGTAGAGGCTCTCATGATCGGAGCCTGCCAATATCCATTTCCTCGGCTCGTCACCTATATAGAGTCGAGAAACTAGGGTTTCACTCGGCGGCGAGAACTGCCTCGGTTAGTGTGCTAATTTACGAATGTGACACCATCAGTCAAGAGCAGCGGCGCCTATTTGGTTGCGGCCCAAAGCCCATATTTAGTATTTGCCATCACAAATCTTAGAATGCAGCATTTATTCCTATAAAATCCTCCATTAAGACATTTACGAAAAAGAATTCAAATTTGGGACAATTATAATTGGGACTAATGTGTTGTTATCAATAAAATATACTTTTCTTTTAATCACCACAAGAAAAAATCTTCGCCTGTGGCGGTCCGATGACCACGTCTTGTGTTGTGGCCCAGCTTCAAAGGAGGGCTCGTCCAACTCATTGACGTCACCCACCACGTCGCCCGGGTTGGACCGGGCCATTTCGTTGTCGTCAATTCACACGACGTGCACCACGAACGTTCCCCTCTATTTAACACCCGCTCGGAGGAGCTTCCGGATCAGCACACCGACCCGACGGAGGCGCTTCCAGATTCTTCCGTTCCTCCGTAGAGGAACCGTGGCAGGCATGTCCCCTTCCGGCTGCTTACGCCGCGGCGCTCCGTCCGCTTCTGCCGCCCGTATCCTCCGGCCGGCGTTCGACGTCCTCGACGCCGACCGTGACGGCAAGATCAGCCACGACGACCTCAAGGCCTTCTTCTCCTCCGGCTTCCCGGCGCCTCTCTCGGACGAGGACATCGGGTCCATGATCTATACCGCCGACGTCGACCGCAACGGGCTGGTGGAATTCGAGGAGTTCGAGCGGGTCCTCAGCGGCCGTGGCGGCGGGAGATCCGGCGACGGCGTCATGGCGGAGGCATTCCGCGTGATGGATCGGGACGGCGACGGGAAGGTGGGGTTCGGGGACCTGAAGGCGTACCTGGAAATGGCGGGGCTGCCGGCCAGCGACGAGGATGTTTGGGGAATGATACGGATGGCCGGCGGCAGTGACGCAGTCAGCTTCGATTCCCTCCTCAGGATCCTGGCCGTCGAGTTCCCCAATGGCCCTTGAGCTGTATGATATCTGTCCCTGTTCCTTCGTGATTGTAGCTGTAGCAGGAAAGAATCAACACCATGAGGTCTTTTCCTTCAATAAAAGTCGAAGAGAGCAGCTTCGGTAGCTCATTAGATGTACGTCGTCGTTTTGTCAAACTTCGACGGAGAAGGAAATCCAATAAAATATTAGATGTAAAAGATAGATGTCAGATTACATTCGAAAATTAGAAAATTAAGAAAGTATTACTATAGTAATCTATGGATGATTTTTATACTCTTGAATTAATTAAGCTATTGTCTTGTATAAAGCTTAGATGAAGAAATTTATATTGCGGTCCAAATATAAATGGCAAACGCTTTCTTAATTTCTTATTTCTCGAATAAATCACATGAGCCTTTCAACCATTTTACCATCATATAGTAGATCAAGATTTATCTGCTAAAATTATAAGAATTTTATGTTTAATTTCTAAAATTCCATTTATAATATTAAAAACAAACCATCGACAAACAATATTTCTTCATCCGTGACAACCTATTTTTGATAGGAATATTTTGGTAATTTTGAAAAAAAATGTAACTTTACATATTTATAAGGAGTTAATAGTTTTTCAAAAAGATTTCCTAGTTGATGGGTGAAATAAGATTTTTAGATGTTCTTTAAATACTCGAGTGCAATTCTAAAGACGCCATACCTAAAAATAAATTTTGCAAACAAAATAAAAAAAACTAATTTTAAGTGAAGATAAAACTATAAAGTCCTTTTATAGTTTTAAGTAAAAATATTTCTCTTTTTTCAAAATACTTTTTTTCGTATTTTAAAAAAAATATTTATCATAATCTTTGAAATGACCTGATATGATAGCTAAAATAGTAATTGATTATGGTCACAAACTTAAGTTAATATTGATAATAATATACTAATCAAATTTTTATAAAATTTTTATCTATTTTTTGATATGAGACTAATCGAGATGTTATAATTATCTCTTACACATTCATCCAAAATTTTGGCACTTTTATCAAAATATTATAAATCTGTTCAAAAACATATAAATTGACTCAAATCTTAATAAAAACTAGCTCATATTATAAAAATAAAAAATTAAATAAATATATTTATTAGTTAAAAATTAATATAACAATCCAATAAAAAGACCTCTATGTCATTTATAGTGTTTTAAAAAACACTATAAATCTATTAGAAATTAGCTGATACACCATGGAAATCGGTCCCCGAAAAATATGTGCATTGCTGTTTGTGTCTTGTCCGATATACCATGGGAAATACGACAAAAAGGAGCATCAGTTGAAAAAAAAAAGAAAAATTAGATATTTATTGGGAAAAATTCCAAAAAATCGTAAAAAATCAAGTATAATCATATTAAATCATAATTATAATAAAATAATAATTATTTGTGAGGAATAAATATATATTTATTTATATTTTTCTTATTATTATTGATTGAGGATTTCGATGTTAAGATGTTCAAATCAAGCCAACATTGTGTAAACTCGAAAATGCAATAATGTCATAAGCAACTCTAAATTATTTCTAGAGTAGCTCCAAGATGGTTTTAAGATAGCTATGAGATAAAGGGTCAAGCTTATAAGATATCATTTGTATTAAAGCTTAAGCGGAGAAAAGTTTCTTGATTTGTTTCCAACGTTGTTTAAGTTAGTTTGATATCATTTTTGAGATATGAATTTTTCTTGAATCATTTGGCACAACACTCAAAATTATCTTTTATAATTGATCTTTGAAACAAGCAATCCATAGTTATCATAATATTTTTATTTTATATTTTATCTATATGGATGAAAGAAAAAAAATAGGTTCGAATTATCTCCTTTCGACTATTATTCATGGGGCATAAGTGAAGGGTGACAAAGACCTTCTATTTCTATGTCAATCTCTATGTGACGATAGATATCGGATGGTAATTGACATTAATACATTCTCTATCAATTATATTATTATTATACTAAAAAATAATTATAACTATGTTTACTTATTTTTAATTTTTAAATAAACGTGGAAAATGGATAAAGCCTATTTATTCTGCATTCACAAATCCCACCAAAATTCACACCACCATTTCCTGATCCAATGAAGTGGCCAAGAGTACTCAAGCCTCCAATGAGGGCATTACAGTCATTTCGAGCATAAAGTTCCCAGTGCGCTTCTCATCCCTCGTTACTCCTCTCGCGCCCAAAAGCGGCGAGCGAGATGGCGCTATGTTCGACGGCACTCTCTCTTCGTCCTCTTTCTTCCCCAACCCGCCCTCCGCATTCTCCCAAATTCCCTTACCTATCCCCTGTACCCGCCGCCCTGTTCTGCCACCGCCAGCGACCAGCCCAAACCCTCGCCATGGCCCCTCTCCGCCGCCTTAGCGGCACCGCCGCTCGCGCTTCGGCGTCGCAGAAGGTAGAAGAAGGGACGGTCCCTGCGGGCGAGGAGCGCGCGGAGTGGGGCAAGGTCTCGGCCGTCCTCTTCGACATGGATGGAGTTCTTTGCAACAGCGAAGAGCTGTCGAGGATGGCGGCCGTCGACGTCTTCGCCGATATGGGTGTCTCCGTCACCACCGACGACTTCATCCCGTTTATGGGGACTGGTACACTTCTTCCGTTTTCATCATGATCTTTTCGGGCATCGAATTTGTTGAATAGGGTTCCCGATTGCACATGCAAATGGCGAGTTATTGAACTGAAAGATTTAAGAATTGATTTTTTCATTCATATTTTCCAAGTTTGGGTTTTACTTTTGTCTTCGAGAAAGTGTATGCAACGTGGTTGGCGTTTGTCAGTGTCATCGAATACTGTGGATTATCTTAAAATTATACCTTGTTATGATGATCGGTGTATTCAACCAAATGGTGTAGGCGAGGCCAATTTTCTTGGAGGTGTTGCTTCAGTGAAGGGTGTGAAGGGTTTTGATCCGGAGGCTGCAAAGAAGAGATTTTTTGAGATCTACCTTGATAAGGTATAGCATATGATGATCTTTGTGGAATTGATCCTTAATTTTTTTCATTCTTTTCGAATTTTTTATTCGGAATGCTACTCTCTATTTGCTCACTTGCAGTATGCAAAGCCCAACTCAGGAATTGGATTTCCCGGAGCTCTTGAGCTCATCATGGAGGTATACTTGCTTGTTCGATTTTAATTGATATTAGGTTTACTTTCCCTCTTTACCTAAATGAAAATAAGTTATTGGATGCTGTACTCCATGTCAGTGTAAAAGTCGGGGGCTTAAGGTTGCTGTTGCCTCTAGTGCTGACAGAATTAAGGTCGATGCAAATCTGGCTGCTGCTGGTCTTCCTGTTTCTCTGTTAGTGCTAACGCATCCTGACTACTTTGTTTGCTAATAATCAAACTATGAGTGATGTTTATTAAAGTTCAATTCTATCCTACCTCTATGATAGTTGTTATACAGTATTATGTCTTGATGAAGTATACACACCATGAAAGTGCTTTTCCTTTTGGCATTTTTTTTTTCGTATTAAGTATTGCTTCTTGCTAAATCACTTATTGTTGTTGTTTAGGGTGAGGTCCATCATTCCATGTATAGAAGAAATTATAACATTCATTAACCATAGTTAAATTTCAAATCATCATCAAATCTATGTGGTCATCATCATTTTTGTCTAATCAATTACTTAAAAATATGCCTAAATGACCTGAAACTGAACCCCTTTTGAACTCTTGAGTAAAGGAAATAATTAGGAGAATAAGCAACTGCACATTCAATTAATGACAACAGCAAAAATAGTCCCAGCTATTTGGGCTGCTTACATGGATCTTTTTCTGTCACTGAGCTGTTTTGAGCACAATATCAATAATCAAACCTAGAACCTTTTTTTTTTGGTTGTTTCTTATACAGTTCTTTTATGTCTAACTTTATCTCTCATTGTATTACCATTCCTAATTTACTTTTTTGTACCTTATGTTTCTTATAAAGTTCAATCTGACTGATTAAACCAGATATTGTTATTATAAAGATCTTTTACACTGTAGTGGCATAGTCATAGCATGTACATAATAATAATAATAGTAATAATAATAATATTATTATTATATTATATTATATTATATTATATTGTATTATATTATATTATATTATATTATATAACTCCAGAAAATTTCTTTGTAGTAGTAGTAACTTACAGTTATGGTGTTAATTTTCTCCACTTTATTCGTTTGACAATAATGATTTAAGCATTTTTTTAATTATAAAAGAAGTCTCACAATCTTTGAGAATACAGGTATTTTCTATCACTCCCAAAATATCTGAATTCTCACAATATTCAATGGTGACTTGCAACTTGTTGTTCATATCAGGTTTGATGCGATTGTATCCGCTGATGCATTTGAGAATTTAAAGCCTGCTCCAGATATATTCTTAGCAGCTTCAAAGAACCTGAATGTTCCTCAGTCCGAGGTATATTATTTTGCATCGTCTGACAAACCAAATCACATTCCATCATCACTAGAATAACAAAGGATTTTATGCTCTGTGAGTCTATATACACTTTTCTCAATGTATGAAACTTGGCTTTAAAATATTATCGCATTGATGTTTTCATGTTTTTGTTTTTCTCTAATTACTACAGGTTTTTGTTGTTCTATGACTAAAATGTTTTTATTTACATCCGGATTCACAAAGTTTGTGCAAAATCCCTTATCTGCAACGTAAGGTTGACACTGGTACATCATAGTATCAAAATGACTATTTCCCTGAGTATTTCATAGTTAACTAAGACTTAATTTTCTTTGTTATTTTGCAAAAATTGAAAAGTTGGTGTTTGCTTACACTTTGATACTTGGTTCCAGTGTGCTATGAACACTGAGTTCTTGCATTGTTCAGACAAATAGGTTCTGTTGGAGTCATCCTGTTCAACTTCTTACATGTCAAATTTTGGTTGGAGGAAATTGGACACAATGTGGTATTCCAGGATGCTCCTATCAGTTCCCAATGCCTTGGAATTGGTATGATTTATGTCACAAGGATTTTGGTGCATGGATTTTTCTTGGAAGTTGGAACTGGTTGTTAAGGGATCTGAGGAATGAATCTTAAATTGGCAAGCTTCACAACTAAGTATTGCTTCCCCAATTCTTGTGTGGATTGGCATGTGCTATGCCAAGCCGTAGCTGGCTAGGCCAATCCTTGGATATGTCCATTAATATGACATGCCATTGTTTTGTCTAAAAAATGTGTCTTTGTTTCTCATTTAGGCATCAGGAAGAAGATTGGAAGATGCCTATGAAAATTCTACATATGAATGGGCTATCATTTACAATCTGTGTTCAAAAACCGGTTCGAGTGGTACATGTACTGTGATTGGCACTTGGACCGGCAATTTTCTGGCCCATTTCATAGTTGATTGGTTTTATTTTTTTAATATGGGGCATCCTTTTTCGCTAGGAACCGGTATGGGTCACAGACTGAGACTTGAAACCTTGATCACAAATAATTTGGTTTTCGTAAGATAGATAGATACTGCTTGTCAATTATTGTTAGTGATCCTTTAATGAATGTTGTATACTCCAACCTTTACTAGCAAATGAATATATAATGACTATTTTATCATCTCCAATGGTGATATCAATATTTGGTACATGTTGGATATTGAATATTCTCTAGTTATATGTCTGAATTCTTCATCAACATGTGTCCTTGGTAACCAAAGTTCCATTTATACTCTGCATTGTGAAGATTCATTGCTTTTATGTGTCCACAAATTATTTTTGAAGTATCTGAGATTGCATTGTACTTTTTATAAGTATGATGTAGTGTCTTGCTGGAAATGTCTTGCAGTGTATTGTGATTGAAGATGCTCTTGCTGGAGTTCAAGCAGCAAAAGCTGCACAAATGAGGTATTCATCAGACATAATTTCTGTTTTAATAAATGCCAAGTTTTAACATATCCATCCATTAATTTCTCATTAGGCATCACAATTGATATAGAACTGGAACTTAGATGGAAAACAATTCTTTTTTGTTGTTACATAGAATGAACACAACACCCAAGTCTTTACTGGGTAGTCTTTTTCATCATCGTGTTTAAGTTGAGTTTGTCTGTTTGCAAGAATTTGTATTAGTATACTGTGTAAAGATAATCTGTGAAGTTCAGTATTGATAGGATAGAGTAAACTTACTGTTCATCTGAAGTTGTCTCTTCTGTATTCTTCTTTGTGATCCAGTATCTGTACTATCAACAGGCATGGAGACGGAAAATGTTGTCTTACTGTCATTGCTTCACTTAGTTATAATGATTCTGTAAATTTTAACACATTTTCAGATCTGGATTTTGTTGATTTATTAGTTTACTTTGATCCGAAAATTCTAATAATTTTGGTAAATTTCTAATAATTTAGTAATTCTTGATTGCAGATGCATTGCTGTCACCACTACATTATCTGAAGAGATGCTGCAGCCAGCCAGTCCATCCCTTATCAGAAATGAAATTGGGAGCATCTCAATTGATGATGTTCTATATGGTGGTCATTCTGTTGACAAGTAGTTAAAATAAGTTAATTCAATTTTCCTTCATGAGAAGATGTAGTAAGCAGCGGGCAACATTTGAGATTATTACTGTTAAATTGTTGTAATAGTTTGCAAACTGTATTGAATCTCTTTATTTGACTGCTTTTTAGCTTGACCAACATTTACTTATAAATTCTAATCTCAGCAGTTCTGATTTTAGAATTTTGTGGTGTCCTACTGTTTACTGTTCTGAAACTGTAACTTGGATAACATCTCTTTCATCAATACGGACTATATATCTTATGTTGCCCTGCTCATTGGATGCTAATTGGGAAATTTGGTTGCAGCGGAGAAGATGCCAGTAACTCAAGAAACTAGCTCTTTTGATGGTAACTCTGCAGAACTGCTAACTGAACAAGCAAACAGGAAGGCCTGTTACCTTGGATGGCAGGTTAGTCTCATAAGCTATGTGTGTATAGTTAAGCTTATTCATCTCTTCTTTCGTTCCATAAATATGTGCATGCATGTTCTTGATGTCAACTCCCTCAAGACAGCAAATGGAGGCTTGGATCTCTAGAAGGTGAAAGACATCACAATACCAAATATTACATGCCTGCATGCTCATGAATATAGCTATTATTACTAACACCCTTTATCCTGGGGCACTCTGAGAATTATAATGAAAGAGTTATGTCTGCTTATTCAATTCTTTTTCACTTAATTTTTGCATCTTTTTTCTTTTTAAATACTCTGGATAGATCTATTTTTTGAGGCAAAGGTTTTCCCCTTTTTGATTTTCGTTCTGTAGATTTTGTCCCCTTTAATGCTTAACATCATCTGCTTTGTTACCATTCTTATGCATGACTTCTTTCTGCTCCAGCTGGCTACACTTTGCAAGAAAACTTCGTCCTTTTCACTTTATTACATGTTTGAATTAGGTACAGACTGGAGAAACATGATGCCATCTTTCATCAAGTTAGAAATAGATGTGTTTGCTGGAATAAGGTAGTATTTATAATGTAGGATTAGTGCATGATTCTTCTTCTGTTTTACCATTATTTGTTATGCAGGAAGCTCATAGCAAATTTGATATGGAAACCAAACCTACAAGTGTGCAATAGTGTCAATCCTCTAAATGCAGAGACTGGTTTGGATGGATGTGCATTTCTTTATTTTGGGAGAAATTCTACTTCACTTGTTATGGGAAGAATTAACTTCCAGGTACTTCTTTGTATAAAACCATCTATGAGTGTAGATTATGGTTGTCCGAGTTGAAATAGGGATTCAGATCCAACCAAGGTCCTTTCTGAGTCATTCTCAGTCCAAATCACTATATGCGAAGTGCTGAACTTGCAAAACTAAGTTGGGGGCATTTCCAAAGAGTGCCCCTCTGACGATTAAGTTAGGTTTAAGTTCGAACTGGTCGGACTAGTCAGATAGCATTGATGAGGGGAATTGTTCAGTCTCTCAAGTATGCACCTGGGTCCCTTTTATAGGTGGTCTTGAATGTTGTTATGTACGGGATCATCGACGGTCGTGGGGGAACAAGTGGCATTCTCGAGCTGAATTTAGGTAATGGTGTGGTGTTCACCGATCCTGTTGTGTGCCTTGACTGACTTAACCCAAGCTGAAGACGCATCACCCGACCATATGTCTTTTGCCGAGTCGGGCGATCGATGTGTCAGTTATGTGGTGATGACGTGCTACTCAGTCCATCTATCATCTATCTGCCATGTGTGGCCGGCTTGGACCTAGACGATGTGTCGGCCACTTGTCGCCGACATGGCAGTGAGATGTCTGCCATGTCATCCATCACCTATCACCACTGAACTTGTGTTTTCATTTACCAGAAAAATCAAATTAATCAAAGTTTTCAGGCATGGAGATTACAGTTAGTGATGGCTTTCAATTACAGTATGGCCTAAATGTGATATCAAGTCCTGCAGTAATGGCATTTTCAGTCGGTGATGGCTTTCAAGTTGCAATTACATTATGGCCTAAAATAATGTGTCATCAAATCCTGGAAGTAGTGGCATTTTTGTAAGTAACATACCTCAAGTGCTGTTATGTGGTTATTGTAGTATATGTAGGATGCCCATCCTAGGAATAAAAACCTTTGGATTCAATATAATGGTGGACTTTCATGATAGTAAATCCTTCACTATGGTGATATTATGATAATTATTTTCATCAGACATGTCTATACTATATTTTCTGCCATTTAAGGGCTTGACCTTCATGTATTTGAGTGCTGCTTTCTGCTCCACAATAGCCCTTTACTACTCAAGCTTCTCATCATGCTTCGATATTAGGGGCTCTAATACTAATTGTCACAATCCGATAATCTAGGATAATTAGTCTATTAACTTTGTTGTGCCTGAACTACTATCTTTATAAAACGATTGAAGGCTTTACCCATTTCGATGTGGGACTAAGCGGGGTGTTATAAGAACATTCTTGATGCTCAAGTGCTTATGATGCCATCAACACAAGCCTTGTGTACCAGAGATAAGTAAATGAATGATGTAGGACACTTGAGTGATTAAATGGTAATCTTTGGTTTTGCAGCTTTACCACACCAAGAAAGATGCGGATTGTTTTGCAGCTTTACTACAACAAGGAAGATGCACATTGCCTTCAACAATACGTAAACTTTGATACCTCATTCCAAGAAAAACCAAAAACTACTGGGGGAGTTACTTGACCTTTTTTATACTATGATGCCAAAGGTTCCTCAGGTACGTCACAATCAACACTTAGAAAAACATTATGATAAATGTCAAGATTTTTGTGCGCTGTTTCTTCTCTAATTACTATGTGATGCACAGAATGCTAGTTTTATGGTCATGGTGATAACACATCATGATATGTGTGTGCAATGAAACAAATGCTATGATTTTGACTAGGTAGGTCTATTTATGACCTTATGCCTCAAATATCAGTTCCATGTCCTATATCTATTCTGCTGTCTACCATTGATCCTTATTTGATCATTTTTATGTGGACATTGACCATTTAGAAACACTTGTATTGTACCCATTCTCAACCTGTTAATTCTGTAATAATTGTAAGTGAAGGGTGCTTTGTGTACGTATGAACTCCTTACATCCTAATCCCTAGCTAAATCATTCATTTATTGAAACAAAGTTGACATGAGGATGTACCTAAAAGTTTAGATAAGACAATCATTTGGTATGAAACTACCGAATTTTCAAGTTGTGTTCATTGTGCTTGATGCAAATTGCAGTTTAGTCTTGGAGCGTGGCTGTGCCATATGTTGATTTTGGTACTTATTTAAAGTTAGTTGTTAGGAACCAAACCCTTCTAAATGGATATTGTACAGAATCAAACAGTGTTTGTCAGCTGGATTCCATGATCCAAAGATTCAAATATTTTTATGATTCTTTTACCTGTAACAATGATACAAATATATATGACTGACAAACAAAAGATAGGACTCATCACTTATCCGATGATCTGATAGAGTTTGAGATTGGACATTGGTAGGCTCCATGGTAGTGCTCATGCTTGGCTTTTATTGATGATAAGATGCCAGCCACATTTGATTCCCAAGGCATTTTTTGTTCTTTCCTTGTTTAAATTGTCACATCCAGTTGTAACATAAGGTGATCCTAAAAAGACAAAATGCTTTAGATTGGAAACATTTCCTCCTTCCAATCTCAAGGTGGAAAGTACTTTCAAACTACTCCACTGGTTTAAGTGACTTTGAGGTATTTATACTTTGTTGCTGTTGTAATTAGGGTTTAATCGAGCTGTTATGGCAATCACATCTAGGGCTACAATGAGGTTAGATTGTGGTGGCCTTGAACTGATAGTTTGGAGATGGGTCTTGCCTCGTGTGATCCTGTGATGTTTAGGCTCATTTGATGCTTAAGTTAGAGCTCATTTTGAGATGAGTAAAAGACAAAGTGAACATATATGATTGAAGTTTTCTTTAGAGGGGGTAGAGTCTGATCTAGAAGTCCTTTTTATACTATCGGAAACTCTGATGGCTACATCGTAGAGACTATTTCTCATATCAAGATAAGGTCATCACAGTTCTATTCTCTATTTTGATTCAGTGAGAACCTGACATGCAACCTGATTAAACCATTATGGTATTTATTGAGTGGATTTCTTGTATGATTTGGGGGTCCATGTGTCCCAAAGTAATTTATCTGCTCAATATTATCCTACAGATTATTCTGAGTGGACTTAAAAGTAATGTTTTGTACGCAACTCGGTCCACATTTCAGTGACAAATACTGCAGAAAGGAAGAAATGATAAATTATCTGCTCAATATTATTCGACAGATAGCATTGGGTTTGTGAACTGTAGAATTATTAGGTTAACTGCATGAATCATCATGTTTGACATTTTGTGGCAAAACTTTCATTTAATTGAGTACTGGATTTTATCCCTTTGTACTTTTTATACAATAAATATACTTCCTAAGGTTTTGGATTGTGCTTAAAACGGCTTTGAGCATTAAAAAAAACCTCTTTCAACAAATGCGACTTCAGGGAGAAAAGAAAGGAAATGTGAGACGAAGACCATCGAGTCACTCGCTACTTAATCATGTGACTTGGTCCCGCAGAGGTTGCTTGTCTGCTATTTTAGGCATATTTGATGCACCCTCTTGAACCAAGTACAGGACGAAATTGAGATATTTTCTTGTGATGTCCCTGTGGTCAATGTGGAGGAATCCTCTTCACTCCTGGAAAGGCATAAGAAGCCAAAGATTGGGATGACTGTTTTCTCCTTGCTGCATGTTAAAAAAAGGGAGAAATATATAAGAAACTAAGCAATGAGAGAGAGGCAAAAGGAAACATGATCACGCAAGAGGATAAAAAGAAAGTCTGCTCATGAGACTCACATGGGATTTGCTCTTTCTTTCTGCTGAATTTATTTATATATTGTCATCACTAGCTAATCATTGCAAAGTAATAAAAACAAAAGAAACGTTTGTTTTTCCTTTTTTATGTAGCTTTTAATGGGTAATTTTTTTTAAAAAAATTATCCTTGTTTTCGAGAAATATCTGTTTTTCAGAATTTCCTAACAATGCCCTCCTTTATCGAGTACTTATAATATAGTCAGTTATTTATTTATTTTTTCTTATAAATCAGTTCATAAGATGAATTTGTCTAGTTATTATCTTTATATATGGCGTCCCAATGTTTTCAACGATATCACGAAACCACCATAACATAGTTTTAAAATATTATATTTTTATAAAAATTATATAAATGTATTGTATTACAGTATAATATTTTTCGACATTATTGAAAGTATTACAATACAGTGTAAAAAATAATTAATTAGATCAATTTATTATAAATTGATTTATAGAAAAAGAAAAAAAAGGGTATATGACTGATAATTAAGTCATAGATATTTTAGGTATTAGGTAAATTAAAGAGTGCTGTTAGAAAATTCTGAGAATGAGACACTTCCTTTAAAAAAGAGAAAAAAGAGAATTTTTTTCGTGAATTAGCTGATTCTTAATTATTGTCATAATTTTTCCTTGCAATCATATGATGCCGCCATAATCACTGCCGTCGAATCCAAATGGCAAGATCGTCATTGCATTTGCTTTCCAGCCGCAGATTTGTCCTCGTCGAGATTTACTACCGCTTTGAGCTGGTTCGCTCTAACCGATGGCCAAATCGTCGATAAAGGAAAAGCATTTAGAAACCTCGGTGTATTAATAGTGCGAGCCGAGGCCTGTCGTCGGTTATCCTCGTCATCCTCTCCACTCCAATCCATTCCCATCGCTCGATTCCTCACTCCTCTATAACCTCCTCCTCCTCATTTTGTTCGATCGGACTTGTCGAGGTAAGAACACAGATACGATCTCGGACTGTTGATGATTTCCTTTTTCCTTCGTGTTGCCCTTTCGATCTTGGAATCATGTGGGCGGATCTGACTTTTTGGTGGAGAATATGGTGATGTGATCTGGTTTTTTCGGCGGGGTTTCTTTTGATTGATTTGATCGCTTTTGTTGCAGGCGAGTCGGAGGTGGGTTGTGGGGTTTGAGATGGCGATCTCGAACGCGGGGGGGGATCCCGCTGCCCGTAATGGAGGAGGAGGGGAGAGGAAGCGGAAGCGCTGGGCAGACCCGCCGGTGGCCAAGTGGAGGACGGAGCGCGAGCAGAAGACCTACTCATCTAAGCTCATCGAGGCCATCCGCCGCGTCCGCCGATCCTCTGCGGCGGCGGGGACGGACCACTCGCGGAGCCGAGCCGTCCGGGCGGCGGCGGACCGAGCGCTGGCGGTGGCTGCACGCGGCCGGACACGCTGGAGCCGTGCGATCCTCTCCGGCCGGAAGCTCAAGCTCTGGGACCGGGCGCGGGCCTGCCGGCGGAAGCCCCTCGGCAGCATAACCGCCGCCTCCGCCTCCGCCTCCCACACGACACCGAAGAGCAAGCCACCGACCCTGGAGAGGAAGGCGAGGGTTCTGGGCCGGCTGGTCCCGGGCTGCCGGAAGCTGCCTTTGCCGACTCTCCTGGAGGAGGCATCCGACTACATCGCGGCACTCGAGATGCAGGTGCGGGCCATGAGCGCCATCGCCGAGATCCTCTCCGCCGCCGGTGCGGCGGCAGCGGAGCCTATGTGATCGGAGGTCCTCTTCTTCTTCCTCCTAGTCTTCGCTGCCTTTCCTTCCTTAGAATTGGTTGTGGTAATTCGTTGTACATTTCATCATCTTCTCCTCTTTGTTTTTGATCTGGTGTGCTGAGATTCTTGACTCGCCGTCTTCCTCGCCGGTTGCCCGACGGCATTTTCGCAAATAGATGCGTTCTTTTCTTTACTCCGTAGAATGGTATCTATTATGATATTGTTATCTTCACATGTTAGGACATGTAGGTCACAACCACCATTAAAATTCCACCAAGGGAAAGATGATGGAAAGAGAGAATGAGTGTGTGTATGGGTCATATCCATATCCCTCTTGACTTTGCCCCACTCGTAGCCTAAATGTGTTCCATCCTAGGCACAAATGGAGGGAAACATCCCGAGGTGATCTCTAAGAGAGGAGAGCTGTCTTTTTTATCCAATTTACTGCATAAGTCTTCATTTGTCTTCAATTATCATATCAAGATTTGTGATTAGTTGGCCTTTGAAGTTACCTTATTCATGCTTTAGTTTGAATGTTTTTGATAGATATCCAAAACTATGCTTTGTTGGACTTGAAGCTGAATCCATGTGAATCTGGAAATTAAAGTAAGAGAAAAAGGTTAAGATAGATGAACTGAAGTAGGAAAAGATTCAATAAGAACACTCTCATAGCAGACATTTGAAGCGTGTAGCCTTACACTCAGATGATATTGATATGTTTAAGGGCCTTTAAGATAATATTGATAAAGGATCACCTTATAACACTCCCCACCACCCCCCCTCCCCTACAAAAAAGAGTAATATTAGCAGATTTGGTAGCTTTTTATTTAATTGGAGATTGCTGCATACAAAACTCAATTGTTATGGGATCCTTTATCGGTCTGTAGATGTTGCCCTTGGTCAGGGTGTGAGTCAATGGTGTGAACATTGCAAAAGTTTTAATAGCAGGCTTTATAATCCTGCAAGGAAGTGAGCAAAATATGAGCTGTCACCTCAATGTTTTGTTTGCCCTCTCAGAGAGAGAGAGAGAGAGAGAGAGAGAGAGAGAGAGAGAGAGAGAGAGAGATCTGATGAGGCCACCATCATTGATCTCCCATGTCGGCCTCCCTCAAGTAGCCTCTGAGCCATGTGTGTATGCGTAACTCCTCCAACAATGTGGCCACTGCAAGAGCATGGTGTGATAAGGAATCCTTAGTGCCGTGTGCTGGCTGGCCCTTTTGCCCATTTAAAGCTCGACTGCTTTTGGACACTAGTGGCTCTGATGTGGCAGCCTGGTTTCTGGCTCATTCTCAGTGAAGGTTGGGTGCTCTCACTCGTGAAAAGGAAAGCTGATCAATAGAAAGGTAACAGCATCACGTGGATGCACTAGTAGCTATTTGTTTGCGGTGGCATGATAGCACATACCCTCTCTTCGACTCCCTGCCCCCATCTGTTCTTGTTATCAAGTAAATTCATAATTACAACGAAGATCTCATGTACCTATTACTTGCATAAAGATTACAAAGCACTGTACCAATTGGGTCTCGTGGAGTTCATGTTGGTCTGATGATCATCTTACAATAGGCTCCACATGCATCTTTGTCCTTTCTTCGGGATGTTCATGCAGGTGCATCATCATCATGAACTGCCTAACTAAAGTCTGGTTGATTTGATGGATCTGCAGCCTTTTTTTTTCTTATTCATATACTTGGTTGGGGATGGAAAGTTTTTAAAAATTTTGACTGCCTGCTTTAGTATGTTGGCAGTAGATGATGAGAACTTTTCTAGCTCCATCAGTTAAATCACTTGTTTATATTTTCGCTTGCAAGACACAAACAGGAGGAAAAAAAAACACATCAGTCTCTCTTTTCTAGATGATACTTTCGAAGTCTTTCAAAAAAAAAAAAAAAAAAAAAAAAAAGATTTGGAGAAATGTGTGTTTCCTGAATAATTTGAAAGATAAAAAGGAAACTTTTCTTTCTGAGGATTCAATAAACAAAATTTCATATTATATTAGGCTGCTGCTTACATGAAGAGATTTGCTTCTCACCAGGATCGGGCAAATGTGGAAGCTAGATCCTATATGACTAGAAGAGAAAAAAAAAAAAAATAAAAGCTCTCAGTAGAGAGTGCATATATAAGCAACATTGCCAGATAATGCCAATAGTTGGGTCCATGTAAGGTCCCACAAAAGCCCTTTTGACTTTTAACCCAGGTAAAAGAAGACGGTCATTTAAATGATAGGAATGTGAATGCATAACCCCTTTTAGCCTTTGGACAATGATGTGTGTTTACAAAGTGTTTATTTCCTAGTGCTACTTGCCTCAGATGTTCTTTGTGAAAGAGGCATCTTTTCATGCATTTTGTTACTTATCTTCTTCTTTTTTTTTTCCCCATTCGATAGCACTTCAGATATCTTTGCAATTTTGAGAGTTTCAATAGATCAGTGAATAGATCACTGTAGATGATACAAGTTCAATAAATGGTCTTTTATTCCTAGATTAAAAAGATTGGGTCAACTAGGAACATGAGCATGCCTATCTAAAGCCATCTATGCGATGCATATTCTTTCTTTTATTTAAGAAAATACGAGTGTTCTTTTCAGAAGATGTCAGCTAGTTTACTGGTGCTGATAGTAATCTAGCTTTTTTTTTATTTTCTTAAAGATAACATTATATTTCCATCCTATCCAATTATTGTTGATGCATTCATTATATATATATATATATCGTTAAAGAGAGGGTCAACTACATGACGCATATTCTTTCATTTTGCCTTTTTCAAACAGTAAATGTTGGTGCCATTATACCACAAAGGTATGAGATCATCATGTGAACGCTTCTCCAAGCACCATCAACAAATAGTATGAAGCTTCTTAAACAAAAGGCTTGGGATGAAGGGGCCTGTGTGTTCCCTTGTGCAAGTTGGGAGTGGCTGATGTGATGTGAACCTACAAGAGGCATTCATCAGTGTCTCAAAAAAAAAAGAGTATAGGGTACGTTAGTACCTGTCATGAATTAGATAGATGGCAAGTCGATGAAGTAATATGGGGGTCTATGAGAGAAAGAGACATAATAGAGGGCCAAAGACAGCGAGAGAGGGGAGCACTGGTGGTGGCACCATTGTCGCCTGCGCCCCGTGGGTCAATGGCACAAAACTACAAAGGAAGCACTTTTGGCTGTCAATATCTCGCATTCATGGCCAACTTGCAGGGCACATGAGAGCACTAAGCCACTTGCCACCACGATGATGACGGGACTTGTATCACTACTTTCATGATTTTATTGTTTCGAAGCAACTTGGTTTCTGGCTTTTGATTTCACATTGCAACTCTCGTTATCATGAAATTTTATTTTTTTTTCTTCATGTGATTGCATGTTCTGAATAGTGACTCGAATTAATTAGGATGGCATGATTCTTGTGGTATTAACTTGTGTTCGAGATGAAAATCAACATCCAGGACTTTTTTTTTTTTTTTTAATGTCTGTCATGAACCTGTAGGAGCTTCACATGTGTTCTTGACAACGACTGACATTGTAATTTCCCAGGAGCTTTGGGATTTTTTCCACCAACATCCTTTGGAAAGGGTCCTACCAAGCGCCAACCTATAGGGAGGTGAAACGCGTCTTATTTGCATTAGCAGTAGCTAGTAGCCATGTGATCTCCTATGTGGCACCTGAATAGTGGCTCTTCGAGATGATCATGGCTAGACACGTAGTAGAAGCCTTGGCAAAGTAGAAGGGCATGCATGTAGCTTTGTGGGCCACCCACGTGGGCTGGTGGAACGAAGCTTAAAGAAGACCAGCGACCAATGGCTGCTTAAGGAACGCCCGGGATCGGATGCTGCTTGTAGAAGCTTCCAGAAGATCAGTGATAGGACGCTGATCAACTTTAATTGGATAATTATTAATAAACATTTTACCTTAAAAAGTTCTCAACTTCTATCAAACGGTGTTCCTTGATTAGTTTATATCAAGAGTATTTTTTTTTTCAATTTGATGGAAAAAATCTCTTTCCCCAACCATCATCATGGTGTGCTCTCATTATGAGTGACATCGCCTATTGCTTGGTCACTTATTATTATTATTATTTTTATTTCTCCTCTCTCGTGAGCCATCCTTTCATGTCCCATGTACGTAACATCGCCCATGACATGCAATCATCATTGTTGGTGCCCTTAGCGCCCGCCTCTACTCTATTTATGTTGCACAAGTGACAAAAGAGAGAAAGAATGTGGAGAAGGTTATTGCCTTTGAACAATTTTGCATAGAGGCAACATTGAAGAGGGTGATGAAAGAAAAGGGGGAGGAGGAGACATACAATTCCACTTGTGGTGGGAACCATGGGATGATAATGATGAAGGCGATAGCAATTGGGAGCAACGATGGTCAAAGGCTGTGAGTAGAGGGAAGGAGTATTGCTATCAAATTATTAAAAAAAAGACACCGATAGGTAAAAATCAATTAATATGATATAATTTTGTCATGAACTTAACCTTTACCTAAGTTGTGCGATACCCCTACATGTATGTGCATAAAAAATTAATTTTTCTAAAACCTCTTACGCCCCTTAAGGACTTACAAAAAAAGAAGATGGATTAGAGGAAGCATTTAATTTGAGATCCCGTAAGTAGTCATTTCAGTAAACACTTGATAGACAATACAAATTATAAACATAGACTTTATAAGCTCTAAACTGTCGTGTGATAAAGATTCTAAGATGGTTTGCTACGATCAAAAGTCCTAACAAATGCCTACATGACACTATTGCAAAACAAAATAACAAACTGACTCTAGACATTACCCTAAAGGCTCATCTAGTCATATGCCACTCAAGTAGTTTTTAGGTGTCGTGCTGGTTGACACTCTGTACCAATCTACGAATATAGAAAAAACCCTAAAATGATTGTTAAGATAGCTTGTTTCTAGACAGTTTTGCCTCTATGTGATGACTGCACACAACCTACGTTTACAAGCATGAAATGACCACAAAGCCAACTAAAATTAAGTTGTCAAGCCTATTACAAGCCCTCTACATACTATGTAAAACATGAATAAAATCGAAAGACATGAGCATACATAAATATTACATCAAATATGTTATTTATAATTTTGTCTGTGACACTCTCCCTCACTTGTTCCTTTGATGACCTTGTTGAAATCTTTGCGGATGCTACATCTTCTCACCTTTATTAAATATTCAATCTTCTGCTCCAATTGCATTATGCCTCATGGCTCCCAATTGCTCTCCATCATTGTTGTCAAGGAGTTAAACTTTGATCCGTCATACCACTTTAATTCACTAATGACTCTGACTTTGGTGTGGAGTCGATCAAGTTGTGATGATCTTTATTAGTTCCTACAGATCCTTCAGATGAAGAAAAAGACTTTTTTTTACTATACGTTAGTCTCTCAAACGTCTTATGCTACTTGAACTGATTGGATGCTTGTTGAAGTTTTAATGAGTATCACTTTATAAACTTTTATATCTTTAAAGTCTTTTCTTCATAAAATTTATCTATCAATTCCTCTTCTACTTAGTTGTCGCCTCCAAGTATATTTACATCACTTTCATTTTCGATAGACATTGTATTAGGAAATGAAGTGGATAGTATACTCTTGATACAATTGATCACTATTGGTGAGCATTTAACAATTATTGTTTTTCACTAAGTTTCTTTAAGGGGTCTTTAAATATGTGCATAACTTCTTTGTTGGATAAATAAGAGAAGTAAAGTACTCAGTTTCACCTATTCTCTTAAAAGTTGAAAAGGTAAAGGTTATTTAATTTCACCCGCCTCCTCAAGGGTTGTACTCTATATATTAAGCTAACTACTAGCCTTCGTCTGCTCTTTGCTTACCCTTTCAAAGTACCCAAAGTATTTGCACTCTTTGTGTTGAGTTTGCTATTGTGATTTGCCTTATCATTACCATCGAACTTACAAAATGCAAGTTTTGCCTAAAAAGAGTAAAACTTCGCTTTGACTCAGAGCAAGTCTCTAATAGTTTTGATTGCCTCTAGGATTATACCATATTCTATATCATTTTTGTCGCTAACTCCTCTTAGTAGAAAATATATATTATCATGTACTGTCTACTTCATTCCTTGGTTGAGCACTTCTGTATCGACCCAAAGACCCTCACTTTTGGCTATATTGATGAGACATTTGTTGACATCGATCTTATAAAGTTCTTTGGCTTCTTCCATTTAATTTTGTCTCAATACTTGGAGTTTGCCTTTGCATTCTCCACCTTCTCGATTATCTTCACAACCAAACGCTTTTCCTCCATGAGAGTAAGGGATCAATAACTCAACGAAAGTCCCACCTTTGCAGTATTATGACGTTGCCATACCCATGGTGCTAGTCATATGTGCCCTGCAAGCTAATCACATAAGTGATGGCACTTGTGTCTTGATATACACTTTTTCTCTTTACTTATTATTAGATGTTTTATCACTTTATCTTGCGTGTTGCATATATTGTGATGTCCTTGGATCTGTGCAATAGGAATCAGATTGTGATGAGATCACGATAATGAGACCGATTCACTTTTAAACACAGACCTTGAATTATCCTGATCATAGGTTACTCGAGAAGGACATCGAGATAACCAGATAGACTGGTGTTCTGTATACCCGTCCATATGATGGAAGTATCTGGTCTCATAGCTACTCATGTTGGGTCACTAAGGTACAGGTGCTCATTGGGGAATGAGTTCACTGATTGATCCACTTATAGAATCTTTGGATGGTTATTGATACCTCACGTCGACAACGATTCCGTAGTCTCGTGAGTGTATCCGGTCCTTAGACTTGAGACACCAAGGATGTCTGTATGAGTACTCCACTCTTTGATACTGGACTTATAGGTTTGGAAAGTTCCAGATCTAGTACAACCGGTTATTGGGAGTGGTAGCTAATCTTACGAGGGCTATTGAGTGTCAATAGAGGATCATCCATTCTCGGTATCATGAGAGGAATATCTCATGTGTTCTTGCTCGAACAAATCCTTGACCAAGGTTATTCGGATTGAGAGAGAAAGAGTTTTCCAGAAGAATCCGACAAGAGCAAGACTCGAGAAAAGACCATATTGTCACGGACAAAATTATAAACGGCTTGTTCGGTGTAATGCTTATGCTTGTCCGTGTCCCTTTTGGTTGGTTGTAATTTGTAAAGCTTGTAAAGGGCTTGTCAAAGGCAAAATGCCCCATTTGAGCAAGTTTGGTAGCCATCGTAGGTTTGTACATAATGTTTGCGTCGAGTGCATACTTGTACTAGAATTCGGTCTGTAGTGGACTAATTTTATACCTTTGTTGTGCAACTGTTCTGAGCTTGTAATATCCATGGTTGGAATGTGCATTGGCTATAAAGTGTTTGCTAAAAGAGTGGCTTGCGGATCCCGTGTGAAGCGCTTTCTCTGTCCCGTCTTCTCTTTCGTTGGTCCTAAGGGATTGTAGGAGATTTCGGGGAGGCTGACCTTTGCGGTGATACGCATTGGTGCCGCACGGCTTAGGCAAAACCAGCTAAGTCCGTGACAGATGGTATCAGAGTGGGACAAGCCCACTTACAAACACTTAGCATGCAAACATGGGGGACCTAGTGAGGCACCACGAGTACAACAAGCTAATAAGAATTGCGGAGCGCACAAAGGTCGGGATGGCCGAGTTCGAGCAGTGGCTCGACGTTAGCACCCAACCTTGATGGTGCTCGAGGCAAGCGGAGTGCTTGGCAAAGGATGAGACCGTGCAAGGTGGAGTGGGTTGTTCAACGATCGAAAGAGTTGTAAACTTAAGGAATTCGATACTCATGCATGGCCTTGCATGCGGACGATGGATTATTCGCGGCCGTCCCAAGGCGATCGAAAGTCGGTGCCATGGAGCATTAAAACTTTCTCTTCGGCATGTGCAGGATACTTTCATAAAAAGCTAAAGTGTGCAAAGAGTTCAAGATGTTGCTAGACCCGAGGGGTGCAAGTCTGTTGTATTGGTGAAATGTCACAATCTAGCAAGTGCATTTGCAAAGCGAATTAGGCACGCTTTGTTCAAAGAAAGGCGAAGTAGTCCAAGGGATGGTGGTCTCCAAAACTTCCAAAGGGAAGGATGCGAAGAGCGAAATTGCTCCAACGGGACAGATATCCAGGAGGGATAAGTCCCGATTCTACGAGGTAGAATCATTTGCAATGAACCGCACTAGTTGAGGAGTACCTCAATGTGAAGCTCGATGGATCGAGTGAGCGGTAAGGAGTCATTGCATGATCTCGCAAGTGGTGATGCGTTGGTGGAAGCATAGCGAGATCAAGTGGGGGAGCAACCCAGGCAATACAAAGTGAAGGCACACTTGGAGCCGATAGTGAGATCGGACTCAACAAAGGGCTGACCCGTGGAATGGTGGGCGTGAGGGCCACCATTAACGTAATGCAAATTGAGAAGCGGAACAACTTGGGGGTAACTTGTTGATGTACCCGAACCGCATAAAGGGAGTTGGCAAAGAAGATAGAACGTGGAGCAGAGGCGTGGAGCTTTCCTTAGACAGAAGTCAAGGATATGGATTCTTGCAGAGACAAGAGTAGGATCATGTCGTTCCTTGAGTTCTCTATTCTGATGGAGTAGACTCATCTTGTATGGTGCCAAAGACGAAGGGAACTTCGGGGTATATACACCTCATCTCGATGAAGCATTTGAGGGAGTAACTAAGGCGATACAACTTGCAAAGCGTGGCGGTTGGTGTTAGAAGGCCTTAGCACGGGCAAGAGGATCAGAGGCAGATACTCTTGAAGAATATGCCACAAAGTGTTGCTATTCAAGTTGCCATGAGAAAGCGGTCGCAAATGAGATTGTCTTTGGTAGGGGCAGTCCCAGATCCGCATAATGGTGCACCTATTTCAAATGGGTCAAGGGACTTCAGAGGAGCTGCTAGGCGATGGACTGTCCTAGAGCTAGGCTTCGTCCGAGTGTGACCCGAGAGTGGGTGGACGAAGGTCGATTGCCAAAGGAGCGAACAGAATCGAAGATGGCGAAAGCCCTACGATGTGTTGGCGGAGTCCACACATGGAGATATCGCAGTTCGAGCTCATATCATAGGGATCAGAATGTAAGGAGATGTCATCAGGCGATAATATGATGTAGCGGATCGTGGTGGAATGGTTCATGGCAAGTCGACACACACACAGTGAGTCCCATGGGGGGACTAGATGATCGGGAGTGCGACTGGGAGCTCCATTTCGATGAACAACACGACGGCAAGAAGAGCTATGGATTCAAGCAGTGAATGCCATGGTACCACAGAGGTGGGTCTTCAGTGTGTGCATCGAATGTTACATTGAATGGAAGCCTTGGACATCAGCTTATGGGGGCTGTGCACTATCGAGGAAGAAGTTCGATGCAAGTACCGTGGAGTCCCACAGGGGACTAGATCATACAGAGGTATGATCGAGTCGCTGAAGAGTGAAACTACTTGAGCTCACATTCGCTTAAGGGAGCCCTAAGCAAGTCGAGGACAAGGCCGAGTAGTTTAATATTGCAGCCAATGAAGCTAAGGAGAACAGAAATGGTACAAGTCTTGCAACATGAGTGGCGGTGGCCATACATGGGAGTTGTAGTCTGTCTTTCCAAATGACAAGTGGAATCGCCTGAGAACACATAGGTGTCGGGCGTGGTCAAAATATGGCGAGGAAGCAATGACGAGTCCAAGAGGGACTCAATACCCAAGATCAATCATCGGTTAGATTGAAGGTGAACTCAGGAGTGTCACAATGTCACAGAGGCGGATCTACCGATCACGAAGAAGGGATGCAGATGTGAGACAACGGATAGTAGTGCCATGGGCGTCGCAATGCCATGGTACCGCTGAGGCGGGACTTCCGGGGAGTCATCAATCCCTTGCTCTCATAGAGGGAGAGCGCTTGGTTGTGATATGGGCCGTGGAGGAGGAGAATGCTTTGCAAACTCCATGTACCAAGACAAGGTTTGAAGGCGGCGTAATGAGAACTTCGTAAGACCGGTGTCAACAGACTTTCCATCAAGATGGCCGTAAGTGAAGGACTTCAGGTCGATGCAAGAGTGCATGACCAAGGATCAGAGCAGGAAGTACGCGGTGCTGTACCTTTGCTACTCAGAGGAGTCGGCGACAGAAATGATGGAGAAGGCGGTACAATCCCAAAGGCGACCATATCTACCGGAGACTTACTCAAGTCGGAGTGATAACTTCTTGCATTCCGAAGTTCAATGGCAATGAGAAGGTGAATCATAGTAGCTAACTCAGTATGAGGATTGCAAACACTTCAAGTGCTTGGAAGTGTGAGCTAAGAGCAAGCGAAGTCTAGTAACCAGCTCGACGCACGAAGTACAAACTCGAGGAGGCGGGCGAAGACAAGTAACCTTTGCCTTCTCAACTCTCAAGAGAATGGGTGAAACCGAGTACCCCAGCTCTCTTAGTTATCCAGCAGAGGAGCTTTGCACAAATTTGAAGACCCTTCAAAGAGACTAATGGAAGACAACAGTTGTTAAGTCCTTACCAACGGTGATCAGTGCTACTGAGAGTAGATAGTCCGCTTCATTTCCCAATTGAATGCCAATCAAAAGCGAAAGTGATGCGAGCCTACTTGGGCAAGACAACTAAGTGGAAGAAGATTCGATGGACAAATTTTACGGAGGAAAGACTGAAAAACTTGAAAGGTTGCGAGGCGATGCTCGTCAAAGCTCCAACAAGCATCTATCCAGTTCAGGAGACAAGAAGAATTTGAAGACTCGGCGCCGCATATCAAAGATGGTCTTTTCTCTTCATCGATCAATCCGCAAGAACCAACAAGGATCAAGATAACTCGCCAACCCCACAACAGAGTCAGAGTCATTGGCGAGTTGAAGCAGCATGGCGGATTAAAGTTCGACGACTCAACAACAACAAGCGGAGAACAATTGAGAGTCAAAGGGGCGCATCGCAGCAGGAGCAGAAGATCGAAGATCTAACAAAGAAAAGAAGTTGCAGCGTCAGCAAAGGCTTCAACGAGGACGTCGAAGGAATAAGTGGGGGAGAATGTCACGGACAAAATTGTAAACGGCTTGTTCGGTGTAATGCTTATACTTGTCCGTGTCCCTTTTGGTTGGTTGTAATTTGTAAAGCTTGTAAAGGGCTTGTCAAAGGCAAAATGCCCCATTTGAGCGAGTTTGGTAGCCATTGTAGGCTTGTACATAATATTTGCGTCGAGTGCATACTTGTACTAGAATTCGGTCTGTAGTGGACCAATTTTATACCTTTGTTGTGCAAATCGTTTCGAGCTTGTAATATCCATGGTTGGAATGTGCATTGGTTATAAAGTGTTTGCTAAAAGAGTGGCTTGCGGATCCCGTGTGAAGCGCTTTCTCATCCCGTCTTCTCTTTCGTTGGTCCTAAGGGATTGTAGGAGATTTCGGGAGGCGACGTTTGCGGTGATACGCATTGGTGCCCATTGCTTAGTAAAACCAAATAAGCCCATGACAATATGGGCCTGATAAAGACTATGCCCGTATAGGGTCTTTGGGATATTGGATAGATGAGGACTATAGATACATGGTAATCGAGACGATATGTCCAAGGATTGATTCCTCGTATCGCTGGGGCCGCGGCGTAGTGGCCTGGTACGTCCGCAGTCGATGAGTTGGGTGAATTATTATAGGGATAATAATTCACTAAGTCAGAAGGAGTTCTGACAAGTATGACTCATGGCCATCTCGTTATTGGGCCTAGAGGGTCACACACATATGATAGGTATTGCGATGAATAGAGGTTCGGATATGGGATATCCGCTGAACCCCCTATCTTATTAGATATCCATTAAGCCCCTGAATTATTGGATCCTAAGATGAGATCCAATAATTGCTAATAAGAGATTATTGGGTAGAGGCCCATTAATCCAAGAGGCTTGGGTAATTGGAGATCCAATACCTTTTCAGGGGACCTCTATAAATAGGAGGGAACCAAAGCTCTATAGGCTGAGGGTTTCTTTTGGTAGCCACCTCATGTTCTCCTCTCTCCAGAGAGAGAGGTGCATCGTTGCAATCCCTGCCGTGTGGATACCGCTAGAGAGGAGGACACTTGACCTCCTTCATCCTCTTCCACAGATCTGTAGGAATTCAGGGATATACGATCTCCATAGGTATCTTCTTTTACACGTGCAGTTTTGCGGATTTATTTTTGATGCACCGATCTTCGCATGACGACGAAAACTTTCTATGGGAAATCTGGGGTTTTATTTTCTGTTCTTCCGCTGCGCATGTGATGTTGCTCCCCTGATGGATTTCCCAACACATGGCTCAATTATCAGTCACTTTGCATCTGCATCCCTTTCTTCATGATTGATAGATCCATTTTTATAACATTATGACACTCCTCCAAGTGCACATTTATTCTAACCGAAACTTAGTTTTGGGTAGTGAAGTTTCTCTGGACTCATCATCACTTTTTCACCTCTTTCGACCACCTATTTTAATATCTTTGTGTTCTCTGAGTAGTTTTCCTTATCTATGAAAAGATAGATAATAACTCTCATGTATGACCTTCACTATCATATTGTAGAGCTTATATTAATTTTGTTCTCATTTGTGTCCTTGGTAGCAACGTTCGATTACTCGATCTTGTCCTTTAATTTATTGGGCTTTCCGAAGCGAATATGAGCTCTAGAGCAGTCCAAGTCTCCAGCTACTTTGATCATACATTTGTATAATCAAGTTCCTCCATAAGACTCACTCATACTTGCACTTGAAATTCTCCCTTGGTGGTACACAACCCACTTATGTTAATGACCAAGACTTTCATCCGATATAAATTTCGATAAACACATGAAAGACCTACCTCCACGATATCATGTCATTCACTCCTTAAATTTATAGCCCTTTTTGGCATCATGTTATTTACTAAAGTGGAGCTCCTAATAGCTCTCAATCATACCTCCATATAATTAAATCCATTATGGGACTTCTTCAATGTGTATCGTATTACCTCGAACTATTCCACTATGATTCGTTATACCATATCGCCACATAGTGATATCTCCATTGCATTTTGATTTTTGTGAGATGAACTCAGACAATAATCTCTCATTGTGTGGCCTCTATCAAGACATTGTAGGGCCTCCACCACATTATATTATGTTCACTCTTTTGGCAATTAACCTTCACCAACCCCCTCTCAGGTCACACTTAGATGAAGCATAGCTCTAAGATAGACCGTTGCCTAGTAACTCTCGAAATCCACTGACCTTGCTAAAATTGATATGTCATTTTTTGGATCCTAGGCCCTTGCCTTGCTTAGCACAATCTCCACTATGCATCGTTTCCTTTACTACAACTTAAATGATAATACTATAACATATTCTTCAAGAGTACCCACCTTCATATCCTCTTACCTCATTGGGTCAAGGCCTTCTGACCGCAACTTCGCATTCACAAGATCAATTGTCTTAGTTTCTTTATCAAATAATTCATCAAGATAAGGTGTATATGCCTCGAAACTTCATTCAACTTTGGCACCATGTAGGATGAGTCCGCTCTATCAAAATGAGGGACCTATGAAATGATATGATTTCGCTCGTGTCTGTAAAATATCCATGACCTTTGTCAAAGGAAGTTCCGTGCCTCCGCTCCATGTTCTATCTTTTATGTTAAGTCTCTTCATATGACTTGGGCAATTCACTAAGTTCTACCAATGTTGCTTCACTCCTCGGTTTACATTGAGTTGATGGTGGCTATCACACCTACCATTTCGCATATTAGCCTTATGTTGAATCCAATCTCTACATTGGTTCTAAGTATGCCTTCGTGTTTCCTTAGGTCGTTCTCACAATGTGTCCACTAATGTATTACCTCATACAAAATCATACGATGACTCCTTGTTGCTTGCTCGGTCTATTAAGCTTTGTGGAGCTGTCGTCTTGAGATATCCCTTCTTAATATGTGTGGTTCATTACATATGATTCTCTCTCTAGAGAATCAAAACTTATCCCTCTTAGATATTTGCTTCGTTGGAGTAACTTTTCTCTTTATATTCTTTCATGTGGAAGTTTCGGAAACTACTCTTCCCTTGCATTTCTTTGTCTTGCTGAATAAACTATGCATTATTCTATCCTGTGAACACACTTGCTAACTTGTGACTCTTCACTAATACAACTCCTCAAGGCCTAGCAGCATGTTAAACTTACTGCACACTTCAATCTCTAATGAATATATTTGTCCCATGTCGAAGAGACAGTTTTAAGCTCTATGGCGTCGAGTTTCAATTGTTTTGAGATGGTCACCGACAATCTATTATCCGTATACAAGCTCTTGCATAAGTATCAAAAATTTCGAGTTAGCAATTTCTTTCACCTTTATGAGTTTTGCACAACTCTTTCAATCACTAAGTAACACAACCCTCTTTGACGGTTACCTTCTATGCCAAACGCTCAACTTGCCTTAGCACTATAAGTTTGGTTGCTAACATTGAATCACAACTTAAACCTAGCTATTCTAACATTTGCATGTTATGTGTTTTTTATGGCTCGTTTGTTCTTATGGTGCCTCTCACGTGAAAGGTTGGTCATTCCTCTTAATATAAATCTTAGATGCCTGCTCTTATGAGCGACTTGTTTCCTATATCTTAATGGTTGTTTCCCTTAAACGATCGTAGGTGTAGGGCTACTCTTAATGCAACCTTGTTAGGTCCCCCAGGTTTGTATACAAAGTGTTTTAAAGTGTACTTCTCCTGCTCTGATACCATTTGTCATAGCTTAACTAGTTTTGATTAAGTCGTGCAATACTTTTATGTCTATTTGCAAAGGGTCAACCTCTCCGAAACCTCTTATGGTCCCTTAAGAATCTCAAAAGAATAAATAGGTTAAAAGATGTGTTTAATTTGAGACCTCGTAATCAATCATTTTCAATAACCACTTGATAAGCAATACAAATTACAAATATAAATATTGTAAGTTCTAAACATTTGTGCGATAAATGATTCAAGAGAGTACATAACGACCATAACCAAAAGTCTCCATAAGTGCCCATATGACATTGCTGTGGAACAAGATAGCAAACTAACCTAAGACATCATCCCAAAAGCTTATCTAATCATATGCCAACTAAATAACTCTTGGGTGTTGCATTGATCAACACTTTGATCATTCAGCGGAGCTAAATAGACACCCAAAATGATTATATGAATGATATATTTCTAAATAGTTTTGTCTTTTGTATAATGACTACACAATCCACAATTGCAAGCCTGAAATAATTATAAAAATCAACTAAAATAAGATCACCAAACCTATTACAAACCCTTTATATAACATCACATTGAATGCCTTATTAATAGTTGTATCCGTGATAATTTGATAAAAAGCCCAATAAAAGAATTTTTTTTTCAAGAGTAATATTTGCAATCTTTTTTTTACTATTTATAATCTCATATTGAAAACTTTAAGTATTTCTAATTATCTCTTTGTAAATAAATATATACCCTTAATTTATAATTTAATTCTAATAAATAAAATATTTCGACTCCTTGTTAAATGATAAAAAAGACATTAAAGATAAAGAAGATGACATGAAAAATAATTTTTAACATATATTATAAAATTTTAATATTTTTAAAATTATGTACACTGTATAATAACATAAAAAAATCATCTTCTTGATCAATTATATTAATCCAAAAATATCATCTTTCGATATTATATATTTGAGTCTTCACAAATTACTCAATCGGATACATGGGCAATGGAGAAAGCCTATAACAATAATGTACAAAATAAGACTAAGGTGAAAGGAAAAAAAAAGATAAAAATAAGACAAAAGAGGTTGTGAATAATAAAGTATTTTTTAATTAATTTTTTAAAGAATCAAAATTAGTAAAAAGATTGTGAATAGTAAGAAGAGCTTTCAAATAGTAAGCACTTTTTTTATGGTAAACTCCCATCATTAATTCCAAAAGGTTAAACTACTAATATTAAACTTATACATTAACAAGAAAGATTAGGCCTCACAATGAACCCAAACATACGGTGAAAACCAATCAAAGAGAACGATACTGTGCAAATATTAATTCAATACCAAACAAAATATAATGAAAAACTTGTGCTTGGGGAAAGAGCTCAATTTATATCAACTCTAACATGATCATTGGTGGCAAAATTTTTGGAGGATGGACGAAGCTAATCCAAATATCAATGTCAAACGAACAGATAATTATTTTTCTATTTTATTATGACTGAACAAACGCTTGTTTGTATAACCTATGGATCTACCTACAAAAAGAATCTTTAGGTCTGCTGATGCTTTTACAATGGATGTTTAAAGAAAAAGAATATGGCTTGTCATTGTCATTGTGGCCGCAAGATTTAATGTCAAAGACAACCTGAGATCAAGAGAAGACATGGAAACAAAAGGCAACTAAAAGAACACCTAGCTCCATCAATACAACACTGGCACTCATCAATGCTACAATGCTGCCAAGAGTAAGTAGTTCATAAGCTCATGACAGAAAATGCAGTAGCTTCTTTCTTTTTTACAAATTCTAAGATCAGTTCACAATTCACAAGGACAAAAGACAGTGGCAGGTTACAAAAAGCTCGAGATCAGTTCTCATGAAAATTAAAAGGAGGTAATATATGCAACTTCACGTGGCTTTTTTCAGGAAGCAACCTCTTTGTATCGAGCTTCATCTCAGCATTTGCTTTCTCAACGAAAGTCTTATAGGTGCCGCTCATCTTAACATCGATCAGGATGAAAAAACCAAAAACGACAAACCAGGCAATTTGAGAACATGGTACTTAAAAACTTATATAAGATAAAATCCCTAAAAATTGATGATAATCACAAGGACAATGTTTTCTTCATTTTTGCAGCATGTAGATATTAAAAGCCTGTCAAGGAGGGAATTGCTTGATTCAGGTGAGTAACGGGCAGGAATATATATTATTTGCAGTGACAAAATCATCAGAGTTATAATGCTGCCATGTAGCCGACAGAGCTGACAGATATGCACCACCGTGTCACAAATATTAAAGGAGATTAGTTAACTCTTCACATGCTCAGAACTGTTACTCCTAAACAGCAACTTCTTAAAACAAAAAAAAATGCAATGAAGTAATTATCAAAAGAAACAGGGGTATGGAATGCATCACCATGTGGTTCTAGTCAGTTAAGAGAGTCCTTTTTGATTAAGACTCATGCTTGTGTGGGTTGGGTTTACTGCAGACCCCTTTCACAAAACCATCTGTGGGTCTCAAATCAATGTGACAGTGAGTGGTCTGTGGTTAAACCTGGTCCATGCAATAATTGCATCTTTGACAGGGAAAGGATTACAAACAACGGCAGTAATAACTGCTAAAATACCCCGGACATGACAGAATCATGATCATAAGGACAAATCTTATCTTCAGTTCGTGGTATATTAGAGATAAGATGCCAGTCATGCGAACCACTTGAGTCAGACAACTGACAAACAATCCAGAATGATAGCTTGCATTCGGATCTAAAAAAAAGAGTAACATACATGACTCCTTGTACAATCTATATTGAGTCAAGCCAAAACAGCATAGTTGCTTTATCGCATCTCTTGTACAATGTTTGGCTACAAATTTTACTGAACTATTGCTGTTGGTTGACCTATCAAACAAAGTGATCTTGCACGACTGCAAGCAACCTATGCAAGTCTGGTTAGTTGGACCAAAGAGTGAATTAATCTGCAGCTATGTTGATAGATAATTGCCACTAGTTCTTTGACTGATCCAAATGCTGATAACTATAAGGCTTAAATCCCAGAAATCCCAAATGTAAGTAAGCGACATCTGAGGTTCATTGGACGACACCCCTTCAATCAAAAGCTCCTATGGATCTCTTAAAAGTACAGAGATTAAGGTTAATGTTAAGATCATCTTATCAAGAGAATTTAGGAATTGTTCTTGCAAATGAGGTCCTATTTTCACATCACTTCCCAGTGGTTATAGGATAGGCATCCTACTTAATTGTCAATGATTTGTTCGTCTGTCATTTATCCCAGACGTCAAACAACAATAACCTACCTACGCCCATAAATATCCCATGTCAAATACAACAGCAACACGATTTCCTGGTATATGTGAACTGCCATGGAAGACTTATTTAACACCAGACAACACACTCACAAGTTACAGATTGTAGCACTTCAAAATATCTTTCTGTATCATCGAACAGGAAAGAGCCCAAACAGAGTTTTAGCATGTAAATTCCTAAAGAATCAGGATCTTTGGGTTCCAGGAGCAGAATAGAATGGTTTTGTTACGAGCATGTTACAATTAACTGCCTAAACCCACTGTTCCAAATAAGGCATTTCTAAAGACGAAAGAACATTTTATCAAGACAAAGCTGCTTCTTAAAAGTTTCTAGGGAAGCTTCCATGACCTGTTCATAGAAATAAATTGCAATTAGTCTAAATCTTGACCTGGAGTTCATGCTTATGATAAAAAATGGGCCACATGAAAACATTTGTGAAGATCCATGAGAAGTTCCAGGACATCCTTCTTGAGACAACAATAATAAGCACATCTTTTACCAACCAAGAAGATCCAGCAAACATACAATAACTATATCATAAAAACAAATAAACAAACTATACATACAGAGGATTCTTCCCAACCTATTGATGTTTAAAAGTTCAAATAAAACAGAAAGAAACCATAGACTAAAACCTACAGAGGCATTAATTTAACTACAGACAACTATTCCTATAAATACTTTTAAACCTTGCAAGATGCAATCATTTACCTGATAACACTAATGTCTTGGTTGTTGTCTTTAGTACACATACAGATGTTTAGGCATAACATAAGCAAAAAGAAAGATGCTAAAGCTAAAATATGATCATCGACCATTGCTTTAGAAAACCCCTTAAATACGATCAAAACCCTTCGTAAGATGCATCTGCAATCACACCGAATCTGAAACCCTAATACTGGCAGTTCAGTAGGCCCCCAAAACGAAGCTAAGAAGAGATCCAATGTTACCATGGGGTCCATCAAAACTCCCCGGCAAAGAGGCGCCTCCCGATCTCGAACGAGAGGAAGGCGTCGGAGCAGGCGTAGCATATTTGCTCGTAGGTGAGGTACCTCCGGTCCCAGTGGCTCATCGTCACCCGTTTCGGCTTCCACACCTCCAAGCCCATCACCTCCGCCGCGAGCCGGGCGAGCCCCGCGGTCTTGAGCCCTCGTCGCCCCATCTTATCCGCGGCGAGGGTGCGGAGGTCGACGGCATTGGCGATCTGCAGGTTCTGCTCCTCGTCGAGGCGTTCGGCGTCGCCGTCGACACCGACGCCGACGAAGGTGAAGCGGTGGTCCGCGAGGAAGTCAGCGAGGGAGTCGGGGACGTAGTCGGCGTGGAGGAGGAGGAACAGGAGGCAGCGGCGGCCGACGCAGAGCTGGAGGACGGCGACGGGGTTCTGGATGGGGGAGAAGGAGGGGCGCCACTCGGCGTCGAGGCCGACGACGAGGCGATTTAGGCGGCGGCGGTGGATGCGGAGGATCTCGCCGATCCACTCCTCGGCGTCGGCCCCGGAGGCGGTGACGGTGGTGTAAATGTGATCGGAGTCGTTAAAGGTGACGGTGAAGGTGGTGTCGTCGTGCTGTTCGACGCTCAAAGACATCTCTGCCGCCCAAAACGACGAAATCCAAAGCCGAGACTCGAGAGGGGTTTGTTATGGGAGAAAGCCGAAGAGCTTTTGCTGTTTTTATAGGGCGGTTTATCGATACCGCCCTTTTCCAACTTGTTCTCTGGTTGCGTGCGATACGGGGGAAGCGGAAGAGTATACGATATGGTCCCCGGTGTTTCATATATAACGATCATTATTTTACCATTCCGCGACGTGGTTTACTCACTTTTCTACCGTCTTGTTGTTGGATTACAGTTGTGTGGGTTCACTCTGGAAAGGAATGAGGTATGTTGGCATCTTATTTTATTTGGGGATGTGAAAGGCCTACATAATTATCATATATTAATATTCTCGCCATTTATGATGCTTAATTTGTTACCTTTTTTTTTCTTCCCATCTTAACTCTTATACTTTTGTTAAAAAAATAATGAAGTGACATCAATTAATTAGTTTTATATAAAAAAATAAATATATGACAATGATGATTGGATAATTTACAAAATAAAATCCATCGAAATCTTTTTATTTACTATATATTACCTCTCATAATCGTTTTTACGCAGGGAATGTTATTTTATCATAAATATCAATTTTATCTTCCTAAAATTTTTGAGTCTATTCGATCAAATCTCTAACCCTTTTTCTCCATCTCCATTTCCTTTTTTTAAATCTGGATTAGACCAAATTGATTCAATCAGAAAAAAAAAAATCAAACTATGAATTATGCCATGATTCTAATGTCATTTAAGGTGATAGTATTTCAGTTCAAATGGAAAAAAAAGCCCTAAGTGAATATGATTATAAGGGGTGTGATGTGATAAAAAAAATTAATCATAATTTTTTTTTCTGATAAATTGCTCATATTTTGATATTTGTGATGGGGAATTAAGCACTAATCATTTTTATAAGCATACATGTGGAGTAAGGATAAGTTTCGTGACATAATTACCTCATATGGAATAGAATTCTGGCTCAAACACTAACCCTTATTATACTTAGATGAATAAACAAGTTAAGTCTAACAAGCCATGCATTTAATAGGTCTCATGTTTATTTATACATGTATTGTAAGTAGTTTACTATAATAGAAATAAAAAAAATGAAGAATATATATAGCAAGTAAAAGGAGCAGTGTCCCAAAGCACTTTTGGGAAAGGAAAAAGGATCAAAAGACTCATCCACCTTTTTCTATATGACTACTATAGCATTGCAACCTCACTAAGAAACTCCATTGCGTGACATTGCTTTTGCTTTTGCAAATTTCTTTATCAGAAGCTATTGATAGAGAAATTTTTTATTTTTTTCTAGTCAAGAATTTAAGATGATATCAGAGAAAAAAAAACAGTGAGGGTTGATTTGAAACAACCAAAATATCTCTTGACATAAATAAGGTTCTTTAAAGATCCACTTGTGTTCCTAAAGCTACTTTCTGGCTCAGAGTGGCTGAAATAGGGACCTTCAATGAGGACAAAACATGTGCAAAAGGAGGTCCAGGACTATGTGGAAATGCATATTAGCATGTCAGATGGGGCCCCTGACAAGAAACTTCACCTGCTAAAGCATATATATATATATATACATATATATATATATATATATATATATATATATATATGTATATATATATGATTATATATATATGATTAGACATGGTAAACCACCAATAAATCAATGGTTTAAGTGTATAGATCAATAATTTCAGTCATTTGCAAGTAACATAATCTACAAATAAAAATGGAATTTCAAGCATTTGATAATTATTTTCTCGCTATATTTCATAATATTTATGTTGGAGGTGTCAAGGCTCCCCATTAACGAGTCATGAGCTCCATAGGTTGGTTAGGTTGGGTCCAATAAGATCAAGTTTGATTAGAATTTGGATCCCATCAATATGATGGCCCATGGTGATATTTTGTCGATCCTACTCCGCGTAGAACACTTCTATATTTATTATATCGATATGGATCATTTCTAATTTTAATATATATTATCTAGTCTATACTAAAAAATATAAAGTATTTATTTGCATGTAATATCCATATTGTCATGATGAGTTATTAAAGTGTTTCGGTATCGATTGCATCACTTTTAGATCAAATTAGTCTTAGTTGGTTTTACAAGATTATTGATCTTATCTGATCATCATAATCAGGTAATACTTTTATTTTGACTCAAGTAAAGGGAAGCAGATCAAAATAATCCTAATTAGCTTGTCAAGATTATTGATTTTTTTTTTATTTTATGTGAGGGGTTTCCCACGACACAAAAAAAGTCATGAGTTTTCTCTTAGATGACTTTTCTCTGATACTTAAATCATTAAGAATTTATTAGGATCTTCTATAATTATTATCATAGAATAGCTATTTATAATATAACGTCATAAGAGGTTGATGTCCACATTATGGCTATTGGCAATATCCTTTCGGTCTTTTGCCAACGAGTAATTATAAACAGGATAACAATGTCACATGTTAATTTTAAAAAGCCTATAAATAGTTTCATCAATTTCAATTGATATTATAGGATTGCAAATAACCTTTATATATTTTTTTAATAGTTTCTATGCATTATTAAAGTCATTGATGAAAAAAAAAACTTAATATTTTTTATTTACAATTTTTTTTATAATTTTAGATTATTATATATATTAAGTTATTTGTTTTTTTTAAATAAATTTTAGTTATTGTTCATAACGTACATTTCTTGATGTGATTTGATCCATACTATTCTGAATAGGTTTTAAATTTGTTGAATCGAACTATAAGAAAATATAAAGGAAATAAAAATGAAAAAAAATAAATATTTAAAATATAACATTTTACAATGAAAAGCGAATAAGTATTATTGATGTCAGAATTGATCATTGATACACATCACTTAATCAAGTAAACTATAATGAATTTGTGAAAGTTATTATGCCATGAGGGTGAATCTCTCCAAACATATTCCTTCGGTTGTGAGTATTAATAAAAAAAATAGCATCCATACTTAAGTCAAAATGATTTTATCTGTCTCATTTATAGATAGGAAAAATAAAATATTTTTAAAATAATAATTTTTTTAATTTTTATCTATCATACAATAATAATAATTTATGAAATAATAATTTTTTGAAAAAATATGTATAGCTCTTTAGTTTAAGTTGATGTATTTATGATAAAAGATGATAATATTGGTAAATATAAAATGATAATTTTGTTCTCAATATTCAATTAATCTATGATCTAAAGATAATCATAGATTTGAATATATGATTTGAGTATATGATCGAGAGAGATCTCCCACACAATCTTTAAAAATATGTATTAACTTAATGAATTGAATAATTCTTTTCACAATAAATTCTTCATTACCTTTTGATCATATTGAGTTATTGACATATTAGTCGTATTAAATTTTTTTTAAGATTACTATTTGTAATCTATTATTACTATATATAATCTCAATTTAAATATTTTAAATATTTTTAAAATTTTTTCTTTATAAATAAACATAAATATAATCTCCTCCTCTCTTGCTTTCTTATATTTTTATTTATTTTTTTATTTTTTTCGCCTCCTCGTATTCTTTTTTGCTCTTCCTCATATTCTTTAGATTTGGAGGACAATATTGAGGGAGGGACAGGAGGGACTAAGATGAAATAAGGCATCATGGGAAAGAAAAAAAATAAAAAAAATAAAATCGATAATATTGAGCTTATAAATAATAAAAGAAAAAAATTATTAATTTTTAAAGAGATTGTCAATTGCCTTACTTCATTTAAATCACCCTGGCGAATTTTGACCAACGGTCAAATGGCAGTGACTCAAACCAGCTATTTACAGTTTTACTCACCCCAAAGCCCTAATTCTTTCCTCAAACCTCTTAGATTGCGATTCGACTCCAGGTCGCCGTTTCCCTCGACGGGCGACTGCCAGCGTTGCCGTCGTCGTCGCCGGCATCGCTTCCTTGTGCGAAGCCCTTTACTTGGAAACAGCCTTAAAGCTCTAGTACTTTGATCACTGCTTACCTACTGTTAGAACCTATTCCTTTTATGTATTGAGTTGCTAAATGAAGGCGATTGACAGTCTCTTGGAGCACATCAGCGTTGTCATGGACGTGGATTCCGACTCCAACTCGAGCTGGCAGATGCAGATGGATTCGGAAGACCCGACTGCAGATGAGGTTTGAAAAGATGGAGTCGCTTATGTTTTTCTATTAAAGATCGGTTTTTTTTGCTTCACTAGGAATTGTTCATCAAGCTTATTATTTAGTCGAATTCAAAGGGCAAAGCGAAGGATGATCTTTCGGAGTTGATAGAGAACTTGAAGTTATCTGATTCATCGAGTGTTAGCTTCAAAAGCAAGCCTGTCGTCATTATAGTCGTTGGAATGGCAGGCATGTCATTTTTCCTTTAGGAAGGAAGGAGGGTTACGTTTGATGATTTCCCCCCACAAATTGTCATTGAAATTGGGCTCCCATTTTGCAGCGAGTGGAAAAACTACATTTCTCCACAGATTGGTCTGCCACATGCAATCCTCGAACATCCGTGGATATGTGCTCAACCTTGACCGGCGGGATGACCCTTCCTTTCGCTGCAAAATCGATATAAGAGACATTGTTCACTACAAGGAAGTAATGAAGGAGTACAACCTTGGCCCTAATGGTGGTATCTTGACTTCCCTGAATCTGTTTGCGACAAAGACCGACGAGGTTGAACTTTTTTCTGTTCTTCTATATATATATATATATATATATATATATATATATATATATATATAACATAGCAATTTATATATATATATAGCGCTATGTAGCAGAAAGTGTCTTTGTGTTTTGTAGGTAATATCGGCCATCGAAAGATGGGCTGACCAGCTTGATTATGTTCTGGTGGACACCCCTGGTCAAATTGAAATTTTTACTTGGTCAGCTTCTGGAGCAATTATCACTGAGGCCTTTTCTTCCACATTTCCCACGATAATTGCTTATGTTGTGGACACACCTCGCGCTGCAAATCCAGTAACTTTCATGAGCAATATGCTGTATGCTTGTAGCATACTTTACAAGACAAGATTACCGTTAGTCCTAACATTTAACAAGGTTGATGTAACCAGACATGAGTTTGCTCTGGAGGTACATGAATTTCAACTGTATTGCTTCTTCCTGTTGTAGATTGTTCTGTTTTTTCATGTATAACAAATGTGCTCGGTTGACATGAACCATGAATTTTTTTGTTGGCATCCCGTGAAACATTAAAAATCAAAATTTGGAGCATGTGGTTTTGCTACTTGCCTACCGCTGAGCAAAATACAAACTTTCCTTTATGTCATAGAGTTAGTTGCTCTATATATCTCACACCTGCTCATTTAAAATTATATGTATGTTCTCAATGTTGTCAATGATAAGTCTTCTTAGATTTCGATAGTCATGCCATTAAAGATTTCTGTTGAATACTTTTATGGACTTGGTTTTTTTCTGTTTTGTCTCTTCGGAAAAGAATTTAAATTAAGCATATGTTTGACAATAAGTCATTCGCAAATTGCTTTGCAACTGCTTTTCTTTTCTGTTTGTTTTTATTAGAGAGTCATTTTGTGCGGTGGAACTACCGTACTGACCTGGATTCATTGGTAACACAGAAGGCTGGAGAAAAATATACAGATGATGGGAAAGAGTCAAATGAGTTCTATTTATGAGATGTTATTGAGACATTCTTCTTTAATTCTTGTTTAGTTTCTGGTGACATGTTAACTGATTTCTGAAATGAGAGTATAATCAAATGCTAGATTATAAATGTTTACAGAGGCCTTTTAGCAAAATAATGCTAGTTACTATAACCTGGGGGAATTCATCAAACAAATATGAGACTAACCCCAAATTTGGAGTATCCTGCTTTCATGTGATTCATACGGTTTCACAAGCAGTAGCCATAATTAAGAACTTCCACATAGATGGAGTTACTATCACCTGTTGAATATGCCAAAAAGAGATGACCCCTAAAAATTTCAAAGGATTAGATCATCACGGTGGTGGTCTGGATGTAAACCTCTAACTTAATGATGCCAGGAAATTGGGAAATATTGCATAATCATATCACACACCTCTTACTCCATTATGGACCAATAAGGTTAACATTTCTAGGGAAGTCAATATCTTGAGTCATCAAGAGGAATTGTTTTCATTCCTTCTACATAAGCATAACAACTTCTATACTGTGGTCTGTTTTAAGAAAAAAAAAAAAAACTTCTGTACTGTTTTCTGGATGTAAACCTGTAACTGGATGATGCCAGAGATTTGAAAAATATTGTGTAATCATATTACACCTGTCTACACTGAGATTCCATTATGAACCAATGAGGTTAAGATTTCTTTGGAAATCATTATTGAGTCATCAAGAGGGATTCAGTTTTTTTCCCTCTACATAAGCTTAGCAACTACTACTACTGTGGTACTTGGTGTGTATTTGTGTTTTTCTTTTGTTCTTACACAACAAGTAATGATTTATGTTGTCCTGTATTCAGTGGATGCAAGATTTTGAGGCATTTCAGGCAGCACTAGACACCTATTCATCATACACGTCAACTTTATCGAGGAGTCTCTCACTATCACTTGATGAATTCTATAAAAATACATGTTCTGTGGGAGTTTCAGCAGTTTCTGGTGCTGGAACGGAAGCCTTTTTTGGTGCAGTAGAAGCAAGTGCAAAAGAGTATATGGAGAACTACAAGTAATAACAAACCCTGGCTCAATTTTGCTTCTGAAACTGACTTTAAAGTAAGTTTGGGACTTAATCCATTCTCTGTACTCCTGCAGAGCTGATGTTGACAAGCGAAGGGCTGAGATGGAGCGTCTAGAAGCCAGATCACAGGAGAGATAACATGGAGAGATTGCAGAGGGCCATGGAATCATCTTAAGGACAGAGTGGTGATGAGCACTGCCGGCTTAAAGGACAAGGAATCTCTTAAAATGGATGAGGATAACGGGGAAGAGGAAGAGGAAGAAGCTGCAATGGAGGATCTGAGGTTCTCAGAGGAGGAAACTGAGGAAGATGAAGAGGTTGCTCACTTTGGTTTCTGAGTAATATGTACTGTTTGCTAATGTCCACTTCTTAAAAAACTACTGTAAATAGGGGCTACTCTATTGTGCCATTTCTAGCTAGCCTACTTATCTCTGGATGTCATAGCTCTTGTCCAATTTTATAGTACAATTTCTAACATGCAAAGTTGTAAACATGGTGTATACAATCTTTTATCTTGCATGCATGCTATGTTGCCAAAACCTAATATTTTGTTGGCAGGATCAGTGCTTGTATGCAAACCACCATATCCTCCAAAATATGTTTTGTTTCAATCCATTTGCACTTCACCTTGTTGCATTTTTGTCTTGACTCCTCTGAATGATGGTTGACAGAACTCCTTGATTTACTTGTTTTTGTGGTTGATCTTACCATGGTGGTGAGTTTTTCTTGTTCTCATGTACATGCACTGCTTTGAATAATTCTTGTTAATCTTTTGGAACTTCCAAAATTCCAAGATTCATTTCTGATACTTGTGTTGGCCTGCTTTGATAGACATGATATTTTTTTATGACAAAGGCAAGCAAAGGCTAAGCTAAAGATTCTTCACTATTAAATGTAAAAAAAATACTTTGTGATCTGTGAGATTAATTATGTTGCTTCTCAACTTGGTAAATATGTTATTCAAAACTTCATTAGAAGTCATATGAACTTTATTGATAAAAATATTAGTACTAGATTTGCTTATGAAAGATCGAGGATTTAAAAATTTTTAATAAAATTTTCACTTAAAACATTAATTTGATATACTACATTTATTAATTAATATCAAATATATATATATACTAATTTTGTATTTAAGACATTAATTTTATGATAATTTATCAAATCCACTTATCAAATGTCGAATGTTTAAAATGTTATTCGATAAAATTTTGAATATCTCATATAACAAAAATAGGAACTATCACTTACCTTTTGCTCGGAAAAAAAGTCTTGACCAACTTTATATATATATATATATATATATATTAATTAAATAATAAAAAAATATTAAAATTATTATTTGCAATCCTTTTTGCTATTTACAATCTCATATTAACAACTTTGAATATTCATAGGTTGTCCTTTCTATATAAACATATCTGCTCTTCATTTATAATTTAATTTTACTAAATTTTTATTTTTATATATAATCTTTTTTTCCTCTCTCTCTCTCTCTTAATTATCGGAGGTGACATAAAATATTAAAAAATGATAAAATGAGATGGACTGTAGATCGAAGAAGAGGTGAGAAATAATTTTTGATATTTATTAAAATGATTCAATATTTTTAAGATTATGTACATTACAGTTGGTTGTATTAATTCCAAAGATATCAAATTTTGGGCCTTAATATAATGGATGATTGATGGGTCGACCACGAGAATAGAATGCATAAGCAAGAGTTGTGGGAAAGAGAAAAAAAAGAAGAAAAAGAAGCAAGTAAAAGCAAACTTATGTGGTTGTAAATAGTAAAATATTATTGTATTAATTTTTAAAATATTATAAAATAGTAAAAAAAAAAAGCCCTCTAAATAGTAAGCTCCTATATAAAAAAATAAAAAAAATAGAAAAACCAATATAAAAGGAAAAGAGCTACAATGCTCCACCACGATACAAGTGGACACTAATTGGGCCGACAGGAGCAAAAGGCTGGCCCATGTTGGAGACACGTATGATTTGGATCCAGGTCCATGTTTTAGAGAAGTGAAATCTGAAGCCGTCTGATCGACATCGGTGCTCATCATACTCGATATACGCCGTCCATTCTCGAACTCTCTGTTTATCACCTTCGCATTCTCCCATCTTTTCGATCGGAAGATCTCGATCGGGGCAGAGAAAGATGTTTCTGCGACGGGTGATGCTGAGGGGTGGGATGGGGGCGATGATGATGCAAGCGGCGAAGAAGGTGAAAGAGACGACGGGGATCGTGGGGCTCGACGTGGTGCCCAACGCCCGGGAGGTGCTCATCTCCCTCTACACCCGCACCCTCAAGGAGATCCAGGCCGTGCCCCAGGACGAGGGCTACCGCAAGGCCGTCGAGAGCTTCACCCGCCACCGCCTCCAGGTCTGCCAGGAGGAGGAGGACTGGGAAACCATCGAGAAGCGCCTTGGCTGCGGCCAGGTCGAGGAGCTCATCGAGGAGGCACAGGACGAACTCAAGCTCATCGGAAAGATGATCGGTCGGTATCTCTACACCCCTTTCTTCCTTTTTCCATCCTTTTGCAGTCATGATGATGCTTGCTTGGACCTCAATCGTCATTTGCGAATCGTATTTGTCCGTGTACAGGGCTTTCTCTGTCTGAACCTGCGTGATCCTTATAATTTACCTTATTCTGTATGTTAATTCCATCTTTGTTGAAATCTGTTCACAAGTTTATGAGTAAAATGTGGACCTTTAGGGTGTTATTACTGTAAATATGAGTTATTAGGGCTTTCTCTGTCTGAAACTACGTGATCCTTGTAATTTACCTTATTTTGCATGCTAATTTCCCCTTTGTTGAAGTCTCTTCAAAAATTTTGCGGTGAAATGTGGATCTTTAGGGTTTTATTACTGTAAAAATGAGTTTTGTTTTCACTTCTTTTCTTCTTCTTCGAAGGGAGATTAGCATACTATTGATCATATAGTTGGCCCTAGTTCTATCGGTGTTTGAGGTTCATTGTTGGATATGATCAGGGTGGAACGTGCTTCTGGAGGCACCGCTTTCTCTATTCGGATCATGATTTTAGGGTTGAGCAATTTGATGGACCTGCTTGGTATTGGGATCGTCTTATTCTTTCTTCTTTGTATCTCTAAATTGAAAACCTTTATAAGTTTCAACTTTAACATTGCACATGAGGTCTTTTATCTTATAATTCTTTCAGAGAGGAGATCTGTCTGCCAATGCCTCAAAATGTTATCTAAGAGAGAAGGAGAGGGAGGGAAGGGAGGAGGGAGATATAGGGAGAGAGGAGAAGTGAAGAGAAGGCTACAGAGGGAATGGAATATGACCTTGGTGAGAGCGAGAAGAGAAATGGAGGTGACTGAATGGCAGAAAGGATTTTTTGTACAAAAGGTTAATGAGATTTGATCCCAAGGATCTTGCTATCAACAGTTAAGATATGTGAAAAAAAAGCCTAGATTCCAGTGCCAAACGATCTTGCCATCCCTTGAGTCATATGGCTATAGATGCCGTACTTTTTCAGAAAGATAGAAAAGAAAGAATACATGCTTATAATTCCACTTAATGGGACAAACTAAGGTGAGAACCTGCTTAATACCAACAGGTAGGCGATCACTTGGCAAAAACAGGTGGAGCATCCTTCACCAAGTCCTTGTTAGGCAATAAGAAAGGGAATTTTTGAGATGCCAAATGCCATAGAAAGTTATCAAGTTCATGTCAGGATTAGATAGGATTTTCTCTTCTTTTGCACTCATTAAATGCCCTTAGTTTTTCGGGTATGTGGAACTTTATAATAACAATATACTTTGTATCTATAGCATCCTATTCCCAATCATTAGATTCTCTGTTCACAAACCAGATCAAAGAGTTGGCTCTATCGAATCATTCCATTTCTTTTGAGCCATCCTCATCCAGCATCAACCAAAAATTCGAAACACAATTTGCTATATTGCCAATTTTGGTATGATTTGCTTCATCCATATCAGTATTCTTCAGGGTTGATCTGTATGCCAGTCACTTTCTTGGCCTTATGATTGTAAATTTGTAGGAAACAACTATAAGCAATTGAACCGAACTGGTGTTGGTTGATTTTGATAAATTTTAGTCGACTTCATAACCTCAAAAATCAAAGAGAAAAAGAAGGAGAAGGATAAGAATATGAAAGCTGAAACAGGAAAGTAAAAGGAGTTACTGTACTATAACAGATGAAGAAGCAATGCTACTATCGACATTTTATTGCAACAATTCCATTTACTGTATACAATCATCATTACAGTATCAAGATAGAGAAGCATCACAGGAACAGAAAAGGGGAAGGATTCAAAGTAGTTCTAATTTCTTAAGTAGGGACTTTCTTACATAGAATAGAGAGATGCTGTAGGATTCAAAATTAATTCCATATCTTTTGCTTTATTTGTCTACCTGCATAGTGATTAGAGGAGCATTGGGACCCTGATCATTTTATCATTATCTTCAAGACTATAGATTGATTAGCTTTGGATCTCCTACAATGTATGGAATGGTCATTTGCTATAGTAACATCCTGTGTGATTATGATTTATTTCTAATAAATGTATAATAGTTATTTTTTGATGAATAATTTTATATAAATTTCATTCTTTTTTGTTATACAATTTTATATCTTTGTTATTTTTTTTATATATCTTTGCTAAAAGTGTCTTTTAGCAAGAAACTCTATATTTCTTATGTTTTTTGGTGTTTTTCTTATTCATTTTTTTATTATTTTTATTTTTAAATTACTTTTGAGCTTATTTTAATCCTCTCAGTCTGATTCAACCTATCCCAATTCAACCTTTCCCACTGATTCTGGTCATGTCATCTTTTGCTGCTGCCAATCCTGGTACCAATTTTATAAACTATGTTTAGAAAGATCTCTCCAGTCTCCACCATTATCCAACAACTGGTTCATTGGGTGACATTTACATTTCAAGTTTAATTTCAATTTTCTAGATTTAGCTGTTCTAAGATGAGTAGTATATATAAGAATATAGTTTTTGGTATCAGCTGACAACTATATGATAAACTTGATCTGTAGAGATGCAATTATGATATGGTTATGGTCAATTTGTCAGCCTTTTGTTGCCAGAATCAACTAGAATAATCTAAACTCAATGAAAATTGGCTGACTAGAACCATGTTTAGCTGATTTGGTAGTCTTCAAACAAGAAGTAGAAGGGGGGAGAAGCCCAAGAAGAAAAATAGGAAGGGAGAAGCGATACAAGGGGTGGGAGAAGTGTGAAGCCAGTGGAGAAAAGTAAAAGAGAAACCTGTGATTATAACTGGAAAATAGAGGAGATACTGGTACTGTTGCACTTGCCATCTACCGGTTACAATGTCTGTCATTCACTTCCATGTAGAGAATAGAAAGTGGAAGGAAGGATATAAAGCAACCTTTAATATCTTAAGGAAATATGGATGCCATTGTAAAAAATGGAGGATGCTGCAAATATTCAGAATAAATCTAATGTATTATTATACAATACTCTTTTCTTAAATTTTACGTCATATCCTTTCCCTTTTTTTTTTTTTTTGCTATTTTTCTAATGTAGTCCTAATCCCCAAACAATCTAATGAACTACTGATAAGAATTCCATGATGGTGGTATATGTATCCTCTTTCTAACCTCTGAATTTTGTTGTGCATAAATTCATTGGCTATTATCATGAGGTGCATCCCTTTAACGAGTAGATCAAAGATTCGGCTCTTAATTAAATGAACATATTGAATACAGAGATTATATTTGAAATAGGTTCTTTTTTGTCAAGGTACTGAACTGCTATTATATGATCAAATTAGCTGTTGCAGATTGAATAGAATGCCAAGGAAGTTCATAATTTTAGTTGCAAAAATTTCTTATACATTGATATCTGAGAAGAGCAATAGTTTATTCTTTGGTTAACTTATAGAATTCAGTGAAATGCTCGAGTGAGTTAGATTTTCATTTGGCATAATCCAAACAAGTTGCCCTGGAAACATAATTCAAACAAGTTGTTCCGGTTTGTTGCGAATTTCCTTCTTGGGTCTAAATTGTCAAGGACAAATCATGGTACTGCATTAAGAAGAAAAAGAGAGTAGGTGGCTGAATTTGCCCACCATCCTTTTGTAGTCAGAAAGGGAGAAGCGAAGAGAAGGGGTGCAGACAGATGAGTCCACAATTTTGCTTTGTACTCTTGCATTGCTGATTTTCACATGGTCGAGGACTCTAAGGTTCCAAGTGATGTTTGTTGCTCATGTACATGCTCAAGAAAGAGAAGGATTCGAGTCCTGGGATTTACAGGGTGTGAATCCTCTCCCATTATAGTTTTAAACAAATACTTAATAGAAGGAAAAAAAGAAGAGAAAATAGAGAAACAAACATCTTTAAAGTTATTTTTGAAGATAGTTATATATGTAAATATATAGACACATGGCCCAGGTGGATCACAAGTGAAACTAGTAATCTGATCAAAACTAGCCCCCACATACTGTCTCTGTGTTAAAGTACCCCGACGTACCCATATTTTTGTATTACATACTATGTCCAATCATGGCCTAGGTTAATGTGGCTAGAACAAAGATTCAGAATTGATACAATCTTCTCTGGTTGGTTGATTGTGAAGTACTGCATAGTAGAGTTGTAGCTGGTGTCATCTATAATTCTGATGCTAGCATGCTGCAATCACCCTAGAGTAGCACAGAAAGCATGACCCCTTGGTGAAGCAGGTGGCATCAACAAAATTGACACAATCACCCCTTTCTCATTCATATTCCAGTGTCCACTTTCTCTTGGATGATGCCACGTTTCTGTGTTACGCCAACATGGGTCCTCCAGAATACCTGATCCTTTGACAGTAGTTCTGCTAGGGGTTGGTGATGATGATAAAAGACTGCTAAGCCCACAGACCATATGTTCTTTACAGGATTCAGGGCCTTTGATGAGACACTTGGGTGTTCCTTTTTTTCTCCCCACCTGAGTGGTAGTGAAGAATTAGATTATAGTAAGGTAGCTTTTAGGAGTTATTTGATGTTGTATCTAAAGTGGAGTTTTCCTTATTAGCTTTGAACTTCTGCCATGAGGAGCTACTTGTTGAAATCTCTGGACATGGTTTTCAAGTGTAAACTAGTCATCTTTTTCATGAACGTTTCCTGGTATTTGTCGCATTTAAATTACTTCGTTTTCCCCCCATCAGTTCATTATATATATCCACATATGAAACTGCAGAGTGGGAGCCATGGGGAGTTCCCGAGGACTACGAATGCGAGCTCATCGAAGACGACACTCCAATTCCTAAACATGTCCCTCAACATCGGCCTTGCCTGCTCCCAAAGGAGTTCTTCAATACCCTTGAGGCAGTCTCCACGGAATCGGTTCCCAAGAATGAACCTGCACCTCAAGTGAAGGCTTAATTAAACATCTGAGTGTGGCTCTGCCGGCTGGTTTCAGGATCTGTTGTGTCCGCTGCTTCTCTCGTTTGATATAACTATGCTTGAGAATAATAGTAGAAGTCGACAAATACTCGACTTTCTTGCTGGATCCCTTTCTCATGACATTGACCAGATTTCATGTGTGATGAATCCCTTCTTCTCTTGTCGTTTTTGCTGTATCACTGTCTCCTGCAGATGTCTTTTAGAGTTGATGATATATTGTATCTGAACGAGCCAATGGACTGCTTCGGTCGAAGTGGCACCGAGTACCGGCCATTATACTGCTTCAACATTCTTTCACTAACTTAATTGGCTTTACACATTCGTAACATTATCTTATGGTTCATTCAATCATATGCTGATGTTTGCCTTCACGTGCTTTACACGTTCCAAATCTTGAAAACCATGTTAAACTCTATCTTACTAAAATAATAAGCATAGTTGTTCTTCGAGAGTACTTGCTGATCATAGATTTTGTTGAAAATGCATGTGGAACATACATGCTTGCTATTTATGTTCAATTTGTTTTTACATCCAATTTCTTGTCATGAAAATTATTCGAGGGTGGCCCTCTCTAATAACGATTCACATGAAAGTAATTGACATATGAGAATTGTTTGTATTTGAAGTACGACAAGAAAGTAAATTTATAAGATTATTAAGAATGATTGTTCATCAGAAATAAGTGACATCGTCTCCATCCCAATTATGGTTTCTTGATTCAAATTAGTAATCCTCTACGGCTGTGGCATGTAATTATCATTCTTAGGTTATGGGTTGGCCGTGGTGACCGATTGGAAAGTTGGGGTAATATTATATTATTCCACTCAGCTAATTAAGTTAATTGATATTTTCAAAAAAAATAAAATTATAAAATGAGGGCTGAAAATATTTGGTATTGCACGATGGAAGATGAAATAAGTAGTAGTCCCCAAAAATGCAGCGCCCTTCGAAGAAGGGAGAGGAATACCGAGGAGCAAAAAGTCTAATTTTACTTTGAGCGAGGTGGCGGAGTACGTTTAAGACTTGAATGATTTATGCGTCTTTCAAATTTTACTTTGAGCTCTCTATTTAGTATATTTTATTTTCTAATATGTTTTAGTTATAATCAGAGGATTAATTTTTTTTGTTATTCCTGTTCTAGCGACATTAACAACCCGTAATCTAATCAATCTCTTGGACTCGGGAACGTGGAGTGAGCAGAACGGACCCGTTTCTTGGTCTTCTTTGACTCAGGTTATGGAGGAAAAAGGAGATGTCACCAACCCGCCCCCAGAATAACCCTTCAGGTTGAACCATCACATCCAAACTTTACACCATCGACATGCCAACGTGATGATGCACCATCGCACCTCTGCTCCATGAAATCTACCTCCAGTGCTGTGGCAGATGCTCATCGGCCGAGCGTGCATAGTTTATTTGCCGGGAGTAACGTTAGGAAGACATAGTTTCGGTCTATAGCATGAATCCTTTCTGCTGCTTCCCTGTCACGTGGAACGGCTCCCTGTCGGTCTTGATGGACGACGACACGATTCAAAATTAGCTTAAGGTGAGCCATCAGTCTCACCTGTTTCTTTCATGCTCGAGATCAGAATGGATCAACTCCTCCTCCCCAAGTCAATCCCTCTCTCTCTCTTCTCCTCGTTATCATGGTTTCCATGCCGCTATAAACGGGACGCTTTACCTCTAAAGAGAGGAAGAAGAAGAAGAAGAAGAAGAAGAAGAAGAAGAAGAAGAAGAAGAAGAAGAAGAAGAAGGGTTTACATGGCTTCAAAGGCCTTCTCCAGGTCATTGCTATCCTTCTACCGCTCTCTCCGTTGCAGGCTGGCCAACCCACTGTCCCTCCACAGAAGTGAGCTCCATCTAAAGCCACAGAAGAACCATCTCTCCTTGTGCCACCTCCATGACCAAACCCTAGTGCTAGATGTGGAGGGAGGCCTCCTGAGGTCCTCGTCCACTTTCCCTTACTTCATGCTTGTGGCCTTGGAAGCAGGGTGCATCTTGAGAGGCCTCATCCTCTTGCTTCTCTACCCCTTGCTGTGTTGCTTGAGCCAGGAGGTGGGCTTACAGATCATGGCGCTGGTGTGCTTCCTTGGGATCAGAAAGCAGGGGTTCATGGCAGGGATAGCGGTCCTCCCCAAACACTTGTTGGAGGATGTGGGCCTGGAAGGGTTTGAGGTGTTGAGGATGGCAGGGAAGAAGGTGTGTGTCAGTGGCATGCCCAGTGTCATGGTGGAAGGGTTCCTCAAGGAGTACTTGGAGGTGGATTTGGTGGCGGCAAGGGAGCTGAAGGTCTTCCATGGCTACTATACTGGGTTAATGGAGGAAGACAGCTACTTCAGCTTGGAGAATGCATTTGGTGAAGAAACCATTGGGTTTGGAAGCTGCATCAAGTCTCCTCAGCACCAACTTTTCTCTCATTGCAAGGTGAGTTACTCATCTGCATTTATGGAACATATAGAACTGATTTTGAAAAAAAAAATCTCCCCAAAAAAGATGATGAATATTAAGAAATCATAGAGTGACAATAGAGGAGGATAGAGAGACTTCAAACCCAGAAATTAAAGAATGAAAACTCCATGCATCTTTTAGCTCTACTTTCTCCGATCATATACCTGAAGCATTACACGAACCCTTTATACATATCTTATATATGTATCTAAGCTTAAGATTTTGACTTCAACTATGATAACAACTCGTATCTTGATTAACACTCCAAAATCAAAATTTTATTTAATCATAAAGCTTGATTTAATATTTCAACAACTTCAATTATTTCTCCCTTTAGAGCCTTGAAACCGTGGCATGAGGTGAGACAGACAAATGAGCTCGCTCCATTAATGGCTGAAGCTTTAGAGTCTACAGGAAACTGCGAACAGAAGTCAATCCAAAGGACACATTTTGGTTCCTTGATGATTTCCTTCCATCGCTTTCTTACTAGTATTTCGTGATCCGCCGTATGAATTCTGATCAGAAATCGTATTAGTTTATCCAAAAGCAATTGCTTTGCTAACGGAGAAGCCAATGCCAAGTGTAGTTGATCAACTACTGAGGGCAATGCTCAGGCCAGACAGGGGTACATTCGTGTAAAGACAAAGTAGATAGGCGTGTCAGCATTCTCCATTAGTGACCATCAATCCCGATCACCCAACTTGGCAAGCTTTCCTACTGTCTTTTGCTTCGCTTTCCCAACACCCGCACGGCTTCGACTTACTTTGATGTCATTGTAAGAAAACATGGAAGCAGAAGTAAGTCCATTAATCAAGGTTGATACAGGAACTGCAACTGGTGACTGACGCTGAGAAGAAGAAGTGGCAGAGGTTGCCGAGAGAAGAGTACCCAAAGCCAATGGTGTTCCATGACGGCAGAATGGCGTTCAGGCCCACACCAATGGCCACACTCGCCATGTTCGTCTGGTTCCCTTTCGGCGTCTCCCTCTCCATCCTTAGGACCATCGTCTTCGTCTTCTTGCCCTACACCATCTCCATCCCTATCGGATCTGCCACCGGAGTGACGAACCGGGTCCTGAACCCTCACGCGTCAGCCGGCGACCGACAACACAAGCTCTACGTCTGCAACCACAGGACCCTCCTTGATCCGGTCTACATCTCCGCCATGCTCAACAAGCTCGTCGTCGCCGTCACCTACAGCGTCAGCCCGATAACCGAAGCCCTGTCTCCGATCAGGACGGTGAGACTCACGCGAAACAAGGAGGAGGACAGGCGGAGGATGCAAAGGCTGCTGAGCCAGGGAGACCTGGTGGTGTGCCCCGAGGGCACCACGTGCAGGGAACCCTATCTGCTAAGGTTCAGCCCGCTGTTCGCGGAGCTGGCCGAGGAGGTGGTGCCGGTGGCGTTGGCCGCCAGGGTCTGCATGTTCTACGGCACGACGGCGAGCGGGTTCAAGTTCTTGGACTCCTTCTTCTTCCTCATGAACCCACGGCCGGAGTACCACCTCGAGTTCCTGCAGAAGATACCGACGGGGTGCCTGCGCCGGAGGAGCGGCAGCAGCTATGAGGTTGCCAACCTTGTGCAGCGTGAGATCGGAAGCGCTCTGGGGTTTCAGTGCACGGCACTCACGAGGAAGGACAAGTACGTGATTCTTGCTGGGAATGAAGGCATTGTGAAGACCAAAACATGAAGAGACAATATAAATAGAATTAAATAGGCAACTATTTCTCTTAATATATTCTATATTAATATCTTAACCGGCGGATTATAGCAGTCATTTACTAAGAACGAAAGGTTTGAACCTCATCCAAAAAAATTATTATGAAATCAATATCAATATTCATCTTTGTCACTTATCCTTATCGGATATTTCTCCTACAAAGCCAATCATAGATGCTTATAAAAGCTTTGTAACATGTATAATCGGTCAAATATAAGAGATCAATACTGGTCTTGTCAAATTGCAAGCACCCTTATCATCACAATCTAATCATCATCAGTCCAAAGCCCTTCATTTGACCTTGGTGTACTATAATTGACATGCACCTTACAATTCAAATTATTCGTTGGCTTTTAATTGCATAGAAAGTCGGGTGTAATCATCAAAACATTAAGCTCTCAATGAACATGAAAAATTGTTTATCTTAAGACCCTTGCAATATAAGATTTTCGCAAGAATATGCTTAAACTAAACATTACCTTGGAACACTATTAGCTATGGACCATATTTCGTGAATCATATTTAGAACCTTAATACCTATAATTTTGTCTCTTGTGAACCTTATTAACCATGGTATATCTATTGTGAGCCATATTTAGAGCCTTAATACCTCTAATATTGTCTCTTGTGAACTTATGTCATGATTTCAATACTTTCTTAAAAATAAAAGATATTCTTATTATATTAAATGATGCTCACCCGTAAATTTCAATCTGAGACCTAACATTTGTGTAACAAAAATATTAGCTAACTCAGATGTCTCATAAAGATAAGTTCAACACTATTAATCATGTACAATTATGAAGAATTTTTTTTCTTCAAAATTCAATGTTTATTTGCCTTTAGAAGGATATTTACGTAGTCGGGGCATTCTAATCGTTTAATATTTTTTTAAAAAATAATTTCCTTCCTACTAAGCAAGATACAAAATAGTTTGACCATTATGATATCTTAATAACTATGTACACAAACCAGATACACAAACTTATCAAGCACACAAAACAATCATATATAAACAAATTTATCGATTATGCACACAACAAATTTATCAACTATGCACACCACCCATTATTTAACATAGTACGAAGGTACTTTTGCTCTTGTTAGCCCTGCTTGAGAGCATTAAAAATCATAGCATTTTGGCATTTTCGATGGATAAATCTTAACTTATTTGATTATGTAACAATGTTTACATAAAAACTCTAATCATTTGTCCTTCATATTAATATTTTAACTATTTAAAGTCAACTATATGATTTTTTTTCCACCATAAATTCTACTTAAAAGTAATATTTAGATTAAAATTATTCAAATCTCTTTTTAATTATTAGAGTGAATTATTTTAATTTTTTTTCTATCTGTCATTGTACTATTAAGATTAAGTGACTCTTTTTTATTAATTCCTTACAAATTAGTTTCATATTTTATTTTATTTTTTTATAAATTAATTTCTTTACCGGTCTTAGTTCATGGGTGAGACTTTTTGTTTTTTTGTAGTGCTCATGGGGTAGGCAAGGGATCTTCACCTAAATTGAAAGCAAAGGTGTAAAAGATACCGATGTCTTCCGAGCTTGAACTGGAACTGCACTAGGATATCATGGGAAAAGAGTTTGTTCGGCAAATTCTTTAGCTAGACCCCACTCTTTAAAGTCCTCAAATATGAACTTCCTAAGAAATGAGGTATCTACTATTAGGTAATTAATTTAGTCTCGAGATTCTTTTTTATTTCAAATTTGAATTAGAAGACCGCATAATCCATGCATCATTATAGGGCAAGTTTTTTTATGTTTTCTTTTAATGTCCTAATTTTTGTTCTAACTTGTTTCAATCTTAGGAAAACCTTTGAAACTTGATAACACTAAATTATCTGGGACTAAGAGGCCGTTTGCTTATTTACGTATTTTAATAGATTTTTCTAAGCCTCTCCCCCAAGGATTGTGGTTTAAAATTAGATCATCCCATTTCTTCGAGACTAATACTGATGAAAACTTATAGAATTTGTATTTTGGGTGTGAACTAGTGGGTTACCACCTCGAACACTGTCAAAAATCTAAGGAGAGTATTATTCTATCATTGAAGCAACATAAGAAAGATGATGAATCGTTGTGAAGCTTTTGAGATCCAACAATACAATTGGGCTAGATTAAGTCATGTCACTCTAACCCAATAGACTTCTAGATGACATATAGTATGATGGTCTAGTCCTCATGGTGACCCTTCTAAACGGTTAGATTCTAGATCAAAGGGTACAAATCCATTTGTTACTATTCTCCTCAATTCAACAACTACTATTATTAGCCATTAGGTCATCTTATTCTTAGGATGGTTATACACAATATGTTAATGTGTCACCACCTAACAATTAAATTATATACTTCTTAACTTTGATCAAAAGTCTATTTCAAGCTCCATTGAATTATTTTTTTTATCACGGAACGTATGCTTCTTTCACCTCTATTGGTGAGCTTGCAGGTGCCGGATTTATGATCAAGGATCAGTCATGACATCTTTCGGAAGCTAGATTTGCACATCTAAAACGCCACTCTCATCTTCAAAGAGAATTGCATGATAATTATAATGGACCTTTAAATATGCATTTAATGAAGGACTTAGCAACTTATGGATCACAACAAACTCCTCTTAAGATATTAATTTTTTGACAAACCTTACAATTGTACCTTGGCATATTAGGAATCCTTATTAAGCAATAGTGTTAACATCATAATGTTAGCACAACAAAGAGGCTCACTCTCTGGCCAATGACAATAGGCTCAATGGCGTCATTATAACCTAGAAACTTAATGATCCTATTTCTCATGTACTTTTGATTGCCTTTGAGGCCTTTAAAAAAAAAAAAAACTCATGATTTTAGATATAATTTTACGTTGACTGCCAATGAAATATATTGGATCGCTCGCAACTAGAGGTGTTCAAACCAAACGGATTTATCAATAGTCCGGTTTTAAAGACCATAAATATTTCTAGTTTAAGGTTACTTTTTCTCCGATTTAGTTAACTAGTTTAGAATTGATTTTAATTCAACCCATGTTAGCTTGACTATGTTTACTGTTTTAATTCCTTAACCAGTTTAAATCGAATAATCAAGCTGGTCTAAAGGCCTTAAAAATCTTTTAAATTAAACTAGTTGACGTAGTGCACTCTCTGTGCCTTTACCTCTCTTTCTCTCCCATGGTGGCATTGCCCTGCCCAAACTCTCACCATGCTCTACCCAAATCTGATGTCGGCGAGCACACTAGTCTTTCACTTGTCTCGACAACTCCTCCACCATCGGTTGTCCCTTCTTAGCTTTGCTCTTTCGTCTCTCGTATGAACTCTATTTTTTTTTTCTTTTTATCGCCCTTATTTGTTAACAGTCCCCTCGCTGATTCGTATAGATCACTGCATATTCTTATCGCCAATAAGAACTGAAATCAATTTCAACAAAACTAAAATTGATTAAAAAAATAAAAGTAAAAAGATCACACAAATACTCAAAAATCAAATTTAGAGCAAGCAAAGGCTCTCGAGAAGTATGCCATTACTGTCCCTCGTATCCGTGTATCTCAGATTTATTAATCTACTACTACCTAAGATTGGGTGGAGGATGAGAAAATGATAAAGAATTCTACATAAATATTCTTGATCTATGAAAAGAGACAGTGAAGCTGGTTAGCTTTTGAAGAGAAAGAAAAAAAAAATATGTTTTTATTTTTAATTCTTTCGAGCTACTAAATACTTGATTTAAATACATTAGCTCACTCATGGACATGTGATGTTATTATTTTTCCAATAAGATATGATTTAAATGGGAAACTTAGCATGTAATGATGATATTATGAATGATATATAAGGAGCCCTCTGATGGCTTCACTATAGCACCCAAAAAAAAGACACCCACCTGCTCTTCCTTTTTTTTTTTTTGCATGGCTTGCATAGATCAATGTACATATTTTTGTTAGTTAATTGTGTGGTTTGTTTTTTCTATAACAAAGGGTTCCTTTATTCAATGCAAAGTGTTTGTATTATTAAGTTCTTTCTAATATCAATATAAGTAGATGAACTGAGAGCTAGTATATCGGCCAATTAATTCTTCTATCTGTACATCTTTCACTTTAGTCGTGCTTACGCTTACATCCACCGAGATATCTTCTATGTCTAATATGATTAGTACATAGCCTTCATATTTAGGTGCCACTTCTTCAAGTTTGAATAGGCATACCAAAAACTAATCAGAAGTTTGGTAAACTTTTATTATAGACCCTGATTTTAGTGTCAAGATTGCTAGTATAATTTTTACAATGAACCAATCAAATACATCCCAAAATTCAAAATTTCCAAGATCTCTGTTAAAAACAAAATTTATGAAGTTAGTTGTTGTACCTGAATTATCTTATCATTTTGTTGAAAATGAAGCATTTTGTAACTTTAATAGTAAAGTTTTATAACAGAGGTTTGGTGTCCTCTCGCATCCTATGTTGACATATGGTATCGTTGTTATGTTTGAGGATTGAGAACCTTAAGAAGTTTCTTTCAAAGCATTGTCGAAAGGTTTGCCTTACTATTGACGCATGCACATGTTCCTTAAGACTTATGATGGACTGTTGTATGAGATTTTATCTTGCATGTACGACAGTATCACTTGTTTAACTTTATCGGGTATTTGCAAGGCATTTTAGACACCTTTTCAAACTCTTTATCGATTTTACAATAATCAATTTATAAAATTCTTTTCGATATTTAGGTTCCACAAATTAGTGATTAAATTGGACGGATAGCAATGATGTTAATCCAACTTCAATGCCACAATTTGAGGTGGGCCTATTTTTTACAAATCCTGTCACATCGGTCCGATGGGACCAAGATTTTGATGTAGTTCAATTGAACTAAATTGATTTATGTAAAATATACATTAAATTATTTAAAATTATAAATCGATTGTCAATTTATCGAATTAGAGCAATCGGTTTTGAACTAGTTCGATTAGGTGAAATCAGTTCGAACCTATCTTATTTTAATAAATCGAATAAAAAATCTGTTTCATTTGTATCAACCCTTGATGGTTCGATTAAAATAGGTTGCATGTTGCTTAAAGCTACTAGAATTGATGAACATAAATCTTTAAAAATAGGAAAAAGGTAACGAGTCGGAAACTCCGAACGAAGAAGCAATCATTCAAAGTCTAAAAGGCGTTGAAAAATAATGAAATAAAATGAAACGGAAGAAAACCCACACACAACATTGGGAAATCGGTCGGTCACCCGTCGTCATGTACAATTTCCCTTTCCAAGGAAAGGAAACGAATCCTTGGCGTGTGAACCACAGGCACCTCAACTTCCATTGAGTTTGACCTTCGCAAGGTGTTCACAGCAACATGGGGAGCCTGTGGTTCCCATGAGTTGCAGCAAAACTAAGTAATCCTTTCTTCCACTGCGCTCAGTGAGAGACCTAATCATGGGCGGAAAGAAGAAGAACTCATTCGTAAGCTTACGTGAGAAAAAAAGGTTCCAAGCGAAAGCAATGGGCACGCAGCAAATATTCCTCTAAAACCTAATCCATTTCCTACCTAGATTTTGATTGTTCTTAGTCATGGATGGATCCATTCAAAATGCACAACCGTGTTCCATTGTGCCGTTTAACATCACAGGAAAGTATGCACACAAGAATGTGGGTAAGATTGATGGTGAGATCGCATTTTAAGCGTGCACACAGCCTTGGCGTCAACGGGTGGCTGCATTGACCAGCTGAAACCACGAGGATGACCACGAGGGGCGAAACTTTGACCGAATCGAGGGGTGTCGACCGGCACGTGTGTGCCAGCCGGGGGGGCCGTTGCCTTCTCCGCGGAAGCGCGCTCCGGCGGTCCTCCTCCGACCTCGCAAACGCTATTCGTGGGTGGAGACGGGGTACGGCCGGCCGTGGGACCCACAGACTCCCGGCGGCCGCCGCACGTGGTTGCCACCGCGCCTTACTATTGGTTGGCTACACCACACGTCTTCGTCGGCGAATGGCGAGCCGGCGTTTGTGTTGGCGGCGAGCCAAAACCAATGTGTCTAAGGTGCCTCCTTAAGATATGTACCCCGCAGAGGCGAAGGGCAACCCATACGGAAAATAGAAAAAGAAATCTTTCTTTTCTATTTCAATTCACTTAATTTACAAATTTAATTCATTTCACTTGCAAATTTTTTGATGTCCAAGTAACATATGTTCACATGAATTTAGATTCATTATATATATATATATATATATATATATATATATATATATTTACAAAGGATAAGCGACGACGTGGATTTCGAAAACCTTATGATGATCTAACAAATTCTTTATTAGTTAATTTATTATAACCTTCAATTGTAACTAATTATAATATTACTAACAATAACTAATTTGGATTAAAAATACATGTAAATACCGAATACCTTCCATGTAATAATACTATGTTTAGTCCTATATTGAAAGTAAAAAAAGATTGATTACGATAATTTAAATATAAAATAATTAACATGTACTTGTGAAAATAACTCTTTCTTTCATTTTAATTGTTGTTGTGGATGACTAAATTAGCTGATAAATTGTAATTTAAATTTAGTATTTTTATTTTAATTTTTTCGAAAGGAGTTGAGCTTACGAAACGTGAAAATATTTTTTCTAGCTATAAACTTTTTTTTGAAAAAAAATCTGAAAATAATTCTAATTCCCACAATCCCCTAAAAAAGCTGTATGATGTTATCACTATTATGAATGAGAAGATAATAATAATATGTATCCCTTGCAAGTTGCGAGTAAGAAAGAATATTTTGTGCCGCACAAAGGGTGGCCACTGCTTTGCTGAGAGAGCTAATGAGATGGAGACCTCCACCACTAAATGGTCCTCCACACGTTAATCTGAAGAACCAGAATTCCGGCAAATATAATTTCAAATAACAGGAATTTAAAACATTGATAATAAGTTCATCAAAAATTAGGGATCAAAATCTCATCCGATAAATTTTCTAAGGATATAAGAAATCGAATATGTTGTCATCAGTTACTTTTATTTTAAAAATAAAAATTTCAAAATCCTTCCCCCCTTTTTTTCAATTAACAGTTGCAATTTTTTAATTTTTTTTTTTGCTCTCTTTTTATTTTTTATTTCCTCTAAAACTGTTGCTGCAACCATATGTCTTCCACACTCCACAAGCTGTCCCCCCATTGGATTTGGTCGAAGTCCGGCAACCCCAGGTGAGCGTCACCGCCCGGGCTCAGCGTCGACGCCGACCAGGATGCAGCGAATTCACCCGGTTGAATCACGTCACCGACATTACCGTCACCTCCAATCGTGCTGCAGTCGGCGAAGCTGTCGGGGGGAGGCTGCGGCGAGAATTGCAACGACGACGAGCCGGCCGTGCTCGAGTTGTCCGGGCTCGGGTTCACCGGGGCGAGCTCCGGGGTCCAGTGCGCCGCCGGGGCGGCTGCCGTGGGGTCGCCGGAAGCAGCTCGGATTCGCTCGATCAGGCGGGGCATCCACAGGTACCGCATCACGTCCTTGAACTGCTTGCTGTTGACGTCGCACTTGAGCTGCTTCGCGTGCTTCTGCACTCTGGTCCTCCAGTAGTTCTTGATCTCGTTGTCGGTCCTCCCGGGCAAGAACTGTGCGATCTTAGACCACCTGCAACGCGCGACCCACGTCCATCACCCAGGGCCGAAATGGCAAGAAGACTCCGGTCGAAGAGTAGCTTACCGGTTACCCCAGCGAGAGTGGAGTTCCAGGATGAGCAGTTGCTCCTCCGGGGTGATGTTGCCGCGGCGGACGTCAGGTCGGAGATAGTTAAGCCACCGGAGCCGGCAACTCTTCCCAGTTCTTCGGAGCCCTGTTCAGTCGTCATGGAAGGACGTGAAGAAGAAGAAGAAGAAGAAGAATGGAACGAGATGAGAGTACTGTCGAGCTGGGTACCTGCGCAACGAGCAAGAGAGTTCCATCGACCCTCGCCATGAGCAGCAATATAGTTCATCAGGAGAAGGTCCTCCTCCACGGTCCAAGGCCCTCTTCTCAAGTCCATCTCCTCGTCACTCTGTGGCGTGATGCTTCCATCGAACTCCATCGACTCCTCTCCAAGCTCCTGTAACTGTCCTCTAATTAGCGCGACTGTAGGAAAAGCGAGATGAGTGGGTTGTAGACGAAGGCAGATTCGTCGAGAGGTAGGCTGGGATGGATTGGTGTTATTAGGTGCCGCGGGTGGGGTTTATATAGAGACGTGATGGGATGCAGCTGCACTGAGGTTAGCTTATGCTCTTCAAAGCCTAAAGTGGTGGCTTTTGATTAATGTCACTCTCTATCCGTCTCCCTCTCTCTCTCTCTTCCATGTAGATTTGTGTGCGTCTTTTGCTTTCCAGGTGGCGACAAAGTAAGAAGTTTGGCATGAGAGCGACGATGGCAATTATTTGGCAGCACATTTTCTCATCATAATTCATTTCGATAAAGTAAATCCAAATAAATCTGTGATTCTTCAACGAGAATTTAGTGTCATGAAGCGGAGTAGCCGATTAGGTCGAGTTGTCGTTTCATTCTCTAACAGAAGGGAGTCAAATAGCTTACAATTTGTATATATACGGGGGCGGGGTTGACTTTGTTGAATGGATCGACGACAAGCAGTTCGACAACATTGCCAAACATTTAAATCGACGCACATCTCGTCCAATCAATCAAAAGGTCAACCCATGTCAAAAATGTCTCACGATATCAATACAAGAAACATGAGAACAAACAAAAGACCGTGGTTTTGCTGGTACCCAAGTCTACCACCAGAGAGAGTTGGCTGTGCCTTGAGGTCAAACTATTGATAGCCACCATCACGAGTTCTTGCACACATGGAAGTCAGTCGGCTGAGAATAAAAGAAACTGTGGACGAGTCGATCTGAGGAAGACAGCGTGTGTTGTTTAAGGCTTCTGCTCGTGACTTTGATGGCCTCCTCCTATGCTTTTAGCTTTAGTTTAACTAGCTAAGTGGGGGACATATGAGAATAGGGAAAGTGAAGAAGGACCAAAGCATTAATTGAGTGTGCATTCAAACGAGAGATTCTTCGGGAAAGGTTGCTGAGATAAAATATATTCTGGTTAATGAGATTACACATCATTTAAATTGGCGGGAGGTCGTCATCTTCGTGATCAAGGAATTGAGCAAGATAGATTGGAAGGTTAATTGTCTTGTTCTTTAAGAAGTGTAAGTCATACATCCATGTATAAATAATTAGTAAATGTACTTTCTTTCTTAAAAAAAAAAGAAAATCATTAATATTTGGGGATCAATTAGGGAAATCATAAAATGTGTTTACAAAACTATGTAAAATTCTTCATATTATATATTCATTCCATCCATGCATGAACAAAGACATGGTGATGCTTGGACCCCGTAATTAGGTGGAGAATAAACAAAAGCTCTTGTAGGCGTTTCAGCTGTCCTATCATGAAAGCTGAAGCGTTCTTTGTAGCTTATCAAAGTTTAGCCATCTCTCTCTCTCTCTCTCCTCCCTCTCGCTCTCTAGAAGAAGCAATTGAAGCATGTGATTTATACAACTCAATGTGGGATAAAAAAAAAAGGCACTAATTAAGTAATTGCATCATGTTAGTTTATGGTTTCTTCTGTATGAGACAACAAAGTGGAGCAGAAGAGACTGTGTGAAAGGTTTGATGCAAACAATGGGCCACAGAGAAGAAACTTGTGCTCTTGTGCTCACGAAATATGGAACAAGCAGACAACACTAGTACTAAATAAAGAAATGAAGATGTAACAACACTGACCTAGTGAGGAAGATTAGATTGATAAAGCTACTACTACTTGCTTTGGTAATGATGATTAAAGATTGTCAAAAGTTCTTCAATTTCTTCTAGGTTCAAAGAAGCAATGAAATCTTTGTTGAAGATAATGATAATGTCTAGTTTGCAAAGACTATGGGTCTTTATCTTGATTGGAGTACAAGGATGAGTCCTAAACTAGTTAGGAGTTTAAGGGTCAAGTATTTAAGGTCAGGGGTTTAAACTTATAAATAGAAGTCGGATTCAGATAGAAGCAATAGAGGAGCTATAGGGTCTTCAGATTTCTTCATTGCTCCAATTCTAGATAGGAGCATGAGTGTGAGTCATAGGCTAATTAGAATTTGAGTTTAGTCAGAGTTTTTGTCCTATAAATAGGCATGCAGTTTCCCCTTATGAGTGCACCGAGTTATTCATTGCCCAATTTTATTATATTATTAGTGTTTGAGATTCTTTCTCCTCTCTTACTTTTCTATCCTATTTTCAGCATGCTTTGCTTTGAGATTATTAGTGTTTGAGATTCTTACATCCTTTTATTCATTGCCCAATTTTATTATAGTGCTTGAGATTCTTTCTTCTCTTTTACTTTTCCATCCTATTTTCGACAAGCTTTGCTATGACATTATTAGTGTTTGAGATTCTTTCTCCTCTCTTACGTCTCCATCCTATGTTGAACCAGCTTTGCTAATAGAATACAAATACAATGAAATAATCACCATTGTAGCTCATCAACTGCAAAGTGGAAGGATGAGTTAATAGAGGATGGTTGTGGATGCGTAAATCCAAGAAAAATGAACTTGATATTAATTTTCAATTGGCTAGTTGAAGTTTTGATATCATATAGGAAGAACATATTCTCATGATACATGGCACAAAATTCTCTATTTAATCCTTCTCAGAGAATGCACATCTATCTGTTTGGTTGAAAGTCCAAATCATTGCACTAATATAAAAGAACTTGACAAACAAATTGATCGAGACACCATCCTGAAGTTCTTCACACTAGACAAGGATTAGTTGGATGTGGTTGATATAAAAAATTAGCAGAAGACATTAAATCCAACATCTGCATTGGATCAATTCCATGAGAAGTCCGATCATTCTAGAAGAGCTAGCTAGCATCTTATGCTCAGCTGCACTCTCCCAAGGGAGACAGTGGCCAGAAGCCATAAAAGGTCCCCCAAAAGACCCACACCACCTTTTGCAAAGCATCCATAAAAGAAGAACATGTGTAAAGCATTTGCTACCCAACTCAATATCTGCATGGCTGCAGGCAGTAAAAATTTAGTAATTCTGTGGAATAAAAAGTCACTATGTCAGAAGAATGTTGTTATGAATATATATATATATATATATATATATATATATATATATATATATATATATAAATCCAAGGTCTGAAATATTAAGATTGACATACAATTTAATAGGTTATGTTGATATCCAATCTTATATATGTTTGTCCTGACTCAATAAGAGACAATCAATCTGTACATGAATAAGGAAAAGATATTGATGAAAATTAAAAGAACAACAAAAGAATAAGATAATCCCATATTTTTGTATTTTAGTTGCATTGGTCTCCAATACTTTATAATTCATATTCTACATAATGTTTTATTCTAATCATAATCGAACCCAGTCCTTTATATCAACATTTATTTAGACATCAATGCTCATTTACAGTGAGTTGGAGCTTCATCAGTATCAACCGCAAGTGATCTTTGTGTTGAGGCATAAAGACACTTCTCACATGATAATGTTGTTTTAGTATGTTGGATACACACACTAGTGAATGTCAACAAACCACATATAACAAATGCCTCCAAGTCAGTGAAGTGCTGCAAACAATTCAAAAGGAAGGCACGTTGTGATTTCATTGTCTCAGCTGCTGTCTTTGCTTAATAATACAAGGAATACATTTCTTTAGTGGGCTGTCTTCTTGCACCGCTAAGCAGTTTGGTGATTAGTGTGTGAAAGGAGTTAGAGGTGTTGGATGCATGCAAACCTTTCTTCTTCTTCTTCTTCTTCTTCTTCTTCTTCTTCTTCTTCTTCTTCTTCCTGCTCCTCCTCATGTGAATGCAGACGCAAAGAAAGATATCCTTCTCATACCCCACTAAGCACTTTTGATCCAGATTTCTCAGCTTGTCTTATTCAGGAGTACTTCGATGGTGGCATCCTGATATCTGTGTGGTCCACCGCATGGCCTCCCTTTCGACGAATAAGGTAACGCCACGTTGTCGGTAAAGTTGGATGGCTGCATGAGAATGACATCCACCCAAGTTCTCTAAATCTGACGATTAGATGGAATGGAGAAGGCCGACACACTTCTGCACGCCAATCCTACACAGATTTCAATTTGATGAGTAAGGAGATGATCAAGTGGCAGATGCATGGAGGGTTAGTGGAGGCGGAAAAAGGAAAGGATGGGAATGTGCTGGATAGAATTCAAAGGGGGTCGCATGCATGGTTAGTAGGCTTTGAGGTTGCGAAACTTGGAGGAATTGAGTTCTCGGATTGTCCAGGTGCAGTGCTATTTTTATATATCATGCAACAGGAGTTCTGTATCTTCTCGATCTAGAAATAATTTGACTGCCGTCCCTGTACTTTCTGCACGATGTTTGGCATTGGCATGGTGCCTACCATGCATTAGGTTTCTTTCGTGCTCAACTTGCTAATGTCAGACTCGAAGGCCACCCATTTGCTCACTCGCAATGGTAGCAGTGTTTATGGGTCAGCTGAATTGCTCAAGTGGTGACGATGCTCTCGAGTTAGTGACGCATACTGTGGCTTAATATTGGAGAGTGGGGTGAAGATATGAAGCACCTTTCTCTGCAAATTGGATCAGCAGTGATGAGCTTGCAATGGAGAAAGGTGTCATGTGTGAGTCCTATCTCTTCTACTCCCTCATCCTACTGTCAGTCATTTCGTCACACAGCTTTGGACCATGAAAGCTTTCATGCAGCTTGTGAGGCAGATATACTGAAGGCTCGAGTTGTCATTTGTGACTGCTCAAGTTGATATCTTGGTGCTTTGGAGATGATGGACATACTGCATACTGTCATTTAATGATGAATACCAAAAAAACAAAGAAAACTGTACGTTGCATTGACTTTGTAATATTTGAGAAGTGATCATCAGCATCTGCACATCAGAAGGCTTTTTCTTCAATGGAATTGCAAGTGTAATTTTGGCAAGTATAATACTGGAGGAAGACCAGCTCAGAAATTATTAAGGCCTCAAGCCAATATTTACATCCTTCTAATTCTATTTTGGTAATGATACGATAAATGTTTCGGACCAATGGCAAATGGAGCTTGGGCAGCCAAACTTGTCATACCTGCATGAGTTGAAGGTGAGAATATTCTTTCGATTATTGTAAATAGAGACTTTTTGGGTATTATTTTGGATAAAAAAATTCATATTTAATTATCGTGCGTGACCGCGTATTGATTCCCTGATGTGGATCGATAATCAATTTTGATACGAAACATTGTGTTCATCACATGTGCTCATATTACACTTGAAATGAAAAGAAATGTCTTCCACACCCCAAAAAAAACCAAAAAAAGATAAAGATAAAAAACCCATCGGTTGCTTGAAACGAAGTGGATTCATTCATCCTCAAAGCCAAACAACTATTTTAAAAAGCTTTGTAATTGTATCATCATATGATAGAAGTTTCAAACTCTTAGCTTAATTACATTTAGAAGTTATTGGCCAATTCTTACCAGATATTATTTGATTCTTTTCATGAGTACCCTCAGAATTAAGAAGCAAGAATTTATAATAATATTATGTTAGAACTATTAGGACGAAATCGATACTAAGAAGGAGGGGTGAATTAGTGCTGTTCGATTTTGAAAATTTTTACGATGAAAATCATATCGGAAATGCTTTAAACTTAAAGATATTTGTAAGAGCAGTAAGTAAAGTCATTTGCAATAAAGGTAAATAGCAAATAAGTATAAGCAAACCGATTTATAATGGTTCGATCATCCGACCTATGTCCACTCTCGATTCCTCCTTCGTTGAAGCCACCGGCATCCACTAACGTTCTTCTTTCACTGTGTGAAGATCAATTACTCTCTTATAGCCCTCATCTCCTTTTCATAGGTTTAGGAGATCACCTTTACAGGCACTCTACAGGTACTCACTTCTCTCTTAAACTAAAATCAATCTTGAGGCTCGAGGAGGAGATCTTTCAAGTAATTATAATAATATTTTCTCACTTTTAAATTCTAAGCAGAGATGAGAGGGGTATTTATAGGTCCCAATTGGATTCAAACTTAGAGCCAAAACCAATCTCATCTTGGGTCTTCAAGCTACTGGCGGTACCACCACCCAATCTACCCTAACACTCGGTGGTACCATCGCTTAACACTAGGCAGTACTACCGCCCAATCTGCAGTACCATCGCTTGACACAGTCTTAGAGATTGTGTCTCGCAGACTGAGCCATCAACGGTTACACCGCTTGTTCTAGCGGTGCCACTGTCTGACCTATCTTTTGGATCACTGTTTGAGCATTGCTCTTAGCCCAACATAATCCTAACTTAGGTCCAATAGGCTCCTAATTGAGTTGGCCTAATTCCAACCTAATTATAACTTAAAACTACTTTGATCTAGATAATTATTACAAAGCTTAAATTATTTATTGTCTGATATGTCATTGGTTCATCGGTGCATCGTCGATCCTTTGGCACATCATCCTCTCTTATGGTTTATTGCCTAATCGTTATGTTGACCTCTGCAACTCCGATCTCCTTAGTGCAATGTTTGCTCTTCTTGGCCCGACACCTAAACTCATGGCACGAAGCCTTTTGCCGATACGTCGATCGATCCTCTTGCTCAACGTCCAATCTTCTAACATGTTCCACTCCGACCCAATGTCCGATTCCTCTTACTTTAATCGTCTCTCCATGATCGAAGCTAGTCCTACATTACTCAAAACGCAGATTAGATCATTAATTTATCAATTGATTTCATCATCAAAATCTAAGATTTAATAATCTCTCCCTTTTTGATGATGACAACCAATTGATGACGGAGTTTAAACCAAACTTCATCTATCAATATGTCATATTGATAGAAATGAAAACGAAACTTTGAATTTAGAAAATCATGAATCATAGCAACATGTCATTACATTTATCATGCATAATCAAAACTTCAATATATCATTCCATGCATGATCATCATCTTAACTTCTCCCCCTTTGTCATCAATAAAAAAAAAATACAACTAGTAATTTTTATATCATTTTAGAACATGCAAACTAGTAAGTTTTAAAGATGTGCAAGATCACAAATTTTACTTCACTTGAGATGTATAAGTTAATAATTCTTTCTTTTTTGAGAAGTGCAAGTTAGTGATTTTGCTTCTTCTTTTGAAATTTGCAAGCTAACAAGTTCTTGAGAAAGTGAAGTTAAGCAAATTTTTTTGCTTCTCACGATGATATACATGCTAGCAGCTCTTTGCTTTCTTTGTAATGTTCGAGCTAGCAATTTTTGCTTACTTTGCAATGTTCAAGCTAGTAAGTATTTCTCCCCCTTTATCATTATCAAAAAGAAAGGAAGTATACAATGTTACAAAATTTTCTTTTACATTAATTTTTAAGTATGACAAAAATTAATAACAAAGATAAATCAACGATTCAATCATATCATGAGGTATATAAACCATAAAATCAAGAAGTCAATTGATATATCATGGTTTAATTGGATAAATTTCTTCTTTAGTAATTCCAAGAAGAATCGTATGAGAATAAAAAATCTTGATTCTTAAGCATCAAGTGAAAGAGTCAAGATTCATTTAAATAAGTCTCCTCTTTGGTAAAAGACAAATAAAATCATATGAGATCAAATAAGAGATCTTGATTCACATAAAATAAATCTCAATTCATAAATGTCAATAATCAAGATTCGTTTGGATAAAACTTTTCTTAGATAGAAACATACGAGAACAAAATGAATCGAGACAGATAGAATCATTGAAAATGATTCATATAAAATATATCTCAAGTTGTAAACATGAATAAATCAAGTGTTTATCAAATTCAAAATTATCATCAAAATCATTTTTCTAATTCAAGAGATTCATAAGATCCGGTTTAAAACCATACTCAAGTTTTTCATATAAAAGTCATACATTCGGTTTAAAATTGAAAAGTAATACAAAATCATCAAGATACACATAATTACTTCTTAAAAAATACAAAGGATTAATCTTATTTGATGTGCAAGCATTATCATAAAACATATAATTATCATGATATATATATATATTAACTAATTTAAATTTATCATGAAAAATACTAAATAATCTCATGGTAAGGTAAAAGAGATTCAATTGAGTCACTTACCTCATCTTCGGATGTACTTGACTCGTCCCAAGTTTCCTTGAGTCCTTTCTTTTTCTTTACTTTTGTACACTTATCTTTGAAGTGTCCAGCTTCTTGCATTCATAGCAAGTAATTATGTCTAGATCGAGTTCATTTTTATTCTTTAATTCTTATTTTATAAATTTTATTGCTAGGAATTCAAGGTCATCATCATCACTTGAGTTATCACTCAAGTAGTCTTCTTTTATTTTAAGTGTCAAACCCTTCATGTTATTTAGAAAGTTATTCTCATATTTATAATATTCTAAACATATCATCTCATAGGTCATTCATGATCCGATAAATTCTTCAATAGAAAAATTATTCAAATTCTTTATCTCTTGTACAGCTATTACTTTCGGATCCTAACTTTTTGAAAAAGATCTTAGTATTTTGTTAATAAGATCAATATTAGAAAAATATTTACTATGACTTTTTAAATCATTGATGACATCCGTGAACCAAGTATACATATCTCCAATGGTTTCACTTGGTTGATTCGAAACAATTCAAAATCATGCATCAAAAGATTAATTTTTAAATCTTTAACTCTACTTATACCTTCGTGAGTGATTTCAGGTGTACTAAATGTCATATGCAGTTTCATAAATTAAAATATGATTAAACTCATTTTTATCAAGTGTATAAAATAAAATATTAATCGCTTTTGTATTTAACAAAAAAGACTTTTTTTCTAAATCATTCCATTTATTTATTGGTTTAGAAGACTTTTAAAAACCATATTCGACAATGTTATATAAATTCAAATTCAAAGAAAGCAAGAAAACTCTCACCAGCCTCGGAGGACTAGGTTCACTCCCCGACCAAAAATATCGAAGCCCTCAGCCCGCCCTACCGTCAGCCAAGCCTCTGTACCAAAAAGGTTGACAAGAGAAAAGCTTCGAGAGCGATCTACAAATGGGTTATGTTAGCATTGCGACGAGCTATGGAGCCATGAGCATCGTTGTAAAAAAGGGAGACTTCTTGTGATTGAACGAATGGAAGAAGAGGTCATTGAACACCCAGAAGAGAGCCTTGAACATGATAAAGAAGATGCAAAAGAAGAGCCACAATCGACCGACTTTACGGTACACGCGCTAGCCGGCTATTCAAATCCGCAAACGATGAAAGTTGGAGGCCTTCTCAAACAATAATCGATCACTGTTCTTATCAACACGGGCAGCACTAATAACTTCCTAAATAGTAAGGTTTCTGCTCGGATGGCGTTCAATATCGAAGGTTGCAGCAAGTTCAACGTAGAGGTCGCTGACGGTCGAATCCTAAAGTACGACCAAAGATGCTCACAGGTTAAACTATTACTGCAAGACCAAGAAATTATCGTCGACTTCTTCCTCCTACCAATTGATGATTATGTGGTCATGCTGGGTATAGAATAGCTAATGACACTAAGTGACATCTCTTGAAACTTTTTTAAATTAATTATGAAATTCTACTGTAAAGGTAAATAGGTCATCCTACGCGGGAAGCGTGAAAGCAATGTAACTACCGTTTCGACCCAACAAATGGAGAAAGTTTTACATAAGAAAAATGATGGCTTTTTGATACATCTCTAGTAGCAACCAGAGGGGAAGAAAATAAAAATTGAAGATCAAAATCTTGCCCAATTGCTTGTTGAATTTGATGACATTTTTACTGAATCGAGCGGTCTTCATCCTACTCGGCAACATGACCACCGAATTGTAATTCTTTCGAGCAAACCACCAGTGAACACTCGGTCGTATCACTATCCTCACCTCCAGAAGGATGAAATTGAGAAGATTGTAAAGGAGATGCTTAAAACAAGGGTGATTCGGCCAAGCTGCAACCCCTATTCCTCACCAGTGCTACTTGTATGCAAGAAGGACGGAACTTAGCGGATGTGCATCGACTACCGAGTTCTAAATGGCATCACCATCAAGGATAAGTACCCAATGCTAGGAAATCGAGAGATTCAGCATCTGATGTGCAACGAAAAATAAAAACAAGATCGGATTTCCCATAGTTACGTACTTGGCCGTCGTGCGATGATTGGTGTGCAAAAATCGTAAATCTGAAAAATTCACATGTATCATGTCAGAAGCATTACCTGGGGAGATCGTATATCCTCGAAAATTTCAAATCTGATGAAGAGGATGGAGGAGCACTAGTGTACTCCTCTCTAGCGGTAATCGACATAGCGGATGCAGCAATGACGCTCCTAAGATCACCGTAGGATCTCTCCATGTGCACCACAAGACTGCCAGAGCCAAGGAGGAGGAGAGGAGACTGAGGAGAATAGGAGGATGACTACCAAGAGCTCTTAGCCTATGAACCAGGAGGTTCCTCCTATTTATAGAGATGGAGGAAGCTTGTCCTTAATAGATCTTGTTAACACTGGATCTTTATCCAGTTAGATCTCATTAGATCTTATCCATAAGATCTAATTTGATCTTATCCAATTACCCAATTGGATCTCATCTAATTTGATCTTATCCAATCATTTAATTAGATCTCATCCAATTACCCAATTGGATCTCATCCACAAGATCCAAACTAGGGGCTTCACAGATATCTTATATCCACACCTCTACTTGTCGCAACATCCACCTTATGTGTATGACTCTCTAGGCCCGATACCGAGCTAGCCGTGAGTCGCTCCCGTCAGAACTCCTTCTGACTTAGAACACCTTATGATATGGTGAATTATTATCTCCATAATAATTCACTTGACTCATCGACTATGGATGTACTATGCCACTACGCTATAGTCCCCAAATGATATAGGAGGATCTAATCCATCGGACCTGTCTGTCCTTAGTTACCATGTATCTATATTCCCTCATCCATCTAATATCCCAAAGATCGTATATTGAGTATGATAAAGTCAGGCCCATACGAAATCCTGTTCGAGTCTCGCTCTAATCGTATTCTCCCAGAGCACTCCTTCTCTCTCAATTCGAACGACCATGGTCAGGGATTTTGCTTGAGCGAGCACATGCGGAATATATCTCTCACGATACCGAGAGTGGATGATCCTCTATTGACATGCAATTGCTTTCATAAAGTTGGCTATCATTTTCGAGAACCAACTATACAAGATCTGGAGCTCTCTAAACCTGTAAGTCCGGTGTCAAAGAATGGAGTACTTAAACAAGGTATCTTTGGTGCTCAAGTTTAAGGACCAGCCATACTATTAGGACTACAGAATCGCTGTCTGACATTAGGTATCATTAACCATACAGTATTCTGTAAGCGAATCAATCAGTGAACTCATTCTCCAATGAGCACTTGCACTGTACCTCTAGTGTCCCGACATAAGCGACTATGAGACCAGTCGCCTCTATCATATAAACGAGTATACAACGCACCAGTCTATCCGGTTATCTCGATGTCCTCATCAAGTAACCTATGACTAGGATGATTTAGGATCGGTGTTTAAAGGTATATCGGTCTCATTATCATGATCTCATCACGATCCGATTCCCATTGCACAGATCCATGGACATCACAATATTCATCCAGATAATGTGAGAAAATATCAATAATAATACACGAAAAGATCGACATAACATATCACAAGTGCCATTACTCACGTGATTGACTTGTAGGGCACCTACGATCAACAATCTCTCACTTGACCTAAAGCCAATCACCTACGTGTCTGATCCCCATCATACCTCTGTGATGCTCAAATATAATTTGAGTCAACAGCTTTGTCAGTGGATCTGTAATGTAATCTTCGGATGGAACTCTTTCCACTGCTATATCTCCTCGGGCTGCGATCTCATTGATCAGGTGGAACCTCCTAAGAACACTTCTGACGAGACCTGGGTTCCCAAGCTTGATTGATCGCCCTGTTATTGTCGCCCTATATGAGAATCAACTTCACGCTGTTCGATATGATTCCCAGATCTGCGATGAACTTCTTCATTCAGACTCCCTCCTTTGCTGCCTCTGTGGCAGTAATGTATTCCGCCTCTATGGTCGAGTCAGCAGTAGTATCTTCCTTGGAATTTTTTCAGCATATTGCTCCTCCATTCAATGTGAAGACATACCTTAAATTTGACTTGCTATCATCGACATCGGACTGAAAGCTCGAGTCCGTGTAGCCCTCAACTCTGAGGCTATTGCCTCTATATATCAGTAAAAGATCCTTACTCCTTCTCAAGTACTTAAGGATATACTTTACTGTTTTTCAGTGCTCCAAGCCTAGATCTTCCTGATACCTGCTCATGACACTCAAAGCATGTGCTACGTCAGGCCTGGTACATAGCATAGCATACATGATAGACCCTATCGTTGAGGCATATGGTATTCTATCCATGTGTGCCCTTTCTTCAGGAGTCTTTTGGGGACATACTCCTTGAAAATAATATTTCATGTCTCATAGGTATGAGACATCTCTTGAAATTTTTCATACCAAACATTTTGATAATGGAGTCTATGTGCCTGGACTGAGACAAGTGAAGCATCCTCTTGGATCTATCTCTATAGATCTAAATCCCCAAAATATAGGATGCTTCTTTTAAGTCGTTCATGGAGAAGTGTCTAGATAGCCAAGCCTTTACCGTGAAGAGTATTCTTACATCATTCCCAATGATTAGGATATCATCCACATATAATACCAAAAAGATGATAGCGCTCCTACTTACCTTCCTATACACACAAGGCTCATCTTCGTTCTTAACAAAATCATAAGATTTGATCGCCTCATCAAATCTTATGTTCCAACTTCGGGAAGCTTGCTTTAATCCATAAATGAACTTAAGCAATCTGCACACCTTATATGGACTGTGCTTGGACATGAACCCCTCAGGCTGTATCATATACACTTCCTCTTCGAGGTTGCCATTGAGGAATGCAGTTTTCACGTTCATCTGCTAGATCTCATAGTCATAATGTGCTGTAGTAGCCAATAGAATTCAGATGGATTTCAGCATAGCTACGAGTGCAAAGGTTTCATTATAGTCAACACCTTGCCTTTGATGATACCCCTTAGCCACTAGCCTTGTCTTATAGGTCTCCAATTTTTCATGTACCTCGATCTTCTTCTTGAAGATCCATTTACAACCAATGGGTATGATACCCTCAGGTGCATCAACAAGGTTCCAAACCTTATTGGAGTACATGGATTCCATCTTAGAATTCATGGCTTCTTGCTACTTTCTGGAGTCTATACTCATAATAGCCTCCTCGTAGGTCTGAGGATCAATGTCCTGAATGTCCTTTCCACTAATATGTCTCACATATCTTTCAAAAGGGTGTGACACTCTACCAGTCTTATGCAAAATTAAAACTTGTGTGTTAGGTACCTAAACAGACTCGATCTCTGGAATGGTGCCTAAGCTAGGTTCTTCAACCTCGCTTAATTCTATCATGCTCCCATTGTCTCTGCCAAGAATGTGTTCCTTCTCAAGATATACTACTCTCTTGGCAATAAAAACCTTTTGGTCCTCAGGATTATAGAAATAATAACCACAAGTTTCCTTGGGGTATCCTACGAACTTACATCGTTCCGTCTTGGATTCCAACTTATCGGGGTCATGTCTTTTAACATGAGCAGGGCAGCCCCAAATCTTAACAACCTTGAGATTGAGCTTCTTCCCTCTCCATATCTCATATGGTGTAGACACTACCAATCTAGATGGAACTCTATTTAGAAGGTAAATTGCGGTCTATAGGGTATACCCCTAAAATGAGATGCGTAGGTCAGTGAAACTCATCACGGATCACACCATATCTAATAGTATGTGATTCCTCTTTTTGATACACCATTGAGCTGTGGTGTATAAGGACATGTCCATTGGGACAGAATCTCATGGTCCTTAAGGAACTCGGTGAATTATGTACTCAAGTATTCTCCTCGATTGATCGAAGAGTTTTAATACTCTTTCCAATCTTGTTCTTTACTTTATTTTTATACTTCCTGAATTTCTCAAAGGCTTCCGACTTATACTTCATCAAGTACACATGTCTATACCTAGAGAAATCATCAGTGAAAGTAATGAAGTAAGAATAACCACCTATGACATGAGTTGACATAGGACCACATACATTACTATGTATGAGTTCTAGTAACTCAATGACTCTCTCTCCAGTTCGACTAAATGAAGAGTTGGTCATTTTTCCACGAAGGCAAGGCTCGCAAGTTGTATATGACTCATAGTCAAATGGATCTAAGTATCCATTTTTTAATAACTTTTGAATCATTTTCTCATAGATATGACCTAGCCTATAATACCACAAATATACATTGTTCACTTCTTCTCGTTTTCTCTTGGCCATGCTTACATTCATGATGTGTGAAACAGTATTTAGTATAAACAAACCATTATGCAATGTCCCTTTTATCATTCTTACTAATTGAACAATAATTATTCTCAAAAAATACTTTATAACTATTTAATGTTAAACATGAAATGGAAATAACATTTTTGATAATAGAGGGAACAAAATAACATGCATCTAATGTAATAATAGCTCCATCAGGCAGATGTATAGTGACCTCGCCAACAGCAACTCTTACTCCATTGCCCATTTTGAGGTCTATCTCGACTTTTGCCAATCTCCTATGCCTTGTCAGAACCTGCAACAAATTACAGATATGATAAGCACTACCGGTATCCAATACTCATGCATTATCATAAGAATCTGATATATGGAGACTGATTATGAAAGTACCTGAAGCTTTTCCAAGCTTATGTTTCGCTTTTCTACAAGATATGCCTTGCAGTTCCTCTTCCAATGCCCATCTTGATCGTAGTGGAAGCACTAGCTTTTGTCCTTTATTGGGTCAATTTTGGTAATCTTTGCCTTACCCCGTTTGCCCTTGCCCTTACCCTTCTCAAGAGTCTTCCCAGCCTTCCTTTTTCTTTTGGTCTCACCAACATAGAGAACTAATTTCTCTTTCTTGATTATGCTCTTTGCCTCCCTCAACATATTGAAGAGCTCAGGGAGAGATACCTCAAGTTTGTTCATATTGAAATTTATGATGAACTGAGAAAAGGAATCTGGTAGGGACTGAAGTATAAGATCAACATAAAGGTTATCATCTAGGACCATTCTTAGACCTGTGAGTTTTTCAATCCACTCTATCATCTTTAGGACATGGTTCTGAACCAGTGTCCCCTTAGTCATACTAGCACGAAAGAGACTCTTGGATATCTCATATCGTCGAGTTCTTTCTTGTTCCTCAAATAGTTTGTGGAGGTGCAAGAGTATGGAATGAGCATCCATGTTTTCATGTTGTCTCTGTAACTCAGGAGTTATAGAAGCTAATATGTAACACTGAGCGAGAATGGAATCATCTAGATACTTCGCATATTGGGTAAACTCTTCTTGAGGAGCTTCTGCCTCAGGTTGGGCATGATCATATCTATGACATATGCGATTTTCTCCGTTGTAAGAACTATTCTTAGGTTGCAGAGCCAATCCATATAATTTGGACCAGTAAGACGGTTGGCATCAAGTATGCCATGTAGAGGGTTTGATGACGACATGTTTCTGATAAATAGAATATATAGCATAAGTGAATAACATGTAGATTTCATAAAAATAAACAATCAAGATATAGACTTCTATCTTGACATAATCCCACTAATTTTTCTAGCGAGTCATATGACACCCTCATGTACGTGAAACGGAAGTCTCTGATAGACTTCTAGTGGGGATCGGGATCCAATCGGCATCTTAGTACAACCTCAAGGGACTCGTCCAATCACACTAAGCCCAAAAAGTAGACAACTCTTGCCAATTACAATACCTTATGATTCCCATCATATTTGGCCTCCGAACTACCATGGTCTCGAGGGACTCGACCAACCATAATTGTTGAATCTTGGATTTTGATGATGAAGTCAATTGATAGGTTATTTGATCTAATCCATATTATTGAGATAAGTATGCAGGATTAACTATGATAGCTTGAAGACATAAAGCAAATTAACAAAGTCAAGTAGTTGAGAGTTCGAGAGTCCATCGGAAGTTCGAAAGATCATCGGTAGTGCTGCCGGAACCAATCGAGAAAGAATCGGGGACTTGCCGAATGTTTTGAAAGTTCGTCGGAAAGATTGTCAGAGGTTCGCGGAGATCACTGAGAAGATTCGGAAAGCTTGCCAAAGATTTATCAACTCGCCACAAGTCTGGGAGCCTGTTGGGAGTCCGTTGGAAGAAATCCAAGAGTGCGTTGGAAGTCTGTCGGAAGTTCACTAAAAGAAGACTTGACATTGCCGATTGTTAATTTGCTTAGAATTATATTTCAATTTAGTAGTTAGCACATAATTAGGATAAGGATTAGGTAATAATCCTGTTTAACCCTTGTAGGGGCCAATTGAGTCTTATTTAGGCTAATTTGGGTCGAAGTTAAGGGCTTATTCAGCTTTGCTGGAATAGTCTGACAGTGGCACTGCCAGACCCAAGCGGTGGTACCGCCCCAGGTCAGCGGTGGTACCACTAACTTTAATGCCCGACAGGTGATGGTACCACCCCAGGTCAGCGGTGATACCGCCTGACAAGCGATGGTACTATCAGACCACAAAGCCCGAGGACTCTGTCAGGTGATGGTATCGCCAGTACTTGGTAAACCCGAGATGGGACTCTTTTTGGCTCTATTTTTGAAAGCCAATTGAGTCTATAAATACCCCTTTTTTCTCAGTTGAGAAAGTACCTTTTTGAGTAGTTGAAAACTAAGTCAAAGCTATAGCAAAGTCTTGTTTCAATAGCTTAAGTGTTCACCTCCCTTTTTCTTTATGAAAAATCTGTAAGAGAGTGAACCATTTGTAAAAGGTTATAAGATGGGTATTTGATCCTTTCCCTTCAAGAGATTTGATAGTAGAAGTTAGGAGCCTTATCGGAGTAGGCTTCGGAAGTGGACATAGGTCTTTCGACCGAACCACTATACATCGCTGCGCACTTTGGTTGTGAGTTTTAAATATTCTGCATCTTTTCTTTACTTAGCTGCAAATCACTCGGTTTTCTTCTCCCTACTCTCAATTGCATTCACTCAATCATTTTAGCTAAATTTCATCGAATCAAAATTTCCATACGAATCAACTATCTCCGAAATCGGTTTCAAGTTTACGAGTTTTAATCCGCTACACTAATTCACCATCCTATCCCCCCTGTCTCTTAGTGTCGCTCAGATCCTAACAATTGGTATCAGAGCTTGGTCACTCTCATCTGATTTAAAACCCAAGAGAGATGGCTTATTCCGTCATGCAAGAGGGTCATTCTATTACACGTCCACCTATGTTTGATGGGTCGGATTATACTTATTGGAAAACTCATATGAGGATTTTTTTGATTTTCATGGATTTTGAGCTTTGGAATATCATTGAAAATAGGTTTTAAAAATCTTCTCTTCTGATGAGCGAATGGAATGAATCGGAGAAGAAGGTTTTTGCTTTAAATGCAAAGGCTATGAATGCCTTGCTTTGTGCACTTGATAAAAATGAGTTTAATCGTGTTTCTATTTATGAATCGACTTTCGATATTTGGCGTACTCTTAAAATCACTCATGAAGGCACTAGCTAAGTGAAAGAGTCCAAAATCAACATTCTCGTGCATTCTTATGAACTTTTTCGGATGAAACCAAGTGAGTCCATTAGAGATATGTACACCTATTTCATAGATGTCATCAATGGACTCAAAGCACTTGGTAAAGGTTTTTCTAATTTTGAACTTGTAACTAAAATTTTAAGATCCCTTCTAAAGAGTTGGGATCCAAAAGTTACGACCATTCAAGAGGCCAAGGACCTTAAAACTTTTCCTCTCGAAGAACTCATTAGGTCTTTAATGATCTACGAAATGACATGACATGCTTATAAAGAGCTCGAGAACTCCCTTCCAAAGAACAAGAAGGATATGACATTAAGAATACAAGAAGACCACTTGAAAGGAACATCAAGTGATGAGGACAGTGACGATGACATTGCACTCTTAACTCGAAAATTTAAAAAATTCATAAGAAGGAATAAATTTAAAAAATGATACTAAAAACAAATTTGAACTAAAAAAAGGACTAAGTCATATGTTACGAATGCAAGATGCTTGGGCACTTAAAAAATGAATGTCCCCAAGCCAAGAAGAAGCAATCAAACAGGAAGAAAGTTTTAAAGGCGACATGGGACAACTCAAGTGACTCCCAGAATAAAGAAGTAAGCAACAAAGAGGAGACCAACTTTGCGCTAATGGCTTTAGGAGAAGAGATATATGATTTAATTAATGAAGATTTATCTTTCGATGAATTTTCTATCACTTTTCATAAATTATTTGATGAATGTAGAACTATTACTAAAAAGTTTTATTTATTAAAAAAGGAGTATGCTTTTTTATTAGATAAACTTGAATATCTTAAACTTAATACTCCTTCCTTACCCCCATGCTCTAAGTGTGAACACTTAGAAGTAATGAAAAATGAGAACTTGCTACTCAATGAGACCCTAAACAAATTTAAGGTCGGTAGCAAGGGCTTGGACATGATCCTTGCAAACAAGGGTCACGTCGAAAAAAAAAGTAGAATTAGATTCGTGGGTGGATTTCACCGAACCAAAATCACCTTCATTAAAGGACCCACATTACATGTATCACCTCATTTAAAATATAATTTTTATTGTAAATCCGGACATGTTGTTCATAAATGTTCGTTTAAGAAAATTAATCCACAAATTGATATGGGTTCCTAAAGGAATCATAAATAATTGAACGCTAAATGATAAAAGTTAGTAGATCAATTTTTGAGACACCCAAAATCAAATGGGTACCTAAAAACCATTATCTTTTGTAGACAAACTCACTATCATAAGTTAGGAGCAAGAGATGGTATTTTGATAGTGGATGCTCAAGGCACATGATCGGAGATCCATCTTAATTCTCTATACTCACTAGCAAAGAAGAAGGGTATGTCACATTCGGAGACAATAAAAAGGGTAAAATCATTGGCAAGGGAACCATAGGTAACAAATCAAGTTTTTCAATTGATGATGTGTTACTAGTTGATGGATTAAAACATAATCTTTTGAGCATTAGTCAATTATGTAATAAAAAGGTTATATCGTTAAATTTGAATCTAATGCTTGCATCATTGAAAAACCAAACAACAACATATCCATGATTGCGTTAAAATAAAATAATGTCTACACCATTAACATTGAAGAACTTAGTAATGAGATGTGCTTTTCCATTTTAAATAATGATGTTTGGCTTTGGCATAGGAGATTAGGCCATGCAAGCATGAAACTAATATCTAAAATTTTATCTAGATAACTAGTACGAGGAATTCATAATATCAAGTTTGTCAAGGATAAAGTATGTGATGCATGTCAACTAGGAAAACAAATAAAAATTAGCTTCAAATCAAAGAATCAAATAAGCACCTCTAGACCATTACAATTGATCCATATAGATTTATTTGAACCAATTGACACAACAAGTCTAGGAGATAGCAAATATGCGTTTGTCATTGTAGATGACTATAGTAGATACACTTGGACCTATTTTTTTGCTCACAAAAGTGATTGCTTTAAATATTTTTCTAAATTTTGTAAACTTACTCAAAACGAAAAGGGTTTCATGATTTCATCGATTCAGAGTGATCATGGTGGAGAATTCCAAATCCATAACTTCTAAACTTTTTATGAATCTAATGGATATAATCACAACTTCTTTACTCCAAGGAATCCTCAACAAAATAGAGTAGTAGAAAGAAAGAATAAAAATTTATAAAAAATGGCAAGAACCTTATTAAATGAACATAGCTTACCCAAATATTTTTGGGCCAAAGCCGTTAATATAACTTGCTATGTCATGAATAGGGTTCTTGTAAGACCATCTCTATCCAAGACTCCATATGAATTGTGAAATAAGAAAAAAACCTAATGTTTCTTACTTTAAGGTTTTCGATTGCAAATGCTTTATCTTGAATGAAAAGGATGTCTTAGGAAAATTCGATGCTAAATCCGATGAAGGCATCTTTCTTAGTTACTCTTCTGTTTCTAAGGCTTTTCGTGTTTTTAACAAAAGAACTTTAATTATAGAAGAGTCTATTCATATAGTTTTTATGAAGTTTTTGAACTTAAGAAAAATAATTTTGATGATGATCTTGGTTTTGATGGTTTAAATTTAAATGAACCATCTCCTTAAAATAGTAACTTGGATGCATCTTCTTTTGAATTTTCCTTACCTAAGGAATGGAAGTATATAGATGCCCATCTTAAGGAGCTAATTATAGGAGACACATCAAAAGGGGTTTAAACTCGTTCCTCTTTTAAAATTTTTTATGCTCATGCCGCTTTTCTTTCTCAAATTGAACCTAAGTGCATTGACGATGCCTTGAAAGATGATTCTTGGGTTATCGCAATGCAAGAAGAATTGAATCAATTTGAGAGAATGAAGTATAGAAGCTTGTTCCTAGACCTAGTGGCCATTTAGTTATTAGTACTAAATGGGTCTTTAAAAACAAGCAAGATGAATGTGGTATCGTAGTTAAAAACAAGGCTAGATTAGTGGCCAAAGGTTTCAACCAAGAAGAAGGTATTGATTACGAAGAGACCTTCGCTCCTATGGTAAGAATAGAAGCCATTATGATGCTCCTTGCCTATGCTAGTAGTAATAATTTTAAATTATTTCTACTAGATGTCAAAAGTGCTTTCTTAAATGGCTTTATTTCTGAAAAAGTGTTTGTTGAACAACCTCCCGGTTTTGAAAACTTTTCTTTTCCTAACCATATATTTAAATTAACTAAGGTTCTCTATGGTTTAAAACAAGCCCCAAGGGCTTGGAATGAAAGACTTAATTCATTTCTAATTTTAAATAATTTTACTAATGGCAAGGTTGATACTATATTGTTTGTTAAATATTTTAAAAATAATTTTTTTATTATTTAAATTTATATTAATGACATTATTTTTTGTTCTACTAATGAATCATTATGTGAATCATTATGTGAATCATTCACCAAGTGTATGAGTCATGAATTTAAAATGAGTCTAATGGATGAACTAACCTTCTTCTAGGATTGTAAATTAAATAACTTTGTAATGATATATTTCTTAATCAATCTAAATATATATTAGAATTGTTAAAATGATTTAACATGGATGGTTCAAAAGTTATAAACACTCCTATGGATGAAAGTGAAGAAAATTTTGATAAAAAAATATATAGGAGAATGATAGGTAGTTTACTTTACCTCACCACAATTAGACCGGATATCATGTTTAGTGTAGGATTTTATGTAAGATTTCAAGCTACTCCTAAGTTGTCTCATCTTAAAGCTGTTAAAAGAATCCTTAGATATCTTAAAGGCACTCATAACTTATGATTATAGTATTCAAAATCCGATGACTTTGATTTAAAAACCTATGCGGATGCGGATTTTGACGGATGTAGAATAGATATAAAAAGCACATCTGGAACATGTCAATTTTTAGGACATGCACTTGTTTCTTGGACTTCTAAGAAACAAAATTCGGTTGCACTATCCACGATAGAAGTCGAATACATAGCCGCTAGTACATGTTGTGCACAAGTTGTTTAGATGAAAAACACTTTAGAAGACTATGGAATTCATTTAAAGAATATTCTCATAAAATATGATAATATAAATGCTATTTGTTTAACCAAGAATCTCATTCAATACTCTAGAACTAAGCACATTGACATTAGGTATCATTTTATACAAGATCATGTCAATTATAATGATGTCATTCTAGAATTTATTGATACAAAATATCAATTAGCGGATATTTTCATAAAACCCCTAAATGAAAAATATTTTGACTTTATTAGAAGAGAATTAGGTATGTTAAATTGTCCTAATACATGAAGATATTATATATTCTTTTTATGAAAATTTTCAACTTCGGCTTTCATTGTCTCATCTTTATATTATCTTCTTATTTTCGGATGACATCTTTACAATATCATCTTTTGAGCGAAGTTCTTATTTTTATCCTTCAATCATAATATTTTGATTCTCCTCTTCAATTGATGAATTTTTGGGTTATGTCATGCCTTTTGATGAAATGGTAAAATCGATTTTGATAAATCTAAACCTTGATATTATTTTGGATGATATTTTTACACTTATTTTTATCCTTCGATTGTAATATTTTAATAAAGCTATCATTTTCGATCATAATATTTTTAAAGCCTTCGAGATGTTGTAAAAGTTCTGGATGATTTGGTATCATGATGTTTGCTTTCCTCCTCCTTTGAAAGATGGATCTTAATGATATAGTAAAATTGATTTTATGCTCCCTCCAACTCCTTTAAGTATGACTAAAGAAATCTCATATCTTACATTTTATACGAAACTTAACATATGCATAAATAAATGTCATAAATTTTGCTTAAAAAATGAAGTTCTATATTGTTCATCTCGGATTTTTATTGTTAATTTTTACGGTTCGAGATTTTAAGACTTAATATTCTTCACCTCATGTCTTCTATGAGAATGCTAGGTTGAATCTTTCTATGAAATTTTTAATGTTGATATGTTTCACTTCACGAATTCATAAATGCTAAGTTGGAGCTTTAACATCTCTTTCTCACAGATTTTATCTTTTAATTTATATGAGATGTTTTGATGAATGGTCTATCCTTCCACTTTATAATCTTATTCCTGAATTTTCAATATTGCATCTTAAGTCATATTATCTTTAATGAATGAATCTTTTATAACTTGATAAATAATGATTGATCATTTTCTGGACTTCATAAACATGATTTAAAATGATGATCAAAACATTTTCGAATTTATCGGATAACATTTTATTTTCTAAGCCTCATGTCTCAAATGTGTTTGATATTCTTGATAAATGGCCACTCTTATATTTTTTTGTGATATGATACTTTATGATGACTATTTCACCTCCTTTTTTTTATGACAAAGGGGGAGAAGAATGTAGCAAATGAATTAATGATTTGATCGTATTGAGTAGAATAATGCCAAAATGAATTGACATTTTTTATTTGCTTGTGCCATGTTTTGTAATAAAAAATTGATTGCTATCCTTAAAAGCATCACAGCGTATCACAATATATCTCAAATGTTTGAAATATAAATTTTTGAGAGATCGATATTATATCATGTTTAAAAAAATTGGGTTCTTTTTATTGATATGATAAGCTATTATTTCATTTGATTTCATGCCTTTATTTTGTACACTTTATTGATATCGTCCTTGTTATATTTTAAATTTTAATTAGTATCTCTTGTGAAAATGATAAATGTCTATCATTCAACTTGAAAAATATAAAGTTTCGTATTTATGAATGAAAGAACATGCTTGTTAAGTATGAGGATAAGTTCAACGGAAGAAACTTATCAGTTTTGGTTTGAATTCAAAGAGATTGAATTCAAGCATTTTCTTTCTCATAATATGACATATAGATAGGAGGAGTTAAGATTAACTCCGTTATCAATTGATTTACATCATAAAAAATGGGGATGATTGTTGAATCTCAGATTTTGATGATGAAGTCAATTGATTGGTTATTTGATCTAATCCATATTATTGAGATAAGTGTGTAGGATTAACTATGATAACTTAAAGATAAAGTAAATTATTGGAGTCAAGTAGTTAGGAGTTCGAGAGTCCACCGGAAGTTCGATAGATCATCGGTAGTACTGCCGGAACTAACTGAGAAAGAATCGGAGACTTGCCGAAGGTTTCGGAAGTTCGCTAAAAAGATCGTTGGAGGTTCACGGAGATCACTAAGAAGATTCGGAAAGCTTGCCAAAGATTCATCAACTCGCTGCTAGTCATACGTGCCCTACAAGTCAATCACATGAGTGATGGTACTTGTGATTTGATATACACTCTTTCTCTTTGCTTATTATTAGGCATTTTATCACTTTATCTTACGTGTTGCATATATTGTGATGTCCTTGGATCTGTGCAATGGGAATCAGATCGTGATGAGATCATGATAATGAGACCGATTCACCTTTAAATACAGACCCTAAATAATCCTAGTTATAGGTTACTCGAGAGAGACATCGAGACAACCGGATAGAATGGTATGCTGTATACCCGTCTATATGATGGAGGTGATTGGTCTCATAGCTACTCGTGTGGGGACACTAAGGGTACAGTGCAGGTGCTCATTGGGGAATGAGTTCACTGATTGATTCACCTATGGAATGCTGGATGGTTATTGATACCTCATGTCAGACAACGATTCCGTAGTCTTAGTAGTATATTTAGTACTTAGACTTGAGACACCAAGGTTGTTCTGTATGAGTACTCCACTCTTTGATACCGGACTTATAGGTTTGGAAAGTTTCAGATCTATTACAGCTGGTTATTGGGAGTAGTAGCTAACCTTACGATGGCTATTGAGTATCAATAGAGGATCATCCACTCTCGGTATCATGAGAGGAATATCCCATGTATTCTTGCTTGAATAAATCCTTAGCCAAGGTTATTCGGATTAAGAGAGAAAGAGTTCTTTGGGAGAATCCAACAAGAGCAAGACTCGAGGAAAGACCGTATGGGCCTGACAGCACCATGCCCGATATAGGATCTCTAGGATATTAGCTAGATGAGGGACTATAGATACATGGTAACTGAGGACAGATAGGTCCAAAAGATCAGATTCCCTTGTATCATCTGAGGGCTGCGGTGTAGTGGCCTAGTACATCTGCAATCGATGAGTTGGGTGAATTATTATAGAGATAATAATTCACTAAGTCAGAAGGAGTTTTGACAAGTATGACTCACGGCCAGCTCGATATTGGGCCTAGAGGGTCATACACATATGGTAGGTGTTACGACGAGTAGAGGTTCGGATATGAGATATCTGTTGGAGCCCCTATCTTATTGGATATCCATTAAGCCCCTGAATTATTGGATCCTAAAATGAGATCCAATAATTGCTAATAAGAGATTATTGGGTAGAGACCCACTGATCCAAGAGGCTTAGGTAATTGGATGGAGATCCAATACCCAACAGGGCAAGATCCATTAGGGTTTATAAGGGGCCTCTATAAATAGGAGGGAACCAAAGCTCTATAGGCTGGGAGTTCTTTTGATAGCCACATTCTGTTCTCCTTTCCCCAGAGAGGTGCATCGTCACAGTCCCTGCCGTGTGGATACCACTAGAGAGGAGGATGCTTGACCTCCTTTATCCTTCCTATAGATCTGTAGGGATTCAGGGATATACGATATCCCTAAGTATTTTCTTTTATACATGTCGTTTTCATGAATTTATTTTTGATACATCGATCTTCGCACGACGACGGAACCTTTCTATGGGAAATATATGGTTTTGCTTTTTGTTCTTTCGCTACGCATGAGATGTCACCCCATAGGATTTCCCAACACTCGCCACAAGTCCGGGAACCTGTTGGGAGTTCATCGGAAGAAATCCGAGGGTGCGTCGAAAGTCTACCGGAAGAAGCCTCAATATTGTCGGTTATTAATTTGCTTAGAATTATATTTTAATTTAGTAGTTAGCATGTAATTAGGGTAAGGATTGTTGAATCTCGGATTTTGATGATGAAACTAATTGAGTATGATTTGTGGTCTAATTGCGTTTTGAGTTACGCAGGTCTACTATCGATCAGGATTAGATAGTTGACGTTGGAGGAATTGACGTTGCGCCGGAGGTGATCACGTCAGTATATTGGATGTCGAGCTGGAGGTTCGGTCGACTATCGGCAGGAGGCTTCGGACGTCGGGCATCGGGTCAAGAAGTACGGAGTTACGCCATGGATATCGGGGTTGCGGAGGTCAACCACCGATTGGGCAACAACCCGCAAGAGAGGATGATATGCCGAAGGATCGGACGAAGTGCCGACCAATGACATGCCGGGCAACTGAATGTCAATTTGCGTTGTAATAACTGTCTAGATCGAAGTAGAGTGTTTGTTATTTGTTTATGCAAGAGTAACTACGATAAGGATGAAGACGTAAAGTGAAACAAAGGGCCGAAGTCAAGTGCGATGGATCGTTAGGAGTTTGAGTGTTCGATGGAAGTCCAAAGATTCGTTGGGAGTGCTGCCGGAACCGGCCGAGAACGAGTAGGGAGCTTGCCGAAGGGTTTTTGGAAGTTCGCCGGAAGGTTCGTCGGAAGTTCATGGAGCTTGCCAAAGAAGCTCGGGGGAACTCGCCAAAATCATCGTGGAGTCTGAGAGCTTGCCGGGAGTCCACAGGATGGTTTCCGAGGGATCGTCGGAAGACCGCCGGAAGTTCACCGGAAGCTCGCCGGAAGAAGACTCGACTTGTGGACTTTGTAATAGCTTAGGAATGTCTTTAATTTCATAGTTAGCACATTAATTTGGGTTAGGATTAGGTGTTAATCCTATAAACACAAAGTAGGGGCCATTGGGCCTTGATTTGGACAAGGTTAGGCCAAAAGTTTTTGGACCAAACCCAACCAAAGAAGTGGCGGTAGCACCAGCAGGCTGGGCGGTAGCACCGCCAAGCGCATGGAAAGCCAGGTGGTAGCACCTCCTGGCTGGGGCGGTAGCACCGCCTAGCTATGTCAGTCTGCCAGATTGACAAGCGGTAGCACCGCCTCTAACAGGCGGTAGCACCGCCAGTACCGGGAACTCTAATTTGATTTCAAATTTGGAGCCCAAATTTGAATCCATTTTGGATCTATAAATACCCCCTCTTTCTCAGCTGAAAGAAAACCCTTTTGAGAGTTAGAAATTGAGGAAAAGGCTTAGGAAAGTCTAATTTTCAATAGGTTGTGTTCACCTCCTTCTTTCTCTTTGAAAAATTTGTAAAAGTGTGAACTTCTTGTAAAAGGGTTGTAAGAGAGGTATTTGGTCCTTCCCCTTCAAAAGGATTTGCTAGTGGAAGTTGGGAGCCTCATCGGAGAAGGCTTCGGAAGTGGATGTAGGTCGGATGACCGAACCACTATAAATCGGTTAGCATTTACTTTCTCGCAACTTACTTTGCTGCAAACCATTTTCATATGCTGCCCTATTTACTCAACTTCATCTTCATCTTATTATGTATACTTTAAAGTTAAAACGCAATCTTTCTGGGTTCAAACGAAACGTTGCATTCATTCGTACGAAGTTTTCAAACTTGTGTTAGTCGTTGAAAAATCTATCGTTCTTTACCGCTGCACTAATTCACCCCCCCCCTCTTAGTGCCACTCGATCCCTAACAATTGGTATCAAAGCCACATTCTTTCTCTTTCGAATTTACACCCGTGAGAAATGGCTCTAAATGGTTTTTAAGAGGGCTTTTTGGTTTTTCGTCCACCGTTCTTTAACGGTTCGGACTACACATATTGGAAAACTCGAATAAGAGTTTTCATGCTTTCAATGAATTTGGATTTGTGGAACATCATCGAAAATAACTTTCAACCTTCTTCTAAACCGACGAACAAATGGTCGGATTTGGAGAAAAGGTCTTTTTCTTTAAACACAAAGGCTATGAATGCCTTATTTTGCGCTTTAGACAAGAACGAGTTCAGTCGGATTTCAATATGTGAAACGTCTTTCAATATTTGGCGAACACTTGAAATCATGCACGAGGGAACTAGTAGAGTTAAATACTCGAAAGTAAACCTCTTATTGCATGATTTTGAGCTATTCCGAATGACACCAAGCGAAACTATCGGTGATATGTACACCCGCTTCACGGATGTCATCAATAGCTTGAAAAGTCTTAGTAAATATTTTTCGAATTTTGAACTCACTAACAAGATTTTAAAATCCTTCCCAAAAAGTTGGGATCCAAAAGTAACCGCAATACAAGAGACTAAAAATTTAAATGATTTTTCATTGGAAGAACTAATCGGTTCACTAATGACATATGAAATGAGTTTTTTCGAACATTTGGAACATGATGAACATATGAACCACCTTCTAAAGAATAATAAGGATTTGGAACATCGGACAAATGAATGCCACTTGAGTGATGACTCAAGTGATGAGGACAATGAGGACATTGAACACATAACAATGAATGTTAACAAGTTCATTAAACAAAATTTAAAAAGCACAAATGAACTTGAACGGAGAAAGAGGCCAAAGAAGAAGAAGAAGGGTTGCAAAGAAGAATCAAATAAAGAAGAGGCGAAATGGGCTTTGACGGTTTTCGACAATGAGGTAAGAAACTCACCTAAGTTGTTCTTACCTTACTTTGAAATTACATGATCCTTTCATGAGTTGCTTGAAATAATTGGTAGGATTTTTTCTTTGCTTTTTTCCTTTCTAGTAATTTTTTGAAAAATTAAAAATATGAATGATGCATGATTTGTGATAATGCTTATGATTAATCCACGCATGTGTATTTTAATGTTTTTATTGCTTTTCATGATGCTTGACGATTTTATATCATGCATGAGCTTTTGAAGTAATAAAATGTCATATTGTGATGATGAAACTTATTTTTCAAATTTATAAATAGATGCATAATTTTGGTAAAAATTTGAACATGGCTTTGATAATGATTTTGAATTTATATGATACTTAAACATGCTTAAATAAGACCAACCACATAAAATAAAACACATAAAAGTTGAAATGTGTTATCTTGATGTTTTATTTTTGATGTGTTTAGTCTTGACAAGTTTATGACTAAACTTATACTTTGTTAATACATGTTTTCATAAAAAGATTTGAATATGCTCACATGAAAACAATTGTATAAAATAAAAATACATTTTCTATGCTATTGAGATAAATGGATTCATGAATCATGTAAATTTCTTGAAAATAATCATGATGAATCTCATGAAAAATATATGTCTCATGTTTTCGGTCCTAATGATTTCTCTTGAAACTTGCTTTTTGGACCTATAAAAAAAACATGAGTATACTTATATGAAGGATCAAATCACTTTAAATGAAACACATAAAAATAAGAAAATATACTATCATGATATTTTATGTGTGATGCATTTGATTTTGATGGGTTTAATGATAAATTTGTATAATGATGGCTTCTGAATAAATATTTGAATATACCTTATGAAATCATCATTGATAATGATAAAATAAAAATATTAAAAGTTTGTTGTCATGCTTGATGATTTTATCATGAGAATTTAAAGGTGTTATATCTTGATGACAAACTCATGTTTTGGTTTTAAATTTGATACTCATCTTTTGAAACTTGAGTACACTTACATGAAACAAATAACTTAAAATGAAACACATTATCATGATATATTAAAACTCATGTCTTGAAATAATGTGTTACATTTTTGTCTTGATGATGCCTTATGAGATTTTGCCTTTACATCTTGAACTTTCATGCTTATCTTGGCATATAAAGACAAAGGCATATTTAGATGAAAAGAATTATTCGAAAAGAGAATTTTCTAAATGAAATATAACTTATCTCTTGTTTCGCGAAACTATATTTTTGAATTACTTTTATGAGATCATCATCTTGATAACTTGAGTTTTCATCTCTACACTCTCCCATGATTCTCCCATGTTGTTGAAGAAAAATCCAAATGAATCATAAATTATTTTCTCTTAACTTATTGATACTCAACTTGAGAAAATATGTTTTCAAGATTGAAACATTGCATGCACAATTTGATTTTTCTCCTATGTTTCAATACACATAATTTGATGATTGAAATATTAATGCAAACACTTAAAATATCACTTGTCATGATATGAATATTGATTTAAAAGAAATTATGCTCGACTTGATATCTTTTATGAATTTGAATATTGGTAGCACCGCCTGGCTAGGGCGGTAGCACCGCTTGGCCCAGGTGGTAGCACCGCTTGGCCCAGGTGGTAGCACCGCTTGGCTGGGGCGGTAGCACCACCTGGCTGTGTCAGTCTGCCAGACTGACAGGCGGTAGCACCGCCAGCACCGGGAACTCCAATTTGATTTCAAATTTGGAGCCCAAATTTGAATCCATTTTGGATCTATAAATACCCCCTCTTTCTCAGTTGAAAGAAAACCCTTTTGAGAGTTAGAAATTAAGGAAAAGGCTTAGGAAAGTCTAGTTTTCAATAGGTTGTGTTCACCTCTTTCTTTCTCTTTGAAAAATTTGTAAGAGTGTGAACTTCTTGTAAAAGGGTTGTAAAAGGGGTATTTAGTCCTTCCCCTTCAAAAGGATTTGCTAGTGGAAGTTGGGAGCCTCATCGGAGAAGGCTTCGGAAGTGGATGTAGGTCGGATGACCGAACCACTATAAATCGGTTTGCATTTACTTTCTCGCAACTTACTTTGCTGCAAACCATTTTCATATGCTGCCTTATTTACTCAACTTCATCTTCATCTTATTACGTATGCTTTAAAGTTAAAACGTAATCTTTCCGGGTTCAAACGAAATGTTGTATTCATTCGTATGAAGTTTCCGAACTTGTGTTAATCGCTGAAAAATCTATCATTATTTACCGCTGCACTAATTCACCCCCCCCCCTCTTAGTACCACTCGATCCCTAACAAGGATTAGGTAATAATTCTGTTTAACCCTTGTAGGGGCTAACTGGGCCTTATTTGGGCCGAAGTTAAGGGCCCATTCAGCCTTGTTGGAATAGTCTAGCGATGGCACCGCCAGACCCAAGTGGTGGTACTGCCACAGGTCAGCGGTGGTACCACCAACTTTAATGCCTGGCAGGCGCTGGTATCGCCCCAGGTCAGCGGTAGTATCGCTAGCAGTTATTACTTGTCAGCGTTGGTACCGCCAGACCACAGAGCCCGAGAACTCTATCAGGCGGTGGTATTGCCAGTGCCAGGTAGTGGTACCGCCAGTACTCGATAAACCCGGGATGAGACTCTTTTTTACTCTATTTTTGAAAGCCAATTGAGTCTATAAATATCCCTTTTTTCTCAGCTGAGAAAGCACCTTTTTGAGTAGTTGAAAACTAAGTCAAAGCTATAGCAAAGTCTTCTTTCAATAACTTAAATGTTCACCTCCCTTTTTCTTTGTGAAAAATCTGTAAGAGAGTGAACCATTTGTAAAAGGTTGTAAGAGTGGTATTTGATCCTTCCCCTTCAAGAGATTTGATAGTGGAAGTTGGGAGCCTCATCGGAGGAGGCTTCGGAAGTGGACGTAGGTCTTTCGACCGAACCACTATACATCGCTACGCACTTTGGTTGTAAGTTTTAAATATTCTGCATCTTTTCTTTACTTAGTTGCAAATCGCTCAGTTTTCTTCTCTCTACTCTCAATTGCATTCACTCAATCATTTTAGCTAAATTTCGTCGGATCGAAATTTCTATACGAATCAACTATCTCCGAAATTGATTTGAAGTTTATGAGTTTTAATCTGCTACACTAATTCACCCCCCCCCCTCTTAGTGCCGCTTAGATCCTAACAATGATGTCCAGTTAAGTCATCACCATCGTTACAAGTTAAGTCAGATTCAGTGATATGTCCTCGAGGGACTCAACTAAGCATACCATGTCCTTAGGTCACCAGTGACATCTCTATGTCATAAACAAGATAGCGAGACGCGAAATAGGTGAGCCTCGAGGGACTCGACCAACTCAGCCTACGTCGAGAATCAGTTCCTGCTTCTAACGATGGAAGGCCACGTGGGTCAATCTTATTGCCTCATGCTTACCGACTTAATATTATCATAGGAGGGGTTTTAGGTTCGGTCTCGTGATATGATGTGTCACACACATACATATTTAATTTATTTACATCGTATGCAAATATATATATATACTTATCTAGTAGGTGTATAGCATTCACATGCACAAGCACACTAGATGATCATGGACTTCGACCTAATATGATTAGTCCTGAACCACTAGACCTAATCACTTATATCAGGATCTATGTGTATATCAGTGCATCTCTATGCACGGTGATCATCCATCTTGTCATCGTCGGATCTACCGGCACCTCGACGCATCTTCATGTGTCGCGATCGTCTGAATCGGCCTCAGGGGTCCCGCTACCACCTCTAGGCTTCCACTACACCTCTAGGATAATTACAATATAATTACAAATACGCAGGCCCGATAATCAGCGAAAAATGAAGGCTCGCAGACCCCAATAATCACATACATACATCACAAAGTCCATGATCATCTTCCCACATCACATCACATCACATCACATGTATATATTATGTATAATTACTAGATAAATAATAATAGTTACTTAAGTATTTTAAATAACTAAAATTTAAAATTAGGGACATGTAGGAAATTTTTTAAATTCTGAAGTGTATTTTGGTCATTTTGTCATAAGGGACAAAATTAAAATTTCTAAAATTTTGAGAGGCAAAACTATCTTTTGGCCGAAAACCCTAATTCTCATTCCCTCTGCTTTTTGCAGCGCTGTGGCGACGATGACCATGCGTGTCGGTGGGGGGCGCTGCGCGAGGGCACCACCCGTGCTTGCGAGCGGTGCCGCCGCTGCTTGCGCCCGCAGTGCTGCCTCTGCGGTGCTATCCCGCGGGCCTCCCCGCGGACGCCCCTACAGCGTTGTGCTTGGGGTACAGAGCCTGCAAGCGGCGCTACCCCTTCGCGGGCGCTAGCGCTACCCCTGCTGGATGCGGCGTTGGCTCCGCGCGCTCCCTGCGCGCATGCGGCTAGTCTGTGGGCAAATGGCCTCCGGCGGCCCTGCCCACACGGCCATGGCTACAAGCACCCTTGGCCAGTTGCTGCCCTCTCTCGTCTTTTGCATCAATGACTTTGGCATCAAAAGCGCATCCAAAGCACAACACATGTAGTTTATAAGCCAATAATCGTACGACGAACCTGGCTCTGATATCACTGTTTGGAAATTGGGAGATTCAGCATCTTATGCGTAGCGGAAAATAAAAACAAAACTAGATTTTTTATAGTTACGTACTTGGCCATTGTGCGACGATTGGTGCGCAAAAATTGTAAATTTGAAAAATCTGCACGTATCATGTCAGAAGTATTACTTGGGGAGATCGCATATCCCCGAAAATTCTAGATCCGATGAAGAGGATGAAGGAGCACTAGCGTGCTCCTCTCTAGCGGTAATCCATATAATGGACGCAGCAATGACGCTTCTCAGATCACCGTGGAATCTCTCCACGTGCACCACAAGGCTGCCGGAGCTAAGGAAGAGGAGAGGAGACTGAGGAGAATAAGAAGATGACTACCAAGAGCTCTCAACCTATGAACCAGGAGGTTCCTCCTATTTATAGAGGTGGAGGAAGCTTATCCTTAACATATCTTGTTCACATTGGATCTTTGTCTAGTTGGATCTCATTGGATCTTATCCACAAGATCCAATTTGATCTCATCCAATCATTTAATTGGATCTCATCCAATCATTTAATTGGATCTCATCCAATCATTTAATTGGATCTCATCCAATTACCCAATTAGATTTCATCCACAGGATCCAAACTAGGGGCTTTGCATATATCTCATATCCGCACCTCTACTCGTCACAACATCCACCTTATGTGTGTGACCCTCTAAGCCCGATACCGAGTTAGCCGTTAGTCGCTCCTATCAGAACTCCTTCTGACTTAGAACACCTTCTGATATAGTGAATTATTATCTCCATAATAATTCACTCGACTCATCGACTATAGATGTACTAGGCCACTACGCCATAGTCCCCAAACGGTACAAGGGGATTTAATCCATCAGACTTGTCTGTCCTCAGTTACAATGTATCTATAGTCCCTCATCCATCTAATATCACAGAGATCGTATATTGGGCATGGTAAAGTCAGGCTCATATGAAATCCTGTTCGAGTCTCGCTCTAATCGGATTCTCCCGGAGAACTCCTTCTCTCTCAATCCGAACGACCCTAGCTATGGATTTTGCCTGAGCGAGCACACGCGAGATATATCCCTCATAATGCCTTCGTAAGATTGGCTACCATTCCCGAGAATCAGTCATATCAGATCTGGAGCTCTCCAAACCTGTAAGTTCGGTGTCAAAGAATGGAGTACTCAAACAAGGCAACTTTGGTACCTCAAGTCTAAGAACCAGACACACTACTAGGACTACAAAATCGCTATCTGACATTAGGTATCATTAACCATAAAGCATTCTGTAAGCGGATCAATCAGTGAACTCATTCTCCAATAAGTACTTGTATTGTATCTCTAGTGTCCCGACACAAGCGACTATGAGACCAGTCACCTCCATCATATAGATAAGTATACAACGCATCAGTCTATCGGTTATCTCGATGTCCTCATCGAGTAACCTATGACTAGGATGATTTAGAATGTGTTTAAAGGTATATCAGTCTCATTATCGTGAACTCATCGTGATCCAATTCTCATTACATAGATCCATGGATATCACAATATTCATCCTGATAATGTGAGAAAATACCAATAATAATATACGAAGAGATCGACACAACATGTCATAGGTACCATCACTCACGTGATTGGCTTGTAGGACAGCTACAACCAACACCCAATACCAGTGGTGGATGAACTTTTTGATGAGTTAAAAGGAGCTTAAGTCTTCACGAAGTTGGACCTCCGATCTGGTTACCACCAAATTCGGGTATATGAAGACGACATTCTAAAAACTGCTTTTCGTACATATAATGACCATTATGAATTCCTTGTAATGCCTTTTGGACTCACTAATGCTCCTTCAACCTTCTAAAGTCTTATGAACGATATTTTTTGGAGCTTTCTCCACAAATTTGTGCTGGTATTTTTTGATGATATTCTCATTTACAGCCCTTCTCTCGAAACTCACTTTCAGTACTTGCGATTTGTTCTATCGATCCTTCGAGAGAATACTCTTTTTGTTAAGCCATTAAAATGTAGCTTTCTTCAGCAAAAAGTAGAGTACCTCTGGTACATAATATCAGAAGGAGTGGAACTAGACCCAACAAAAATCAAAGCAATGCAGGGCTGGCCGAAACCTACAAACGTGAAATTGTTGTATGGGTTCCTTGGACTAATGGGCTACTACCTAAAATTCGTGAAGGACTATGGGAAGATCAGTGCCCCCCTTACTTCTCTACTGAAAAAAGATGTCTTCCAATGGTCGAACAAAGCCTCCGCTGCCTTCGACAAACTTAAGGCAGCCATGATAATGACACCGGTGCTAGCGCTACTAGATTTCATCCGACCCTTCATCATTAAGGCCGACGCATCTAGAGTCAGAATTGGAGCCATTCTCATGCAAGATGGTCGACCACTTACATACACCAGTAAGGTATTGTCTCCATCCCATCAAAAAATGTCTATCTATGATAAGGAGATGTTCGCCATTGTGCACGCAGTAACGAAGTTGAGACCTTACCTGATTGGCCGACGATTTTAGATTAAAACTGATCATAGAAGCCTCAAGTACTTTTTGGAGCAAAATATATCATCCCTAGAGTAGCAAAAATAGGTAACGAAACTTCTAGGATTTGATTATGAAATTATTTACAAAAAGAAAAAAAGCGTTATTGCAGATGTACTCTCATGGCTACCTGAGCAAGCTGAATTTTCAATCATCTCTCTTCATACCACCGGCTTCCTCGAGGACATTAGGGAGGAATAGAAGAAGGATCCAGAGACCAGTAATATCATTAAAAAATTGAAGGAGGATCCAAGCACAATAGCTCACTATACTTAGGATTTGAGGGATCTACGCTACAAAGGTCGTATTGTGCTTATACCCAACTCCCCTTGCATCAAAGTCATTCTACACGAAATGCACTTCACACCTTCAGCAGGGCACTTCAGATTTCTGAGAACCTACAAAAGAGTGAAGCAAAATTTTTATTGGAGAGAGATGAAAAAAATTATTTCTGAATACGTGACACAATGTGATATATGTTAATAGCAAAAGCGTTAAACAGTGGCGAGTCTACGGAAACTACAACCACTACCCATACCAGACTCAGTGTGGGCTGACATCTCCATGGACTTCATCGAAGGGCTGCCACCTTCCAAAGGTAAAAGCATAATCCTCGTGATGGTTGATCGACTTACGAAATATACTCATTTTTGTGCTGTGCGAAATCCCTACACTGCTGTTAATATTACTTAAATTTTCACAGAAAATATTATTAAACTGCATGGGATGCCAAGGTCCATTGTAAGTGATTATGACAGGGTCTTCATTAGTAAATTTTGGACCAAGTTCTTTTAGTTGCAGGGCACCAAACTTGATATGAGCACAGCATATCATCCATAAACTAACGGCCAAACAGACATGGTGAACAGGTGTTTAGAGATGTACCTTCGGTGTTTCGCCAGTGACCGACCAAAGGAGTGGACGAAATGGCTCCCCTGGGCTGAATGGTGGTATAACACTACATATCATTCATCTATAAAATGTACCTCATATGAAGCATTATATGGTCGGTTGGCCCCTATGATTCCAAAATATATAATTGGCTCAGCCAAGGTAGATCAAGTCAATCAAGATTTAATTAACAGGGACAAACTCCTACAGTTACTAAAGGATAATCTCTCTACCGCTCAAGCCAGAATAAAGTAGCAAGCCGACACACGACGAAGCGAAAGAGAATTTTCAATAGGAGATTGGGTTTATCTTCGCCTACAACCATATAAGCAACTCTCCATAAACACACGAGCCTCCATGAAGCTATTTCTACGTTTTTATGAGTTCTATCAGATCACAGAGCGTATTGGAGCCATGACGTACAGACTTAAATTACCTGAGGATGCCAAAATTTACTTTGTCTTTCACATGTCATGCCTGAAGCCCAAGTTAGGAGAACATGAGTCACCCCAGATCCAACTGCCCAACACCACTGATGATGGAGATATTCAAGCCCAACCATAAGCCATCCTCGACCATAGAATCGTGATACATCGCCAACGTCCCTCTACTGAAGTACTAGTGCATTGGAATAATTTACCACTCGAAAACGCTACATGGGAATCATATGAGGAGCTAAAAACCCGATTCCCTAAGTTCATGGAACCTCAGCCTTGAGGACAAGGCTGATTTGAAGAGGGCGGGCTTGATAGAACCCTAGTAGGGTTGGGTCCTACTCAACCAAGTAGCAGCAAATAAAAACCTGTGAGAGTACAATAAACCCCACCTAGCCGCCTCTATCCTATAAAGAAGAGTGGCTAAGGTTTACATTTGGGCCTTTGGGCTTCTTAGCCACCGCCCCTCTTTACTAGGCCGATCGAATAAGGTTGAAGGCAAAATGGATAGTTCACTTAGGAAGTAGCCCCTAGGGCTAGGGTTTGGAGCCCTATATAAACATGTAGCCTCAATCTCTTTGGAATAACAAGATTCATCTACAATTATAATCATTTGGCTGACTTTTAGGATGGTGGAACCCCTATAGCGTTTAAAGGGTTGATCCCCTCAAATATCAATCTACATAGAATTCCTCTGGGATTCTATCAAATTAATCATTCTAATAATTCTAAATATCTTAATATATAATTTAATATTACTATTGTTAAATTACTTTTTTATTTTTTTATAATTTATGATTCTATATTACTATTGGACAAGATGAAACCAAACTACTCTTTCAATTTCCAAACACCTCATTTGTGTGTGTTCATTTTCTATTTTACTATTTGAGTTGTTAAAACAAATTCCATCAAGTTTTCCGTATTTGTGAGCGCAAGAGAGTGTTACTCCATTTTATCTTAGAGTTGATTCTCTCTAGTACAACCTACGAGTGGCAAAATATAGACGATAGCTTATTGTGCTTCTAGTTTTCTTTTCAATTTTTTTATTTAAATATTGTATGTTTGTTGATTTCTTACTCAAATTTGGTGTTGTTTGTGTTTTGTTTTCCCATCCTATTGTTCAAATTGATACAACAAATTTACTCAAGATTTTCATGTTTGTAAATACTGGAGAGTATCATTGGGTCATATCTTCGAGTTGATTCTTAACTATAAATTGCATGATATGTAGAATATAACCTTAATTTGTTAGTTCATTTTTGATAAGATATCCATGAAATTTTTTTATTATTTTAATATAAAAAATTATTTAATAATTTTTATATTATATTTGAAGCTCAATATTTGGTACCTAATTGTGAATCCTAAAATTTAAAGATGATTTATGAAAGATTCATATTAAAATAATAAAATAAATTAAGATAGATTTGTATGTCATTTTGGGGGTGTGATAGAGGTGCTATTCAAGTATATATATATATATATATATATATATATATATATATATATATATATATATATATATATATATATATATATATATATATATATATATATATAATTTTCAAAGCTTATGATATCATTTTATATATTTTTTATTACTGTCATTATTCTTAAGAATATTATTATTATTAGAGAAATAAAAAAAATGATGGCAACAGAACTTTCTAGGCCTGTTGTCCTATTCTTACATATGAATCACCTGATTCTGCCGAATGAACACTTGGAGTCAGACGAAAGCCAACATCATTGAAACCTTTATTATAAGATACAAGTTGGACCTTCTGTACAACTATGTGATGAGTCAATAGTAATCGTTTTCTTTATCCATTAACAAGATTAATTAACTCATTATTTTATTCATAGGGAAAATGAGTGTTTGAATACCCTTATCCCCACATCATCAAGCATATAAATAAAGAAAATTCCTCCCAATCAGCTCTTTGAACTATTAGAAGGCTTTCGTTTTTACCAAAAACAAAAAAGATCACTCCCCTCTTAAAAAATTAGTAGATATATTTTGTGATGTAGTTTATCAGTCAATTAAAATATTAATAAATTGGTCCAGACAATACACCATGCTTCTAACAATACTGAGATTGATCTGCTGCATCAGAGAATACATGATCCAGAAAAAAAATATGTTTCTCCGATTGAAATGAATAATTGAATAATGCACATCGTCTCCTTCGCTGCAAAAATAAAAAAATAAAATATATATATATTTAATACCCAACTTTGACATGTAAATACTTCAAGGAAAATGGCTGAGAAATGGATTAAAATTAGCATTATATGGAAAAAAATTTCTGAAAAAGGAAAATGACAGCGCAGGAGCTTTCAATAAAAGAAACCTTTATCCGAGAAATCATGCATTTCCATATGCAATGCCATTGATCCCTCCGCTTGAAATAATTTAAATGCAAATTTAACACAGAGAGAGAGAGAGAGAGAGAGAGAGAGAGAGATATATATATATATATATATATATATATATATATATATATATATATATATATATATATATAACTTTCATAACCATTAGAGATATAGGTCAATTCCTAGAATTTTGTCGTCAGTGCCTTAGCAAAGAAACCACTAGAAGGCTCGAGTAGTAGTACTATGTGGAACATATATATAGAACTTGTCATTACACGTTTGCACATCACATTAATATTACATCCATATGCTGTCAAAAAAGGTATACTCAGTTTCATATATTTCCCACCGAAACTTATTCCGTAAACTAATCGAATTAGATAATTATTATATGAAGCATATTTAGTTCATAATAATTTGTATGCCATTCTTTCGGCCTTCATCGAGTGAAGCCCCCACTAATTTATGTCCTTCCCATTAAAGCCATCGTTTCCGCGATCACCGTCTGATTTCGATCGAGCAGCTCACCTGGCTCTGGGCCCCGCAGAAGGTACTCGATCAACACGTGGCTTCGCGTGGGCCTCTGATTGCTCCCGATCTGGGCGATCAGTCTCTTGGGTCACAAAACCTTCGCCGTGCTTGACGCCACTTGGCACGCCTGCGAGACTGCATACGTTTTAGAAGCAACTCAAATCGCCTTACCATGGCATGTACACCCGAGCTAAGACTCTGAACCGTCCATCATGAGAATTTCCATCTCAAAGAGCAATGCGACGGGTCTGATTCGGGGAGGCGAGTCGCTGGAAAACTCGGGCCGAGGAATCGGCGGGATCTGGCGCCTTCTCTTGCTTCCATAAATAACCCACTTCGTGAACGTTCCAAGCGGCCGTATCCTCCCCGTTCGATCTCTCGACGGGACACGTGTCGTGAATTAACCCTTGATCCTTGGACGTGGATCATGGATCCCTGAATTGTAATTTCATTATCTCCTCGCCATCCCGGCGCCTATTTAATCGTTCGCGACCCCTTCGCCTCACCTCATCGCTGCTCGCAGTGTAGTTTTTGGTTGCAGGTCTTGTCGTGTTCTCGCCTTCGATCTCATCCATGGCACCACAGATGGTGGCTGGGCCGGCAGCGGGGAAGGGGATCCAAGCCGGGAGGACACCATCGAGGGCCTATGTTACGTTCTTGGCGGGGGACGGCGACTATGTTAAGGGGGCGGTGGGACTGTCGAAGGGGCTGAGGAAGGTGGGATCGGCCTACCCGCTGGTAGTGGCCGTACTCCCTGACGTGCCGCAGAGCCACCGCCGCCTGCTCGCCTCCCAGGGCTGCATCATCCGCGAGATCGAGCCCGTGTACCCCCTGGAGAGCCAGACCCAGTTCGCTATGGCCTACTACGTCATTAACTACTCCAAGCTCCGCATCTGGGAGGTAATTTATCGCCATCTCTCTCGCGCACCGTCGTTTAGCGGCTCCTCTTGTCGCGATTGGCTTTGACGAGGAGCGGCTTGCAGTTTGTGGAGTACCAGAAGATGGTGTACCTGGACGCGGACATACAGGTGTACGAGAACATCGACCACCTGTTCGACCTGCCGGACGGGCACTTCTACGCGGTGATGGACTGCTTCTGCGAGAAGACGTGGAGCCACACGCCGCAGTACAAGATCGGCTACTGCCAGCAGTGCCCCGGCAGGGTCGCGTGGCCCGCCGACGAGCACGGCCCGCCGCCTTCCCTCTACTTCAACGCCGGCATGTTCGTCCACGAGCCCAGCCTGGCCACCTGCGAGTCCCTCCTCTCTACCCTCAAGGTCACTCCTCCCACCCCCTTCGCCGAGCAAGACTTCCTGAACATGTTCTTTAAGGACATCTATAAACCGATCCCGTTGATCTACAACCTGGTACTGGCGATGTTGTGGAGGCACCCGGAGAATGTCGAGCTCGAGAAGGTGAAGGTGGTGCACTACTGCGCAGCGGTACGTATGCGCTCGCGCGCTTGCTTGCTTCATAGGAATGCTAAGTTGGATGATGGTTTGGATACCGAGCAACCGAGTGCTGAGTGCAGGGGTCAAAGCCATGGAGATACACGGGTAAAGAGGCGAACATGGACCGGGACGACATCAAGATGCTGGTGAAGCGGTGGTGGGACGTATACAACGACACCAGCTTGGACTACAAGGGCCCAGCGGCGACGGAGGTCGTGGTTGTCCCTGCGGCGGCGGAGGAGGAGCGGAAGCAGCCGCTGCTGGCGGCGCTGTCGGAGGCTGGGGCGATGAAGTACGTGACGGCGCCGTCGGCTGCTTGACGAGGGTTCTCGTGTCGTGTCTCTTTTTGGAATACGTGAAGATGCCACGTGGTGACTTTGTTTAGCTTCCAATTAATGGAATATGATGTCTGCTTTGGTTTGGTTTCATGATAATAAGAGCCGATTACGGCAACCCAAAGAGCAAGTCGTGCGTCTTAAAATGAGTGAGATTATACTAACCATCAACGAGATGGATATGCACTCGTCATGCTATATTAGTCTCCATTACAGCGACCAAAAGGTTTAGTTGTTTCGAGTAAGTGTTAGAAGATACCAGAAGATGCCAACCACACGCTAAGTAGAAGTGGATACATTAAGCCTCCATCATAGTCTTCTTCTGCATTAGGTTGTGCAGGTAGATGGCACTGTGAGAAAGCGTGACGTTGATGAGAGTTGATGGTAGTCTTCCACCGTAAAGCTGCAGCGTTGACGCACGTCTGGCAACGACCGACACTCAGATCTATCATACTTTCCGTAAGGTGCGGGGATCTCACATCGGATGGTGTTGGGCAGCTGAATGATGCAGAAGGACCAGCAGTGGACAGGGAAAGAAGCATTGGGGTTCCTAAACATCACCTTCCGAACTCTGCAAGTTCGAAGTGCGCCCGAAGCAAAGCATCTACAGGATCACCTGGCGAAGTCTCCGGGAAAGCTTCTTCTGCGCCATCATCATCAAAGCCATTGCATTGATCTTCGTCGGCTGAAATGATGCTCTGTCCCTCTCTCTCTCTCTGATGATGGATTCGATGATTCATCTTCGACTGCTGTGGGCACATCGAGGAGACATCATGATCTACAAGATTTAAGCTACAAGAAATAAAAAAATCTCTTACATCATTTTCTATGAAGTATCCATATCTCATTTCCTTCTTTCCTTCATACAAAAGATTAGGTCGGGGTACGATTACATAATGCCCTTCTGTTAAGCTAGTGTATCTTCATCCATTTTAGGCATATAGCTCATAAAAGGTTTAGCGATCGTGTTGTAAGTTTGAAATGGAAACATATTTAAAAAAGTTGCTCACATAGTATTATTCTGGCAATCTCTAAGGGAATATTTTCTTTAAATGTTCTATTTAAGTGATATATCTATCAAGGTTTTTATCATCTTCAATGACCGATGTGATATATCCAATAGACGTTAATTGAATTCCATGCGTCCGGTCTCGATGGATTGAAACGAATGTTAATATCATTTTCCTCTCAAAATATAAATTAATGTATTTAATATATAATATTTTAAATTTCACTTTATTATATTTATATTTCCCTATTTTATAATTATTTATTATTTTAAAAATTAAGTCATATCTCAGTCCATCCTAATCCTATAGTCCACATCGACTTTATAAATCCCAATTGCATCATCCCCAACACTTAATCCAACACCAATCTTCCGTCATACCACAATTATAGATGTGGATGAGCTAGATGGCCTTATCTTGCCTCCTTGCACATTTCATGGGATGTAATGAATGCCACTGATGGATCGAAATAAATAGACCAGAAAATGTAAGAAAACGTTGGTTAAAATAAATTTGCACTCTCCAATCCAAATCTGTGGTTCAACTGCTGTTGACGTCAGTGGGAAGCGTTCTCTTGCCAAAACGCTGATCTTGTTGACCATCCCGTGTTCTTCATAGATGAGTTGGTCAACGCCATAGGTGAGTATTCTTGGTCAAACAATGCTCGCAAAAATAAGCATCCTCACATGCAACTCTGTCATCTGCCTGTGAAGAAGGTTGGGAAGCATAAGACAGCAGTTACAGGATATGAAGGTGAAGCAGTGTGAGGAGAGAAGAGGAAAGGGAAAGCATGGGTGGAAATCCCCTGCGTCTTCCTGCTCTTCTGATACTTCTTCTATGTTCACCAGCTGTAGCTCACTCCAAATGCGTCCTCTTCAACTTCGGCGACTCCAACTCCGACACCGGAGGGCTCATGGCCGGCCTCGGCCTCTATCTCGGCCCCCCCTCCGGGCGCCAGTTCTTCCACCGCCCCACTGGCCGCTTCTGCGACGGCCGACTCTACATCGACTTCGTCTGTGCGTCTCCCACATCTCTTCTTCTCTCTCATGTCGATTTCCTGCACCTTTGTGATCATAACACCGAATCCTGCAGGCGAAAGGTTGAAGATGAGCTATTTGACCCCCTACTTGGAGTCATCACCAGGATCAAACTTCACCCACGGGGTCAACTTTGCTGTAGCTGGTGCGGCCACCGAGTCAACCGCGATCCCTTTCCCTCTCTCCACCCAAGTGCTCCAGTTCCTCCACTTCAAGAATCGCACTCGCGAACTCCGGCCCCAAGGTGATGCACATCTTCTCTTCATCTTCACCAGTTGATCGATTCGGTAAGTGCTGACGGATTGGGTGGATCAGGCTCTGGATCATTGCTCAGCGAAAAGGAGTTCCAGAACGCAGTCTATTCCATCGACATAGGGCAGAATGATGTGTCCACTCCCTTCAGTGCAAACCTGAGCTACGCAGAGGTCGTCGTCAAGATCCCATCAATCCTCTCCAGGATCAGAGCTGCCATTGAGGCAAGTCAATCTCTTGTTCATATTCAAGTAGAACTCTCCGTTCATCATTTGCATCATTGCAGCTGTTGCATCAGAATGGAGGTAGGCAGTTTTGGATCTACAACACGGGCCCCTTGGGCTGTTTGCCGCAGAAGCTTGCGCTGCTGAAGAAGGACGACAGCGAACTCGACCCACTGGGCTGTCTTGCTGATCTCAACAGTGCAGCCAAAGCTTTCAATGCTGGACTGAGTGAGCTATGCGACCTCCTGAGATCCGAGTTCAAGAATGCCACCATCGTTTACACTGATGTGTACGCCATCAAACAAGATCTGATAGCAAACCATACCAAATACGGTGAGTTCCGCTGCTCCAATCTCTGAAGCCATCTTGCTGTGGCTGAAGAATCACTGATGGTAGTGTATGTCTGTCTTCTTCCAGGCTTTGAGAATCCATTGATGGCTTGTTGTGGGTACGGTGGACCTCCGTACAACTACAAGTTTAGGATGACTTGTGGTGAGCCGATGGTCACTGCTTGTGCTGAGGGGTCTCGCTACATCAGCTGGGATGGTGTTCATAACACTGAAGCTGCCAATTCCATCATCGCATCCAAAATCCTCTCTGCCAAGTACTCCAGACCTCAGATTAAACTCAAAGGTCTCTGCAAAGGCTGACATCTGAAACTAGTTCAGTTGTTTACAGTAAAACTTGTATGCATGATTCCTAGTATCAATTTAAACAACAGGATCAACCTTACATTGATGGTTCTGTTGCTCTGTTTCTAAGAAGCCTAATTGAAATCTTTGAGATGGTAGCTAATTAATTTAATATAATTGAAAAGTACATAAGAAATTGAGGATGTTTGAGGACAATCTCGTCATTTCATGCCACATAACCCACGAGCCGTCTCATCCAGAAGTAGAATCCGCCGCGGACGCTCTCCGTAATGAATCCGTTCATTTCTCTCCAATGACCGTCCATTATAATGGCCATCAGCTGCGACTTGGAATCGGATTGTTAGATGATAACTGGATGGGTCTATAAATGGAGAGATTTCGACATGTCCTGTACTCTTCCCTCCTCTTCTACACGCCTCTCCCTCTCTTCCTCTCCGTCGTCTCGTTGACCGTTCGTTAGGGCTTGCGATCGCCACCGGTCGCGAGGGTTGCGGCCATGGAATTCTTGCGGTTTGGGGCTGAGGTGGCGGCAGGAGAGGAAGCCGCGACGGGGTACTGGATGCGATGGCAGACGCTCGTCTGCGCTCTGATCGTCGTCGCCCCGGCGGTCGCCGCGGTGGTTGTCGCGGCGCGGGCGCCGGCGCGACCGCTCAAGGCCGTCGATCTCTGGGCACCGTGTTGGGCCGGGATGCACCCGGCCTGGCTTCTCGCGTACCGCGGCCTCGTGTTCTTGGCCATGGCGTGGCTACTCTTCCAGATGGTTCTGTTTCGCGGATTCTCCGCGTTCTACTTCTATACTCAGTGAGCCCCCTTATCACCATAGCCGTGTTAACTGAAAACATGTTTCGTTCTCATTGGTAATTTTATTGATTAGTTAGTTCTATTCATTGTGAGAGGGGGGAGAAATGTTTTCTTTCTGATTCTGGAGATGAAGAGAAGCCGATTTTCTTTCTGATGCTGGAGATGAAGTTAAACCGATTAGGGAATTTGGGTTAGCCTGTCGATTATTAAATCCTCGATATGGTAGCAGTAATTCACCGCCATACTGGAAACTGGACTGCTTGTGATCTTCTCTGGTCTATTCTCTACCGTTGTGATGGACTAGAAAACAATTTTCGTATAACGCTCCAGTTTAGTCACACATAGAAAGTGGGAGTAGATTTAAATTGGTTTTAATTGCTTAGTGAGTGTATTACCCTTAACCTTCCTTACGGCTTAAGCATTTTGGCTCATCATGAGGAATGATAGTAGGGCTTAGTAGTTTTAAATTAGTTTTAGGTTCAATAAGCTAATCATGAGGAATGGTTATTTGGCATCGTAAGAGGCTCAAGATGGAAAATATTATCCATGGATGGGATCAGATCAAAGGTACACTTTGACATGTAATCGTCACTGGATTAGCCCTCAAGTGCATCACGCTAGCGCTTGGCTTGTTGGATATACTATTATTGACTTAGGCCTAAGTATTTTGTGCCAATGGTCTTAGCTTCAGCAAATTAATTGGTCTATTATCTTGCTGGATCGGTAAGTGACACTTCATAAATTAAAGTTTTAAAACTGGACCAGGAAAATCAAAACTATCATTTTAAATTTAGGTCAAGTTTTATTGTTACTAAGTGTTATGTAGAATCAAGATAGTCTTCAGAAGTTGGATACTTCATAACTATTTGATTTTGCCATACAATCACAACTTTAGAACAGTGACCACTCAGATATATTTAAACAAAGATATGCCCGCTGCTCATTTAATAATATAGTCAAAGGATGGAGAGAACAAACAGTTGAGCAGCTTGTGAGAACGAAAGAATGAACTGCTTGAATCAAGGCCATCTGGTTTTCAAGAATACTTTTTGCCAAATAGTTTTCATGTGTTGGTACATTTCTTGAGCCCAACATTTCAGTGATGCTGATATGCCATTGCCTATTGTTTTTTTTAATTTTTAATTTTTATTTTGCTTCCATTAAGGTTAACATGACTGCAATCACTAATGCATGGAGTAGAAGTGGATGATTAACTTTTGTATGGTTGAGGGTGAGGTGATAGTCAATGCCTGCAGTAAGGGCTTAGGTGTGTATTATGAAGTACCTTCAATAGAGAAAAGTGAATTATAGCTGCACATTGAAGTGGGAAGGAAAATGTTTTTGTAAAGGAGTGATGGGTGAAATGAGGAAGTAACAGCATACAAGAGGTTTTAGCAGATCTGGCTCTATGATGTGAAGAGAGATCACCTCAGATATGGATTAGAGTAATTGTTGAATGCTAGAGGGTTATCACAGACCATGTCCTGTTTGGTTCTTAGTTTTGTGGGCCATAAGAAAAATTTTTCATTGCTTCTTTGTGATACATTGTTTTCGAATAAAATGCTCTTTTCTGTGTTAGACAATGTTAAGATATGTCATGTTCCCTCTATAAACATGGAGGAACCATATTCTTTGTTAAGTACCCCCACATCAGCTAGTCCTTATACTTTGACATCACTGGCGTTTAGCTGAATTTATTACCTATGTCTCTTTATTTTCAATTGAAAAATACAGTTTATTCATGTTAAATATTAACTATTCAGTTGATGTACCTGGATGAATGATATGCAGGTGGACGTTTGCATTAGTCATTGTCTATTTTGCGGTATGTTCCTCCACTGTTTCCCATTATTAAATTAGTTCAAAATCACTCCTGTATTTATTATGACTATTATCTTCTTCCCTTAGGTGGAGTTTTTGCTTTTTATTTTTGCTAGATGGTGTATCTAGCTTGTCTCTGTTAATTCTTTTCTATATGCCCCCTAAACACACAAGAAAAACAACCTACTAAAGAAAGAAAATTCGTCCTAATTACATCATTTTACGCTTTTGTCTGATGTTTTTGTTTTCTGCAGATTGCAACCATTATATCTGCCCATGGCTGCTGGCTTTACTCAAAGAGATGTATTACGCCAGATCAGGAGGTCAACAGATTCCTAAATGGTGGTTTCGAACAGAATAGTCCTATGACTTTACCTTTCGAGACCAACAAAAATATGAATGTAATAAGATTGCAAAGCTATCATGAACAGGAAGCTGATGAAAAAAAAGCTGGATTTTGGGGTCATGCTATGCAACTTGTCTATCAGGTTAGCATCTAAATACATGTTTATATGTTATCACTATAAAAAAGAAAAAGCATGGGGTATTCACTGTGATAGGTAGTCTCAGTGTGAATTCCAAGTTACTCATAATAATCATTACTTTCCAGATTTTCCATAATGGGCTTCTAGTTTAGCTTAAGTCTTCCTTCTGCTCCTATTACACTCATAGTCTCTGAAGGAGGAGAACTAACTATGGAGCATCTACATCGATAATTCAAGCATTGTATACGTCATTAGTCCAATCCTTTGTAGGAACTACCCATAATAACGAACTTGTAAAATGGATCTGTTTAGCATAAAGAGATACGCTGTTCCTGACCCTGCTTCACTTTAATTATTATTTGAACAAAAAGATCACAATAAACTTTTGGTAAAAATTATGTCTTGGTCCAAGTGGGGATATCAGTTCTCTTTTGCATGTCTATGGAGTTTTGAAAAATCCAAACATCTTAGAGATAGTTATAGAGGTAGGAATTTGTCGAACGAACCTCACTCCTTCGTATATGTCAAGAGTCCATTGATGAAAAGGGTCTGGGGAAAGTTTGAACCCAATTTTGTCTTTTGCATTTATATGTTTAATGTTATTATAATATAAACAAAAAGACATTTTACTTCTTTTATTTTCTTTACATGCCTAATACCTTCTAATTTATATGCTTTAACCAGTATATGCTTATTAAGTTAGTTATTACCTGAATCACTTAGATTTTTATTCCTTGCCAAGCTGTTATCAATTTAAGGTTCAAATATATTTTTAAAGTAGTTCTTTTCTCCCACCTATACATTGTGCTATTTTCAGTAAAAATATATAAAATTTACTGTTATCATTCAATTAACAGACCAGTGCAGGTGCTGTAGTGTTGACAGACATCGTATTTTGGGTTCTTCTAGTACCTTATTTGTCTTCTATAAATTTCAGGCTAAATGCAGTGAGTATCCTGAACTTGAGCAAGAAGTTTGTGACAAGAATCTTTCTTTATGCTTGTTCTATCTAGTTATGAATCCAAGAATCGTTTGGTAATATTTTTCCATTTAGATATTAGAATGTATATGGTCTTTATCGCATCACTTTTAAGTTTCCTTGAGGTCTTTCTCTCTCTAAGAAGATAAGCCCTAATTTGAAGGGTAGTTTTTAACAAGTTCATTTCTCAACCAGAGATCAAGTGCACAAGTTCCCTTTTGCATTCTTGCTTGCATACTGATGTCCTTTCAAATTTGGAAATTCAATTGTTTCACATTAAGTTCTTTTAATCTCTTGTTATCTGCTAAACTTTGCAAATGGGTTTCTTCTAACTCTCTGCTTTGTTCTTGCCAGGCTAAAAACTTAACTGTGTGTACGGTTTACAGTTGCATATAAAAGTTTATACACAAGTATATCACTCTTAGTTTATCATAATCATGGATCTCCCCTTTGTTTATGAGTTTTCATGACCCTTCATATCTTTTGTTGGATTTGGGGCTTCTCCTTTCCTCCTCTCATCTACTAGCATTGTGTCAAATGTAAAATAGGTCCAGCAAGTGACACAAGGATGCTTGTACTTGATGCATGTAGAAGTGCGGAACTATGGTTGTTTACATGTCTGATGCTTCTACAAATGTTTCTTTCTGGATTTCTCTAACCACTAAATAAGAGTTCAGTTACTTGTGATTCTCTTTTTAGTATATTGAACCTGATATATCTTGATTTACTTGATATGGTTCCCTGATGAATTATCACAAGCATATTCAGAACCACTAGAAAAATCTACTTCCACTCCTTCCTTTTCAGAGTCAAGATCTTTTCCTTAGAAGGAATAGGTTAATTTTCTTTCTGTGTTTTCACATCTGATGCTTTGACAAATGTTTCCCTTTGTGAAGTACTTTTTTAGCATGAAATTAATGGTAAATGCTCACAGGGGTGTATAGTTAAACTCATTGTTTATGGCATAATACCATCCGGCATTTGAGCAGACAGATCTTTAGACAGATCTTTATATGTGTCTCCTGAAATTTATCATTGATGAGTGCTTATATTTGAAATGTGTGTATGTGGCTGTGGCTTCTGTGTTTTAAAACTGTCTTGCTATATTCTGCTTCTGAAATTTAAGAATCTCTTCAGTATATTAATGTACTTTTTCTTGTAATTCTTAAATATTTGACCGACTAAATTATTGCTCTATTTAGTATTGATAGTTATATTTGCAATATCCTTTTCTGTTTCGTGTATCTTAACTAGATCTTTGTATCAGTTAACAGTGCATTGATACTGCATAATGCAAGGGTTGCAACATTCAGCATGCATATATACTATCATGCTCTAGTTATTTGGAAAACTATCCTTGATGATGCTATTGGTTCATTTCCTGAAACTATTGCTATGTCTTAAATAAGATAAGTCAAATAATATTACTTGCAATGAAATTAATGTGACTATTCTATACAAAGCTTTGTAGCTAGTTTTATTCTATTTATGTTTAAACCATATTAACCTCTATCTGAGGATGGCAGATAATGGGCTGCATGCATTCTCTTAATGCTGTGTTTCTTCTACTCGACACTTTTCTGAATAACCTGGTATGTGTCTCATGTGCGTAAGTCAAACACATGCAGCGTACTCTGTTTTCACATAGGAACCTAACTTAAATACTTTTGCAGCCATTTCCATGGTTTCGAATGGCATATTTTGTGTTTTGGAGCTGTATTTATGTGACATTCCAATGGATCCTTCATGCTCGTGGTTTTACTTGGTGAGGATATCCTAGTCTTTCAAGTGTCGACATTGCTATGTGTTGTTCCTAAACAGACATTCAGTTGCCCTTGTGCTCAACTTTCTATTAAGTAATTGTTTAACAATGGGATTATTGAGAGAGCCATTTTATTTGTATAAAGCAAGGTATATTTTATCTTGGTCTACCGGGTTTGACACATTATCGAATTAGTAAAGTACCAGTAAAACAGACTCTCTGTCAACATGATGTAAATAAATATTAATTGGCACCGAGTTATATAGTACGGTATCAAACCTTGGTCAGACTGATTACGATATATAAGTTTGGTCAGTATTTAAAACCTTACAATAAGCATTGACTGGTTGACCAAGTATTGATATTGAAATGTTGGCATGTATACAGTTTGCTTATATTATTTGGTATCTTAGTCGATTATACTGGGTGGTACAAGTCAAGATACCATCTAGTATACCAGTCTCGTACTGATCAAATAGATTACCAAACTTAGCAACAAAAAGATATCTAAATCCATACTTGTTGTAAAGTAACACTAACAAGAGGCCTCAAATGAAACATTCTGGAATGTGATTCTTGCTCTTTATTCAAAGAACAAGTTTCATTGGAGCACATCAAACTGACTATCAGATGATGTGATTAATTGACTTGTGACCTCACTTGAGTAATTGATGTCTGTCCAGGTGGCCTTACCCTTTTATGGATCTTGCTACTCCTTGGGCACCTCTTTGGTAATTTCAGTAAATTTATTAATTCTCTCTTTATTTGTGTGAATTAATTATGATGCTTATGGCTGTCCACCCTGCAGGTACTTCTTCATGGCATTGGCACATATTCCATGTTACGGATTGTACTGGTTGATCGTTAGAGCAAAAAACTCATTTTGTCCAAAATTTTTACCAAATGCTTTTATAAGGACATATTAGGTATGTTTCTAAAATGCCAAGCTCCCATGATTACAGAAGTTAGTAATCATTGCAGTACACATGCAAGTCGCCGTCATGCACAAGTGCATAATGAAGCCAATGTGACGACATCCTTTGCAGGTTCTGTAACTCATAAAACTTCTAAAATGTTCATTGGCTCTTTGTTGTTGTCATGTGAGACTTGGATGGTTAATTTCTAATCAACTCTTTGGAGCTAGTGAATTGTACTTATGCACTGGCAATGTGATTTATTGCCAAAAGATGTACACTCGATACTGTGATCAATTAATACATGCGCCCTTCACAAACTGTGACTGGAGTGGCAGCTCCTTCCACCCACAGCAGTTCTTGCATGCATTTAATCTGCTGTTGAGATAAGTTTCATTTACAATGCTGCTTTGTTTCAGAGTTTTTGGCATGACAGAACAGTTTGATGAACAGTGTACTTCAGATTTTTTTTATGATGGTGAAAACAGGAGTGTTTTAGGTATTTTATATTTTTATTCAGGGCAATTAATTTTAGAAAAACCTGACATAAAAGAGTTTTTTACCTTTGAACACTTATCTTCAAGTTTGAACCATGTAATAATCCTTAAAAGGACATGAGCATAGGAGAATCTATATAAATTCGACTTTTTTAAAATAAATAATATTAAAATAAAAAACCAAATAAATCTCTATTTAAATTGACAATTTTTATGGTGATATATGCATAAATGACATGCGTTATTTTCAATTGCAGAATTAACCTGAAAATTTATTAAATCTAACTCAAAAGACTCACAAAATCACGTAAAAATCTAAAATCAATGGAACTATATTTGATTGCAATGTTGTACTGCGTTACATTTAATTGCAAATAGCTGAAATAAAAATGGATTATATTACATTTGATTCTACAATCAAGTGTAATATAGTCTATTCACGAGTGTAGCACCATAAGATTAATCCAACTCATCCTAGATTTTACCTAGGAAAATGTAATATAAATGGTTACTTCATTGTTATGATAAAAAAAAGATTATGATTTAAATAATTACCCTACTGATTTTAATAAACTCTTTAGTTAGTTTAAGACATCCAAAGTCCAATTCAAGGAAAGATGATTGGGTTTGATTCATCTAAACTAGCAACGTGGTGAACTGGCGGTTCAAGGTGTTTTTGAGCGTTCTAAGGTAGATTCTGAAAAGAGAGACTGGTTGGAATTTTTCTAGATAAATTACCCATTTCGTTCCAATCAGCTAACGTCTTCCTCCTATTCTGTCCCCTTTGCAGTGAAGTAATCGTCTTCTTCAGCCTCCCCCATCTCCACATCGACCCGACAAGCTCGACAGCTGGTGTTTGACCAACTTCCCCATAAGATTCTCTCACCAAACGCGAAGGACCCCTCCGAAAGCAGGTATGCCTGTGCCATCATTAACAGGAGTGGTGATGATCGTGGCCACGCACAGAGACACACCCGAGGCTGTAGTACCACGTTGCATTAATTCTTCCAACACAGCAACCAGTCCCCTTTGTCATCGCTCCCTACCCACGGTGTCTGCAGAAGCCACTCTCGACTATGGCCGGCACAAAGCATGACCGGTTGATGTTCTCCGCAGCACTTGATTGGTTGAAGTCGTTGTCAACCATCAGCACCATTTGACGCTCACCTTTCCACCCATGATCATGGTGCTGCAGCCTGAGAAGCCACGGGGTGGGGATGTTGCTGTGTCCACTCCCACGGCATTACAACTTGCTGCCGTTAGGCAGTTCATTATTGGCAAGTGGTGCCTCGCACGAGAGATTTGCGGAGCGGCGGAAGTACGACTAATCACATATTACCATCTCTTTAGCATGTTGATTTTAACTTAAAAAAATTATATTAAAACTTTATAGCTATAAAAATAAAATATATAATTCTATTTATCTTAACATCGTCGATTTTATCGATAAAAATATGAAAATAATCGTAAAAAAATAAGTTTAATATTTTAATTGATGATGACGAATGATGATGACATTGAGGACTGCGGGTGACTGTTGTCAATAAGGAGAGAGAGCTATAATGAGAGACGAGGGTCATTCTATATCTGTGTTAACGCTGACGTAACTGTCGTGATGCATTTGCCAAATTACAAAAGGATTGCTCGACATATGCATCGGTGCCGATGCATATGCAGAACGATGAAAGGATCGCTTGACAACTACATCGATGTCAATACATGTGTAAATGCCGAATGACCCTTTCATCATTCTACATTTGCATTGAGCCCAATGGAGCTGTTGAGTGACACTATTCTGCATCCACGTTAACGTCGACGTAGATGTCAAACGACCTTTTGCCGGTTAGCAACCATATTGATGTGTCGCTCAACAATTACATCAATATTGACGTAGATGCAGAACGACCCTCATCTCTCATTGTTGATCTCCCTCCTCATCCACAACAACTACTTACAGCCCCAAACGATGTTGTTGTTCGTCATCACTAGCTAGAATATTGAAATTATCTTTTTACCTATTATTTTTATGCTTTCATCAATAAAACTGATAACATTACAATAAATAGGACTAGATGTTTCACTTTTATAATTATAAGAATTTCAATAAAAAATTTTAAAGTTTAGGAATCAAGATACTAAAGAAAACTAACTATAAGAAATAATCTATAATTAGCCCGCTAAAGTGACATCAACGGCCAAGCAGAATTAAATTGGTTAGCAGATTCATGCTGTTGTAGTGTTTCCATTAAAAAGAATTAGTTGTAAAGTAATCATATAATTCATACTAACCATAGTCTCTTAGTACAAACATAATACAACATTCGAAATTGTATGTTATATATTTATTTGATACACTAGAAACAATATAATAGAAGACAACCCCTAAAACATTAGTGTGGGGCTCATCCATCAAAGTCTAAAGATTTAAAAATTCATTCAATGGTTCGCATTATTCGAATATATCAACTAGTAAGGAGCTTGCATCGGTACCTATGCAACAAAAGAAAGAAGCAATAGAGGACAATTCATAGGATACTATTGCACAGTTGGCAATGACTCAAAGTGACAAGCTGTCCTCCGGAATATAATAATTCCTGCACATGGCAAAGATAGATGAGAATTGACGATTTTGCGGCCTCTTCTGTTTCTTTCTTTCTATCATCAGCTCAACCCCTCGTGCAAACATGATAAAAGAGCTCATAAGAAAGCTGTTCACCTGGCAATCAGTGCAAAGTCTTGTGAAGCCTGTGGCTTTTGGGTTGCAAAAGGCAACAAAAGTTGCATATATAACATTCTGGAATTAGAGCTATAAACTGGTTCAGTTAATCCGAGACCTCAGGGGATCAAACACGAATCAAAGCATCTTCCTGCTACTAAATTATAGTTAAATCCAACTGAAATATATATATATATATATATATATATATATATATATATATATATATATATATATATATATATATATATGTGTGTGTGTGTGTGTGATTCACCAGTTGTCCCCGATCGAGACTTCAGCTGATCCTCCAGAATCCGCCCTTTCGTTTGTTTGCTGCAAGACAATACATTCGATTTTAGATTTAAAGAACAAAGCCATAAGAGGGACAGAAGACAGGTCCGAGAAGAGGTACTTAACTTGATTTGATTCAGACGTGTTCGAACTTGGAACAACCCATTCCAGCTTCCGACCAGTTCAGTTGGCAATTAGAGAATCCCCTATATAAAACAGAAGCGAAGAAAAGTTGATCTTTATTAAAGCACAACCCAACCAACCCATTTTGGCTGTACAAAAGCGTCTCCTCCCTCCACGTTCCAGAAAGGGCAAATGAAATATCATATCAAAAATGATATCTACACCGACTTATCCAACCTAACACACCAAAAGATGGGGAATTATCTTCTTCCTGTTTTATAACTATATACTCTTTTGCCTGATCACATATATAAGAAGATAGTAAAAAAGTATGAAAAGGCATTTAAACGGATCCAGCTCGACGGCAAACACCTTCCAGAGCTTCCACAAACATGCCGGAGAACCCTGTCAACGCCTGAAACACACCGGGCAGGCCCGTCTGTATGTTGTTAAGGGTCATTGACCGCGTGACCTCGACCGCCTTAGCATGCCTCATCATCTCATCTTCTACCTTTCTCCGACATGCTGCAATCTCTGACTTCTTCTCTGCTAATGGGTCGCGCGTGTCAAATACTTGTCCATCATTGTCATGTCCACCACCTGGGAGCGCAAGTCCAACCATTGAGTAGGTCTGGTAATATTTTTTCTCAGTATTCCTCAGTGCTGTAGATTTTTTCTCGAGCTCTTTTGAGTATGTCTCAGCTCGTTTCTTAATCTTCAATTCCTCAACCTGCTTTGTGTAGATGACATGGATGACATTCATGAAACTTTTGACAGCCTCAGAGGCCACTGTGTCAGGCAGTCGATCTAGTGCTTGCTTCCACTCATCACAGAAGGCTGTGAGCTCAACTGCGACAAGCGAAGAATGTTCTTTCTGGGGATTGTCGCTGCTGACCTGGAGGAGTGTGAGCTTAAGCCAGCCATACAAGGCGTGGACATAGTCACGCTGATACTTGATAAGGCGGTTGAAGCTTGAATGCCATGCTGAGACTGCAGCTTCAAGATCACGGGTTGCCAGCCGATGCAAGTCTGATGTCGACTCACCAGTAGAGGCACGATTCACAAGACCTCGGACTTGTTGCACAATATGGTTCTGGATTTCATGAAACCTATTCATTTGCCTCCACATATTCAAAAGCCTAAAAGATATTTGACAATTACAGTATTGGTTAGATACAGTAAAACAACTATCCTCCAATGCTCGTAACTAAAAGCAAGTCTTAACAGGGTAAGATGGAATCAGGGAGAATGTAAAATAAATAATTAAAGATTCCAATGAGGGAAGAGTTACTAACGCATAACAGATCTCGACAAGTTGTGGTGCAAGTTCATCATCACGGACTTTAGTGATAGCAGAAGATGTGGTAGTGACGGCCTGTGATGTCACTATGATTAGTGAGTGCAATTTCTGTATGGAGGCCTTTGTCTTGTCCAGTTTTGCATCATCCTTTCGCCTGTACTCCTGGCTCTGCAATGTTGATAGTTTCTTCTCGTGTTCAATCTTTACGCCCTCTCTAACCTGTACACTCAAACAGCAAAGATGCAACCAGATAAGAATACCACCATTCCAAGACCAAAGCACTGCACTGGTTGGAGTGCTTCGACTGCTGCGTTTGAGCCGGAGATAACCGGATGAAGTCTGAAAATTTAACTAATAGGAAACCAATTTGAAGACCAAAAGCATGAAGTTAAAAAGCATAATAAGCTTATGGGCATTTCTGCTTCAAAGACCTTTTGCATGGCTTGACCGATGAAAATGTTTCAAATGAATAATATGGTAGTGCACATCTAGCATTTAGCAAATCAATATTCTTAATTAATCCAAATATGTATTATGTGGATCTTTGCAATAAGCCAAACTTGTTTACACTTGCAGAGATCAACAAAGCAGATATGTAAGTGATTCATCCTTGGTTTTTCGGTTAAGAAGTTACGATATTATCTATACGAGTGTCGGTGGAAAATGGTACAACGTTCTTTCTGTACTGCTAAATTAGAGCTGGTGTAACTATATGATCACCTCCTACTATGCAGCTTAGACTCAAAAGATGAATGCATGAGATAAGCACCAATATCTAACTAAAAGAAATGTAATCATAAGCCATCAGATACGGTTTATAGATCTTTTCATTTCTAATTAGGCTCTACCATGATCATTTCTAACTAAATCATTTGTCTATATGGATAAAATATTGAACTAGCAAAGGAAGAGTCCATATGGACGTAGTGCACGTAATAATTTGAAACGTCCCTTATAACCACTGTGATGAATAACTGAAAAGTGGCGAAAAGCAAGTCTCTTAGTGGTGGAAAAACATAAAAGAAAAATACTAAAAGACAATGATTGCAAGACAATGCCCCCTCTGTATGAAGATGAAGAGGAACTTCACCAAAGCACCACTAAGCAATCCCATTAGATAGAATCCAGTCACCACATTTAAAATAAGCCTAACAGGCCACATTCATCATGCAAATTGGTTCTTTGCAAGTGAAATATCTTATAAACTATAATGGGCCAAGAATTACACCTTTACGTTTCCCTCTAACAGCAAATCTGAAATCAATCTGCAACAGTCTTTTATCTACCTACCAACTGACCAATCTCAGACGATTTAAGTGGCAGTCAATCAGGTCAAATTCTTAGGAGATGAGTTCTAAGGACTCATTGACCTTAGGGTCTATTACAATCAGAACCACACTAATTATTGGACAATGTTAGATTCAACAAAATTTCTACCCATGGCTCATAGGAGTTTCTAAATGGCATTACAATTGCTTACCCAGTCTGATATGAACAGGCATCTGTGAAGGAAATCATATAAAACTAAAACGTTCACCAGAACCGCTAGTGGCTAAGCCAGAGAGTCATATCTTAAAGCAAAATGGAATTTTCACACGGTAAGCTATCAAACCAGGTACTAAAATTAGGCCTATCAAGTTATTGATTAATGTGAACAAGATTTGATTTGCCTTGACAGCAAAATGAAAAAGGAAAAAAAGCTTATTGTCACTCAATCTCAAGGGTAAGGATGAAAGGTATTGCTCCCAAGTCCTAACACACATGGAGCAAAGGTAATCATCCATACGATGAGAATTTGGACAAAGATCAAGAAGAGAGCAACTACCACTCCTCTCATCTTACAATTTCAAGACAACTTAAACTAATCTAGCAAGAGGTCCAGATATTTGATCCTCAGTTTCCAATGTTAACATCTGGTTCCATGTTTAAAATAATGTTTACAAACTTGTTCAGGTAGCACATATTTCTATGTAAACACTTAATTATATTTCAAGTGCATTTGTCTCTCTACAAAAAATTCCCTAAATTTGCTAAAATGTGCAAAGAATTATACTGTTAAGAATGAAAATAAAGAATAGCAAGAGCAAACCAATTGTTATTGCCGCGAGGTACAGTAGATAGATGATACCTTCACCTCCTCATAGAGCTTCTTCTCCCAAGCCAAGAGCCGCTCCAAAGTGGAGCCATTGCTCTTCCCTCCACCCGACTCCTCTAAAGCCGCTGTATCCAGGCGGTACCGAATTGCCAGTGGCGGCTTCGACGTCCAGCTCGAGGATAGTGCGCTCAGTACACTGTTCGAGTGGTACACCGTCTCTGAAAGATGAATAAGATCAAGCATACAATTCATTGAAGCCTCGATTTGATCGTTAAGTCTAAGCCCAAATGAAACTTGGGTGCCCTTCTACTTACTCTTGAGCTGCCGGAAGCTACCATCGAATTGGGCACGGCCAATCTCAAGGAGATCTGAGACAGCGCTGCCTGCATCGGCAGCCTTGATGAAATGCTCCTCGATCGCCACTGCAATCTCCGCCAGACTTTGGTGGCGCACCACCATCCTCAGCTCGGCGACGGCAGATGACAAGGAAGTCTCCTCCCGGCCACCAGCGTTCCACCTGGCAGACGACGATCCCACCTCCGACCTCGGCCGCAGGCGCGACTTCACCTCCGCCGCCGCGGATGATGCGATCTCCGACGGCGCCGCCTGACTAGGGGCGAAGCCCCCGTAGGCAGATCTGGTGGCCATGCTCTCGGATCTCGAGACCGTGGCCCTGTCATCTTCTTGGTCATCCTCCTGCTCCGGCTCGCCGTCGGATCTGGAGGTAGAGCTGGTGGTGCTCGTGTAGCGCTCGCCCCATTCGCGACAGTGGACCTCTTCTCTTCCTCCACCTCCTTGTTCTTCTTCTTCCTGTGATATCTGCTCCTCGTCCGATTCGCCCACTTCTTCCTCCGGGGGAAGATGGTGTTGCAGGCGATTCTTCTCCTCAAGCTCCGCCTTCCGGCGTTCGAAGAACTCGGAATCCGGGGGAGACGGAGGGTAGAAGTTCTCCCAGTCCCAGGCGGAGGAAGACTGAGAGGGAGTGGTGGCATAGGTCGAGTTCACAGCCGGGAACCGTGGGTGGCCGTCAGCCACGGCGGCCGCAGAGGGCCTGTGGAAGGGGGTGCCGGCAACGGTGGGGGAAGGGGAGGGGGAGATATGGTGGCGGTGGCGGTGGCGGGGGCGGATTTGAGGCGGCGGCGGCGGCGGAGAGGGGGGTGGAGGGGGCTGAAGCGTGGGCGGAGGGAGGGAAGCGGAAGCGGAGGCGGCAGATGATCGGAGGAGAACGGGCGGGGTGTGCTCGGAGACAGCGAGGGGCTCGCCGACGGCGAAGCGGGTGAGGGCGGAACCAGTGAGGCGCAGGGAGCGGAGGTAGTCAGCGTGGGCGGAGGCGAGGTGGTGGCGGGAGCAGACCGCCTCCTTCATGAGGCGGCGCCGCTCCTTGCACCGGCGCACGCAGTCCTCGTTCTCCAGCCGCGACGCCGTGCAACCCATTCCCCGTCCGCAGCCAGCGGGCGCGCTCGACGGCGGCGAGCACCACCACGATCGATCAACCAACCAACGGCCAGCGATGGAGCGAGCGAGCGAGAGACGGCGACGGTCGCGGTATAATTACCGTACATGGAAAGAAAGCGAGAGCTCAATAAATAGACCGAACCAACAGATGTGAAGACACTTTATAGAGTATCACACACCAGCAAACGTGCGGTCGTTCTCACCTCACTCCTCCACGCTGCCTTATTCCATGTCGTTCGTATCCGTATAAAAATATCTTATTTTTGACTGTTTAATTTATTTATTTGACGGTAAAAGATTAAAGCTATCTGCCTACGTGGGAATCATCCGTCCGTTGGATGCGATCGCCCGACGGACTAGCTGAATCTGGACCGTTCAATTCCACAGGGTCCGGATCACCCGCTTTGGACAATTCGCCATTCAGGAAAAGGGTTTTTCCCATTGGAGAATTCTGCTAGTCCCACTTCTACACGTTTCACAACCCGGGCGCCTTGGATTCTTGGCGGTGGGGATGTGGATGAGCGGGAAGGACGGATGAGATCTGATCAAACGGTCAGCGTGAGTCGTCCGAAATACAATATTATTTATTTATTTAACAGAAATACACCTTTCGCGGAAATGAGTTATTAAAAAAAATAAAGTTCTCTATATTATAAATCCAAATGCTAAAAAACAAAATTACGACATGGAATACCTCTTGTCTTGATAAAATGTATAAAACATATGTTTTAATCCATGTGGAGTCCTTGAATAAAAATTCAATTCTTGAACTCCTAATGGAGTACAAGCTAGAAAATATTATTGATAAATATGGTTGGGATCTCTAAATTCATTTTAAACTCTAAATTAACATCTGATTACCTTTGTGTCAACTTTACATATTTATAAAATTATTTAAGAAAATGGATATAAAGTTGATGTAAAGAAAAATTAATTAAAATTAATTGGAAAAAAATAAAAGGTACTTTAACAAATGCATCAAGCTTAAATATTAGATGGATAAAGAAAATGAGATAAATTTATTAAGATGAGAAGAAAATAGGAGGACCACTCTTTAGTATTTCCTCGAGGGCATTAGAAGTAGTTTGTCATTATATACTAAATTCGATCGCATACTCTATAGCATCGATGCACTCATTAAATATCTCAAATTTTTGTGTCTTATGTCATCGAGACATTTATCGATTTATTACGATTATATTATGACTTGTCTCATTAGTCTTTATCAGAAATTTAAGTAAAATCAATTAGGATCATACCAAATCATTATCATCTTTCAGAAACACCTACAATATTAGATTGACCATTGGCATGATCGACCTGGAGTTTTCTATGACATGTTTAAATTGATTCCGATGAAAGTGCAATATAAATATTTGATAAGTTGCTAGGTTTTGTATTGCCACTATCTCTACATCAATTATTATAGAACATAGATGATGATTGTGTTTTTTTTATCATAGTATATATGAAGCTATGGAAAATTTATGTATGATGATTTGAGTTGGACTCCCTATTGAAAATGATAATAAATGTTTATTGAAAAATCATTGATGATGGCATGGATTAGAAATTGGAGTCGAAGCCCCTACATAGGGAAGATAGGAGCCCAAATTTTGAGGTTTGATCACTGTAGTATAGAATGAAAAAGGATTATATTGGTCGAAATATATATATATATATATATATATATATATATATATATATATATATATAGAGAGAGAGAGAGAGAGAGAGAGAGAGAGAGAACTTGATAGACTTAAGATTAATAATTTTTAATCATAATCAATATTAAATATTTGAGTTAAAAAATCTACATTATAAAAATGTTTAAATATTTTTACTCTAAATGTTAAATAGTAACAAATAGTTGACTTGTTTTAGCCAATAGAGATTAATGATAATGCCATATACGCATATTTTTAAAGAAATAAATGCGGAAATTACCACCTTGGATATAAATTATATTTATGCAAGTAATTTCACCAAAATGTCCTTAGAATGTTTGCTTATATCTTGGTTTGGACCAACCACCCACGTGCGTCGCGTCTCCCTTTCCACCGCCTCTTCGACCTTTCCTTCCGCCTCTTCCGTTTTTGCTTCCCTTTTCCTTTATCATCATCATTCTATTCCCCCCGTCTCCCTCTTCGTCTCTGCTTTCCCTTACCCTACCCTAACGGAGACATGGATGGTCGGATGGATACTGTATGTCTATGTAGGGACCCTCTTTTGTCCACACACTCCGGGTGGGTTAAAGCATTTGGGTTCTTCTATTGGAAGAGTAAAAGTTGTTCAGCCAGTGGTGAGTGGGGGATAGGGTTCCCGTCCCCAGGCATACTCAGCAACATGTGTTTGAGAAGGTACAGTTGTTCCCTTTGTATTTATCTCCTCGCATCTTTTTTATCTGGCTTCTTGAAATGTTGGACACAACAAGGACCACTGGATTTCCTGGGTCCAAGTTGCTGATAGGTATCTTTGTTCTGTGCCCGAGTCATCAACAGAAAAGCAGGTCCTGAAGCTGACATTATCTTTGTTGTTTTTACAATGTGTTATTCAGGTAATGGCATTTCTAGTTCAGATATGAGGAGGGCACACCATGGATTTGGAGTTGTAATCAAAGTAGTCGCATGATGGGTTGATCGATGCTGGGGAAAGTGAAAATTGAATACTTTCACCCACCAAACAGTTGAAATGAATAATTCAGATTCAATGCATACCTCTGCCTAGGCCAACTATCAAAGATCACAAGCAATTCTTCTTTGTCGATTCTTTTCTAAGGAAAAGAGGTTTTGCATATTTGTCCCTTGGATATGTGCTAATCCTGAAAACCTACATGATATGATCCAAAATATACTTCATGTAGGGCTGAAATTGCTGTTGTTGTGGTGGTAATTCTATTTTCTTCTTTCCTTTGTATTTTTCGAGATCACATGCTACGCATTAAGGTGAAGATGAGATTTGATTATGAGATTTTGCTGTCAAGCATCAAGATCTTTACCAACTAATTAATTTAACGAAAGTCAGATTTGATGACAAGACATTGCTAGCAAGGCCAATATATTTATCTGCTATGGAGTAAGACATTACCATTATCAGTCAAGATCTTTACTAGCTGAGGTAACTGACATCTACAAGTTACTTATCTTTATCCAATCCAAGATTCTTTCACCTTAGATGTGATGCTTCACATGTAGCATCTTGTTTGATATCGATGTCTTGTTATATCTTTTGATATGCAAATTTCACACATGATGGTGAAAGAATTTCACAGGCGTAAGTTCATTCATTCTTAGTAGAAGTGAACATAGCAAGGTTTTTAGAATTAGCAAATGAAGACTGCTGAGTTCTTTTTTGAAGCTTGTAACTTTTTGTGGAATACTTTTACCCTTCTTCACTTTGACCTCCATAGGCTAACTTTGAACTTGACTTTGGATTTTTATCTTTGTCTGTCTCTTTTTACCTTATCATCAAAGCCATTAGAGAAGTTCTGATAACCTGTTGGGCCATTCATACCTGGTGGAAAGTCTGGGAAGTATGATATGGGAAATGACATAGGTATGCATCAAAGAAGCCACAACATTGACTTATTTAGAGTCTCATGGACAGGTCTTCCTTGGGTTCATTTGCCATTTCTAGACCATTGAATCCTTTTTGATCATTGCAATGCCACTAGATAGTTGTTTCAAAGAACAAAGAATCATTAATCATTTCGAGCATACCAAAATTATTTTTGATCCGCTAACCAGAAGACTTAGGAACACATATACAGGGGGGACTTTTTAATGAGAAAATGGTAATTTAGCATAAGAGACCATCTTTCCCAAATTATTTACAGTACCTATGTTATCTGACATCGATGGTGCCAGTTGAGGAACTAAGGCTTACGATCGGGCTTATTAATATGGATTGTGCCTGGAGTGGCCCAGATTGCCCTAGGTTTTGTACAAGCCATAGATGTAGACTCTGGTAGTGGGCCCAAAAAAGAAACCCTTACTTTCGGTTGGGCTCCAACCAACAACCCAGAATGTTTGGTTGACTCCACAATACCTAGTGCTATGAACTGATGAGTGATTGAGTTCGCCTAGTGAAAGTCTTCGAGTGTGATGTCAAAAGGTCATGGGTTTAAGTCCTATTACGAGCATAGTTGCACGTGCAAAGACACAAGGTATTATGAGGAGGATCCATTAAACTCTAAGAGAGTTAATCCTTAACTTAGAAAGTGCTTAATCTTTGGTGATATGAGGACCATTGCATTCGTGTGTATCTCCTATGCCTGCATCATGTCATTTGAAATTATTGATATATGTTCATATCTATATCAGGAACTCTTTTGACTCTAAAGCTAACTAAAATTCTTCACTCATGATCTTTATATAATGAAACCTTAAAACAAATTAATCTTCGACAATTTGGCAGCCTTTTGTCTTCTAAATTTTCTTTGTAGGTCTCATGCACTCATGCACCTTCCTTAGAAAAAAACACTTGGGGTGTATGTGGTAAACATTTAACTTTCTGATGCCTCACAAGTTATGCTAAGGAAAATTTATCAATTCATATACTCATGAAGGACTCACACGTCATCTACATAAAAAGCAGGAGATATGCTTTAATTTCATCTTCATAAAACACGAAAGAGATGTTTTGAGTTTTTTGAGTCATCATAGGTGTGACTTATTATCGTTGCTATTGTTGTTGGAGATATGATTTGTTATGTAAACAAAATCTTTAGTTCTTTTATACTTGTTCATATTGATTTGATTATGTTAAATGCATATATTATTTTTATTGTTGCGGACTTACGGTGTAATTTGCATTAATGTATTTAAATTTTTTATTATCCGTCCTATGAGAGAGGCTTGTGCACTTATTGAGTATTTGTTGAAAATATTCATTCCACTCTTTGTTGATTTTTTTAGACAAAGAAATCTGTCTGCTTATGATAGAACTGACGTTAAATATAGGTGTAAATCGTGATTCCAACTTAAGCATTAATGGTACTGTTGATAACCGTGAAGATCCAATCAAATGATTGGATCCAGAGGCTCTACTAGAAAGCAAATATGGAAATAATAAACTTCTAGAGACAATGTTGCTACAAACTCATTAGTTGCTTTTCTGAAACTCTTATTTGTGTGTTTTGAAATTTATAGTCTATCTTAGTTTAATTAGGTTGTTATCAACTATAATTAAGGACTTTTACCTGTGGTTGTGTTGTGAGATAGGTTAATATATTATATGTGTGCTCCTCAATGTTGTTGAGGGTGAAGAGGGCCAACTCAAGTTAGCCCAATCCTGTTAGCTCAATCTGGGATCAGTTCGGTCTCTCTGGTTAAAGGGCGCGACAATAGAGTCCCCTGTGAATCATATAAAGGTGCATGCATGTCACCTCAGTTTCTTCATCGTTTTCAGAATGGACTCTTGATTTTGACTGAAGTCTTCTTTCGAACTCGTGCATGCGACTTGCAATATTTATTCTATTTATGCAGAGCTCTCAATCTGAGAGATCACTGACTAGGCTTACATGCCCCATAGATCGAGGAAGCTTCCCAGCTCTTACAGTGGACTATCTCATGTCTATGATACTGGTAAGTGGATTCTGTCTTCTTGATGAGTCTCATGAAATGCATGTTTGGAAAATAACTGGTCAAGATTCAAATCTCGCTTACTTTTCGCCGCTCATGCGCCTGAGATGACCTTCGGTTGTCGAGCGTATGGGTTGCTTGATTCCATCGCCTTCATAATTAGTTAGCTATCATTTCATCACCATCGAAGATATATTTTTATCTGCAGTATTATTGACTTATGCTCAAATTAACATATGAGATAGAGATCATTAGCAGTACACATATGCATGTTTTCTTTTTCTTTTTTAGTTTTGGCAGCTTGTGGTTTGAAGCTGAAATTTTCTCTTATAGTTATATAGTGAAAATATATTTATTTTCTCGGTTAGAAAAATATCTATAAATTCCACCTCAAATTGTTCAATTTCGTGAGTGAGTATCAGGGAGATTAAGCAACTTCTTCATCCATTCAAAAGAAAACCTAAGACTAATCTTTACTTAGTATAATTGATTATAGATAATTTAATTTAAAAATATCCTTACAATTCTTACTGTTAGTTTACTAAGTTTATTATTGTTAGAGATGTAATTTAAACTTTGATTATGACTAGATAACGATTTAGAAGTTGAGTAGGATTAGAACTTTATGATCAAATAGAATAGAAGTTCTATGTTACTAGACTTATAAAAGAGGATGCATGACACCCTATTCAACACGAAGAGAGAGGAACAACCCACCTCGAGATAAGGGAGAGGGTGCCACATCTTAGAGAGGAGTGGTATCTTAAGTGAATTGTTGTTTGCTTCTTAATAAAGCACTCTTTTCTTCGTCATTTGTTTTCTCTTTCTTCTCTTTTATTTGTGGGTTTGAAATCTAACATGATATCAGAGCTGTTCTATTTCAAATAATTATTGTTAATATAAACTACAAGGGTATATGTAAGTCATTCAATTTCATAAAGATTTATATGTTAAAAATAAACTGTGTGATAAATACAATAGCAGTGACTTGAATCGCCTCTACCTGAGCTTACTACATACAGTACAGACTAAGAGTACTAACGAAAAGAATGCATGAAGACGATACTACGTTGGGCGAATAAAGGACCAGTTGATTTATATTTGCAGCGAGAAAGAAGACTCCCAATTCTCCATTCTATTCTTTGTTCACCGACTAAAGCCACTGCCGGTTTGCTTTTCTTCTAGGGGCTGACATTCTTCTGCCATTAGTTTCTCAAAAGGATTTCTTCATGGCTGATAACAACAATTGATGCCTTCTCTTAACCTTTTACACTAATCCAGTTGAAGCTTTTCAAAACTTGACCTATTTAACAATTAGGAAAATAAGTGTCCTAACAAAATTATGAATATATATATATATATATATATATATATATATATATATATATATATATATATATATATATATATATATATATATATAACATAATATCAATATATTATAACACTCAAACATCAATTTTACGCAAAGTTTTATCGTCTTTGTTTTCTCCTCTTTCCATGTTATTTCCGGGCTCATAAGATAAGTGTATTTAATCGAGCCAAAGGTTTTTCGTTCCTCCCCACCCGCTTACCTATGCTATGAGAGCAACGTGCTGTACTTTTTGGACTCACTCCATGTTCAACCCGTTCTGTACTTCTTAGACTCATTCGCGGGTTCAACCCGATAGCTGTAGGGGTACTATGATTACTAGTATCTACTTTGATGAAAGACGCTTACTAATATGTTTATAATCAGACAAATGTATAAATTCATTGGGATATATATATGTATATATATATATGTATGAAAATTTTTCTTGCTTACAAGGAATGTATACTTTTTATTAAATAAATTATTAGATGGAATAAGCAATTCTTAATTTTTTGATAAATGGTCAAATGTTTTAAATGGAATACAAAATTGTTATGTTTTTTTATCCTTATCCACATTCCCGTATGAGAGCGATAGTGTATTCGATGAGAGCGATAGTGTATTCGATGTATTTAGCTTAGACTACAAAGTTGAATCAAAGTCAGCAAATGTTGACTGAAAATGAAGAAATTAGGGGAAAAGAGGGGCTCGAATTGGAACCTGTGCTCCATTAACTGAGGCCCACGTCGGACAGTCAGTAATCGAAGTACTATAGCCAATTTGACGTTAGTCATTTCTTTTGGTCACTCTATATAAGTCGAGAAGCGATGGAGTGTCCCCTATTCCACAATAAACCGAACCCGCTCTTTCCTCCCACGGTATATAAATCTCTCTCACTGCGCACTCTTCCCCGCCATGGAGCGCCATCTCGGCGTCGACGACGACTCCACCCTCGACTGCTTCCCTCACCAACTCCTCGCCGCCGACTTCGAGCCCTTCCTCGCCGACCTCCCTCCGTCATCCACCCCTCCTCCTCTCCATTACACCGCCGTCGAACCGAGCCGATCCTTGCCCCTCCCGCCGGCCCCGTTTGCCGAGTCGTGGCCACAGGAATCGGCGGGCGTATCATCCGAGGCGGAGGATCAAACCGTCGGGCGGCGGTACCGCGGCGTCAGGCAGCGGCCCTGGGGGAAGTTCGCGGCGGAGATCCGGGACCCCAACCGTCGCGGGTCCAGGATCTGGCTCGGGACTTTCTCCACCGCCTTGGAGGCGGCGAGGGCGTACGACCGCGCCGCCTTCCGGATGCGCGGCTGCAGGGCCATCCTCAACTTCCCCAACGAGGTCGGTGGATTCGAGCACCGGCACCCGCCAGTAGCAGATAACGAGGTCGGGGTCGGAAGAGATGGTGGCGGCGGAGATGGAGAATGCGGCGGAGCTGCGGGAATCGAAGGGGGCCGACGACCCTAAGGCAACCCTTTCGCTGTTTAGCTCCACAGGCCGTAACGGCAAGCAGTTACTTCCTCCTGCGGGAGATAGACGTGTAAACGAAATTACATATATACCATCGTTATCGTTAACCAGACGGGATTCTTTTCTTATTTCTTATTTTATATTCTTTATATTTAATTTAGCTTTGTTCGTTGGAATAAAATATTTAGAGTGATTTAATGTTTGATGAAATTTAGGATAGTTGAAAAGAAAATTCTTTTTTCTTTAATTTAAACTACAGAAATGAAGGCTTCTTTAACAAAACCTTATGATTTTCAAGTCATTACCAAAATGAAGTATATCCAAAATAGCATCTGTCATCCTTAAAACCTCATCACCACTACCCATATGAACGGAACGAAATTTAAAGCAAAAAAGATCATATTAAATTATTTATTTATTTTTTCAACTTGTGATTCATGGATATTGAAATCTAATAGATGAGGATCTTAGCTTGGGAAATAAGATCCTATTGTTTCTGGTAAAAATATTTGATTGTTTAGTGCATTGTTGCATAATTTCATGTTTGAATCCATAGTTAAAGTCATTTAACATAACAAATATTTAATTTTTTTTTATAAAAATGATCATATTATTTATCATATAATCTTTATCTAACAATTATTATCTTATTCTTTTTTAAACACAAGTCATCGTTAAATATAGGTAAAAATTTATTTGCTAACATATCAACCGTCCATACTTGTAGTTTTTAACAAAGGTAAGTGATGAATACAGAATCCAAGCATAATATATTGCGATAAGCTATTAAGATCTTTATTAGCTATATTAAATAATATTAAAAAATAATTATCTATTAAATATTTTTTTTTATGATATGTAATTGTCCCAACATTAATCAATGCCAAAAATACAAGCCAAACTGAAACTAATCAAACACCTAATTCCAACAAAAATAATTATCAGGACGAGAACGCCAATGTCACACGAAGTAGTCTTCTTTTGACACGAATCCATTAGTCAACCCTGCGGCCCGGTGGATGCATCAACGAAGCAGTCCGGCCGTCGAAGCAGACTCCGAGCCCTACTGTTCTTTGACCAGTCCAAGGCGGCTGAAACGTTGAGTACGTACAAGCTTCATCGGTATCTCCAGATGCGCTGCTGCGTTTGTTGCACAGGAATCGCAGCAGGTCCAATGCTTTTATGGTGTCGAGTCCCATGAATCTATTCAATATATAGTTTTTTTGGCATAAGCTGATAAACTAGATTTGATTTCAAAACCTTATAATAATATGAGAAATATTTATCGACCGAGCTCCATAATTATTTTTTAAAATTAAGTAAATATGTTACACGACCATTGCAAGAAACATAAGGTAATTTTTTTATCAACTAAACTTGTTAATTAATATTTTTAAAACTTAAATAAATTCTTTACACTGCCATTACGGTAGTGTAAAAACACGAGGTAAAATCTTAGAATGAGAATGCTTCAGTGTATCAACTAAGTTGAACAGTTGGTATGGAAATTTTATCGAGCCAAAATTTAGATGAAGTGATTAATGTGAAATTGCAAGTATCATGATTTTTTAAATATTCATGTATACCTGATAAGAAATATTTTGATAACCAATCCTTATCGACTAATTGGTCGCTCGAGAGATACTAACATGGAAAAGAAGAGTTGAATCACCCTCCACTTAGCAATGATGTGGGGGTAATTGGGGCCTGTCGACCCTCGTGGATGACAGTCCATAGGAGGTCGTTTAGATTGGCTCTGTTGGTCTCCATGAACAACAGCCCACGAGAGGTCGTTCAGACTGGCTCTGTTGGTCTCCATGAACAATAGCCCACGAGAGGTCATTCGAGTCTATCCCCCTTTGACCTCCAGTTATGGGTACCTCGTCTTGAAGCGGGTCAGAGAGATATAATACTTGAACAACTATGAGACCTATCTCGTCCTCTCCAAGCCATTTTTAAACCCGATAGATGCCTTATAGCAACAGCATCATTCTCATATTCTGGTATGCGGCTCTGCTTGCCTTCCAACACCTTCTTCATTTCCCAAGCCTCCACTTTCATTGTGTCTAACTCCCGGGAGAGCCTCAATATCTCATTCTCCATCACCCAATTATTTCTTCGAACTTCCTTTATTTGTTTGACGAGACTAGCCTGGTTTGCATCTTCTAGCCAACTCGCTAACTCCGTTGTCCAAGCCTCGACCTTAGTGATGGCAGCATAGGTCCCGCCCTTGAGATCCTTTACCTCAACTCAAAGATCGTCGATCACCATAGCCTACTGGTCAATGATGGCATCAGCATCTTAGACTTGGTCGATCAGCACTATCATGTAATGGTGGTGTTGTAAACTAAGAGCGGGTTAGCATAAAAAAAAACTAAAGGAGCCATGCGCGATGCAACCTATCACCATTTCATTACGGAAGCATGTATCGATCATAACTTCCGAGGGGGAATAATTAATTTGTTTCACCATCCCCTAGCATAGTAATTCACGGTAGTATTATTCTGTAGCTGTGCCTTCGATCCATACCTTCTGTGCATTCTTCAGGCCCTCCCAACGAGGTTCTAATGGGGTGTTCGAGGGTGAGTCAGGAAGGTAAGCCATTTGTAAGGCCATGAATGGTAGAGATTTTCCCTACACAGATCCCGCATCAATTGTGGCCTTCTCCCTTTCTTTCCCAAGCTTGATGCCTACATCAAGCTTGGGAAAGAAATGGAGAAGGCTATGCTCGATGCAGGATTTGTGTAGAGGGAAATCTCTACATGGCTTGAAGAGGAAGGCAAACTTTAGCCATTTGCAGGTGCCTTTGGAGTGCGTCTCGACTCCCGAGTTGAACCTTTGGGCACGTCCCCCTTTTGAGAAAGTGGGACCCACCATGCTATAATATTGTGCTTCTTCTTGGGATGCTCGACACCACTATCACGACCATATCATGATGGATTAAATGCTTCTACAGATGACTCTTGGGTGGTTGCTAAGATCGAATGGGGCTCCACAACACTCGACGTGAAACTTGTCCCCTTCCTCTTCAAGCCACGTAGATTCATACATGCAGACAATAGACACCACAAAGTTAGAAATTAAAGATGAAGCTCGAGCGAAGAAAGGGAAGGTTCAAGTCGTATCCCGAGAGGTCAGGCTGAGACCTATGTCAACCAGCCAATCCTCACTCATCTTCCTCACTACCTTAGAGGAGGAAAGAATTTTTCTCAGGTGACTGCACATGATTTTCCTCCTCGTCTGATAGAAAAGAGGGGGGGAGGAGGTGGGCAAAGGCAAGTGTTATATGGGTGGGTGGGTGCATCGGGGCCCTATTATAAATATTACGCACCAACCAAGCTATGACAAATCCCATTCCTTCAACCTTTGTTGTTCAAAGGGGTGCCAATCACCTTGAAACCTCCCTAGGTGGCCAAGTAATAGCCACTCCATCCTTTGCATCACCAAAAGTAAGAGGCAAAGAGGGTGTGGGTCGGGATGATGCCAACATGTTGGCACTCCTCAATGAACACTATGAGATAGTGTCACAAATTTGATGCCATATGAGAAGGCAAAATTCTTCATCACTAGAGATAGGACATTATTACTGGATGGAGTGGGAGACAGTCTCATCTCGAGGGCATCATAGGCTAAGCAAAAAGCCCCTAAAACCAAGTCAAAGGGGCATTGACCAAGTCAGGGGCATGTAGCTTGAAGTCGGGCGAAATGAAATATCGAGATCACAAGTGACCCAAGAGGGGTGTGCTCATTATTGAATCACAATCGTGAGAACTTTTCATAAACTCTAAGTCTCGGAGAGTGCTTGGGTTTTCATGAGATGCACCCTTCGATTTGGATAACCTGACTTGCTCTACCCTCGGACTACTTGAAGATAGAGCATGAACCTCGACAAATTAATGACTAGAAGACCTAGAAGAACTAGTGTGAGAAAGGAGAGATATCACGATCTGACACAGAAGAGCAGGATCAATGCAAAGGGGTAGAGACCAGAGACCAACCCAGCCTTCCGAGGTAATGTGACGAATGTGTTGGGAAATCTAATCAGAGCATCACATGTGCAGTGGAAGAACAAAAAATAAAAACAACTGATTTCTCATAAATATCTTGTCATATGAAGATTAGTGCACTAAAACTACAAAACCAAAATTCACGCATATTCAATGAGATTTGTTACTTAGGGAGTGCTACTCATTGGTGCCCTGCAAGCTAATCACGTGAGTGATGATATATGTGACATGTTACGTAGTTTTTTTTCCTTATTATTATTTGTTAGCATTTTTCTCACTTTATGTTACATATTGCATATATATTATGATGTCCATGGATCTATGCAATAAGAATCAGATCATAATGAAATCAAATAATGAGTCCGATTCATCTTTAAATACTGACCCTAAATAATTCCGATTATAGGTTATTCAAGAGGAATATCGAGATAATCTAATAGACTGGTCTGCTATATATCTGTTCATATGATAGAGATAGCTGGTCTCATAACTGCTTACGTGAGGACACTAGGGATACAATATAGGTACTCATTGGAGAATGAGTTCACTGATTGATCCGCTTACAGTCAGATAGCGATTTTATTATTCTAGCTATATATCTAGTCCTTAGACTTGAGACATTAAGGATGTCTTGTATGAGTACTCTACTCTTTGATATCAAACTTATAGGTTTGAAAGTTCTAGATCTAGCATAGCTAATCATCAAGAGTAGTAACTAACCTTTCGAGGGCAATTGAATGTCGATAGAGGATCATCTACTCTCAATATCATGATAGGAATATTCTATATATTCTTGCTCAAGCAAATCCTTAGCCAAGATCGTTCAGATTGAGAACGAAATAGTTTTCATGGAGAATTTGACTAAAGTGAGACTCGATTAGATTTCGTATGAGCTAACAGTACCATGCTCGGTATATAGTCTATAGGATGTTAGATAGATGAGGGACTATAGATATACGATAACTGAGGATAGATAGGTCCAATGAATTATATTTCTCTGTATTGTCTAAGGATTATGGCGTAGTGACCTAGTATATCTATAGTTGATGAGTTAAGTGAATTATTATGGAAATAATAATTCACCGAGTTAGAAGGAGTTCTGATAAGTATGACTCATGGCCAACTCGATATTAGGCCTAAAGGGTCACACATATATGGTAGGTGTTGTGATGAGTAGATGTTCAAATATAATATATCTACCGGAACCCATATCTTATTGGATATCTAGTAAGCTCATGAATTATTGGATCTTGTGGATAAGATCCAATAAGAGCTAATGAGATATTATTGGGTGGATCTCTATTAATCTAAGAGGCTTGGGTAGTTGGATGAAGATCTAGTACCCAATAGGGTGGGATCCAACATGGTTAAGTTGATAGGGACCTCTATAAATAGGAGAGAACCAAAGGGGCATAGGCTATATCCTTTTTACCTATCATCTCCTATTTATTGAATCTCGAATTTTGATGATGAAACTAATTGATTGTGTTTTGTAGACTAAATGCGTTTTGAGTTACGCAAGTCTACTATCGATCAGGATTAGATAGTTGACGCTGGAGGAATTGACGCTGCGCCGGGTGATCATGTCAGGATATTAGATGTCGAGTCGGAGGTTCGGTTGACAATCGACAGAAGGCTTCGTACGTCGAGCATCAGGCCAAGAAGAGCGTGTTGCGCTAAGGATATTGGGGTTGCAGAGGTCAACCGTTGATTGGTCAACAAAACGCAAGAGAGGACGATGCACCGAAGAATCGGACGAAGCGCCGACCAATCACGTGCTGGGCAACAGAATGTCAATTCACGTTGTAATAACTATCAAGATTGAAGTAGAGTTTTTGTATGTGTGTGTGCAGGATTATCTACGATAACGATGAAGACGTAAAGCGAAATAAAGTACCGGAAGACAAGTGTGATGGATCGTTGGGAGTTTGAGAGTTCGATGGAAGTCCGAAGATTCGTTGGGAGTGTTGCCGAAACAGGCCGAGAACAAGTAGGGAGCTTGCCGAAGGGTTTTTGAAAGTTCGCTAGAAGGTTCGTCGGAAGTTCGTGGAGCTTGTCAAGAAAGATCGGAGCTTGCCAAACAAGCTCGTTGGAACTCGCTAAAATCATTGTAAAGTCCAGGAGCTTGCTGGGAGTCCGCAGAATAGTTTCCGAGGGTTCGTCGGAAGACCGCCGAAAGTTCGTCGGAAGACCGCCGAAAGTTCGTCGGAAGCTCACTGGAAGAAGTCTTGACTTGTGGACTTTGTAATAGCTTAGGAAATGTCTTTAAAATTTATAGTTAGCATATAATTTGGTTTAGGATTAGGTGTTAATCCTATAAACCAAGTAGGGGCCACATGGGCCTTGTTTCGGACTAGATTGGGCCAAGTTTAAGGCCCAACCAGTCAACTGGAATGAGCCGGGCGGTGGCACCACCCAATGACCAAGAGCCTGGGCGATGGTACCATCGGGCTGGGCGGTGGCACCGCCCAGATCTGTAAGTGTCGATCGACATGCAGGGCACCGCCAAAGACCAGAAACACGAAAGTGATTCAAATTTGGGCTCCGAATTTGAATCCTCTTGAGGCCTATAAATACCCCTCTCATTCATGGTTGAAAGAGGGTCTAGAATTGAGAAAGAAAAAGGAAAAGCTCTTGTCAAAATCTTTCCTCTAAGCTTTAAATGTGTTCTAGTCCAAGAGAGGGGTGAGAGGCCTTATAAAGGTTACCTCCTAAGCCCGTCAAAAGGAGAGGTGTTGTAAGGGAGTTCATCCTCACCCGTTGGAAGGAGGATAGCTAATGGAAAGCCAGTGGCCTCAAGCGAAGAGGAATCGGGAGTGGATGTAGTCGGATGACCGAACCATTATAAAAATGGTTTACGTTTATGTTCATGCATTTATCTTTCTACAAACCTTTACTTTGCTAAGTTTTCTGCTCTCATCTTCTTACGTACGCTTTCAACGCAATCGAAATGGTTTTAATCGAAATGTTATTCTTTTCATACGAAGTTTCCGAAACTTGTTTAAAATCACAGAAAGTTTATCGTTCTTTATCGCTGCACTAATTCACCCCCCCTCTTAGTGCCGCTCGATCCCTAACGATTGGTATCAAAGCTTTATTATTTTTCATTCGGATTTACACCTATGAGAAATGGCTCTTAACGGCTTTCAAGAGGGTTTTTCGATTGTTCATCCTCCGTTGTTTAACAGTTTGGACTACACTTATTGGAAAACTCGAATGAGAGTTTTCTTGCTTTTAGTGGATTTGGATTTATGGAATGTTATTGAAAACCATTTTCAACTTCCCTCTAAACCGATGAATGAATGGTCGGATTTGGAGAAGAAATATTTTTTTTTAAATGCAAAGGCTATGAATGCCTTATTTTGCACTTTGGATAAGAACGAGTTCAATCAGATTTCTATGTGCGAAACAGCTTTCGATATTTGGCGGACACTTGAAATCACACACGAGGAAACTAGTAGAGTTAAAGACTCGAAAGTAAACCTCTTATTGCATGATTTTAAGCTCTTCCAAATGACACCAAGCGAGTCTATCAACGACATGTACACCCGCTTCACAGATGTCGTCAATAGCTTGAAAAGTCTTGGTAAATATTTTTTAAATTTTGAACTCATTAACAAGATTTTAAGATCCCTTCCAAAAAGGTGGGATCCTAAAATAACAATAATACAAGAAACTAAAGATTTAAATGATTATTCTATTGAAGAACTCATTAGATCCTTAATGATATATGAAATGAATTTCTTGGAACAGGTTGAACATATGAACCACCTTCCAAAGAATAAGAAGGATTTGACACTTTGGACTATAAAATGTCACTTGAGTGATGACCCAAGTGATGAGGACAATGTTGAGGACATTGAACATTTAATGTTAAAATTTAAAAAGTACATTAAACAAGAATTAAAGAACACAAATGAAAAGGACACCAACTCTTGCTATGAATGCAAGAAACCGGAATGCTCCAAAGATGAGTACACAAAAATGAAGAAGAGAAAAGTGCATAATAAAGATGAAGATGCAAACTATGCCTTATCGGTTTTCGATAATGAGGTATGAAACTCACCCAAGTTATTTTTACCTTATTTTGAAATTATAAGATCCTTTCATGAGTTGCTTGATATAGTTGGTAGGAATTTTTTTTATTATGCTTTTTTTTTCTAATAATTTTTAAAAATTTTAAATATAAAATGATACTTGCATGATTTGTGATATTGCCTAGGATTAATCCATGCATGTGTATCTTGATATTTTATATTTTATTTCTAAACATGATGCTTGATCTTTAAATTTTTGTATCATGCTTAATGAGGAATTGAAATGATAAAAATTAAAATCCTACATTTTGGAATAATGTATATTTGGACTTAGATGGTTTTCATGATGAAAATTATTTTTTACATTTATAAAATGATGCATGATTTTAGCAAAAAATTTGAGCATTGATCATCTTGTTATAACAAATAAAAAAGAAATTAAAATGATTTTGATGATGCATTATGAAAACATGCTTAATGATTGTATCATACTTGATGACTTGAAATCTCATATTTTTGAAATAATGTGTATGATGAATCCATGAATCTTAATGGTTTTGATAATGCTTTCGGTTTTAAAAATGATGTATGGTCTTTACATGAAAATTTGAACATGCTTACATGAAATCAATTGTATGAAATGGAAATGTATTTTCTATCCTATTGAGATTAATGAATTCATTTTACCAATCTTGTGAATCTCATAAAAATGAACATGATCTTGAAAATTCTTCTATCTCTAAAGTTTTTGATTTTGATGAATCCATGTGAATCTCTTGAATCGAATCTTTTGGAAAATGTCACATACTTAATGTGATTTGACTTAATGATTATTATGATAAAATTTGTAAAGGCATACTTATAAGAAGCAAATCATATGAATAGAAATTTATAAAAATGAAATGCAATCCTCTATCTTATCGATTCTTCAATAAATCTATGTTTGTCATGTATGAATTTATTGAATATGATTTTTGAGGATGATTTCAGATTTAAAAATTGCTTGATTCGTATTTACGACATAAGATATATTTTAAATATGAATCATGCTTCAATCATGTTAAATGCTTCAATCATGTTCTATCTCTCTTAATTCATTTTGTTCTCCTATAATTCCTTTTTATTTACTAAAGAGGAGAACTTACCAAATGAATCATGAATTCAAATGAAATGATACAAATGAATCACTTATCGATATATCTTCTTGAAATACCTTTTTAATGTGATGTTGATAACTTGAGATGTCCTTTGAAATTCATGACATGAGATGATTGAATCCTTGACTTACTCTTTTTATCATAGCTTGAAAATGAATATTTAAAATCATGCTTGACAATTTGCTTTATGAGATTTAGCCTTTATATCTTGAACATTCATGCTTGTTTCTATTCAATATAAAAGAAGACAAAGGCATGTTTATACGAAATCAATGCAAATCATAAAAAAGCGAAATGTATGATTTTTGAAATTTTTGATTTTTCATAAAAGACAAGTGATAAATTCATTTATGATATTTTGTAAATCACTTGAATTATGAATGAGATTTTGATGATATGGTAATAACTTTGTTTATGTTATGAATATTAAAAATGATAATTTGATTATGAGTCTTGATTTGATGAATTGACTTGAATGAGATTTTGTTTCAACCAAATTATGAATTTTCTTTTGACGTCTTGACTTGAGAAATTTCAAGAAATGTGATTATTACTTGATATTTGATACTTGAAATTTTTCATGAAATGTGATCTTGATAAGAATTCCTATGCATGAATTAAGTTGCTCTTTGTGCTATATCTTTTCAAATGAATCATGAGCCTTGATGTCATATATTTCATGATATAGAAATGACAAGATTTATTTGCCTTGCATTTCTTATGTGATGATTGAAAATTAATTTTCTTTATGATGAATCATGACTTGATCTATGATATTGATATATTTTTATCATGATCCTTGATTGTATAATTCTTTTACTCTATTAAAAGGATTTGTCAAATGAATCATGTCCTTCTTAAATTTTTCTTGATATCATGACATGATTTCTTTGTATGGCTTGAAATTTTTTTAGCAATTGAGTCATCCACTTCATTTTGACAATAACTAAGGGGGAGCTAGCTTGTTAGCTTGAATATTGAATTCATATTTATGACTTAAATTTTGATGATAGAAACATTTATGTCAATATTTGTTTCTAATATCTCATTTTCCATTTTGATGAAAAAGGAAATCAATTACAATATTGTGTCCTCCCTTCTTTTTGAGAATGATAAAGGGGGAGAAAAATTGCTAGCTTGAAGCAAATTACTAGCATGGAGAAAACTTGCTAGCTTGAGTATCACAAGAAAAAGTGGCAAAAGTAGCTAGCTAAAACTTGCAAAGAATTGCAATCTTGCAATCAAAAGAGAAGCAAAGAAGTGCTATCTCAAAAGAAGCAAAATGCAAAACTTCAAAAATTTGCATTTCTACACTTACCATGCTTCTATGCTTGTATGTTGTAATTTTTACTTGCATATTTAAAGTGATGAAATGCTTACACATATTAATTGCATATCACAAAGGAAGCAAAGAAGGTGCAAATTGCACATCTTTAAATACAATTTGCTTGCACTTTTCAAAAGAACATAGAAAAACTTGCTATCATAAACACAATCATAACAAGTGCTATCTTGCCTATCATGAGAAACTTGCCATGATTAAATGTTGAATGTTGATGAAAATTTAGCTAGTATGATTGCAAAACCTGCATATCTTTTACACTAGCTATGATGCAACTTCTCCTTTTTGTTGATGACATAGGGGGAGAAATAGAATGATGACTTCATACATTGAATTAAATATTTTATATATTTGCATGATGATTTGATATGTCTCATAACTTATGATGAATATTGCTTGGATTTGGGATAATCCAAGTGTTCTATCAATGTCATTTTGATAGGGGGAGTTTGGTTAAACTCCAAGGAGTTTTGGTTAACTCTGTTAGTCATCAATTAGTTGTTATCATCAAAAAGGGGGAGATTGTTGAATCTCGAATTTTGATGATGAAACTAATTGATTGTGTTTTGTGATCTAACTGTGTTTTGAGTTATGCAGGTCTACTATCGATCAGGATTAGATAGTTGATACTGGAGGAATTGACGTTGCGCCGGGTGATCATGTCAGGATATTGGATGTCGAGCCGGAGGTTCGGTCGACAATCGGCAGAAGGCTTTGTACGTCGGGCATCGGGCATCGGGCCAAGAAGAGCGTGTTGTGCCAAGGATATCGGGGTTACGGAGGTCAACCGTCGATTGGACAACAAAAAATAAGAGAGGACGATGCGCCGAAGAATCAGACGAAGCACTGACCAATGACGTGCCGGGCAACAGAATGTCAATTTGCGTTGTAATAACTGTCTAGATCGAAGTAGAGTTTTTGTATGTGTGTGTGCAGGATTAACTACGATAACGATGAAAACGTAAAACGAAATAAAGTGCCGGAAGACAAGTGTGATGGATCGTTGGGAGTTTGAGAGTTCGATGAAAGTCTGAAGATTCATTGGGAGTGCTGCCGGAACTAGCCGAGAATAAGTAGGGAGCTTACCGAAGGGTTTTCGGAAGTTTGCCAGAAAGTTCATCGGAAGTTCGCGAAGCTTGCTAAGAAAGATCAGAGCTTGCCAAAGAAGCTCATTGGAACTCGCTAAGATCATCGTAAAGTCCAGGAGCTTGTCGGGAGTCCGCAGAATGGTTTCCGAGGGTTCGTCGGAAGACCGTCGGAAGTTCACCAAAAGCTCGTCGGAAAAAGTCTTAACTTTTGGACTTTGTAATAGCTTAGGAAATGCCTTTAAAATTTATAGTTAGCATGTAATTTGGTTTAAGATTAGGTATTAATCCTATAAACCAAGTAGGGGCCACATGAGCCTTGTTTCGGACTGGTTTGGGTCAAGTTTAAGGCCCAACCAATGAGTTGGAATGAGCCGGGCAGTGGCACCGCCCAATGGTCTAGAGCCCGGGTGGTGGCACCGTCAGAATGGGCGGTGGTACCGTCGCTTGGCAATAAGCCCAGGTTGTGGCACTGCCCAGTGCACTGTTAGTGTCAGACTCACAGGCGGTGGCACCGCCAGCATCAGAAAATACGAAAGTGATTCAAATTTGGGCTCCAAATTTGAATCCTCTTGAGGCTTATAAATACCCCTCTCATTCATGGTTGAAAGGGGGTCTAGAACTGAGAAAGAAAAAAGAAAAACTCTTATCAAAATCTTCCCTCTAAGCTTTAAGTATGTTCTAGTCTAAGAGAGGGGTGAGAGGCCTTGTAAGGGTTACCTCATAAGCCCGTCAAAAGGAGAGGTATTGTAAGGGAGTTCATCCTCATCCGTTGGAAGGAGGATAGCTAGTGGAAAGCCGATGGCCTCAAGCGAAGAGGAATCGGGAGTGGATGTAGGTCGGATGACCGAACCACTATAAAAATGGTTTGCATTTATGTTTATGTATTTATCTTTCTGCAAACCTTTACTTTGCTAAGTTCTTTGCTCTCATCTTCTTACGTACGCTTTCAACGTAATCAAAATGGATTTAATCGAAACGTTATTCTTTTCGTACGAAATTTTCGAAACTTGTTTAAAATCGCAGAAAGTTTATCATTCTTTACCACTGCACTAATTCACCTCCCCCTCTTAGTGCTGCTCGATCCCTAACACTATTCTCCTCCCTCCCTCTCATTCTCAATCAACTACCGTAGTTTGGGGCATGTGGACAACAAGAAGAGTCGGCCCCTTCTTGATCATGTGGTGCGCATGGAGAGTAATATCATACAACAATTTGAGGAGCATCTTCATCATATCTACTATATGGATTACCACTAGAGAGGAGAATATTTGACCTCCTTCATCTGCTCATATAGATATGAGATTTCATAGGGATATACGATCTCCCTAAGTAACAAATCTTCCTTAACACATGTGGTTTTCGATTTTATGTTTTTATTTTACACACCAATCCTTGCACAACGATAAGAAACTTTTTCTTTAGAAAATTTGAGATTTTATTTTTTTGTTATTCTATTGTGCATGTAATGCTCTGTCCAGGTTTCCCAACAGGAAAATCGTATATCCCTGAAAAATCTTAAATCTGTAGGATAGGATGAAGGAGGTTAATTGTTATCTTCTTTAGCGATGATCCACATGATAGATGGGGTGATAACACTCCTCAAATCAGTACACGATCTTCCTCTTCATACACATCATAAGACTACACATGATTAAGAAGGGATCGACCCTTCTTGTTATCTACATGCCCCAAACTTGAGCTGTCTATTGAGGAGAGAGGAGAGAGGAATAGAGGAGGGGTGACCAAGAGATGACTAGCCTATGCCATCTTTTGGCCTCTCCTATTTATAGAGGTTCTTGCCACTTAACCCTAATGGATCCTATCTATTGGGTACTGAATCTTTATTCAATTATCCAAGCCTCTCAAATTAGTATATCTCTATCTAATAATCTGTATTTACTCTTATTGGGTCTCATCCAAAAGATTCAATAATTCAGGTGCTTACTGAATATCCAATAAGATAAGAGCTTGAATGGATATCTCATATCTGAACCTCTACTCATTGCAACGCCTACCATATGTGTGTGACCCTCTAGGCCCAATATTGAGCTAGCCATGAGTTATACTTGTTAGAACTCCTTTTGACTCAGTGAATAATTATCTTCATAATAATTCATTTGACTCATCGACTATGGATATACTTGATAAGACCCCTAGAGTTTTATCATAAAAGAAGTGGAAGAAGTGGAAGAAAAGAGGATAATCACTTTGAGGGGATCAGCCTCTTAGGGTTTGCCCAAAGGTTGGAGTAACATTTTATTGATTGATAAAAAGATATAGATACATCCCTACTTACAGAGTTTCACCCAAAGTCTATAAGGACTTGGACTCTTAATACATAAATAAATATAAAAAAACCCATATCTGACTCTTACTAAACTAGACAAACTCAATAAAACATTATTCAAAGCTCAAAAAATAAAGGGATCCTAACAATTCCTCTCTTTTCAAATCAGCTTTGTACTCAAGTGACACGAGAGTACCTAATTTGCTATAATTTGCTCATGTTAACCTTGTTGATGCTATGGTATATTTTCAGCTCATAATATTACCTCAAAGTCTTCAACTCAGCCCATTGAAATATGATGGTTCATGAGCATATTCTCTACACTATGTTAAAGCTGTTTCAATACACTTTTCTTCATGATTAAGAAACACATGAACGGAGTTGGTTAATAGTTGTAAAACATTTAATCTTGAAATTCCCTATGCATGTAGGGTTGTTTCATACACAACTATTTATTTTGGTGTTTTAGAGTTCGAGAGGAGTTTAGAAAACTAAAGATATTGGCAGAAGCGCTCTTAGAGCTCTCTCAAAACTCTGTATCTCTTGGATTCTTCCTTGAGTGGTGAGTCTTTTTGTACTGTTCTGTATCTTCGTTTAATTTTTCTATGGTGGTGAATTTTTCTGTATCCCTATGTGATTTTAAACCTGGTGGTGAACTATTTTATGATTGTGTTAAAGTATTTTCGTGAGAATATCCTTTTTCTATCTGAAAGAACTTATTCCACCAAATACCATTATACTCTCGACTTTTCTCTCAAAATTTATTCTATATCGCCTCCGTATCAGTTTGGTATCAGAGCTAAATGTTAGAGATCATGGTATAACGGAATGGAAAAGATGTTGCTAGTGAAGGTAGCGGTCACGAAGATGATGTTGAATCATTAAGGCTACAGCTACAAAGATTGCTAAATAGTATACAAGAGAAAAATGAAATCATCGAAGAACTTCAAAATAGAAATAACCAACGTGAAAATGATGTCCAACGGTTTACTTTTGATGATGATACACCTCCTCACTCAAGGGAGTCGAGAAGATTTCAGGCAAGGCACGCAGTTAAATATGAATGACATAATAAATACAACCCAAGATTGGATATTCTAGAGTTTAAAGGTAAATTAATATTGATGACTTTATTGATTGGCTTAATATAGTGGAAAATATTTTTAATTTTCATGAACCATCTAAACAAAAGAAGGTAAAACTTATGGCGCTTAAACTCATGCGGAATGTATCTTTTTGGTGGGAAAATCTGAAGAAGCAAATAGAACGTGAGGGGAAGAGTAAAATCGTGACATGGGAGAAAATAAAAAGAGAGCTAAAGAGAAAATACTTACCTGACAATTATAGGCAAGAGATCTTTCTTAAAATCAATGATTTCAAACAAAAAGTTTTTAGTGTAAAAGAGTACACAGCAGAGTTTGATAATCTCATGTTAAAAGGAGAACTTGTGGAACTAGAAGAGCAAACTATTGCGGGATACTTAGGAGGTCTAAAATATGAGGTTGCTAAAGTTGTTCAACTATAGCCATATTGGTCTTTAAATGATGTGAGGAAGTTGGCTTTAAAAGTTGAAAAACAATAGAAGTTTAAAAAGAGTTCTTGGTACAGGTCAAAAGAAGGCTATACAAAAGTTGAAAGTTCCAAGTCTATTGTCTAGAGCAAGGCAGTATCAAAGGTGCAAGACAAGGGTGAAGGATCTGCTGATAGCAAACAAACACTTAATTCATCTATCCCAAGTGGCCGAAAATACTTCAAATATCATAATTTTGGGCATATTGCTTCAGATTGTCCAAATAGGAGGATTGTTACTTTGGTTGAAGATCATAGTGATGAAGAAGAAAATGAAGCCGATGATAAACCAAAATATGATGATGATGAGGAAGAGGTTACTTACGCTGATCATGGTTTGTCTATTGTGTTGCAATCTAGCTTACAAGTGTCCTATATGGCTGAGGATAAAAGTTGGGTGAGAAAGAACGTGTTTTACACTAAATGTACCTCTCATGACAAGGTGTGCTTGGTGATTATCGATAGTGGCAACTTTGAGAATGTGGTATCTTTGGAGATGGTGCAGAAGTTGAAGTTAGACACAATTCCTCATCAACATCCTTATCAATTATGCTAGCTGCAAAAAGGAAATGATGTCAAGGAAACTAAAAGATGTTTAGTTCTATTTTCCATTGGCAAGTATTACAAAGATGAAGTATGGTGTGATGTTGCTTCAATAGATGCTTGTCATTTATTATTGGGTAGACCTTAGCATTATAATAGGAGGGTGTTATATGATAGCTACAAACATATATATTCTTTTAATATGAATGAAAAGAAGATTATTTTAGCTCCATTACAATCTCCTGAAATCAATACACCAAAGAAGGAAGTTAGTGCTTTCATGTCCTATGATGAATGCAAGGATGAATTAAAAAGAGATGGTCATATTCTAACTTTATTAGTTATATAGGAAAATGAACAACATAAGGAGACATCGACAATTATGAAATCAATCCTGGAGGAGTTTCAAGATATTGTACCAAAAGAGATTCAACATGGCCATCCACCTCTAAGAGATATTTAGCATCATATTGATTTTATTTCGGGAGCTATTTTACCTAATAAGGTAGCATACAGAATGAGTCCCAAGGTATATGAAGAACTTCAAAGGCAAGTGAATGAGTTAGTGGAAAAGGGATTGATTTGGGAGAGCATGAGTCCTTGTGCGGTTCCAATCTTGTTGGTACTAAAGAAGGATAATTCTTGGAGAATGTGTGTGGATAGCCGCACCATCAACAAAATCACAATTGACTATCATTTTCCCATTCCAAGGTTAGATGATTTACTTGATCAATTGTATGGTGCTTCTATTTTCTCTAAAATTGATTTGAGTGGCTATTACCAAATAAGAATAAGGTCGGGAGATGAATGAAAAATAATATTTAAAACTAGAGAAGGGTTGTATGAATGGTTGGTTATGCCATTTGGGCTATTTGATGCTCCTAGTACTTTCATGAGATTCATGAATCATATACTTAAGGCATACATTGAGACTTTTGTTGTGGTTTATTTTGATGACATATTAGTATACATCAAGAGTGAAGAGGAGCATATAAATCATCTCAAAGAGATTTTTCTTATTTTGAGATAACAAAAACTTTATACTATTCTAAAAAAGTGTAATTTTTTTACAACTACTGTTGTATTTTTAGGGTATATTGTTTCAAAAGATGGAATCATGATAGATCAAAGTAAGGTAGAGGTTATTCTTAATTGGTCAATACCTACTTCATTGCATGATGTGAGGAGTTTCCATGGCTTAACTTCCTTTTACAGAAGAATTATCAAGGGTTTTAGATCTATTGTTACTCCAATCTCTGAATGCTTGAAAGGTAATAAATTCAAATAGACCAGTGAGGCTAATGATGCCTTTGAACTATTGAAAAGAAAGGTAACCGAAGCTCCTATCTTAGTGCTACTTAATTTTGACAAGGTATTTGATGTTGAATATGATGCCTTTAATGTGGGAATTGGTACTGTTTTGAGTCAAGACGGAAAGCCCATTACCTTTTTTAGCAAGAAGCTGAATGATGCAAGAAGGAGATACTCTACCTATGATAAGAAGTTCTATGTCATTTATCAAGCTTTATGTCATTGGAGTCAATATCTTCTTGCTAAGCCATTTGTCTTATATTCTGATCATGAGGCATTAAAGTTCATTAATCACCAGCACAAGCTAAACAAGAGACATGCAGCTTGAGTGGAGTTCTTGCAATCTTATAACTTTATAATCAAGCATAAATCTGATGTTCAAAATGTAGTTGTTGATGCCTTGAGCAGAAAGTATTCTTTATTATCAATAATGGAAGTTAAAGTGGTTGGATTTGAGATATTCAAAGATCTTTATGAGAATGACATGGATATTGGTTCAGTATGGTAGAATTGCAAATCAAGTTCTTTTTAATAATTTTCTATCCTTGATGATTTTCTTTTTCGAGCTAATGCCTTATGTGTTCCATTTTGTTCATTAAGACAAATAATTCTAGCCAAAGCTCATGGTGGTGTTTTGGGAGGACATTTCAGTAGGGACAAGACTCTAGCTCTTGTTCAATTAAATTTCTATTGGCCCAAGTTGTTTAGAGATATAGAGAGACTTGTAAAGCAATGCTGAATGTGCCATTTGGCAAAAACAAGAAGTCAAAATTCTAGTTTGTACACTCCACTTCTAGTGCCGAATGCTCCATGGAAGGAAGTGAGTCTTGATTTCATCTTGGGACTGCCAAGAACTCAAAGGAACAAGGATTCTATTATTGTTGTTGTTGACAGATTTTCAAAAATGTCTCACTTTGTCCCCTACAATAAATCAAACGATGCATCTCATATTGCTGATTTGTATTTTAAGAAGATTGTGAGATTGCATGGTGTTTCAAGAATTATAATATCTGATTAAGATTCAAAGTTTCTTAGTCATATTTGGAGAACTCTGTGGAGGAAGCTGAGTACTTCTTTGAATTTTAGCAGCTCACATCACGGACAAATTAAGATAACGAACAGAAGCTTGGGAAACTTGCCTCGAAGTTATGTTGGCAAGAACATCAAGTAATGAGATCTCATTCTTCCATAAATTGAGTTTGCCTACAATCGTTCCTTGCATTATAGCACTGGTAGGTGTCTTTTTGAGGTTGTTTATGGTGCTAATCCTATTAGTCCTTTGGATTTGGTTCCTCATTCAGTAACTAAACAATTTAGTGAAGATGCTGATGAGAGAGCTAAGCAAATAAAAAAGTTGCATAAGGATGTTAAAGCAACCATAGGGAAGCAAAATGAGAGATATAGGCAAGTTGCCAACAAACATAGAAAACTTATGGAGTTTAATGCAGGTGATTTAGTCTGGATTCATCTAAGAAAGGAGAGATTTCCACCAGATCAATTTGGAAAATTAAAACCAAAATCTGATGGTCTATTAAAGGTGCTTAAGAGAATTGGTTAGAATGCTTATGAGATCGAGCTATCTGAAGATTATGGAGTGTCTCCAACATTTAACATAGTTGATTTAAGTCCTTATCATGAATATATTGCTAAAATAAGTAAGGACTTGAAGACAAGTCTTTTTCAACTAGGGGAGAATGACATGAGAGTGCTTAATTTGCTACAATCTGCTCATGTTGATCTTGCTGATGCTATGGCATATTTTTAGCCCACAATATTATCTCAAAGTCTTCAACTCAGCCCATTCAAATATGACAGCTCATGAGCATATTCTCTACACTATGTTAAAGCTATTTTAATATACTTTTCTTCATGACTAAGAAACACATTAATGGAGTTGATTAACAATTATAAAATATTTAATCTCGAAATCTCATATACATGAAGGGTTGTTTCATGCACAACTATTTATTTTGGTGTTTTAGAGTTAGAGAGGGGTTTAGAAAACTGAAGATATTGGCAGAAGCACTCTTGGAGCTCTCTCAAAACTCTGTATCTCTTAGATTCTTCTTTGAGTGGTGAGTTCTTTTGTACTATTCTGTGTCCTCATTTAATTTTCCTAGGGTGGTGAATTTTTCTATATCCCTATGTGATTTTAAACCTAGTGGTGAACTATTTTACTATTGTGTTAAACATTTTTTCATAAGATTGTTCTTTTTTTGTTCAAAAGAACTTATTCTAGCAAATACTATTATGCTCTCAACTTTTTCCTCAAAATCCATTCCGTATCGCCCCCATATCATCAAGGCTGAGCAGCATCAAACTCGGAGAGCTTTTCTTTCAGCACTTCAGTCATAAGGTATCTGCGACACATCACAACTCATTTATCAAGTATGATCTCCACTTCTTGATAGTGTAATAATAGGTTAACCTTTTGGTGTAGTAATCATTACAATTTTCTGAAGAACTCTCTTCATCCAATGGCTAGTAGTAGTTGTGACCTTACTTCCACATATTCCCTTTAGGATCACTTGCTTTCCATTAATAAGAAACTTCATGATTAGTTTAGAAAAATTCCAAAAAACATCACCTAGGATTGATAGACATTTAATTCCAAGCACCACTTCGAAATTTTCCAAGGGTAGCAGAAATAAATCCATAAGCAACTCTTGGCCTTGTATAAATAATTTTATCTTTGAATATTTGCTATCATAAGTTAAAAATCCATCCATCAACAACTTTTACTTCAAATTTCTTATAGCCTTCAATGTGGTAGGCCAATCGGTCAACAATCTTATTGTCTATAAAATTATTAGTACTACAAGTATTATTCAAAATTGTAACATGTTCCAAAGTTTTTCCAACTTTCATAATTTGTGGGTTAGAGTAGCCAGCTAATTCATGCATTGTATGTATGATAGGCCCAATATCTTCATCAAAATTCATACCTTTATGATCGGAGTCCACATTATCATCTTTCGGTTCCTCCCCAATTGGTTCAATTATTATATGTTACCCTTGTTTATATTGGTACTCCTTACTCCATTTTTCATTACAGTGCCAGCATAAACCCTTCATTGATCTTTCTTTAAGCTCTTCTCGGGTTAGTCTTCGGGTTTTAGGGTTTTGGTTGTGAATAGATGGGGCTGGTGGCTTGCTAATCATTTGTTTATTGTCACTTCTGTTTCAACGATTTTTTCTACTATTTTTTTCCTCATGCAAACATATAAATGAGATTGTGATTGTCATAGTACGGGGTTGGCGGGCTTTGATTTCACATCGGATATATAGATTAAGTCTTTTGATAAATGTTCTCACTAGTTATCGTTCAGACTAATCTTTGGCTTGATTTGATGATCGTTCAAATCTGCTATGATATTCTAGCATTGTAGATGTCTGACAAATTTTAGCAAGCTACCCATCAACATTCTTATATTCAAATGGTCAAAAGTGAACAAGAAGCCCTCTCTTAAATTGCTCTTACAAGGGGACTCTATGGCAAGTTTTGTAACAATCATACCAATAAATTGTATCTCCATCTAGTTTGATTGAGACTATTTCCACCTTAGATTCTTCTAGGGTTCTATAAAAATGAAAAAGTTTTTGTCCTAGAGATCCAACTGGTCATATCTCCATCTTCCTATCTTGGAAACTCTACCTTCATGTGTGGATAGCTTGTGTCCTATTCTTGGTTCCTTCTTTTTGTGTCTCTAGATCAGTTAAATGTAAGACTTAAACTTTTATCTTGTTGAAACTTACTGAAGCTCTTCAATAGACTCTTTTTAAAATCGTTAATGGTTTCGTGCAGTCGATTCTCAATTTTGATTTCCAAGGCTTCTAATTAGGCTTTGATTGAGTTATCAATAGCCATTGCGTAAGATTATAGATCTGTAATCCCTAGTTCTTGTTTCTGATGTCTGGTCAAGGGCATTATCACAGTCCTATTTAGTGTAACTTTTGTTGAGTCTTAGATTTTGATGATGAAACTAATTGAGTGTGATTTATGTCTGACTATGTTTTGAGTGATACAGGTCTACTATCGATCAGGATTAGATATTTGACACAGGATGAATCAGCGTTGCACTAGAGGAAATCACGTCAGGAGATTAGACGTTGAGCCAAAGGTCTGATCGACTATTTGCAGAAGGCTTCAGATAAAGATATCAGGCATCAAGCCAAGAAGAGCAGAGTTGTGCTAAGGATATCGGGGTTGCGGAGGTCAACCGTCGATTGGGCAATAGGCCACAAGAGAGGACGATGCACCAGAGAACCGGACGAAGCATCGACCAATGATGTGCTGGATAACAGAAGGTTGATTCATGTTATAATTGTCTAGATCGAAGTAGGTTAAGGCTTACTTAATGTGCAGGATTAACTACGATAACGATGAAGATAAAGCGAAACGAAGTGCCGGAATCGAGTACGATCATTATGTTGGAAGTTTGAGAGTCCATCAGAAGTCTGAAGGTTCGTTAAAAGTGCTGTTGGAACTAGCCGAGAATGAGTAGGGAGCATGCCGAAGGATTTTCGGAAGTTCACGGAGCTCACCAAGAAAGATCAAAGCTTGCTAAAGAAGACTCGTCGAAACTTACCAAGTTCATCGTGAAGTCTAGGAGTTTGCCGGAAGTCTATAAAATGGTGTTTGAGTATTCGTCGGAAGACCGTTGAAAGTTCGTCGGAAGCTCGTCAGAAGAAGACTTGACTTGCCAGATTTTGTTTTGTTTAGAAAATATCTTAAATTTCATAGTTAGTACATAATTAGGGTTAGAATTGGGAGGTAATCCCATGAACCGTATTAGGGGCCAACTAGGCCCGAATTAGGATTGTGTTGGGCCGGATGGTAGGCCCAAATAGTGCCCTAGTGTCACATCAGGCTTCAATTGAAATCGACTTTCATCGAAACATAGTGTTTATCATACGAAGTTTTCGAAATCATTTAAATCGCTGAATTTGTCATTCTAAACCACTACACTAATTCACCCCCCGCCCCTCTTAGTGCCATTCTTGATCCCTAACAAGTGGCATCAGAGCCACATTATTTCTCTTTTGAATTCACATGCACGAGAAATAGGTCTTCACAGCTTTTAAGAGGATTTTTCGATTGTTCGTCCTCCGTTATTTAACAAATCAAACTATACTTATTAAAAAAACTCGAATGAGAGTTTTCTTAATTTCTCTGGATTTAAATTTATGAAATATTATTAAAAATAGCTTTCAACTTCCCTCTAAACCGATGAATGAATGGTCAGATTTAAAGAGAAAATCTTTTTCTTTAAATACAAAGGCTATGAATACCTTATTTTACTCTTTGGATAAAAACAAGTTGAATCAGATTTCTTCATATGAAACAACTTATGATATTTGGCACACCTGAAATCACACATGAGGGAACGAATAGAGTCAAAGACTCAAAAGTTAATCTTCTTATGCATGATTTTAAACTTTTCCGAATGACACCAAGCGAGACTAACAATGACATATACACCCGTTTCATAGATATCGTCAATAGTTTGAAAAGTCTTGGTAAATGTTTTTCAAATTTTGAACTCACTAATAAGATCTTAAGATCACTTCCAAAAAGGTGGGGTCCTAAAGTAACCGCAATACAAGAGGCTAAAGATTTAAATGACTTTCCATTGGAAAAACTAATCGGGTCATTAATGACCTATGAAATGAGCCTCTTTAAACTTAACGAACATATGAACTACCTTCCAAAGAACATGAAGGATTTGAAACTTCGAATAAATGAATACCATTTGAGTGATGACTTAAGTGATGAGGACAATATTGACAACCTTGAACTTTTGACATTAAAATTTAAAAGGTTCATTAAACAAAAAAAATATAAATAAACTTAAAATGGACACAACATCTTGCTTTGAATGCAAGAAATCGAGGCCACAAAAGAAGAAGAAGAAACACAAAGAAGAATCAAGTGCATTCAAAGGCAAAGTTACAAATCGTGCTTTGGCAGATTTCGACTATGAGGTAAGTAACCCAAAATGCTTTTTCATTGTTATGAAATTACTTGATTTTTTCATGAGTTGTTTAATTTAGTTAGTAGAAAATAAAATTATTTTCAAAAATTATATCATGATCTTTGAAAATTAAAAAGTTAATCATAAAAATTATATGTTTTTATGATAATAAAGTATATTAAAGTTTCATGCATGTTATGATTTGAAATTTTGAATGATGAATAATAATTGAAAATTTAATACAATTCCATGTATGTTTTCTGTATCGATTTTTGCTTTTAAATATGATGCATATCTATGAATGTTGTTGCTTGTTTTTGGGCATGCTTATGTGAAATCATGCTTGATAATAAAATTGTTCTATGCATGTGTATCTTGATGTTTTGCTACAAAACTTGTGAATCCGATTTATATAATAATGCTTTAGATTTAAAATAAGATGCATTGTTTTTGACACAAAAAATCAATTATCATGATAATCGCATGTTTCATGATAATGCTTGCACACCAAATATGATTAAAAGATAGAAGCAAGCATATTGATGATTTCATTTTTAACATGATGCATGACCTTTTATATAAAATATTTGAACATACTCGTATGAGATCAGTCACATTAAATAAAACACATAAAAATGAAAAATGTGCTATCATGATTTTTTATGTGTTGGGTCTTGATGGCTTTGATGATGAAATCACTTTTTTGGTTTTAAACTTGATACACAACTTTTATAAAAAAAAAAGAAGGGGGACTTGAGTATGCTTCCATGTAATCAATCTATATTGTTCTAAATAAAATTTTTGAAAGAAAGATTTTGATAAAAATTTCCAATCTATATGATGATACATAGCTTTCGAATAAAAATCTTGAATATCCCTTATGAAATCATCATTGATAATGATGAAATGAAAATATAAAAAGTTTGTTGTCATGCTTAATGATTTTATGATATCATGCATGAGGATTTGAAGGTGTTATATCTTGATGACAAACTTATGTTTTGGTTTTAAATATGATACTCTTTTTTCAAAAACATGAGCACACTTATATAAAACAAACAACTTAAAATAAAATACATTATGCATGATGAGTGACTCACATTTTGAACTAATGTGTTTTTGGTCTTAATCATTTTTACGATGAATTTTTATATGACATGTTATATTTTTCAAATTTAAAAATCTTGATGATGGATTTTGCCTTTACATCTTGAACTTTCATGCTTATCTCTATTTGACATTAAAAGACAAAAGTATACTCATATGAAATGAATCATAAAATGGAAATGCATGTTTCTTGAAATTTTCTATCTCTAGAGTTTTTTGATTTTTCGATAGAAGACAAATGATGAATCCATGCATATTATGTTCATCTCTTGAATCTTGAAAATGATTTTGATGATTTGATTATGAGTTATCGAATTGAACTTGAATGTGGTTTTTTTTTTTATGATTCTTGACTATTCTCTTAATCTCTTGAATCATGACTTTTTTATAATGCTTGAATCAAGTTCTAAAAGATTTCATTTTGCTATAAAGAAATTTTATTGAAATCATGATCTTGACAATTATAACATGTAGTTCCTTATATATCAAGATTGTTCATCATGCTTCTTCTGGTTATCAAAAAAATTTCAAATGAAATACAACTTGTCTTTTGATTTCTCAAAACTCAATACTTGAATTTTTTAGGAATTCATGACATGATATGATTGAATTATTGATTTACTTTTCTTTATCATGGCTTGAAAATGAATGTTTTGAATCATGGTTAACGATCTTTACATTTTGAAATTATACATGAATGAGCAATGATGGTTTGAATGAATGAATCGATGATCTTTATTTGATACTCGAAAATTTTTTTATCTTGATTTCTCGGACTTATGACTTGAGATACTTTTTATGGGAATCGAAACTCTTTTTCCTCCATGACTCCTTTTCTTCATTCACTAAGGAGGAAAATAATCTAAGTCATGATCTTGATATATCTATTTTTCTTATGATTCATGATGAATTTAGAAATATTGTGCATATATCGTGATCTCTTCTTTACCTTCCTAAGATCTTTTGCTATTCACAAAAGAAGAGATATATCAAAATAAATTATTTCTCATAATCATTGATATCTTGATTCTTTGTATTGGTTGTCATGATTTGAAGATTGATTTTTATTGATACAAATTTATAATTGATGTGAGAAGTTTATATCATCACATTTCCTCTACTTCATTTTAACAATAACTAAGGGGGAGTTAGATTGTTAGTGTATGCATCACGTGAGAAGAAGTTGCTAGCTTATATATCGCAAAGAAAGAGTGCTAGCTTGAACATTGAGAAGCTAAAAGTTACTATCTCAATAGTAGCAAAAATCTTGCTCAACTTCACTTTTTCAATAAAACTACTAGTATTTTTTATACAAATTATTGAATCTTATACAAAATTATTTGATTGAAATATTATTCCCTCCCTTCTTTTTGACAAAAACAAAGGGGGAGCTATCTTGCTATCAAAGGAAAGCTAGTTGTACTTCTCAAAAGAAAAGAAACAATTGCTATCTTACAATCTCAAGAGAAGCAAAAAATACAAAACTTAGAAAATTTACAATCTTACACTTGTTATGATTCTATGCTTGTATGTTATAATTTTGGCTTGCATGTTCAAAGTGATGTATATTGCAAATCTTTAGCTTGAAAATTAAACTTAAAACTTGATATGATTGAATGTTGTAAATCTATGCCTAAATGTCGTAAAATTTGCTAGCATATTAAAAACTTGTGTATCATTAAAACTAGCTAAGTAAAATGTAATTTCTCCTTTTTGTTGATGATAAAGGGGGAGAAGTAGATTGATGAATTCATACAATATATGATTGAATATTTATATATATATATATTTGCATGATGTTTTTATTAACATGTTTTTTGATACATGTTACTTGGATTTGTTGAAATTCAAGTGTTCTATCAATATGGCATATTGATATGGATATTTTGTTTAAACTTTATGGAGTTAAGCTTAACTCTGTTATCAATTAGTTGTCATCATAAAAAAAGGGGAAGACTATTGAGTTTCAGATTTTGATGATGAAACTAATTGAGTGTGATTTATGTCTAACTACGTTTTGAGTGACGCAGCTCTGCTATCGATCAAAAGTAGATAGTTGACATAGGATGAATTAGCATTGCATCGAAGGAAATCATGTCAGGAGATTAGATGTCGAGCCGGAGGTCTGATCGACTATTGACAGAAGGCTTCGGACAAAGATATTGGGTATCGGAACAAGAAGAGTGGAGTTATGCCAAGGATATTAGGGTTATGGAGGTCAACCGTTGATTGGGTAACATGTCGCAAGAGAGGACGATGCACCGAAGAATCAGACGAAGCGCCGAAAAATCAGACGAAGCACCAACCAATGATGTGTTGGGCAACAGAAGTTTGATTCATGTTATAATTGTCTAGATCGAAGTAGGTTAAGGCTTACTTAGTGTGCAGGATTAACTACGATAACAATGAAGACATAAAGCGAAATGAAGTACCGGAGTCGAGTACGATCATTACATTGGAAGTTAAAGAGTCTGTCACAAGTCTGAAGGTTCATCGAAAGTACTACCGAAAATGGTTGAGAATGAGTAGGGAGCTTGCCGAAGGGTTTTCAAAAGTTCGTCAGAAGGTTCGTCGGAAGTTTATGGAACCCACCGAGAAAGATCGAAGCTTACCAAAGAAGACTCGTCGGAACTCGCCAAGATCGTCGTGAAGTCCAGGAGCCTGTTGGAAGTCCATAGAATGGTGTCTGAGGGTTTATCGGAAGACCGTCAAAAGTTCACCGGAAGCTCACCGGAAGAAGACTTGACTTGCCGGATTTTGTTTTATTTAAAAAATATCTTAAATTTTATAGTTAGCATGTAATTAGGGTTAGATTTGGGAGATAATACCATTAACCCTATTAGGAGCCAACTGGGCATGAATTAGGATTGTGTTAGGCCAGATGGCAGGCCCAAATAGTGCCCTAGTGCCATGTTAGGCGGTGGCACCACTAGGTGGGCGGTGGAACTGCCTGAAGGCCCAGTCTTCAAGACTAAGTCTGGGCGATGGTACCACTGATTAGGTAGTGGTACCACCCAGTATACTGACATGTCAGTGTGCTCAGACAATGGTACCACCCAGTACACTAACAGAACCAGTGTGCACTAACGGTGGTACCGCCAGTACTCGATAAACTCGAGATGAGAATGTTTTTGGCTCCAATTTTGAATTCAATTGGAGCCTATAAATACCCTTCCCATCCCTGGTTAGCATATATAAGAATAGAGAATATGAAAGAAAGAAAACACTGTAAAAATTATTTCAAAACTTCCCTCCTCTAGCTTAGATAGATTTCAGCCTAAAGAGAGGAGTGTGCTTGTAAGGGTTACCTCCTAAGCCCGTCAAAAGGAGAGAGCGCTATAAAAAGGAGTTGGTCTTCGCCCGTTGGAAGGAAAATAACTAGTGGAAAGCCGATGGTCTTAAGTGAAGAGGAATCAAGAGTGGATATAGGTCATATGACTGAACCACTATAAAAATGGTTTGCATTTACTTCTTACAAATTCACATTGCTATAAACCATTTCACTTCGCTGCTTTATTTACTTCACTTTCTCTTCATCTTCTTACATATACTTTTAAGTTAAATATGCTTCAATCGAAATTAGCTTTCATCAAAACGTAGTGTTTATCGTACGAAGTTTCAGAAATCGTTTAAACCATTGAATTCATCGTTCTTAACTACTGCACTAATTCACCCCACCCCCCCCTCTTAGTGTCATTCTCGATCTCCAACAACTTTCGGTGACATCGACCCAAGGTAGTGTTAGGGATGTAGCTGGGACGCGAGGCTATCGAGGAAGAGGATGCCAAGGGTAATGTAAAGGCTTGCTACGATCGTTGCGAGTAGGAAAGGTTGCTGCCTAGTTTCTGTCATTACATGGGGTAAGAGCACCGAGGATAGAAGGCGGCGGTGTTGGTGTGGGGAGAGATTAAGGGCAATTGCACATGTGGCTGCGGTTGTCGCAACCCAAGGGGAGCGATTGCTGAACAGCCGGGAGGCTAGCATTGGCCAAGGCAATATTGAGGGCATGGCTGGGAGACAATGTTGACAGGGGTCGAGAGGCAATGATGGTGGCAACCAATGACTATAGCAACAAAGGGTGCTATATTTCTATCGCACCACAGGAGCCGTTGGCAACACCGAATGATCGCGAGCAATTGAGGGGAGGAAACGATGGTGCGATGGTTGGGAACAATAGCAATTGGTGAGTTGCCTTATTTCGGTCACTACGAGAAGGGAAGTTGCTGCCCAAGTTTGAGAGGCAGCGGTGGTGGTGCGGTCAGGAGCAGCATCACCAAGGGTCACCGAGGGCTAGGATCGACGAGGGGGATGGTCCGTTGGTCGGGAAATAGTGATGACGACCTTTCTTGCTCTAGCAGGATGAGGGTGGTCCATTGGTTGGGAAACAAAGGGCAAGATCGATGTGGGCGACAAGGGGGGTGGTCGCTGGTCAGAAGCAATGCAAGCACAATGGCATGAGTCGAGAAGCAGCAATGACGGTGGTTGCAGGCCGAGAAGCAATTGTTGGGATCTAGAGCGGCACTAAGAGGGAGGAGGGGGGGAGTGAATTAGTGCAGCGGTTAAGAATGACAAATTTGATGATTTAAGATGATTTCAGACTTTGAAAACTTCGTTTTGACTAAAAACACGTTTCGATGAAAAACGTATTGGAAATACTTGAGCTTGGGAATGATCGTAAGAGGATATAGAAGAAGCTGAATGACTGCAATAAAATGAAGTCGTTTGCAGCAATGTAAATGACAATAAGTAAACGCAAACTGATTTTATAGTGGTTTGATCATACGACCTATATCCACTCCCGATTCCTTTTCATTTTAGGCCACCGGCTTTCCACTAGTTGTCTTCCTTCCAATGGGCGAAGACGAATCCCTTATAGCGCTCTCTCCTTTTGATAAGCTTAGGAGGTAACCCTTACAAACACTTCACTCCTCTCTTTCAGTGGAATACAAATAAGAACTAGAGGAGGGATTTCTAAAGTTATTTGAACAGCATTTTTCTACTTTCAAAGTGTATGTGCTTGTCTCTTCAACTCAGGGATGTGAGGGGTTTTTATAGGCTCCAATTTGATTCAAACTTAGAGCCAAAAACTATCCCATCCCGGGTCTACCGGGTACTAGCGATATCACCGCCTGTCACTAGTGGTATCACCGCTAGTGCACTCTGGTTCTGTCTGTGTATTGTGTGGTACCACCGCCTGAGCACACTAACATGTCAGTGCACTGGGCAGTACCACTGCCTAGGTATACTGACATGGGTGGTACCACCGCCCAAACAACCTAGGATACCGAGCCATGAGCGGTGCCATCGCCAAATAGGATTCAGCAACCTTGTTTGGGCCTTGAGTCCGGCCCAAACCTATCATGGTACGGGCTCAATTGGCCCCTATTAGGGTTACTAGGATTACCTCCCAAATCTAACCCTAATTACGTGCTAACTATGAAATTAAAGACATTTCCTAAGCTAAACAATGTCTGACAAGTCAAGACTTCTTCCGACATGCTTGAAAATTACAAATCGACATCTCATGTGTAGCGGAAAATAAAAACAAGACTAGGTTTCCCATAGTTAAGTACTTAGCCATTATGTGATGATTGGTGTATAAAAAATCGTAAATCTAAAAAATTGAACGTATCATGTTAGAAGCATTACCTAGGAAAATCGTATATCCTCGAAATTTTCAGATCCGATGAAGAGAATGAAGGAGCACTAGCATACTCTCTAGCGGTAATCCACATAGCGGACGCAACGATGACACTCCTTAGATCACCACGAGATCACTCTCTCCACATGCACCACAAGGCTACCGGAGCCGAGGAGGAGATGAGGTTGAGGAGAATAGGAGGGGTGACTTTCAAGAGCTCTAGCCTATGAATCGGGGAGTTCCTCCTATTTATAGAGGTGCATGAAGCTTATCCTTAATGGATCCTGTTCACATTTGATCTCTATCTAATTATCCAGTTGGATCTCTATCCTATTGGATGTCTATCCAATCATCCAATTTGATCTCATCCAATTATCCGATTGGATTTTATCCACAAGATCCAAAATATGGGCTCCACAGATATCTTATATTCATACCTCTACACGTCATAACATCTGCCTAATGTGTATAACCCTCTAGGCCCGATACCGAGCTGGCCGCGAGTCACTCCCGTCAGAACTCCTTCTAGCTTAGAACTTATTCTGATATAGTGAATTATTATCTCCATAATAATTCACTCGACTCATCGATTATGGACGTACTAGGCCACTATGTCATAGTCTCTAGACGATACAGGGGGATCTAATTTATCGGACCTGTGTGTCCTCAGTTATCATGTATCTATAGTCCCTCATCCATCTAATATCCCAAAGACCGTATATTGGGCATGGTAATGTCAGGCCCATACAGAATCCTGACCGAGTCTCGCTCTAATCGAATTCTCCCGAAGAACTCCTCTCATAATTCGAACAACCCTGGCCAAGGATTTTGCCTGAGCGAGCACACATGAGATATTCCTCTCATGATACCAAGAGTGGATGATCCTATATTGATACTCAATTGTCTTCATAAAGTTGGCTACCATTCCTGAGAACTGGTTGTACCAGATTTGGAGTTTTCCAAACCTATAAGTTCGATGTCAAAGAATTGAGTACTCATACAAGGTATCTTTGGTGTCTCAAGTCTAAGGACCAGACACACAATTGGGACTATGGAATCGCTGTCTGACGTTAGGTATCATTAACTATCCAGCATTCTATAAGCGAATCAATCAGTGAACTCATTCTCCAATAAGCACCTGCATTGTACCTCTAGTGTCCCCATACAAGTGACTATGAGACCAGTCACCTCCATTATATAGATGAGTATACAACATACTAGTTTATTCGGTTATCTCGATGTCCTCATCGAGTAATCTATGACCAAGATGATTTAGAATCTATGTTTAAAGGTATATCAGTCTCATTATCGTAATCTCATTACGATCCGATTCTCATTGCAAAGATCTAAGGACATCACAATATTCATCCAGATAATGTGAGAAATTACCAGTAATAATATGCAAAGAGATCGATGTAATGTGTCATAGGTGTCATCACTCACGTGATTGACTTCTATGGCACTTATAACTAACACGGCGAACTTCCGACGAACTTCTGATAGTCTTTCGACGAACCCTCAAACACCATTCTGCGGACTCCTAGTAAGCTCCTGAACTTCACGATGATCTTGGTGAGTTCCGATGAGCTTCTTCGATAAGCTCCGATCTTTCTCGGCAAGCTCCGCAAACTTCGGACGAACCTTCGGAGTTCCGTTGAACTCTCAAACTCCCAACGATTCCATTGTACTTGACTCCGACACTTTGTTTTGCTTTATGTTCTCATCGTTATCGTAGTTAATCCTGCACACATAAACCTTAAGTCTACTTTGATCTAATCAGTTGCACAAATCAACCTTCTGTTACCCTGCACGTTATTGGTCAGCACTTCGTCCGGTTCTTTGGCACATCGTCCTCTCTTGTGGCTTGTTGGCCAACCAGCGGTTGACCTCTACAACCCTGATATCCTTGGCGCAACATTGTTCTTCTTGGCCTGATGCCCGATATCTTTATTCGAAGTCTTCTGTCGATTGTCGACTGGACCTTCAACTCGACACTCAATATTCTGATGTGATTTCCAACACAACGCCGATTCATTCTATTTCAACTATCTAATCCTAATTGATAGTAGACCTGAGTCACTCAAAACATAATTATACAACTAAACATAATTAATTAGTTTTATCATCAAAATTCAAGACTCAATAATCTCTCCCTTTTTGATGATGACAACTAATTGATGATGAAGTTAACCTTAACTCCCAAAGTTTAACCAAACTCCCCCTATCAATATGCCATATTGATAGAACACTTGGATTATACCAAATCCAAGCAACATGTATCAAAAACATGTTATCAAAAACATCATGTAAATATAAAAATATTAATACAACATATATTACATGAAATCATTAATCTACTTCTCCCCCTTTCTCAACAACAAAAAGGAAAAGTTGCATCTAGCTAGTCTTAAAAGATATGTAAGTTTTACAATCATACTAGCTATTAATCTAGATGCTCAATATACATCACTTTAAAACATTCAATCATAACAAGTTTCAAGGATGTGTAATCATAGCAATTCAACACTTGCTTTTTGAGATGTGCAAGTTTGCACTTCGTTTCTCACGATAGGCAAGATGATACTTTGTTTCTTCTCACTTGAGAAGTGTACCTTAGTTTTGCCTTGCAAGTTTGTAATTTTTGTAAAATTTAAATCACTTTATACAAGCTAACAAGTTATAGATATGCAACTTTATAATTTCTTTCTTCTCTTTTGAGAAGAGCAAGCTTGCAAGATTTGCTTCCTACAAGGTAGCAATTTGTTTTCATTTGTAATGCACTAGTAAATCCTTCTCCCCCTTTGTTAATGTCAAAAAGAAAGGAAGGATTAATATTCCAATCAAATAATTTTGCATTAGTCAATATTTGTATTAATCTTTCAATCATCACATGATGCATACAAGACAAAGAAATCAAGTCATGAAGGATATCAAGAAATCAACAAGGATCAATATCAAAAGATATCATTGTACAAGCCATATATTCAAAGAATTCATGAAAGATATCAATAAGGATCAAATCGAGAATACCAAAGATAATATTCATGGTTCATGAATATTCTTTTTAGGAAGTATCAAGATCATAATTCAATGATTCATCATAAAGCAAATTAATTTTCAATCATCATATAATGATATGCAAGCCAAAGTAATCATGTTATTTCTAAGTCAAAAAAGATATGAAATTAGCTCAAGAAAATCAATATGATTCATTTGACAAATCCTTTTGATAATGATCAATCATAAAAGATATCAAGAAAAACAAATTTCCTTTTACATTAATCATGACAAGTGATATATCAAAAGTTTGCATCATCGAGTCATGTATAGAACGAAGTGTTGAAACATAGGAGAAGAATTAATTTAAGCATGAGATATTTCAATCATCAAAATTACGTCATGAATCCAAAAGTCATAAATCAAAAGGTTCATGAGTTATTTTGACAAGTCTCCCTGTTAGGAAATAACAAGAGGAAATCTTAGGAGATCAAACACAAGGTCTTGATTTATACGTAGGAATTTTTATCAGAATCATGATTTCATAAAAATAATTTTAAATATATAGTTCAGAGAAATCAAAATCATGAAAAAAAATTTCGAGTAAGGAATAAAAAAATTATCGATTCATGCATTCAAGCTATCATTACTCAACAAATCATGATTCCAATAAAATAAGATTGTAATTCCGAAGGTTTAGAAGTCATGAATCATTTTGAAAAATTTCATTCTAGTTCAATTCATCAACTCCAAACACATCATCAAAATCACATTCAAGAAATTCATGATATTTACAAGACATCATGAAATCATTAATCTCAATAAGATGATAAAAGCTTTTTCTTTTTAAGTGATTCTTTTCATCGAAGCATGCCTTTGTCTTTTAATATCAAATAGAGACAAGCATAAAAGTTCAAGACATAAAGGTAAAATTTTGCAAAACAAATCATAATATATATTATCGTATAAATTCGAAATCAATTTTCAAGAGAAATTATTAAAACCAAAAACATTCATCACGATTATCTTCAAGAGATTCATAAGATTAATAAAATGAATTCATTAACCTCAATAGGATAGAAAATGTAATATCTTTTTATGAGTTTCATTTTATAATCATGCCTTTGCCTTCAATAAAAACAAGTATTAATATTCAAGAGCGAAAAGACAAATTTCATAAAACAAATCATCAAGCATAATTCCATAACTTTCAAGCATGATAACATTCTTTTAATATCGAAATATTAATCATCAAGTATGATTTCAAAAGGTATGTTCAAGATTTTTATTCGAAAGCCATGTATCATCATACAAATTGGATATTATTATCAAAATTTTTCATTTGAAAATTTTATTTAGAATAATGTAGATTGATTACATGTAAGCATGCTCAAGTCCTCTTTCTATAAAAATTGTGTATCAAGCTTAAGACCGAAAAGGTGATTTTGTCATCAATGCCAACAAGACCAAACATATAAAACATAAAAAAACATCATGATAGCATATTTTCCCATTTTTTTATGTATTATATTTCATGTGATTGATCTTATACGAGTATGTTCAAAAAATTTTATGAAGATGTCAGGCATCATATTCAGAACCGAAAACATCATCGTATAAATCCGATTCACAAGTTTTCATAATCATCAAAACCAAAAATACAACATAAAAAAATTATCATGAAAGTGATTATGACCGAAAACACATTAATCCATAATATAAGATTATTACTTCAAATCATCAAGCATGATACAAACATTTAACATTTTTATTATATCATTTTAATTTTCAAGCATGATTTCATAAAACATTATTAAAATTATTTTAATTCTAACATTCTTTCTTTCATTGTTATTAGTTCTAATAAGATTTTTCCTTCTTACATGATTCTAGCTTAGTGTTGAAAATCAAGAATCATGCTCAAATTTTTGCCAAAATCATGTATAAATCGGAAAAATAAGTTTTGTCATCACTATATTACTTTAAAAACTCATGCATGATATAAAATCATCAAGCATCATATTTAGAAATGAAAAGCAATATAAGATATCAAGATACACATGCATGGATTAATCCTATTAGGTCTATAAGTATTATCACAAATCATGTAAGTATCATTTTAATATTTACTTTTCAAAAATACTAGAAAGAAAAGCATGATATAATTTTTGAAAATAATTTTTATTTCCTACTATCTAAGTTAAGCACTAAAAAAAATATCAAGTAATTTCAAAATAACGTAAGAACATTTTAGGTGAGTTACTTACCTCATTGTTGAAACCCGTCAAAGCCCAATTCACCGTTTCGTCACTTGATTTTTCTTTGCTTTTTTTTCTTCTTTTGTGGCCTCGATTTCTTGCATTCAAAGCAAGAGGTTGTGTCCTTTTTAAGTTCATTTATGTTTTTAATTTTTATTTAACGAACCTTTTAAATTTTAATGTCAAAAGTTCAAGGTTCTCAATATTATCCTCATCACTTGAGTCATCACTCAAGTGACATTCATTTGTCCAAAGTTCCAAATCTTTCCTGTTCTTTGGAAGGTGGTTTATATGTTCATTATGTTCTAAGAGGCTCATTTCATATGTTATCAATGAGCCGATAAGTTCTTCAATAGATAAATTATTTAAATCTTTAGCCTTTTGTGTTTCAGTTACTTTAGGATCTGCCTTTTTAGAAAGGATCTTAGAATCTTGTTTATAAGATCAAAATTCAAAAAAGATTTACTAAGGGTTATTAAACTATTAACGACATCCGTGAAACGGGTGTACATGTCACCGATAGTCTCGCTTGGTTCCATTCGAAAAAACTCAAAATCATACAATAAGATATTTACTTTCGAGTCTTTGACTCTATTAGTGCCCTCGTGCATGATTTCAAGTGTCCACCATATATCAAAAGTTGTTTTACAAGTTAAAATTTGATTAATCTCATTTTTATCCCAAGAGCAAAATAAGGCATTCATAGCCTTTACATTTAATGAAAAAGATTTTCTCTCTAAATTCGACCATTCGTTCATTGGTTTAGAAGGAAGTTGAAAGCTGTTTTCAATAATATTTCATAAATTTAAATCTAAAAAAATTAAAAAAAAAACTCTCATTCAAGTTTTCCAAAATATGTAGTCCGATCCATCAAACAACGGAGGACGAACAATCGAAAAACCCTCTTGAAAGCCGTGAAGAGTCATTTTTCTTGGGTGTGAATTCAAAAGAAAAACAACGTGGCTTTGATACCAATTGTTGGGATCTAGAGCACTACTAAAAGGGGGGAAGGGGGTGAATTAGTGTAGTAGTTAAGAACGACAAATTCGGTGATTTAAGACGATTTCGGACGTTGAAAACTTCATTTCGACTAAAAACACATTCGATGAAAAAAAGTATTGGAAATACTTAAGCTTGAGGATGATTGTAAGAGGATATAGAAGAAGCCGAATGATTGCAATAAAATAAAGTGGTTTGTAGGAATGTAAATGATATTAAGTAAATGCAAACTGATTTTATAGTGATTCGGTCATACGACCTACGTCCACTCCCGATTCCTCTTCACTTGAGACCACCGGCTTTCCACTAGTTGTCTTCCTTTCAACGGGCAAAGATGAATCTCTTACAGTACTCTCTCCTTTTAATGGGCTTAGGAGGTAATGCTTACAAGCACTTCACTCCTCTCTTTCGGTGGAATACAAATGAAAACTAGAGGACAGATTTCTAAAGTGATTTGAACAATGTTTCTCTACTTTCAAAGTGTATGTGCTTGTCTCTTCAACCCAAGGATGGGAGGAGTTTTTATAGGCTCCAATTTGATTCAAACTTGGAGTCAAAAATCATCTTATCCCGGGTCTACCAGGTACTGACAGTACCACCGCCTATCACTCTGGTTCTGTTAGTGTACTAGGCGATACCACCACCTGAACACACTGATATGTCAGTGTACTGGGTGGTACCACCTCCCAAACAACCTGGGAGACCGAGCCCTGGGCGGTGCCACCGCCAGACAATGTTCAGCAACCCTGTTTGGGCCTTGAGTCCAGCCCAAACCTGTCCGGGTACGAGCCCAATTGGCCCCTATTAGGGTTAATGGGATTACCTCACAAATCTAACCTTAATTATATTCTAACTATGAAATTAAAGATATTTTCTAAATAAAATAATGTCTAACAAATCAAGACTTCTTCCGGTGAGCTTCCGGCGAACTTCTGACGAACCCTCGGACACCATTCTGTGGACTCCCGATAAGCTCCTGGATTTCACGATGATCTTGGCGTGTTCCACTGAGCTTCTTCAGCAAGCTTCGATCTTTCTCGGCGAGCTCTGCGAACTTCCGATGAACCTTCAAACTTTCGTCGAACTCTCGAACTCCTAACGATTCCATCATACTTGACTCCGACACTTTGTTTTGCTTTATGTACTCATCGTTATTATAGTTAATCCTACATATATAAACCCTAACTCTACATTGATCTAGTCAATTACACGAATCAACCTTCTGTTGCCCGATACGTTATTGGTCGGTGCTTCATCTAGTTCTTGGGCACATCGTTTGGTTCTTTGACACATCGTCCTCTCTTACAGCTTGTTGCCCAACCGACGGTTAACCTCCGCAACCCCAATATCCTTAGCACAACACTATTCTTCTTAGCCCAATGCTTGATATCTTTATTCGAAGCCTTTCAATTCTAAGCACCACTTCCAAGTCTTCCAAGGGTAGCAAAAAGAAATCCATCAACATTCTTAGCCTTATATAATTAGTCTTATCTTTGAACATTTACAATCACAAGTTAGAATTTATCCATCAGCGACCTTTACTTCGAATTTGTCACAAACTTCAATATGGTAGGCCAATCGGTCAGCAACCTTATTGTCCATGAAATTGTTAGTGCTACTAATATCAATCAGAATTATAATAGGTTGATGTTCTAAAATTCATCCAACTTTCATAGTTTGCGGGTTAGAATAGCTAGCTAATACATGCACTATATATGTGATAGGTCCAACATCTTCATCAGAATCTATACCTTCATGATCGGAGTCTATATTGTCAATTTTCGGTTCTTCCCCAATTGGTTCAATCATCAGAAGTTACCCTTGTTTACATCAGTGCTCCTTACTCCACTTTTCATCACAATACCAGCACAAACCCTTCGCTGATCTTTCTTTGAGCTCTTCTCGGATTAGTCTTCTGATGTTAGGGTTTCAGCTGGGAATAGATTCGGCTAGTGGCTTGCTGATTATTTGTTTATTATCACTTTTGTCTCGATGATTTTCCCTACTAATTTTTTTTATGTAAACTTGCAAATGAGATTATTGCTATCATAGTACGAGGTTGGTGAGCTTTGACTTCACACCTGATATTTGGATTAAGTCCTTCGATAAATTTTCCCACCAATTATTGTTTGGACCAATCTCTAGCTTGATTTGATAATCGTTCAAATCTACTTTGATATTCTAGTATCGTAGATGTCTAACGAATTTTACGAGTTGCCCATCAACATTCTCATATTCAGGTGGTCCAAAGTGAACAAGAAACCCTCTCTTAAATTGCTTGCATGAGGAAACTCTGTGACAAGTTTCATACCAATCATACTACTAGATTACATCTCCATCTAGCTGGATTGAGTCTATTTCTACCTTAGATTCTTCTGGAGTTATGTGAAAATGAAAAAAAAAATTTTGCCCTAGAAATCCAACTTGTCGGATCTCCATCTTCCCATATTGAAAATTCTACCTTCATGCGTGGATAGCTTATATCATGTTCTTGGTTCCTTTTACTTGTGTCTCTAAATCGATTCAATGTAAGACTTGAACTTTCATCTTGTTGAAACTTGCTGAAGCTTTCCAATATACTTCTTTTGAAATCATTAAGAGTTTCTTACAGTCGATTCTCAATTTTGGTTCCCAAGGCTTCTAATTGGGCTTTCATGAAGTTATCGATAGCCATTACATAAGATTGCAGATCTATAATCCCTAACTCTTATTTCTAGTATCGAGTCAAGGGCATCAGCACTACCCTATTCGGTGTTGCTATTGTGATGTCGGTCGGTTCGGTGCTGCTACTACAACATCAGTTGGTGGCAGTGGTGGCTGCAGTCATTAGGTGGGAGGCAATGATGCTTGCCACGGTTGCTGCATAATTGCTGTTGTTGAGGGTTGGGAGGTAGCAATGGGGTGCAGCTAGGGGCAACGCCGTCGCAGGCTCTCTACGGTCGAGGAAACAACAGTGGTTGCAGTGGCTGTAGCGATTGAGGACAAGGCTGTGGTGGCACGGATGGGAGCTCTGTTTCTGTTGCACTACTGAAGAAGGCACTGGCAATGTCGAGGGATCGCAAGTGGTTGTAGAAACAGCGATGGCAGTAGTGGCTGCAACGGTTGAGGGCTAGGCTATAGCGATTGTTGTCGATGCCAACAGCGATGAGGGGAGGAAACAGCAATGGCCACAACAGTCGTGGTTGCCCTATTTCGATCGTCGCAAGGAGGGATGGTCGAGTGGCTACGGTTATGACCCAAGGGAAGGCATCGATGGTCACAGTTGTAAGCAATGTCATTGATGATAGGAGCAGAGGTCCACTGGCTGTGGAACAGTGGTGGTGGCCCTTCTCACTCAAGCAAGATGGGGGGTGGGTGGGGGGAGGGACGGGGATGATCGCTGGCCGGGAGGCAGTGACAATGGTGGTTGCAGTCGGGAAGTAGCGACGGTGGTGGTCGCTGGCTAGGCAGCGACGATCAGGTCATAGTGAGAAAGGGCATGGCTATCAGCTTGGAGTTCTTCTCCTTTGCATGGCTGTCGGCTTCATCCTTCACTCCCTTTTTTTATGATGATGATGGCTGCAGCAAAGTTAATATGAAGTTGCAGCGAGAATGCTGAGGATCGCTACTCTGATACCAAATGATAAGACCCTTAGGGTTTTATCATAAAAGAAGCAAAAAAAGCGGAAGAAAAGAGATGATCACTTCGAAGGGATCGACCTCTTTGATCACTTCGAGGGGATCGGCCTCCTAGGGTTTGCCAAAAGGCTGAAGTAATATTTTCATTCATTGATAAAAAGAAATAGTTACATCCCTATTTATAGAGTTTCACCTAGAGTCCATCAGGACTTGGACTCTTAATGAATAAATAAATATCAAATAACTCCTATCCAACTCTTATTGAACTAGACAAACCCAAATAAATATTATTCAAAGCTCAAAAATAAAAAGGATCCTAACATCATCCTAGTATGGAAGAGACTCTTGGATATCCTATATTGCTAAGTTTTTTCCTATTTCTCAAATAATTTATGGAGATGTAGGAGAATGTATATGACATCTATATTTTCATATTATTTATGTAACTCAGGAGTCATGGAGTCCAACATATAGCATTGAGAAAGGGTGGAGTCGTCTATGTACTTCATGTAACAAGCGATCTCATCCTCACTTGCTCCTTTCTCGGGCATGAGCACCACTGTGTCAATGACGTATATTATTTTCTCTATCATAAGAATAATTCTTAGGTTGTGGAACCAATCTATGTAGTATGGTAGTACTAGTGAGGCGGTTGACATCAAGCATGCTATGTAAGGGATTTGAAAGTGACATTTTTTGAAAATAAAGATGCAGTAGAAAAATAAATAACATGTAGAAAAGTAAATAATAAAGATACAGTAGAAACATACAACTCCCTCCGATATGTAAATCAGAGACCTCTGCGGGTTTCTAATGGGGATCAGGATTCAATCGGCATCTTAGTATAACATTAAGGGACTTGACCAATCACACTAATCCTAAAAAGGTAGACAACCCTTATCTATCACAACTCTTTGTGATTTTCGTCTTGTTCAGCCTCTGAACCATCATGCCCTCAAGGGACTTAACCAAGCATACTACATCCTTAGGTTATTGGTTACATCTCTATATCGTAGGTAAGATCTCGAATCACAATATAAGTGATTCTCGAGGGACTTAACCAACTCAACTTACATCAGGAATCGATTTCTCCTTATAACGATGGAAAGCCATGTGGATCAATCTAATTGCCTCATGCTTACCAGCTTAATATTATCATGAGAGGAAATTTTGATTCAGTCTTCTAATATGACGTATCACACACATATATATTTAATATATATATATATTACATGTAAATATATATATATATAGTAGGTGTATAAGCAATCACACTAGATGATCATGGATCGTATCCTAATATGATCAAGCTTTAGCCAGTGGACCCAATCATTAATATCACGATCTATGTGTACATTGATGCATCTCTATCCCTTGTGATCATCCATCTTGTCCTCATCGGTTTCACCAATATCTCGACGTATCGTCCATCTCGACCTTATAAGTCCCGTTATCACCTCCATGCTCTCGTCATATCTCATGTAATTATAAACATAATCATAGGCATACAGGCCTAATAATAAATGAAAAAATGGAGACTCATAGGCCTTAATAATAATAATAATCATCATCATATCACATACACACATACATCACATTACATGGTCCATGATCATCTGTTTATTTCATATATTACATGTACACATCATTATGTAGGACTACTAGATAATATTAATTAATTAATTAATTAATTAATTAAATTATTTAATTAATTATTTTATAGAATTTTGGGGTACCCTAGCTTAGGGTGCCCCATGTAGCCAAGAAACCCTAGCCGCCAGCTTGCCCCATGCGATCAGGAATCCCTAACCGTAGGGTCTCTTAGGCTGCTAGGAAACCCAAATCGCTAGGGTTTCTCCATGCAGCCAGGACTGCATGGGACACTGCCTTGCCTGGCCAAGACTAGCATGGCTGCTCTTAGTTTACTGCAAGTGGCCAGGCCGAGAGCCTCTTCTAGGGCTCTTGGCTAAGGTTGTAAGCAACCTTTGGCCAATCCATAGGGTAACAATAATTGTTGCCCTCTCTCCCTCTTTTGCATCAATAATTTTGACATCAAAAGGCCTCCCTAAAACATCTCTCAACAATAAAAAATGGTGCAATCCTAGATACGAAAAATAACAACAAAAATCATAGCAATCGTGTATAAAACAATTCTATATGATTCATCAACCAATATAATTTAAAAATCAATTATTAGGATCAAGTTCGACACTAAAGGGGGTGAATTAGTACAGTAGTAAAAATGACGTTTGCATTTTGTTGATTCAGAAAACTCATTTCGTACGATGAAAGTCTTATCGATAAAAATCAATTTCAATTGTGCTTGGAATTAAAGTAAGTGTAAGATGGAATAAGCTGGTAAAACACTTGCAAGATAAGTAAATAAGGCACAGAACATATAAGATTTTTATAGTGGTTCGATCGTCCGACCTACATCCACTCCTGATTCCTCCTTCATTGAGACTACCGGCTTTCACTGGCAGTCTTCTTTCAAGTGGGCGAAGACTAACTATCCTTACAACCCTCCTCTCCTTTTCATAGGTTTAGGAGAACAACATTTATCACTCCTCTCTAAATAGAATTCTAAATTAGAATTAGAGGAGGGGATCTCTCAAATGATTTCTATAGTGTTTTTACACTTTTAAGTTATTTGTACTTGTGTATTCTAACCAGGGATGAGAGGGATATTTATAGGCTCCAAATGGATTCAAACTTGGAGCTAAAACTGGTCTTATCTCGTGTCTTTCGGGTTTTACGGTACCACCACCAATGCTGGGTGGTACCACCGCCTAACACAGTCTCGGAGATTGTGTTTTGAAGATTGAGCCACTTGTCACGGACTTAGCTGGTTTTGCCTAAGCCGTGCGGCACCAATGCGTATCACCGCAAAGGTCAGCCTCCCCGAAATCTCCTACAATCCCTTAGGACCAACGAAAGAGAAGACGGAGACAGAGAAGGCGCTTCAAAGGGATCCGCAAGCCACTCTTTTAGCAAACACTTTATAGCCAATGCACATTCCAACCATGGATATTACAAGCTCGAATTGGGGTTGCACAACAAAGGTATAGATTTGGTCCACTACAGACGAATTCTATTACAAGTATTCCTCGACGCTGCACTTTATGTACAAGCCTACAATGGTCGTCAAACTCACTCAAATAGGGCATTTTGCCTTTGGCAAGCCCTTTACAAGCTTTACAAGTGACAACCAACCAAAAGGGACACGGACAAGCACAAGCATTACACCGAACAAGCCGTTTACAATTTTATCCGTGACATTCTCCCCCACTTAATCCTTCGACGTCCTCGTCGAAGCCTTTGCTGACGCTGCAACTTCTTTTCCTTGTTGGATCTTCGATCTTCTGCTCCTGCTGCGATGCGCCCCTTGGCTCCCATTTGTTCTCCGCTTGGAGTCGTCGAACTTTAATCCGCAGTGCTGCTTCAACTCGCCAATGACTCTGAATTTGGTGTGGGGTTGGCAAAGTTGTGCTGATCCTTGCTGGTTCTTGCGGATTCATCTGATGAAGGGAAAGACCATCTTTGATATGCGCCGATCTTTCAAATTTTTCTTGTCTCTTGAATCGGATAGATGCTTTGTTGGAGCTTTAACGAGCATCACCTCGCAACCTTTGAAGTTTTCGTGTCCTTCCTCCGCAAAATTTGCCCATCGAATCTTCTTCCACTTAGTTGTCTTGAAGGGTCTTCACATCTGTGCAGAGCTCCTCTGCTGGATAACTAAGAGAGCTGGGGTACTGGAGTTCCGCCCATTCTCTTGGGAGTTGAGAAGGCAAAGGTTACTTGTCTTCGCCCGCCTCCTCGAGTTTGTACTTCGTGCGTCGAGCTGGTTACTGGACTTCGCCTGCTCTTAGCTCACACTTCCGAAGCACTTGAAGTGTTTGCAATCCTTCGCCGAGTCGCCATCGTGATTCACCTTCTCATTGCAATTGAACTTCGAATGCAAGAAGTTATCACTCCAACTTGAGTAAGTCTCCGATAGATTTGGTCGCCTTTGGGATTGTACCGCCTTCTCCATCATTTCGCCGACTCCTCTGAGTAGTAAAGGTACAAAGATCGCGCTTATCGCTCGCTCCGATCCTTGGTCATGCACTCTTGCATCGACCCGAAGTCCTTCACTCACGGCTATCTTGATAGAAAGTCTGTGACATTGGTCTTACGGTTCTCGGCTTCGCCCTTCACCTTGTCTTGGTACATGGAGTTTGCCAAAGCATTCTCCTCCTCCACGGCCCATATCACGACCAAGTGCTCTCCCTCTAAGAGAGCAAGGGATTGATGACTCCCCGGAAGTCCCGCCTCAGCGGTACCATGGCACTGCGACGCCAATGGCACTACTATCCGTTGTCTCGCATCTGCATCCCTTCTTCGTGATCGGTAGATCTGCCTCTGCGGCATTGTGACACTCCTCTGAGTTCACCTTCAATCTAACCGATGACTGATATTGGGTAGCTGAGTCCCTCTTGGACTCGTCATTGCTTCCTCGCCCTTTTTCGACCACCTGCTTCGACACCTCTGTGTTCTCCGAGCAGTTCCACTTGGTCGCTGGAAAGACAGACTACAACTCCCATGTATGGCCACCGCCACACATGTTGCAGGACTTGCACCATTTCTGTTCTCCTTAGCTTCATTGGCTGCAATGTTCGCTTACTCGGCCTTGTCCTCTGACTTGCCGGGCTCCCTTAAGCGAATGTGAGCTCTGAAGTAGTTCCACTCTTCAGCAGCTCCGATCATACCTCTGTATGATCCAGTCCCCAAATGGGACTCCCTGGTATTTGCATCTGAACTTCTTCCTTGAGAGTGCACAGCCCCCATAAGCTGATGTCCAAGGCTTCCATTCAATGCAACATTCGGTGCACGCACGGAAGACCCGCCTCTGCGGTACCGTGGCATTCACTGCTTGAATCCATAGCTCTTCTTACCGTCGTGTTGTTCACCAACTTGGAGCTCCTTGTCGCGCTCCCGATCATATCTCCAGATGACCATGTCCCTCACGGGACACACTGTGTGTGTCGACTTGCCGCGAACTTTTCCACCACAATCTGCTGCATCATGTCGCCGCCTGGTGACATCTCCCTGCATACTGATCCCTGTGGTATGAACTCGAACTGCGATATCTCCATGTGTGGACTCCGCCAACACATCGCAGGGCCTTCGCCATCTTCGATTCTGTTCGCTTCTTTGGCAATCGACCTTCGTCCACCCTCTCTCGGGTCACACTCGGACGAAGACTAGCTCTAGGACAATCCATCGCCTAGCAGCTCCTCTGAAGTCTCCTGACTTCGCTGAGATAGATGCACCATTGCCTGGATCTTGGGACTCTGCCCCTACCAGCACAATCTCCGCTGTGCACCGCTTTCATCCTCCTGGCAACTCGAATGGCAACACCGTGGCATATTCTTCAAGAGTAACTGCCTCTGCATCCTCTTGCCCCGTGTCAAGGCCTTTTGACACCAACTTTGCCTCAGCAAACTGCGTCGCCTTAGAATCTCCACCAAGTGCTTCATCGAGATAAGATGTATGTGCCTCAAAGCTCCCTTTGTCTTTGGCACCATGCAAGATGAGTCGGCTCCATCTGAATATGAAACCCATGGAACGACATGATCCGATTCCTGCCTCTGCAAGAGTCCATGTCCTTGACTTCTGTCTAAGGAAAGCACCAAGCCTCCGCTCCCTGTTCCATCTTCAAAGCCAACTCCCTTCACGCGATTTGGGTACTTCACCAAGTTTTCCCCCAAGTTGCTCTGCTTCTCGATTAGCATTGGATTAATGGTGGCCCTCACGCCCACCATTCCACGGGTCAGCCCTCTGTTGAGTCCGATCTCACTGTCGGCTCTTAGTGTGCCTTCACTTTGTGTTGCCCTGGGTTGCTCCCCCACTTGATCTCGCTATGCGTCCACCAACGCATTGCCACTTGCGAGATCATGCGATGACTCCTCACTGCTCACTCGATCCATTGAGCTTTGTCTTGAGGTACTCCTCAAGCAGTTCATTGCACCAGATTCACATTCTGGAGAGCGGGACTTATCCCTCCTGGATATCTGCCCCGTTGGAGCAACATCTCTCTTCGCATCCTTCCCTTAGGAAGTTTTGGAGACCACCATCCCCTTGGACTACTCGCCTTTCTTTGAACAAACTGCCCATTACGCACCTCTCGCCATGAAATGCACTTTGCTAGATTGTGACACACCTCACCAATATAGCTCGCACCGCACCCTCTGGTCTAGCAACATCTTTGAACTCGTTGCACACTTCAGCTTCATACGAAAGTATCCTGCAAATGCCGAAGAGAAAGTTTCAATGCTCCAATGCACGGACCTTAAGCCGCCTTGGGATGGCCACGGACAGTCCATCGTTCGAATGCAAGACCTTGCATGAGTATCGAATTCCTTGAGTTTGCAACTTTCCTCACCTCTGTGAGATTTGCACAACTCTTTCGATCATTGAGCAACCCACTGCAACTTGCACGGTCTCATCCTTGGCCAAGCACCCCGCTTGCCTCGAGCACCGTCAAGTTTGGGTGTCAATGTCGAGCCACTTGCGCCGAACTCGGCCATCCCCACCTTTGTGCGCTCCGCAATTCTTCTTAGCTTGTTGTCCTCGTGGTGCTGACAAGGTCCCCACGTTTGCATGCTAAGTGTTTCTAAGTGTGCTTGTCCCTCTCGATACCAACATCCACCAGACTTAGCTGGTTTTGCCTAAGCCGTGCGGCACCAATGCGTATCACCGCAAAGGTCAGCCTCCCCGAAATCTCCTACAATCCCTTAGGACCAACGAAAGAGAAGACGGGACAGAGAAAGCGCTTCACACGGGATCCGCAAGCCACTCTTTTAGCAAACACTTTATAGCCAATGCACATTCCAACCATGGATATTACAAGCTCAGAACAGTTGCACAACAAAGGTATAGATTTGGTCCACTACAGATCGAGAATTCTATTACAAGTATTCCTCGACGCTGCACTTTATGTACAAGCCTACAATGGCTGTCAAACTCACTCAAATAGGGCATTTTGCCTTTGGCAAGCCCTTTACAAGCTTTACAAGTGACAACCAACCAAAAGGGACACGGACAAGCACAAGCATTACACCGAACAAGCCGTTTACAATTTTGTCCGTGACACACTGGGGGTTCCACCACCTGACCCACCTCTTAGGTCAATGTTTGGGCCTTTCACTTGGCCCAACACAGCCCACACTTGGGCCCAATTGGCCTCCAATTGAGTTGGTCCAATTCCAATCCAATTAGTCCTAAAACCTACTTTGATCTAAACAATTATTACAAAGCATGAATCAATTTGTTCGGTATGTCATTGGTCCATTGGCACTTCATTTGATTCTTCGGTGCATCGTCCTCTCTTGTGGTCTATTTCCCAATTGGCAGTTGTTCTCTGCAACTCTGATCTTCTTGGTGTAATTTCTCTCTTATTAGCTCGATGCCCGAGTCCATCGTTCGAAGCCTTCTACCGATACATTGACCAATCCTTCGGCTCGACGTCCAATCTTCTGACATGTTCTCCTCCGATCCAACGTCGAATCTTTCTGTTTCAAATGTCTATTCCTGATCGAAGCTACCTACATCACTCAAAATGCAGATTAGATCTTAATCACTATCAATTGATTTTATTATCAAAATATGAGATTTAACAGTCTCTCCCTTTTTAATGATAACCAATTAATGATGGAATTAACCTTAACGAAATGAAAAATCACTCATTATGCAAAATCAAAATATCATACAATGCATAAAATTATCAACATACTTCTTCCCCTTTATCATCAACAAAAAGGAGAAGTTCAGCTAGCTAGTTTTAAGGATATATAAGTTTTATAACATATTAGCAAGATTTACATCACTTTACAATATTCAATCATAACAAGTTTTAAAGACGTGCAAGCATAATAATTTATCACTTGCTTCTTGAGATGTGCAATTTGCACTTTTGCTTCTTAAGATAGGCAAGCTTTTGTTTCTCTTGAGCTAGCAACTTTTTGCTTCTCTTTACGATGTGCATGCTAGCAAATTTTGTTTCTTCTCTTTTAAGAAATGCAAGCAAGTTTTGCTTTTCTAGAGTTGTGCAAGCTAGCAAACTTTTTTGTCTTTCTAGCAATTGTCTTTTAAGCAAGTAATTTTGGTTCCTTTGTAATGTTTGAGCTAGCAAGTCTTTCTCCCCCTTTGTCATTGTAGAAAAGAAGAAAAGAGTACAATTTTTCTTTTACATCAATGCTCTTATCATGACAAAAATAAATAACAATGATAAATCGATGATTTAATCATGTTATGAGATATATAAACCATAAATATCATATCATGAAAGATATTAACATGAAAAGTCAACAAAGATCAATTCGTGAATACCAAAAGACATCATTCATTTTGTCAAATCTTGTTTAGTAAACAACGAAAAAAAACCTTAGGAGATTAAAGATCTTAAAAAAGATCATAAGTGTCAAGTATCAAGATCATAAATCATAAATATTCCCTTTAGCGAAAAGAAACTTAAAAGATCTCGATTTATGCATAAGAAATTTGTTACGTTCTTTTTATTTTTTAAGTTATGAATTATATTTATAGAGTTGTTTAGTTCAGTAGGGAGTCGAGTAGTAATTTATTTAATATTTATTTATTATTAAGAGTCCAAGTCCTGATGGACTTTAGGTGGAACTCTATAAATAGGGATGTATTTATTTATTTTCATCAAGTAATGAAAAAATTATCTTAGTCATTTGGCAAACCCTAGGAGGTCATCCCCTCGTGTTGGGATCTAGAGTGGCACTAAGAGGGGGGAGGGGTGAATTAGTGCAGCGGTTAAGTATGATAGATTTTGGCGATTTAAACAAGTTCTTACGGTCACGGACAAATTGTAAATGGCTTGTTCGGTGTAATGCTTATGCATGTCTGTATCTTTTCAGTTTGTTCTTAGTTTGCAAAGTATGTAAAGGGATGGCTAAAGGCTAAACAGTCCCATTTGAGAGAGTTTGGTGGTCGTTTCAGACTTATACATAATGATGGTGTCATGTGGACACTTGTACTAGATTTTGGTTTGTAGTGGACCAATTTTATACCTTTGTTGTGCAACTATTCTGAGCTTGTGATATCCATGGTTGGAATTTGCATTGCCTATAAAGTGTTTGCTGAAAGGGTTGCTTGTAGATCCCGTGTGAAGCGCTTTCTTTATCCCGTCTTCTCTTTTGCAGGTCCTAAGGGATCGTAGGAGATTTCGAGGAGGCTAACCTTTGCGGACTGACACGCAATGGTGTCGCACGGTTTAGGCAAAACCAGCTAGCTGACTTGCTCCAAGTTAGAGTGATAACTTCTTGTATTCTAGAAGTTCAATGGTATTGAGTAGGTGAATCATAGTAGCTGACTCAGCGCAAGGATTGCAATCACTTCAAGTGCTTCGAAAGTGTGAGCTAAGAGCAGACGAAGTCTAGTAACTAGCTCGATGCACGATGTACAACCTCGAGGAGGCAGGTGAAGTCAAGTAACCTTTGCCTTCTCAACTCTCAAGAGAATGGGCGAAACCGAGTACCCTAGCTCTCTTAGTTATCCAGCATAGGACCTCTGCACAGATTTGAAGACCCTTCGAAAAGATGAATAGAAGATAATAGTTGTCAAGTCCTCACCAATGGTGATCAGTGCTACTGAGAGTAGATTGTCCGCTTCATTTTCCAACTAAATTCCAATCGAAAGCAGAAGTGATGCAAACCTACTTGGACGAGACAACTAAGTGGAAGAAGATTCGATGAAAAAATTTTGTAGAGGAAGGACCTGAAAACTTCAAAGGTTGCGAGGCAATGCTCGTTAAAGCTCCAACAAGCATCTATCCAGTTCAAGGGACAAGAAGAATTTAAAGACTAGCGCATATCAAAGATGATCTTTTCCTTCATCAGATGAATCTACAAGAACCAACAAGGATCAGTACAACTCTATCGACCTCACACCAGAGTCAGAGTCATTGGTAAGTTGAAGCAGCATGATAGATTAAAATTCGACGACTCAACAATAACAAGTAGAGAACAACTTGGAGCCAAGGGGCACATCGCAGCAGGAGTAGAAGATTGAAGATATAGCAAAGGTAAGGAGTTATAGTGTCAATGAAGGCTTCGACGAGGACGTCGAAGGAATAAGTAGGGGAGAATGTCATAGACAAATTGTAAACGGCTTATTCGGTGTAATGCTTATGCATGTCCATGTTTTTTTGGTTTGTTCTTAGTTTGCAAGGCACGTAAAGGGATGGCCAAAGGCTAAATAGCCCCATTTGAGCGAGTTTGGTGGTCGTTTCAAGCTTGTACATAATGATGGTGTCATGTGGACACTTGTACTAGATTTTGGTCTGTAATAGATCAATTTTATACCTTTGTTGTGAAACCGTTCTGAGCTTGTGATATCCATAGTTGGAATTTGCATTGGCTATAAAGTGTTTGCTAAAAGGGTTGCTTGTGGATCCCGTATGAAGCGCTTTCTCTGTCTCGTCTTCTCTTTTGCAGGTCCTAAGGGATCATAGGAGATTTCGAGGAAGCTAACCTTTGCGGACTGACACACAATGGTGCCGTACGGCTTAGGCAAAACCAGCTAAGTCAGTGATGGTACGTTGAAAACTTCGTAGGATAAAATCACGTTTCGATGAAAGCCGATCAAAGCATAAAGGAAACGTATTTAACTTGCAAGGATTTAAAGATAAAGAAATGGAGCAGCAAGTGAAGATGGTTTGCTGAAATGTAAATTGCGAGAAAGTAAATACAAACTGAATTTATAGTGGTTCGGTCATACAACCTACATCCACTCTTGATTCCTCTTCACTTGAGGCCACCAACTTTTCACTAGTTATCCTCCTTCTAACGGGCAAGGACAAGTTCCCTTACAGCGCTCTCGCCTTTTGATGGGCCTAGAAGGTAACTCTTATAAGCACTCTCTCCTTTCTTTTGAATCGAATACAAAAGAAAACTAAAGGAGGGATTTCTAGAGAGATTTGAATAGAGTTTTTCTGCTTTCAAAGTGTATGTGCTTGTATGTTCTAACCAGGGATGAGAGGGTTTTTATAGGCTTCAATTTGATTCAAATTTAGAGCCAAAACTTTTCCATCCTGGTTTTTTGGGGTACTGGGGGTACCACCACTTGTCACTAGCGGTACCATCGCTAGTCTGACTCTGATACTAGGTGGTACCATCGCCCAATCTGATGGTACTACCACCTGACACACTGACACGGATAGTGTACTAGGCAGTGCCACCACCCAGTACAACCTGGGGAGCTGGACTTGGGCGGTGCTACCACCAGATAAGGTCTAGCACTTCTGGTTGGGCCTTAAACCCGGCCCAAACCAGTCCAATATCGGGCCTAATTGGCCCCTATCAAGGTTAAAGGATTAACACCTAATCCTAACTCTAATTATGTACTAACTATGAAATTAAAGATATTTCTTAAGTTAATACAAAGTCCATCACATCAAGTCTTTTCTTCGATGAGCTTCCGACGAACTTCCGGTAGTTTTCCGACAAACCCTCGGACACCATTCTGCGGACTCCCGGCAAGCTCCTAGACTTCACGATTGATTTTGGTGAGTTCCGACGAGCTTCTTCGGTAAGCTCCGATCTTTCTCGACGAGCTTCGCGAACTTCCGACGAATCTTTGGACTTACGTTAAACTCTCGAACTCCCAACGATTCCATCGTACTTGACTCTGGCATTTTGTTTCGCTTTATGTCTTTATCGTTATCATAGTTAATCCTATACACATAAGCCTTAATTCTACTTCGATCTAGAAAGTTATTACAATGCGAATTGACATTCTATTGCCCAGTACATCATTGGTCAACACTTCATCCGGTTCTTCGACACATCGTCCTTTCTTACGGCCTGTTGCCCAATCGGCGGTTGACCTCTGCAACTCCGATCTCCTTGGTGCAACCCGCTCTTCTTGGCCCGATGCCCAATATCTTTGTCCAAAGCCTTCAGTCGATTGTCAACTGAACCTTCGACTCGACATCCAATATCCTGACGTGATTTCCTTCAGTACAACATCAATTCCTCCTGCGTCAACTGTCTAATTCTGATCGAGTAGACCTATATGACTTAAAATGTAATTAGACAATAAACTATAATCAATTAGCTTTCATCATCAAAATCCGAGATTTAACAATCTCTCCTTTTTTTATGATGATAAATAATTGATGATAGAGTTAACCTTAACTCCCAAAGTTTAACCAAACTCCCCCTATCAATATGTCATATTGATAGAACACTTGGATTATCCTAAATTCAAGCAACATGTATCAAAATCATGTCAACAAAAACATCATGCAAATATACAAAACTATCATTACAATACATGGTTCATCAATCTACTTCTTCCCCTTTGTCATCAACAAAAAAAAGAAGTTGCATTATAGCTAGTTTAAAAGATATACAAGTTTTACTATCATACTAGCTAGATTTTCATTAACATTCAACATTGAACATTCAATCATGGCAAGTTTCTCATGATATGCAAGATAGCACTTGTTGTGATGGTGTTCATGATAGCAAGTTTTTCTATTCTCCTTTGAGAAGTGCAAGCAAATAATATTCAAAGATGTGCAAGTTGTACTTTCTTTACTTCCTTTGCGATATGCATGTAATTTTATAATTTCTTTCTTCTCTTTTGAGAATAGCAAGCTTGTAAGTTTTACTTCCTTTGCATGCTAGGAATTTTGCAATCATTTGTAATATGTAAGCTAGCAAAACCCTTCTCCCCCTTTGTCAAAGTAAAAAAGAAAGGGAGGATTAAATACAAAGATTTTCTTTTTATCAACTTGCATCAATAAAAATTTTCATCAATCATGACAACCAATATAAAGAATCAAGATAACAATATCAATGAGAAATCAATTCATGATTCATTTCAATATGTCTCTTCTTTTGTAAATAGTAAAAGATTTTAGGAAGACAAAGAAGAGATGCATTATATTTCTAAAGTTACTATGAATCATAAGAAATTTTAATTGTGATTCAGAAAAATTCATGATGCATTTAAAAAGTTCTCATTTTGAGAAGAAGTCATATAGGAAAAAAAAAACTCTATTCATCACAATTTAAAAGTTCAAAGCCATAGATGCAAAGAATTCATAAAAGATATCAATAAGAATTAATTCATGAATACCAAAGATATGATTCATGGTTCATTAAAATTCTTCTTAACAAGATCAAGATCAAGATTTATGAGGTAAAAAGAGCAATTTGAAACATTCTCATCAAGATCACATCTTAAAATATTCCAAGTATCAAATATTGAGATATCAAGACTTGGATTATTTTCTTCCTTTAATAACTTTTCACATCATTTAAATTTGCATCAATCAATCATTCAATAATCACATAATACATTTAAAGAAGTATTGAAACATAGGAGAAAGATCAATTTAAGCATGCAATGTTTCAATCAAATTCAAGTCATAAATACCAATGCTTACATATTGTGAGTTCATGAATACCGAAAGATATTATTTGTGATTCCAATTTAGTAAGATCAAGATCAAGATTCATATGATTCATAATAAAGCAAATTTATTTTAAATCACCACATAAGGCATACAAGCCAAGGTGATCATGTCATTTCTAAGTCATCAAGGCTCAAGAAAAATCAAGACAAACATGATTCAATTAAATAGATTCTTTAACACATCATCAAAATCTCATTCATAATTCAAGTGATTCACACAATATCATGAATTTATCACTTGTCTTTTATTTGAAAAATCTAAAATTTTAGAGAAAGAGAGATGTTCAAGAAATATGCATTTCTCTTTTAGTGATTTGCATTGATTTTATATAAATATGCCATTGCCATTTTATGTCAAATAGATATAAGTATGAACGTTCAAGACATAAAGGCAAAAACATCATAAAAATGATTTAGACCAAAAACATATATAACATATTAGTTCAAGACAAATGATTCATCATGCATAGCTTTAAAATGTGAATTCATCAAGCATGATTCCATAACTTTCAAGCTTGATAACATCCTTTTAATATCGAGATATTCATCATTTTTATTTTATTCAATTTAACAAATTTACCAAAACTTTAGAGAATTTTTATAAAAACATTTCTCTTTTTATGTGTTTCAATTGATGCAATTTGGTCTCACATATTAATGTTCAAATCTTTCATATGAGAGCCAAGCATCAAGTTAACAACTGAAATCATATACATACAATTAATATTTTCATCATTAAGTGTGATTTCATAAGGTATGTTCAAGATTTTATTCGAAAGCCATGTATCATTATACAAATTCGATAGCCATCAATACCAAACACATAAAACATAAAAACATCATGATAGCATATTTTCCCATTTTTATGTGTTTTATTTTATGTGGTTGACCTCATATCAAAACATAGGATATCATTACTTCAAATCCTCATGCATAATATCATTAAGTATGATACCATAAAACATCCTTAAAAAATGTTTATACAAAAGTGAAGCATTTACACATACATTTGTCTAAGACGTAAGATTCGCTCATCATTCATAGTTTTAAAATATAAAATCATCAAGATAAATGTTCATTGATTTTATCTTGTTAGGTGTACAAGCATGAGATGCAATTATCATGATAATTCATTTTGTGTCAAAAACCATACATCAATATTGAGATAAAAAATTGATATGGAAATCATATGCATGGAATTGCATTATCACACATCATGTAATAATCATCCATAATGTTTCATCATTCAAAATTTTGAATCATAACATGCATGAAACTTTAGCAATATAATTTTCATGATCAAGTTTTTAATTTTTCAAAAATGCTTAAAGCATCATAATTTTAAAAATAATTTTTTTATTTCCTACTATCTAAATTAAGCACTCATGAAAAAGATATCAAGTAATTTCAAAATAAGGTAAAAGCATTTCGGGTGAGATACTTACTTTGTTGACGAAACTCATCAATGCCCAATTTGTCATTTTGCTTTCGGATGTACTTGATTCGCCCTTGGGTGCCTTCCTCTTCTTTGGCCTCTTTCTTCATTCAAGTTTATTTTTTATTTTAGATTTTTGTTTAATGAACTTATTAAATTTTGGTGTTTGAATTTCAAATTCATCATTGTCCTCATCACTTGAGTCATCACTCAAGTGGTATTCATTTGTCCGAAATTCCAAATCCTTCCTGTTCTTTGAAAGGTGGTTCAAATATTCATCATGTCCAACATATTCTATGAGTATCATTTCATAGGTCATCAATGACACAATTAGTTCTTCAATAGATAAATTACTTAAATTTTTAGTTTCTTGTATAATAGTTACTTTAGAATCTTAATTTTTCAGAAGAGAACGTAAAATCTTGTTAACGAGTTCAAAATTTGAAAAACATTTATCAAGTGCTCTTAGACTATTGATGACATCCGAGAAACGAGAGTACATGTCATTGATAGTCTCACTCGGTTTCATTTAAAAAAGCTCAAAATCGTATATCAAAATGTTAACTTTCGAGTCTTTAACTCTACTCGTTCCTTCGTGTGTGACTTCAAGTATGTGCCAAATATCAAAAGTTTTTTCACACATAGAAATCCGATTAAACTTAGTTTTATCTAGAGCGTAAAATAAAGCATTTATAGCTTTTGTATTTAATGAAAAAGATTTTCTCTCCAAATTTGATCATTCGTCTATCGATTTAGAGGGAAGTTGAAAGTCATTTTCAATAACATTCTATAAGTTTAAATCTAGAGAAATTAAGAAAACTCTCATTCGAGTTTTTCAATATGTGTAGTCCAATCCATTAATCAATGGAGGATGAACAATTGAAAAACGCTCTTGAAAGCCGTGAAGAGTCATTTCTCGTGGGTGTGAATCTGAAAAAGAAATAACGAGGCTCTGATACTAATTGTTGGAATATAGAGTGGCACTAAAAGGGGGGATGAATTAGTGTAGCGGTTAAGTACGATAGATTTCGACGATTTAAACAAGTTCATACATTAAAATCACGTTTCGATGAAAGCCGATCAAAGCGTAAAGGAAACGTATTTAACTTGTAAGGATTTAAAGATGAAGAAATAGAGTAGCAAGTGAAGATGGTTTGCTGAAATGTAAATTGTGAGAAAGTAAATACAAATCAAATTTATAGTGGTTCGGACAAACAACCTGCATCCACTCCTGATTCCTCTTCACTTGAGACCATCGGCTTTCCACTAGTTATCCTCCTTCTAATTGGCCAGGACAAGTTCCCTTATAGTACTCTCACCTTTTCACGGACTTAGATGGTAACCCTTACAAGCACTCTCTCCTTTCTTTTGAATCGAATACAAAAGAAAACTAAAGGAGGGATTTCTAGAGAGATTTGAATAAAGTTTTTCTGCTTTCAAAGTATATGTACTTGTATGTTCTAACCAGGGATGGAAGGGGTTTTATAGGCTCCAATTTGATTTAAACTTGGAGCCAAAAAAACTTCCCATCCTGATTTTTCGGGGTACTAACGGTACCACCACCGATCCTGACTCGACCTTTGGATCGGTATCACCACCCGGGCCTCCGGCGGTACTCTTGCTCGACACACCGACACGATCAATGTATTGAGCGGTATCACCACCCAGTACAACCTAGGGAGCTAGACCTGGGCGGTGCCACTGCTCCAGTTTAGCGGTGCCACCGTCAGACAAGGTCCAGTACTTCTGGTTGGGCCTTAAACCCGGCCCAAACTAGTCCAATACTAGGCCCAATTGGCCTCTACTAAGGTTAAAGGATTAATACCTAATCCTAACCCTAATTATATGCTAACTACGAAATTAAAGATATTTCCTAAGCTAATATAAAGTCTATCACATCAAGTCTTTTCTCCGACAAACTTCCGACGATCGCTATGTGGAGAGATCACTGTAGCGACGCTTCAACCGACCGCAGCGAGCTCTCAACAATGTTGGCCTCAATCGCTGCTTCAACTAACGGCCACACACCCCATCACCGTCGCTACCCTCCAGGCCAGCAACCGCCATTGCTTCCCGACCCACACACCCCTAGCGCCCCTGTTATGGAGTGAAACAGAGTTCTTCCCACATCCATAGAATGCTGCTTTCTAGCCACCCACGATCGTTGTCGACTCCCACAACACTGTTGCCTTCCAACCACCCTTGCTCTATGTTGCCTTACAACTACCCCTACTTTGCGTCCTCTTCCGCAGAACACCCCCGCATCCCCTCCTCATGGCGACTCCCCATGGCGTCGCTACCATCCAGCCCCCTAGCCCTTTCGCCTCGTTGCCTCCCTTCGATCGCAACTGCAGCCGCCATATTTCATCCCCTCTTTGCTGGTGGCATCGACAGCAATCGCCATAGTCCTGTCCGCGGCAAGCTTCGCAGCCACAACTACCACAGTCGCTGTTGTTTCCTCCCCTCTTCACTGCCGGCATCGACAGCAACCGTCGCAGCCCTAACAGCAGCAAGCTTTTATGTTGCCCTCGGCATCCGCTTCCTCGATAGCTTTGCATCGACAATATTGAATTACAGACTATAGTCTTGTGTAATGGCTACCAACAACTCAGTAAAGGCCCAAATTGAAGCATTAGAAACCAAAATTGAGAACCGGCTACAGGAGACACTTAATGAATTTAAAAGAAGCCTGCTAGAGAACTTTAGTAAGTTTCAACAAGATGGCTAGCTCGCTAAAATTTGTCAGACTTCTACAATATTAGAATATCAGAACAAATTCGAACGATTATCAAATCAAGCCACAGATTGGTCTGAACAATAACTAGTAGGTACCTTTATCGAAGGGCTTAATCCAGATATCAGATGTGAAGTTAAGGCTCAACAACCCTGCACTATGATAGCTATAATTTCATTTGCACATCTACATGAGGAAAAAATCAATCGAGAAAATCGTCGAAACAAAAGTGATCACAAATAAATGATTAGAGAGCCACTAGCCCCATCTATTCCCATCCGAAACCCTGACACCTGAAGACTAACCTGAGAAGAGCTCAAAGAAAGTTCAACAAAGGGTTTGTGCTGGCATTGTGATGAATAGTGGAGTAAGGAGCATCGATGTAAACAAGGGCAACTTCTAGTGATTGAACCAATTAGGGAGGAATCGGAAGCTGACAACGTTGACTCCGATTATGAAGGTATGGATTCTGATAAAGATGTTGAACCTATTACACATACAGTGCATATATTAGTTAGCTATTCTAACCCACAAACTATGAAAGTTGAAGGAATTTTGGAACATCAACCTGTTATAGTTCTGATTAATACTGGTATCATTAACAATTTAATGGACAATAAGGTTGTTGACTGATTAGCCTAGCATATTGAAAACTGTGACAAATTCCTTATAAAGTTCATTGATGGATGAACTTTAACTTGATAGCAAATGTTCAAAGATAAAACTGATTATACAAGGCCAAAAACTGTTAGTAGATTTCTTTTTACTACTCTTGGAAAACTTCGAAGTGGTGATCCTAAAGGGAACATGAAAAAGTAAGAACACAGCTACTACTAGCCATCGGATAAAGAGGGTTCTTCATAAGACTGTAATGACTACTACACTAAAAGGCCAACTTATTGCTCGCACGATCAAAAAGTTGAGACCATACTTACTTGATCAATGAGTTGTGATGCGCTGCACATACCTTGTGCTAAAAAAGAAGCTCCCCGAATTTAATGCCACTCAGCCTTGAGGACAAGACTGATTTAAAGGAGGCAAAATTGTTATGATCCTTTTATTTTCTAAGTTTTGAATAATGTTTATGGAGTTGTTTAGTTGAGTAGGGAGTTGGGTAGTAATTTATTTAATATTTATTTATTATTAAGAGTCTCAATCCTGGTAGACTCTTGGTGGAACTCTATAAATAGAGATGTATTTATTTATTTTCATCAAGCAATGAAAAAGTTATCTTAGTTGTTTGGCAAACCCTAGGAGGTTAATCTCCTCAAAGTGATCAAAGGTGACCGATCCCCTCGAAGTGATTATCCACTTTTCTTTCACTTCCTTTGCTTCTTCTCTGCTTCTTTTCTGCTTTTTTCACTTCTTTCACGATAAAACCCTTATCAAAATCTCAAGTCATCAAGTATCGATTCATCAAGATCATGATTATAATAAAGCTCCTTTAAATTCAAATATCAAGAGAAGAAATTATGATTCATATGACAAAAAGATTATCAATTCATGCATTTGAATAAATATTTTTCAAATTATTATTACTTCAACTCATTATGTATAATTTTAAAATGTAAAATCATCAAGCATGATACAAACATTTATAAGCATGATTTCACGCATCAAATTTTCACATCATCAAAATCACTTTCAAGAGATTCAAAATGACATAACTAGATTCATCAATCTCTTATTGAAAAATCACCAAAACTTTAAAAATAGAGATTGAGAAATTTTCAAAGGATGTTTTCCTCATTTTAGTTGTTTCAATTTAAGTGATTTATTTCATATAAGCATGTTCAAAATTTTCATACAAAGACCAAGCATCATGTTTAAAACCGAAAAGTAATTCAAAATCATCAAGATGCACATGATTACTTCTTAAAACATATATAGATTTAATCTTATTTGGTGTGCAAGCATTATCATAAAACATGCAATTATCATTCATAATTTTTAATTTTAAAAAATCACTCGAAAGAAAAGTATAATAAAATAATATATATATATATAACTAATTCAAATCATGGAAAAAACACTAAGTAACTTCATGATAAGGCAAGAAAGATTAGATTGCGTCACTTACCTTGTTGCCAAAAGCCGTCAAGGCATAGTTCGTCACTTTGTCTTCATTGGTTTATTCCTCATCTTTGGATGCTCTTGATTTGTTCTTGAGTTCTTTTTCTTCTTTGACACCTTCTTTTTAAGTTCATTTTTATTTTTAATTTTATATTTTATGAATTTTTTAAACTTTATAGTCAAAAGTTCAAGTTCATCATCATCATTGTTCTCATCACTTGAGGTTTCTCTCAAGTGGTATTCTTTTGTTCGAAGTGTCAAATCCTTCTTGTTATTTAAAAGATGATTCTCCTGTTCATCATGTTTTAAGCATGTCATCTCATAGGTCATTAATGACCCAATAAGTTCTTCAATATGAATGTTATTTAAATTCTTTGCTTCTTATATAGCCATTACTTTCGTATCCCAATTCTTTGGAAGGGATCTTAAAATCTTGTTTACAAGTTTAAAATTAGAAAAATATTTACTAAAAGCTTTTAGACTATTGACGACATCCGTAAATTGGGTGTACATATCTCCAATAGTCTTACTTGGTTCCATTCGAAAAAGTTTAAAATCATGCATCAAAATATTTTTTTTTTTAGTATTTAACTCTAATAGTACCTTCATGTGTGATCTCAAGTGTGTGCCAAATGTCATAAGCCATTTCGCAAATAGAAATCCGATTAAACTCGTTTTTGTCCAAGGCACAAAATAAGGCATTCATAGCTTTTCCATTTAACAAAAATCTTTTTTTTTTCAAAATTATTCCATTCATTCATAGGTTTAGATAGTGTTTGAAAACTATTTTCAACGATATTCTCTAAACCTAAATCCAAAGAAAGCAAGAAAACTCTTATTCGAGTTTTTCAATAAATGTAGTCCGTCCCATTAAACATGGGAGGACGAATGATAGAAAAATCCTCTTGAAAGTCAAAAAGAGCTATTTCTCTTGAGTGTTAATTCAACCGAGATATACCGTGGCTCTAATATCAACTATTATGATCAAGTTTGGTACTAAGAGGGGGGAGGGTGGGTGAATTAGTGCAGTGGTAAAAATGACATTTGCGTTTCGTTGATTCGGAAAACTCATTTCGCATTATGAAAGCCTTATCGATGAAAACTGATTTCGATTGTGCTTAGAATTAAAGTAAGTGCAAGATGGAATAAGCAGGTAAAACACTTGCAAGATAAGTAAATAAGCAAGGCACAGAACACACCAGATTTTTATAGTGGTTCGGTCATCTGACCTACGTCCACTCCCGATTCCTCTTTCGTCGAGATCATCGGCTTTCACTAGTAGTCTTCTTTCAAGTGGGCGAAGACTAACTACTCTTACAACTCTCTTCTTTTCACATGTTTAGGAGAACAACCTTTATCACTCCTCTCTAAATAGAATTTTAAATCATGTCAAGAAAAATCCTCTATAAGAGAGGTGAAAAGCCAAAAGGCGCCCGAGACACCTAAATCGAGAAAACTCGATCTATAAGACGAGATCTCGAATGCTCCCATATCGAACGAATTGAATGATGCACTTCGAACCCCTCTCGTAAGAGCTTTGAAGCACTCATTTGCAAAGAGACAAATAATAAAAAATATTTTGATAACCAATCCTCATCTGCTAATTGGTCACTCTAGAGGCATTAACATGGAAGAGAAGGGCCGAATCACCCTCCACTAAGCGATGACGTGGGGGCAATTGGGGTCTGTCGGCCTCCATAGATAATAGTCCATAGGAGATTGTTTGGACTTGCCCCATCAGTCTTAGTGGATAATAGTTTACAGGAGGTCGTTCAGGCCTATCCCCTCCCTATTGGCCTATATGGACAATAAGTCCATGAGAGGTTGTTTAGGCCTGTCGCCCCCATAGACAAAATACGAAAAGGGAGGAAGGGGCATTGAGGCCATTACAAAAGATTCTTCAGCTGATAAGGTATAAAAGCCGACTCTTGATATCGATCCAAGGGTTGAACATTTTTCCACAAACCTCTCACATCGTATGCACACCTCTTGAACTAACTTAAGCATTGAAAGGGTTAGATCGGAAAACTCCTCTTAACATTGACCTTTGTATAGAAACCCATCGAGAAGCTAGACTCCACCTCGACTCATTCTCAAGATTATATTAGACATCCTGAAGCTACCCAAAGACTCCCATGGAGCCACATCAACCAGGCTAGCCATGAGGGTCTTTTTGATACTTCTACGTCTTCGGATTTAAGACCAAGCCTGACTCATTATTGACGATATATTCTCCTCAATAATAACTAAGTTTATATATGATAATCATGATTAGATTGTCTCGGAATTATTATTTAATTTCTAATATTTTAATTTCTAATATGTAAATACCTTGAGTAAACTAATATTAGGCTAATTAAGTTGAGCGAAAATTATGATAATAATAAATCTACTAAACCACCCCAGATGGGACGGGCTCCACCGAATCGGCATTTTGTGGTTCGTAATCTGACGTGTCGCCATTTCACTGGGGGGGTTTTAAATATGAAAGCTTTACGATGGGACTTTGGAGTCTTTAGGAAACCGGTGAAGCCAATTAGGCTCGGCGTCCGATCACAATTGGCGCGGTCGAACCGAGCCCAATCCTCGTCTGATTAGACACATTGTGGCCTGCGCTTAGCTCGCTTGACGACCAATCGTCGCATCGGTTCGGTGCCGTCGATCAACTATTTAGAGGGGCGCCCGTGCGATCGCAGGAATCGTCTTCTCCTCCTGGCGAGGAGAACATACGAGTTGGAAGGGGAAAAGTTGACCCTAAATTCCCGTAGAGCGGGCGGCGGCAAGAATGGCCTCGCGAACGTTCCTCTCTCTCGTCGTCCTCCTCGTCATCTCCGCCCCCGCTTCCTCGTCCCTCCCCTTCGTCGTCTTGCACGGTACGACCGCATCCCAAATGGCTCCCATCTCCCTGGTTCTTGAAGGTTATCGCGGAAGATTTTGTTGAATCGGGGTGAGAACTTTCTCTCGTGATGCTTGTTAGGGATCGGAGATCAGTGTGCCAATAAAGGGGTTGCGCAGTTTACCCAGCTTTTGAGCGATTGGTCTCGCTCCAAGGGATACTGCATGTATGTTTCCCCTTTTTTCCTGTTCGCTTTTTTTGATTCATGAAGCTCTTGCAGCTCGGTTATTCTGTTAGTTCGTTTGCTTTTAATGTATGAATTTTTATCTAGATTATATCCTGGTTTTTTACTATGTTCATCTGTCAGATTACGAACATTAGACAGCTCAGTTTTCTTCTTATTGCTGCAGATGGTGTCATTTGCAACCACACCATGAGGATTCTTTGCTTTCTAATAGTCTCCTGTAATACTGCCTCTTGAATATGCTTTAAGGTCTCAGTTAGCTATTGATTACGGAGAGGATGAGATAGGGATAGCTCAAATTTACAGGTTATCATATATATATATATATATATAGATATATATATTCTCAACGGTATAATTGGCTCCTTGCAATAGAGGTGACAAAAATAGAAATGACAGGCAAAGTTGCTTGCATAAAGTGTGATATGTTATTTGCTAATTATTGTCAAGACTTTTAAATTGACTATTGTGCCCAATTTGTCATTTTCTTCTTTATTTCATAACTTTTCAAGACTGGGAAAATTCAATGATTGCACTAAGCATAAGTTGTAAAAATAAGTACATCTTTCCATGCAGCACCTGACTCTACTGGTTTTAAATATTGGAACAAGTCTTTTTCTTTTTTAACAACTTTTTAGGAGGTTTAGTCCAATTTAGGTATTCTTATTGGTTGTTAAATTTTCAGTGTGGCTGATATTTGATAACTAGGCAGAAGGGAGGAATGGATGATAGATGTTAGGTCTAGTAGCATAAGTTTCAATGGTCATTCAAGCAAGATTTGGTCACATCAGAAAAGAAGTTATCAAATTGTGTTCTCCTGTTGAAGTAAATTGAAATTGAATGAGATTCTTTACTTCACATCTTAACACCATCTGATGTTGTTACTGCCAAATTTGACATAGAAATAATTAATGGCTTTCGGACAGTAGCTCTTAGTTCGCCTATTTTTAAAAATAAACAGAGCAAGCCTTGTGCATGACACAGTTGTTCCTTTGTAACTTGCATGACCAGGTTTGAGTTACAAAGCCATTCTTTTCTTTTCTTTTTTTTTTCCCTACAAGGGTAAGGTTGTGTATATTGTCCCTCTCCATATTCTACATTGAAGGAAACTTCATGCACTGATTTGTCTTTATTTTTCAAAATTAATATTGAGTAACTTGCAAACTTACTATCTTTATTTTAGACATAGTTTCTTTGTGAAGGAAAAAACAAAAAAGAGGGCCTAGGTGAAGGCTAGTATTTTCCCCATACTTGTGACTAAATTTGCATTTGGATATTTCTTTCATGAAATGTATTAGGAATTATACTTTAAGTAGTCATCATATTCATGCTGTAAGAGACAAATGAGTGACACTATTATAACATGTCTTGACATTAATATAGTCATTCTCTGTTCGGGATCATATTTAGGTTGTTTGATAAATCTAGTTTTTTGTCTCACATTTTACTCTGTTTGTTAGAGAAATTGGAGATGGAGTCTGGGACTCTTGGGTTATGCCACTTCAGGAACAGGTTGATATTCTTCTTAGAAAAGTATGCCTTTTCTAGAATTTTTCTTATGCATTCTATTTCTAACAAACATATTTCGCATGTTACAGGCAGATGTTGTATGTCAGAAGGTGATTAAGCTGTTTGGGTGAAGTTCATTAGAATTAATTCTTCATAAAGGTCAAAGTGTTTATCATTGAGCTCTTTGAATTGCATGCTTGTTTTGTAGGTAAAGGAGATGAAGGAACTTAGCATGGGTTACAACATAGTTGGTCTTTCGCAGGTGATATTAAGTTTTTGCATGTTCTTTGTGCTTCTAGTAGTCACCTCCTAGATATATACGTGATTGAAAAATTATTAATTATATTACAAAATAAGTTATATGGCTTATGTTGAGTTTCGGATTTTGATGATGAAACTAATTGATTATGTTTAGTTGTCTAATTATGTTTTGAGTGACGTAGGTCTACTATCGATCAGGATTAGACAGTTGACACAGGATGAAACAGCGTTGCACCGGAAATCACGTCAAGATATTGAGCGTCGAGTCAGAGGTCCGGTCGACAATCGGCAGAAGGCTTCGGACAAAGATATCGGACATCAGGCCAAGAAGAATGGTGTTGCGCCAAGGATATCAGGGTTGCGGAGGTCAACCGCCGGTTGGGCTACAGGCCGCAAGAGAGAACGATGTGCCGAAGAACCGGACGAAGCGTCGACCAATGACGTGCCGGGCAACAGAAGGTTGATTCGTGTAACTGACTAGATCGAAGTAGAGTTAAGGTTTATGTGTGCAGGATTAACTACGATAACAATGAGGACATAAAGCAAAACAAAGTGCTGGAGTCAAGTACGATGGAATCGTTGGGAGTTTGAGAGTTCAATGGAAGTCCGAAGGTTCGTCGGAAGTTCGTGGAGCTCGTCGAGAAAGATCGGAGCTTGCCGAAGAAGCTCGTTAGAACTCGTCAAGATCATCGTGAAGTCTAGGAGCTTACCGGGAGTCCGCAGAATGGTGTTCGAGGGTTCGTCGAAAGATCGTTGGAAGTTCACCGAAAGCTCACCGGAAGAAGTCTTGACTTGTCGGACATTGTTTAGCTTAGGAAATGTCTTTAATTTCATAGTTATGTAATTAGGGTTAGATTTGGGAGGTAATCCCATTAACCCTAATAAGGGCTAATTGGGCCCGTACCCGGACAGGTTTGGGCCGAACTCAAGGCCCAAACAGGGTTGCTGAACCCTATCTGGTGATGGCACCGTTAGACTAGGGTGGTGGCACCGCCCAGGGCTCGGCCTCCCAGGTTGTCTGGGCAGTGGTACCGCCCAGTACACTGACATGTCAGTGTGCTCAGGCGGTGGTACCGTCAGATTGGGTGGTGGTACCGCCCAGTGCACTAACAGAACTAGAGTGCACTGGTGGTGGTACCGCTAGTACCCGGTAGACCCGGGATGGGATGGTTTTTAGCTCTAAGTTTGAATCAAACTAGAGCCTATAAAAACCCCTCTCATCCCTGGGTTGAAGACACACGCATATACACTTTGAAAGTAGAGAAACACTATTCAAATTACTTTAGAAATCCCTCCTCTAGTTCTCATTTGTATTCCACCGAAAGAGAGGAGTGAAGTGCTTATAAGGGTTACCCCCTAAGCCCATCAAAAGGAGAGAGCGTTGTAAGGGATTCGTCTTCACCCGTTGGAAGGAAGACAACTAGTGGAAAGTCGATAGCCTCAAGTGTAGAGGAATCGGGAGTGGACGTAGGTCGTATGATCGAACCGCTATAAAATCGGTTTGCGTTTTCTTATTGTCATTTACATTGTTGCAAACCGCTTCATTTTATTGCAATCATTCGGCTTCTTCTATATCCTCTTACAATCATTCTCGAGCTCAAGTATTTCCAATACGTTTTTCATTGAAACGTGTTTTTAGTCGAAACAAAGTTTTCAACGTTCGAAATCATCTTAAATCGTCGAATTTATCATTCTTAACCATTGCACTAATTCATCCTCCCTCTTAGTGCCGCTCTAGATCCTAACAATTGGTATCAGAGCCACGTTGTTTCTCTTTTGGATTCACACCCACGAGAAATAGCTCTTCATGGCTTTCAAGAGGGTTTTTCGGTTGTTCGTCCTCCGTTGTTTAATGGATCAGACTACACTTATTGGAAAACTCGAATGAGAGTTTTCTTGATTTCTTTGGATTTAAAGTTATAGAGTATCATTGAAAACGGCTTTCAACTTCCCTCTAAACCGATAAACGAATGGTCGGATTTAGAGAGAAAATCTTTTTCTTTAAATGCAAAGGCTATGAATGCCTTGTTTTGCGCTTTAGATAAAAACGAGTTTAATCGGATTTCTTCTTGCCAATCAGCCTTTGATATTTGGCGGACACTTGAAATCACGCACGAGGGAACTAGTAAAGTCAAAGACTCGAAAGTAAACCTCTTATTGTATGATTTTTAGCTCTTCCAAACGACACTAAGTGAGACTATTGATGACATGTTCTGCCGTTTCTTGGATGTCATCAATAGTCTAAGAACCCTTGGTAAATGTTTTTCGAATTTTGAACTCACTAACAAGATCTTAAGATCCCTTCCACAAAGGTGGGATCCAAAAGTAACGGCGATACAAGAATCAAAAGATTTAAATAACTTTCCATTGAAAGAACTAATCAGGTCATTAATGACCTATGAAATGATACTCTTTGAACTTGATGAACACATGAACCACCTTCCAAAGAACAGGAAGGATTTGGAATTTTAGACAAATGAATACCACTTGAGTGATGACTCAAGTGATGAGGACAATGTTGAGGATTTTGTACTTTTAATGAATTTTAATAAGTTCATTGAACAAAAATCTAAAACTAAAAATGAACTTGAACGAAAGAAGAAGCCAAAGAAGAAGAAGAAACGCAATGAAGAATCAAGTGCATCCGAAGGCAAAGAGACGAATCGCGCAATGACGGCTTTCGACTACAAAGTAATCAACTCATCTAAACCCCTCTTTACTTTATGAAATTACTTGAAATTTTTCATGAATGTTTAGTTTAGTTGGTAGGAAATAAAAATTATTTTAAAAATTATACTATGCTTTTCCTTCTAGTATTTTTTGAAAAGTAAAAATTATGAATGATGATTGCTTAACTTGTGCTAATACAATATCAATTTCATGTATGCTTTTGAAATAACAATTCCATGCATGTTTATGATTTGCATATCGATTTTCGGTTTCAATCTTGATGTATGGTTATGACATAAAAATTAATTATCATGATAATTGGATCTCATGTTTGGACACCTAAGATTAATCTATGATTGTATAACCTAATGATTTTATGGTATCATGCAATGAGGATTTGAAGTAATGTTGATTTGAAACTCTATGTTTTGGATTAACATGTTTTTGGTCTAATCGCTTTCATGACAAATTAAGATGACGTAATGCATGTACACTTAAAAAGATAAATTACATATTTGCTTTCTGTATCGACTTTCGATTTTAAATATGATACATATCTACGTATGAATTTCTTGAAAGTCTTTTTATGATAGATGTTTGTATCATGCTTATGATTTGAAAACCTCTATCTTGGATTAATGGGTCTTAATCGTCTTTATGATTAAAATGATTTTGATGATGCATTATGAAATCATGCTTAATGGTTGTATCATGCTTGATGATTTGAAATCTCACATTTTGAAATAATGTGTATGATGAATCCATGAATCTTAATGGTTTTGATGATGCTTTCGGTTTTAAATATGATGCATGACATTTTTATTTGAAATATTTGAACATACTCATATAAGATCAATCACATGAAATATAACACATAAAAATGGGAAAATGTGCTATCATGATGTTTTTATGTTTTATATGTTTGGTCTTGATGGCTTTGATGATAAAATCACCTTTTCGGTCTGATACACAACTTTTATAGAAAGAGGACTTGAGCATGCTTACATGTAATCAATCTACATTGTTCTAAATAAAATTTTCAAAAGAAAGATTTTGATAAAAAAATTTTATTTATATGATGATACATGGCTTTCGAATAAAAATCTTGAACATACCTTATGAAATCATACTTGATGATGAAAATGTTAAATGTATGTGTATGATTTCGGTTGTTAACTTGATGCTTGGCTCTCGTATGAAAGATTTGAACATTTCTATGTGAGACCAAATTGCATGAATTGAAACACATAATAAGAGGAATGTTTTTGTGAAAAGTCTCTATCTTTAAATTTTGGCAAATATGTCAAATTGAATAAGATAAAAATGATGAATATCTGGATATTAAAAGGATGTTATCATGCTTGAAAGTTATGGAATCATGCTTGATGATTTGTTTTATGAAATTTGCATTTTCGCTCTTGAATGTTAATACTTGTTTTTATTGAAGGCAAAGGCATGATTATAAGATGAAACACATAAAAAGAGATTGCATTTTCTATCTTATTGAAGTTAATGAATTCATTTTATGAATCTCTTGAAGATAATCGTGATGAATGTTTTGAAAACGAATGTGTGTATTATGTTTTTGGTCTTAATGATTTCTCTTGAAACTTGATTTCGGATTTATACGATAATACATATTATGATTTGTTTTACAAGATTTTGCCTTTACGTCTTAAACTTTCATGCTTATCTTGATTTGGCATATAAAGACAAAGGCATGCTTAGATAAAAAGAATCACTTAAATAGAAACATATAAAAAAGAAAATGCATGTTTCTTGAAAATTTTAAATGAAAGAACTTGCTATCATGAATACTATAAACAAATTGCTTTCATGACACTTGAAACTCTTCTTTTAATATTTTTACGTCATGAACTCTATATGAAAAGAAGAATCTCTCATAAATTATTTAAATTTTAATTTATTTCTTTAAATGCAAATTTGAAGATTTCTTAACTCTTGTAAATTTTATGTCATGAGCTTTTGATGGAAAATAGATATTTTTATGAATTTTTGCTTCAATGATCTAACTTTTCCACTTTACGATTTTATTTCTATGGCATGAATTTTCAATAAGATGAACGAATTGCATTTCGGTATTCTTGAATGAAATTTGCTTTATGAATTCATGGATATAAGCCTTCTCTTTTTGTCATTTTCACAAAAAAAAAACTCTATCATAACAATTTGTATCAATAGCCCATTTCCTTTTTGCTAATGACTAAGGGAGAGAAAATATGCTAGGTTGAATGATAAATTACAATTCAAGACTTGATTGTTATGAGTGAAATATTTAAACAAGTCTTCTTTGATACATCTTTTGTCATAACTCGAAAATGGATGTAAAGAAAATTTTTTGTATCATTGTATTCCTTCCTCGTTTTTGACAATGACATAGGGGGAGAAAGATTGCTAGCTTATGCATCACAAGAGAAAGAATTTTGCTAGAGCAAGCAAAAATTACTTGTTAACATATCGCAAAATTGCTAGCATCTTAAATAGTACCTTAAGTGTTAGCTTGAATGATTAATTTAATCTTTATAATTTGATTTTGGTGATAGAATTCATAACTTGATTTTCATAAATTGATTTTGAATCATGAATGTAAACTTTTGATACCCCATGAATATTTATCTTTGTTGATTGTCATAATTTCAAAATTCATGTAAAGGGAAAAGAATTGTACTCTTCCCTTCTTTTTTATAAAAACAAAGGGGGAGAAAGTTTATTGCTAGCTTGCACCTTCAATGAAAAATTTGCTAGCTCGATCATTGCAATGAAGGAACTTACTATCTCGAACATAAAAAATTGCTACTTTGTAATTTTACGTGAAGCTAAGAATTGCTATCTTAAAGGATGCAAATATTGCTAACTTGCCTATCTCAAGAAGAGAAAATGTAAAACTTAGAAAATTTACAATCCTACACTTGCTATGCTTTTATGTTTATATGTTGTAATGAAAATTTAACTTGTATGTTTATAGTGATTGCATACTTAGGAAGCAAAAGTGCTATCGTGAGAAACTAAGTTTAAACTTTCACATCTCAAGAAGCAAGTGATGAATTGCTATGCTTGGACATCCTTAAAAAACTTGCTATGATATAAATTTGTAAATCTAGCTTATATGTTGCAAAAACTTGCTTATCTTTAAATATAGCTAGATGCAACTTCTTCTTTTTGTTGATAACAAAGGGGGAGAAGTAGATTGATGATTTCATGCAATATATGTTGTATTGAATATTTTTATATTTGCATGATATTTTTGATAACATGTTTTTGATATATGTTGCTTGGATTTGGCATAATCCAAGTGTTCTATCAATATGACATATTGATAGGGGGAGTTAAGGTTAACTCCGTCATCAATTAATTGTCATCATAAAAAAGGGGGAGACTGTTGAGTCTCGGATTTTGATGATGAAACTAATTGATTGTGTTTAGTTGTCTAATTGTGTTTTGAGTGACGTAGGCCTACTATCGATCAGGATTAGACAGTTGACACAGGATGAATCAGCATTATGTCGGAAATCACGTTAGGATATTGGGCGTCGAGTCGAAGGTCCGGTCGACAATCGGCAGAAGGCTTCGGACAAAGATATCGGGCATCAGGCCAAGAAGAACGGTGTTGCGCCAACGATATCGGGGTTACGGAGGTCAACCGCTGGTTGGGCAACAAGCCGCAAGAGAGGACGATGTGCCGAAGAACTGGACGAAGCACCGACCAATAACGTGTCGGGCAATAGAAGGTTGATCGTGTAACTGATTAGATCGAAGTAGAGTTAAGGTTTATGTGTGCAGGATTAACTACGATAACGATGAGGACATAAAGCAAAACAAAGTACCGGAGTCAAGTACGATGGGATTGTTGGGAGTTCGAGAGTTCGACGGAAGTCCGAAGGTTCGTCGGAAGTTCGCAGAGCTTGTCGAGAAAGATCGGAGCTTGCCGAAGAAGCTCGTCGAAACTCGTCAAGATCATCATGAAGTCCAGGAGTTTGCCGGGAGTCGACAGAATGATGTCCGAGGGTTCGTCAGAAGACCATCGGAAGTTCGCTGGAAGAAGTCTTGACTTGTCGGACATTGTTTAGCTTTAAAATGTCTTTAATTTCATAGTTAGCATGTAATTAGGATTAGATTTGGGAGGTAATCCCATTAACCCTAATAGGGGCCAATTGGGCCCCTACTCGGACAGGTTTGGGCCGAACTCAATGCCCAAATAGGGTTGCTGAATCCTATCTAGCGGTGGCACTACCCAGGGCTCGGCCTCCCAGGTTGTCTGGGCAATGGTGCCGCCTAGTACACTGACATGCCAGTGTGCTCAGGCGATGGTACCGCTAGACTGGGCGGTGGTACCGGCCAGTACATTGACAGAACTAGAGTGCACTAGCGGTGGTATCGTCAGTGACAGGCGGTGGTACCACCAGTACACGGTAGACCCAGGATGGGATGGTTTTTGGCTCCAAGTTTGAATCAAATTGGAGCCTATAAAAACCCCTCCTATCCCTGGGTTGAAGACACAAGCACATACACTTTGAAAGTAGAGAAACACTGTTCAAATCACTTTAGAAATTCCTCCTCTAGTTCTCATTTGTATTCCACCGAAAGAGATGAGTGAAGTGCTTGTAAGGGTTACTCCTAAGCTTGTCAAGAGGAGAGAGCGCTGTAAGGGATTCGTCTTCGCCCGTTGGAAGGAAGACAACTAGTGGAAAGCCGGTGGCCTCAAGTGAAGAGGAATCGGAAGTGGACGTAGGTCGTATGATCGAACCACTATAAAATCGGTTTGCGTTTACTTATTGTCATTTACATTGCTACAAATCACTTTATTTTATTGCAATCATTCGGCTTCTTCTATATCCTCTTACAATCATTCTCAAGCTCAAGTATTTCCAATACGTTTTTCATCAAAACGTGTTTTTAGTCGAAACAAAGTTTTCAACGTTCGAAATCATCTTAAATCGCCGAATTTGTCGTTCTTAACCGCTGCACTAATTCACCCCGCCTCTTAGTGCCGCTCTAGATCCCAACAACTTATACTTTCATTAAGTTGGTAATAGAAGCCTAAGCTTATAATAGATATGCAACATTATGCAAATACTAAGTGTAGCTAGTAACTATTTTATATTGTACTTGTTTGCCCATGTTATTTCCATGGTATAACATTTTGTTCTAACTGAGACGGAAACGTATCAAGACAGTATGTACCAGCCTGATGGCCTGTTAGATCGATGGCACGAACCGTGACACATGCCTCCCCAACATTGTGAAAAATCTTAGAAAAAATTCAACTCTATGTGCTGGCATACCGTGTGTTGGTACGTTGGCAAGCACAGGATTCATACCAGTCTAGCTAGTGACCAGGCTAGGTCCAGTACCTGTAACATTGGAAGACCATGGTTATGTTTGTAGCTGAACTTGACTAATTTTAGAGGCAGATTTTATCTTTTTGTGCATACTTCAACTGAGATAGCAACCATTCTGATTTATATATACGAAGCTTTTTTCAGGTTAGTGGTCCACTTAGTTAATCCAATGTCATGTATTGCAATCTTGGGTATTTTGTTTATCTCATACTAGTGATAAGCCACCAAGATTACAGTAAGTGATTTAAAAAGCACTAGGCGCCAAAAGGCACTAAGGTCTAAAATCGCCTGAGGCGCTAGGCGCTCGCCCAGGCATTAGCTCGAGCGAAGCGAGGCGCTAAAATATAAAAATATATAAATATAATTATTTAAATAAAAATATATTATTAAATGAAAAAAATCTAAGGTACAAACTCACAATGTCACATTACTAAAAAGTCCCAAAAACCAAAACAATAAAATTTTACATCAAAGTCATTCATCATAATCAATATTAGGATCTTTCGGATCCTTTAAATAATTATACTTCCATGCAGGATCGTTTTTTTATGTCATCGTAGAATCAATTGAGTTGCTCTGAACACTTGCCATTTATCCTAAAACCTAACAATAATTTCAAATAAATAAAAATTAACAGTATTAAAATCAAAATAATATATTATTAATTTAATAAATAAAAAATTCTATTAACAGTATATTGTTAATATACTATTAACAGTATACGTATTACTATTAACAGTATACTGTTAACACTTAACAGTATACTGTCGAGTGTCGAAGCAGAAGGAAACTGTTGAGGACTGAGAAGGAAGACCAAGCTTGCCGACAACGGTAGTAGGTGATAGCGGTGGGAGCGGCGAGCGACGGCGACAACGGTGAGAGCGGCGAGCGACGGTGACAAATGGCAATGGAGCGGAGTGCGAAGCGATAGCGGTAGCCGGAGCGGGAGCGGGAGTGGCGAGCGGCGACAAGAGCAGGAAGCGGCAGCAGACACCAGCGGCAACAGAGGCCAATCGCGAGGGTTAGGGTGGGGAAGTCACGAGGGTTAGACTATTATTGGTGATTTAGTTGGTTCAATCGAACCAACTAAATCGCTAAAGACCGAACCAGACCTAAAATTCTGGTTCGGTCGCCCGGTTTAACTAGGGTGCTCGCCCAAAGCGCCCAACGCCAGGGCTCGGGCGAGCGCCCAGGCGGTGGCTCTTTGAAACGCGCCACCTGGAGGTCACGCGAGGTGCTCGGGCCTCGCCTCGCTCGAGCACTTAGGAGAGCACCCGAGCGCCTTTTTAAATCACTGATTACAGTCGTGCTCCTTTCCTAGTCTGAGTAAGCAAACAGTGAGCAACACCTGTGAAAGATAATAATCTGCAAAATGATTTGCATGTGGGTGGCTAAGATAGGCTATTTTATGGAAGTTTCCCTACAAATGAACCACTTGTCGGTTAAGACTGATACAGACCATAAAACATAAAGAGGCTTCCAAATATTCTGAACCCCTGGAGTTTTCTTTTGGCTGCCATTTGATATTATTGGTGTTTTACCACAAAGTAGTTAGTGATAAATTTTAAGCTGTGTTTGACCTTGTGGATACACTTTGTGGTTCATGTTTCTTTTTAACATTAAACTGTTACTTCATAAAATCCTGCATAAAATACTAAAGACAGCACAAGAAGAAGGAAACCATAGGGGAGTAGATCCAACTTATTCTGCCTAGAATGAAAGTAAAGTTATTAAGGCTTGGTTGAAACAGAAATATCCTGATCATGTGGCATATATAGTATATGATCAGGATGAATTTGGTGGCTTTGGCTTGTTTCTTGTCTATTGTTTAAAGCCATTATAGTTTTTCATTTAGAGAATTAGGAGGTCTGTAGTCTCTTTCGGAGGCATATATGTACCGTACCTATATAGCATGTACTACTATCCATACACTTTTGTAACATAGTAGTGATAAGACCATTGTGCATTCACAAGCATCAGGTCCTTTTATGTATTCAAGTACTGTTTTCTTGTCAGGATTTTTGATAAGTACCTTCCACAGCTTCTGATGCTTTTTATCCCAGTATGCACAAATGCACTTACAACCACATGCACATGCATGTGCTTGAATTGTTTGAAAATATGCAGAATTATTGTATTTTCTTGGATGTTGATGCCACAATTATTCTCTCTGCAGTTTGCTTCTATTGGACAACAAAGATCCTAGTTTAGATTAAAAAGACTTATTGATTCTGTTGAACTTTCTTTCAGGGAAACTTGATTGGTCGAGCAGTAGTGGAGTCGTGTGAAGGCGGACCTCCTGTAAGATGTTACACTTCTATATATTCCTTCCAAAATTTGTTTTGTTGTCCTGGAATTCATTTGTCTTTGCTGTTTCAGTAGCCATGAATAATAACAAGCGGTACCTTTGATACTGGATAAAATGAGGTAGAATCATTTATGATGGTATGATAATGTGGTAAGCAGGTTTATGGACTCTATAGTTAAGAGAGGTGAGACAATTAGTATTAGTGGTATGAGGAGAGATAGAGAGAGATCTAAAAAGGCTTTACATAAAATTATAAATAAAGATTTAAATTCTTTTAATTTAAGTAAATATGTTCTTTTTTATATATCTCAATGGTAATAAAACATTCATGCCAACCTCAAATAGTCGGGACATTACAATTTATTATCATAATTTTTTAAACAACTGAATTATTTGGTCTAACATTATTCATGATATTTAAGAAAGCTTAGGGTTACAGATATAAGCTGATAATTGTGAACAGAGGTATAGTGTACTTTTCATCGATAAGTTATTTGCAAATCTCAATCATTCTGCATGATAGAACATAGATATAGAGCCATGCAACTTTTTAGTGTAATTGATAGGGACTTTAAGGAATGATACATCTGTTAATAATTAAATGCATGATATTGGAATTACTGTAGCGATTTTCTACTTGGCATATCTACAACCATCGAAACTAATTTGTCCAGACTATGTGATCTTTGTTAGAGAATCCAGGCACCCCAAGATGGGATAAATCGAGTTGTCCTCAACAAAAGCACAAAATTAAAACAGATCTGATTGAAAATCTGCAAATTTCTTCTCATAAACAATATGTTGATCATTTATAAAGTACCAATAGATGTCATTCACAAGCTAATCATAATAGCAAAATCAATAACAATGATAAGTGGTAAGAATTTAGTGACAAAGAGAAAATGAATTATCATAAGCCATTCGTTTATTTGACCTATGGTCTATGTTGATGTTTCAAATACTCAAACCCTTGAGACCTTCGGCAATTCATATGTCACTTTCTTATAAGTGAAGGCAAAGAGTTTGCAATGCTGCTAATTCCTCTTTCCAGACTTGAAGGATAGATCCTCACAAGAGAAGACCCTTCTCTTTTCTAAATAAACAACTACCTCTCACCAAACCATGGTTCACAGTGACTGAATTGATTATCAGCAGAATAGAGCTTTTGCAATTCAAGCACTCAAGAGTTCAAAAGTCAAAGTACAGCACAATGGATTTTAGAGACCTCTAGCAAAAGCTGTTGTCAGTTTCCAAGGAGCAAATCTAGGAAGATGCCATCGTTGGCAAGTAGGTGCAGTCGATGGTAATTCAAATTTCAAAAATGCCTAGAACGTATATTGATAGTTTGTGGTCACCTACAAACATGTACAATCATCTATAGCCCATAAAAAGTTGACACAAGTGGTCATCATCTGCACTTACTCTTATCTTCAATTTGTTGCAGATTGACCTGCATGGTAATTCCCTTAAAATGATACTTATGCAGTTGACTACAGCAAACTGTAGTCAGTCGAAAACACCCAAACTGCTGGTGATTTTCAGTCATTTTGTGTTATATTTTGGCATGAGTTAAGGAATAATAAAAGATATCCAAAGCTCTCTAAATGTTATTTTAAACCACTTATTTTTAGAACACTGTTGTCACAAAATAATAACTGCAATACACACATAAGAGACTAATCATATTGTCCTTAATGGCTTAGTTTCCACTTTGCTTGAGCCTATCCAAATGCACCATGATCTTCATTTTATTCACAAGTATCTGCATTTTGTTGCATCATAATCCAAAACTATGTGCAATACAAGTTGTTAAAATATAATGAATAGTCCCAGCAAATAACAGCCCCCTGTACCAGAAAAGTTCTAAGGATAAAGAAACCTTTGGACTCTAGGTCATGGGATCCTCAAGTTTGAAATTTTAACTTGGTTACAGCAAAAGCAAATGGGTGTTGTATCATCCTCTAGAAACAATATATAGCAAAAGCAAATAGCTGTTTGTATCATCCCGTAGAAAATAACAATCATGCATCTGGCCTTAAACCTAAGAAAATCTACAAATTGATTTATACCCAAATTTATAACTTTCTAGGGTTATTAGTAAATGAGCAAAATTTTTCCCTTAGATTTATTATCTGGATAAGATACTACATCCAGCGATTGACAGCTGTCCAGTACCAGAAAAGTTATAGCAAAAGTTGTATCATCCTGTAGAAACAATTGAGGGACACAAAATCATGTAGCTGCCATTTAGAACTTTCTGGTGTTGTTGGAAAGTAATTGAGCCTTTTTCCTCCCTCTGTTTTGTTATTTGCATAAGCTACTAATCCCAGCATATAACAGCTTCCAGTACCAGGAAAGTACTAGAGCATCTGATTGCTATGAAGTTTGACATGCTTAATATTGGTATGTTGGATCCATTTCACCTATAGGTTTTCCTGATCCTTATATGAGATGTACTGGGCTTAAAGAGTTCACATTCCAACTTGATATCATGCTAATTGTTCTAGTTAATGTATGAAGGTAAATGAGTAAATCTAATTATGGAGTCCAAAAAAATTGTGATCATAGATTACCCTGTAGAACATATAAGAATCAAAGATCCTGAGAACGAGCAATCAGCTTGATTTCTTTGTTGGATCTGCTCTTTGTCGATACCCCTTCTCCTATAAGAAAGGTGAGTGCAATCATTGTGGTAAATGGTGATCGATTTCACATTCCTGTTAGCGCGGAGGGCAGTCTTAGGGTAATGAAGGCCAATCTAGTTGGAATGACATAGGCATTGGCCTCGTCGAAGGATGAAGCAGCTGGGTCAGTATGTGTGCCATCTCATGCTGCAAATCCTGAGGATCTTGACAAGTTTTTTTGAGCAAAACCTATGTACAACATGGATAATTTTGACTCATAAGATAGGGGGAAAAAAGTATATTATATGCAAAAGGGGGTTACTATGGTTTACTCAGTTTGCCATGGTGCCCATGGCCTCTTGGCAGCTTTTACAGGTTTAACTGTCCGACTAGGCTGCCATGTAACATTGTGTATCAGTTGTCTTCAAGGTTCCCATGGCAGCCTCCTTAGCTGCAACATAATCTTTTGGTAAAATTGAAAAAACGAAGGGTATTGAGATTCATGATAAATTGAACACGTGGTTCAACAGTTTGTTTATTCTCTCATTAAATTGTGTTTCCTAAAGGCAAACCTACAGAAATTTATTTGCCAAGCTTACAGTGATGTATGAATTTTGATCCATTGTTAATACCTTGAAGAGAAAAACACGAGGTGTTGCTTCTAGAAAGGACACGTCAACAAATGTTCCTTGATGCTCTGTCTAGTTTCTTCTAATATATTTTGCAAACATGCTATGACTTAGATATGCTATTTCATTGAGCATATTTAATTGACCTTTCTTGTACTTCACAAGTTCACATACTGAGTCTGATGAACATAAGAAATTACCAGTAAAAGCTATATTGAAATATCTGTTCTTTTATCATTTTTCTCTTTATACTACTTCTTACTGTGTTCCATCAGTTAAAAAGATGTCGTGCTTCCTTTATGATACTTAATCTAATGAGGAATTCATGACAGGTTAAGAATTTCATCTCTCTAGGGGGTCCACATGCTGGTACTGCCTCTGTTCCACTATGTGGTGTAAGTTTTCTGGAAGTAATTCTTTAATGTTTGTTTTCCCATGCAATCCACATGTTCTTCATTATGTATAAATAACCTTATTTGCCTAAGATATATACTTAGGCATGTGGAAACTTTAGTTTTTGCATTGTTAACCACATAAACCTATAGAACATAATCCTCAAGTACTGAGGCATTTCCAAACAGTAAAGTCACCAGATGCTCACCTAGGTTCCCAAGTGAGGTGAGGCGTGGCCCCAAGCACCTGGTAAGTGGTCTAGGTGGGGTCCAAGCAAGCACCTTCAATTGGGCGTGGTCCAGGCATCAAGTGGTCTTGATGCTTGCCTGAGGCAAATTAAAATAGAATCAAACCTAATCTAAATAAGTTTGTTCGTTGATTCTAGTTTGATCGAACCAAATCAACTTAACTTCCACACCCCCTACCCTCGTGCACACGAGGCTGCTCCCTTGGAAAACTTGATCGACACACTGCAAGGCGACCTCTTCCTCTCCATCAACGAATGACAATGGCATCTTCCTCTTCATCGATAAACAATGATAACGACTTCCTTCGCCGAGAGGCTTTTGTGTGAGTACGATCTTTGATGGACTCTCCCGTAGTTTCTCTGTCCTTGTTGGTCATCATCCCCTCCCCCTCCCCAGACCCAAAAGCACCCATCTCTCTCTCCTCCTTAGCCCCAACCACCTCCTCCTCCTCCTGCTTCCTTCGCTACCCCAGACAACACCCTCTCCTTTTGGTTCCTCTACAACTGCCTCCTCTATTGCACCTAACAGCACCCTCTTCCTCCTACTCCATAGAAATGCTAATAGCCTCCTTCGTCATAGCTCCTGATAGCTTCAAAACAATTAAAGGAGAGACAGAAGTGATGGTGATAATGCTATCCTTGACATCGATAGCAGTTCCATGGATTATGGGGAATATACAAGACCCATCACATTAGTCTTGAACTATTTCTCTCTTAAGCAGTGTTTTCAAAAAGTGCTCGCTTAGGCACTCAGGCGAGGTGAGGCTTGAGAGCCTCGTAACAGGTCTGGACAAGGCGTTTGAAGGAGGTGCCACTCGGGCACATGCCTGAGCCTAAGTGTTTGGTGACTTAGGCATGCACTCGATCTAATCAAGTCTGGGTTCAATCCTTTTGGAATAGTTGGCTCAACCAAACCAACTAATCACAATATACTTCCCACCCCCTGTGCCCCTTGATGCTCGACGCAATTAAAGGAACTTAGTGAAACCCTATTGTGAGCCTCCTCCGCACTACGTTGTCGGAGTGCAAGCCTCTTCCTCCCTATGTCGCTGTTTGTAGCTTCTTTTCTCCATAACAGCGAATAACTTCCTCTCATGGCAAAGGTGGCCTGCCGATGATCGACAAGTGGATTTGTCATTCACAATGGCCCTCCGATAGTGTCTTCTTCTCACAGTAACTCTCTCTTTCTCCTTGCCATCATGCAGCCCCTCTTTCTCCTTCCCTACCTTTGTTGTTGTCATTGTCCTCTTTCTCCTGCCCCTCTCCGCCATTCCTCTTGTTCACCTCCTCCGTGATTCCCCCTCCTCCCTCTTCCCTCCTCTCCTTGATCTTCCCCTCCCAATCTGCTCCACCCCTCCTCCCCTCCCTCTCAATCCTCCTACTATCTAATTCCTCCTCCGATAGCTTTCCAATTTCCTATATATATATAATATATATATATAATATATATATATATATATATATATATATATATATATATATAATTTATTTATTTATTTATTTATTATTTTTTTTTGAGAGCATCTCACTTCGCTCGTAAGCGCCTAGCACCTCAAGTGTTGGGCCTTTTGATGCCTTTTAGCGCCTAGCACTTTTTAAAACATTGCTCTCAAGTACTTGAGAGAACATAGTCTTGATGTGCTTTGTAACTTCTCCCTTTTGTATAGACTAAAGAGTAAGCGTCAAGAATACATGCCCACAAACTCATCCAAGTACATACCTAAAGGCCTGCAGCCTTAAACCTGCAGTGTTGGAGTGGTGAGTGCACTGTTCCACTGAAGCTTAGAGGGAGGAATCAATTAGTGGAGAGGGTAGACTTATACTGCACTTCCTTTCTCCTCAGGTGGATGTAATTAGTGATGGATGATTGTGGCAGTATGTTTGTTTGTCTTGTTTTGTTGTCATTTTTGTTATTAGATTTGGACAATAAAATGGATGATCATGGCAGTATGTTTGGTCATTGATGTGTCATTTTTATTTTATTGATCATATTTATCGATCATGATATATATATATATACACACATGCATATATATATATATATATATATATATATATACATGCATGCATATATATATACATGCATATATATATATATATATATATATATATATATATATATACATGCATACATGTATGTATGTATATATGTATATGCATGTATGTATATAGGTATATGTATGTATATATGTACATATATATACACATATACATATACATACATACATATGTACATATATATATGTATGTATATATTATATATATACATATACATATACATATATATATACATATATATATGGGGGAGTGTTTCTCTTCGCTTGGACGTTGGCGAGTGCCTTGGTACCTTGACACCTTTTAGTGCTAGCATCTTTTAACTACATTGTTTCCAAATCCCCAAGTGATATAAGTGGAGATAACCCTTATGTAAACTGTTGTGTGGTGTGTTCTTTCCTTTTGTTGAACAATTTCTACTTTCTGAATGTAGTTTAGTGAGGTAACATTAACATTGTAATTAAATTATACAAGTTTTATAATGAAGTTTCCCTACTTTGACTTAACCCTTTGCTTCCTTGTTTAAATATATCCATTTTAATTTAAAATTTTTTGCTGCTTCAGAATGATTTACAGCCATAATTTTTTCATATATAGTGCTTAAATAAAAAAAAATGATTGTGTAAGTAGAAACATAAGATGCAATTGTATGCTACAATATCTATTTGGTTTTATTAAATATGAGTGTGCTGTTTCAATGTTGTTCTATTGCAGTCAGGGATCATATGCATACTTGTGGACAACCTTATCAAATCACAAATCTATTCAGATTATGTTCAGGTTTGTTGCCAACTATGGCTACACTACGCAATGAAGATCTTAGTGACCTTTGGGGAGATTCTTCCTCACAGTAGTTTGTCATAACGTAATCCATTAAGCAAAATATGGGTACTATTTGGTATCTCTGACTTGAGATTGATCTATTACAGGCACACTTGGCTCCTAGTGGTTATCTAAAGATCCCAACTGTGAGTATTTATTTTCAGTCTTGACTGATCAACTTTGTCTTTTTGTTATCTATTTCAATTAGCTTAATGTTGTTTTTTGCTATTTAGTAATTTACTCCAAATCACTTGGAACTTTTGATGGTTGCATGGTAATTGAATAATAATGAACTGGACTTGCTAGCCAACAGTATTTTTTTTTTGGGCAGGTAAAAATACTTTATTCCAAGTCTGTTATACAGCAATTATTATGTAGAATCCAAACTCATCCAAAACACTCTTCTCTCATCTGCAACTTCAAGATTCTTTCTTCATCCATCAACTAGAAACAGATTTTTTATGAAAAAGATGGCTAGTACATGAGGTTCCCACTGTCTGGGGTAGGCTAGGGTCAATGGACATAGTCTTATCCAAGGAATACATTTTGCTCAGAGCAGTTTATACCAACTGGTATGTTGGAACATGGACCACCAGGGTGGTTCAATCCTTTTTTTAACCCCACTATTTGGGGTTTAAAGCCGACTTTTTTTTTTCTGAATTGCATCCAGTTTTAGGTACTTAGGGTTTGACATGCAGACTGTGACCACCCTGACCGTGCCCACCATCACCCTCCACCTTCCGACCTCTTTGTTATCTCCTCATCTAAAGGCCTCCCATAAATATTACAGTCCTCTGGTTGAGTAGGTGCAGATGCCATTTCTGTCACTGATTTGGCCAAGACTTGTCAAATATGATTGATTCATATTAATAGTTCACCCATGAAAAATGGTACTAAGGTTGGTTTACAGTACATGCCTCAATATATATCATGTGAATTCATTTCTTGAAAATATAGCATTGTCACATAGTAGATAACAAACTTCAATGAAGTACTTGGTATACGCTCAATGAAAAACTTTGTAGGCAAGTTTCTGTGGAAGCGCAGAACAGAGGGGAAGACAAACAGAGAAAAAGGATATGGAGATATCAGGTTTAGGATCTCTTGTGGGACCTATACTTGTATCATGCTAGTCACAAATGATATGAGCGCACACGCACACGCACACACACACACACCAATGATGGTCTATACCTCATATTGGGCAGGAATGATGACACAAGGGAGGGTTTGATTGAAATATATGTAGCCTATAAGCTTATCATTTTGCAGCTTGATATCATTATTAGACTGGATTGTTTGGGAGATATGTTCCATTGAGATCATGATTTGCAACTTGATGGTGTCTCTGAACTCACTGCTAACAATATAAATTGCAAGTAGGGTGAACTATGCAGTTACCTATGCCATTTCTTGGCAACCTTTTATGAAACCCTCACAAAAATTTATGTATAATGAATAACATTTGAGACAAACAATCCCTTGTTAGGCAACAAAATTAAGAATTTATTGGATGATTTGAGCGCAACTGTTTTACTTACAAGGAAGCTGACATTATATAATATGCTGTGTTAAGGGATTGTCTTTATCGGGATAAGATGTCGGCTGGTGGTTTGCCATTCTGCCTACCATTAGGCTCTATTGTGGCAGTGGATAATATTCTGTTCTGTAAAACCTGTTGATTCTTGTTCCTGAAATTTCATTTTATTTACATTTATTGCGATCAAGTAATTTGCAGATGGTGATATCAGTTCTAAGGAGATAATAAAATTTTTCACATGGTCACCATGAGCATGGATTTGCTAGAACTATCTTTATTGTGGAGCATCAGGGAAGAATCACTAATAGGACTGTACTATGCATCAACCTACAGTTATCCTTGCACATCTTAATTATCAAATAAGGTTTACATGGTATATCAATTTTAGATACTTACCAATGTTTAGAGCAAGTCTTTGCATCCTTTTTTGACTTTTTCTCCACATTAAGTGTTGAATTTACTTGATTATGCTTTGAAGTTATGCTGCTCACAATTTTTGTTTTCTAGGACATCCCTGAGTATTTGGAAGGATGCAGGTTTCTGCCAAAGCTTAACAATGAACTTCCCAGTGAAAGAAATTCTACCTACAAAGAAAGGTTCAGTAGCTTAGAAAATCTGATTCTTATCATGGTTAGTTCACAAAGCTTCTGTTTCATTTCTCAATTTTCTTGAAGGTCTGTGTTTCTGGTTAGCCATAGAGCTGAACCACTAGGATCATTTGGGACATACAGATGAAATATTTACTACTTTTGGCATTACAATTTTTTTCTTTATTTACATCTTATCCTGCAAGGTGGGACTACTATTTTTTTATTAATGATTTCTATTTGCTGGACAGTTTGAGCATGATACAGTTCTGATTCCTCGGGAGACATCTTGGTTTGGATATTATCCAGATGGTGCCTTTAACCCAATTTTGTCTCCACAACAGGTGAGGAATACCTTTTAATGTTTTTTACATGTCTAAGGGTAGGTCAGTCATTGGTGTCTTTGTCTAACTGTGTATGAAATGGTGGATATCCATTAGCTTTGTTTTGTCTAAGTAACTCTGCACTAGACTTGATGATTATTCGGTGCAAACTTGTTTGCACGCAACCATAGAGAAATTCCTACAGCAGTTTCTACATTAGCAACTACAGTGTTACATAGGACATTAAGCTCATTTCTGTCTGCTTCTGATTTGTATTAAGTTGAGGATTATAGTTGTCAATTCAATTGTAAATGAACCTAGCAGAGTTCATCCAGGTCTAGGCTGCAGAACAAGTGGGTAGGTTTGTGGTTGAAATGCAGATTCATGGTTAGAACATAGCACCGATGATAAACCTTGTAGATGTTACCTACCAAATAAGCCATTCAATCGATAGATCCATGCATGTAGATGGAATATTCATATAGCTAACTTAGACTCGAAGGAAATTGATAAGATCACCTGAGGCCAATAACTAGCGGCATGGAACAGGCAAATATCTGATTTAGAGTCAAGAATGAGAGTTGACATTGTTCCACATCAGACTTGCACCAGAGTCTACTTTTCATGTTTATATAAATTGTCATTGTGCCACATTAATGGAAATGTTTGTTCATTTTTATCTTCAATGGGTATTTTTGAGTTATCTGATTCTGATGAACCCAGTGTTCTCTGAAAATATCTGATGTATACCGTATTAAACATAGACCGAATGCTAATTTTATTCTTTCTTCTATAGGATTGTTTCCTAAATCTCATGTTAATTGAAAAAAGGTTTAGGTGATGATCATGATTCATGATGCCATAAATTTTGCAATTTCATGTTAATAATTAGTTATGACTGACACTGTCAACTAAAATAAGGATGGTCTTGTGCACGAGGCTCTTGCCAGTGCAGCGTGTAGGGCGTGTGATGTAGACAACGTGTAGGGCGTGATGTAGACAACATTGCCCTTGCACACTGAGGTGTTAATTTTCATGCTACATGACTGAAATGGATCCATACGAAAACTTTCTGAAGCTTCATCCTTTTTTCTCTCTTTAATACCTTTATAGTACTTATATAAATAAATGACTTTTCAGACTGCCCTCTACACTGAAGACTGGATTGGTCTAAAAACTTTGGATGATGCTGGACGAGTCAAATTTATCAGTGTCAAAGGAAATCATCTCAGAATCTCCCAAAGTGACATGAAAAAGCATATCGTGCCATACTTGGAGGAGAAACCAGAAAAGTGGATAAAAAAATGTCCCGTGTCAGAATGGTTTTCATCAGCTTGGAATATCCTGATGGACAGAATGGATCTGACAGAGGAGTCTCCTCTGCTTTTGTCCTTCAAGGGTGCCGACATATAAATTGTTTGATTCGAAACACCCCCATCCTATCTGTTATCTATAGTTGGTTGAAATGCTCCACGGTGGTAAGAAACCTGTGTATTTATACTTGCCACGTGTTTCAGGTTTTCTTTTTGAACTTTTCATATGCTGTGTATATTTAACTACAAAGGTCACTACTACTTGTTATCACTCTTTTTGTTTGTTTGTTTGTTTGTGTGTGTGTGTTCTTTTCTTTTTCTTTTTTTTTGTGGTTTTCATTTCAGGAAGCCCCAAATATTATTCCTTGGCAGCAAAATATATTGCTATTGGAAGATACCAACCGTGCACTTGGTCTAGACTTAGCATCGGATTGGTCCATATCGACCACCTCAAGCTGATCGCCCCGTCCTGGTGGCTACATGACCTAAAGTCGACTATATTGTCATAATGGTCACTATGATTATATGGTGGTCACTTTTTAAGATGATTTGACTACATCATCCAAAGTCGATTATATTGTCATAATGGACATAGTTAAGTCTCCCAAGTCCACTGCTTCCTCAAGAAAATCACATCCTCAAGTTAGTTGTGTCGAAATTATGATATACATTGTATTTTCAGCACAAACAAATATTTATTCTAGAAATATTTCCCTCCCTTTGAATATTTTTAATATATATGGCTAACATTTTAGATCAAAAATAAATATCATTCAAAAATATTATTTATTCATGAAATACTGAACTAGTTATAAATTATCTCCTGTGGTTAGTTATTGTTACCGTTTCGATCCTTATATTTTAAAAAAACTATATTAACATTCCTATAATTATAAAAATAAAACATCTATATCTATTTACTTTAACGATATTAGTTTTACTAATGAAAATATGAAAATAAAGGATAAAAGATAATTTTAATGTTCGATGGTGAACGACGTTGGTAGTGATAGACGACGACATCGCTAACGTCAACACCGACACAATTGCTTGTTCGCCTTTGAAGAGTGTGTCATTGACCTCATTGTTGCTCGCCTCGTGTTGCTTTGCATCTGCATCGACGATGACATAATTAGTGAGTGACAACTACGTCAATGTCAACATAGATGGTGGTGGTTGTCGTGACGTCTACGACGAAGATGGTGGTCGCCTCGTCGTTGACTCGTTAGGTAAATCCCAACCTCAACCTGAAGCTAGGGTCGTTAGAGCTCTTACTGCTCCCCTCACTGCCATATCAATTCTAGCATCACCTCTCATCGAGCAATCCTTTTGCTATTCTATATATGCATCAATGTTGATGCAAATGACAAGCAACCCTTTAGTCACTCAACAACTACATCATCGCAGATGTAGAGTGACAAAAGAGCCACTCAACAAGAGGTGATGTCAGAACTGACGCAATAGTGGGGAGAGCGATAAGAGCTTCAACGATCCCAACATTGGACTGAGACTAGGATTTGTTCAATGGGTTAGCGACAAGATCACCACCATCTTTATCGTAAATGTTGTGACGACCACTACCATCTACGTTAACAGCGATATAATTGCCACTCGACAACTATATCAACGTCGACACACATGCAGAACGACATAGGACGAATAACGATAAGATCAATGATGCACAAGGTCCTTATGAATGTGGGTAATGTCGTAACGAGAGCAAATGTTATCATTGTCGGAGGCAACCAAGCAACTACTTCAATGTTAAAACTAATAGCACTACTATATGCCACCACCAACGTCATCCGTTATCAAATATTAAAATTATATTTTTACTTTTTATTTTTATATTTTTATTGATAAAATTAATTTTTTTATAATAAATAAACTTCGATGTTTTACATTTGTAATTGGATGCCATTATAATTTTTTTAAAGTATAAGCCCAAGAATATCCCCCTCCCCCTCGCTAAACAAGAGTCAAAACTATTTTTCAACCTGGCAGGAGACCTCATAAACTAGAGATTAATACGACGTACCAACTGTACCTTTTCCTAGTTACCATTGCATAAATATATTTGAGAAACCATAACTTTTCCTTTGAGAAACCATATCTTCCTAGATGTAGTCGGACCAGCAAAGATTTGTTGTGGAGCACAAGTTTCTCTATGCAGAACCATCTTTAGAGATACGTGAGATTGCATTATATTTATTTTTCAGCAAGGCTGGAAGAAACTTATAATTATTATATAATACCTTCGAAGGTTACTAAGTCAGTTACAGACAACATCTGAGTAAAAGCCAATTGTTCTTCGCTGGCAGTCTTTCACATCGAGTAGTTCTACATCGAAAACTTCAAACTGTTTTGCGCTGAAGAACGTAGACGGCCCAACCTGTAATGAACAGACCAATCATCAGTTCTTGTTGGCATAATGTTATAATCCATCTGGACCAGTAAATATATGAAAAGAAAGAAGATGCACCATGGATACAGTTACTAATAAAATTTACCTGTTTGCTGTCTTAGTACAATGAGATTATAAAACAGGTAAATTTTATTAGTAACTAATCAAATGACCATTGTACTAAAACAGTTACTAAGAACCGGCAGTACAATGGTCATTTATGAATGATGTATTTATGTTCATTTAGAAAAGGATAATATTAAAATATTAAAAAATTTTAAAATGAGATTATAAATAGTAAAAGGGGGGTTGTAAATAGTATCCTCCTTTTATTTTTTTGGCTGGTTCGGAACTGAACCGAAAATCGATTCCAATTCTAGATTCTAGGAATTGGAACAGAACCGCTAGAACCTGGTTCTGGTTCAATTTGGAATTGCCAAACCATTGACCTGGTTTGGTTAGATGGTTCTTGACCAGTTCGAACGGAATGTGGTCAGGTCTACATAGACCCCAAAATGAAGGAGAGTGGTCTGAAGTTACTAATAACTTACCAGAACATCTCGATCTAACAAAACAATCTTCTAAACCACTATAAAAGCAGGTCACAAGTTACTACAACACTAATCAACTAGAACAACACAGTCTAAATTAATATAAAAAGCTATCTTTTATAGCACTTCATGTTCATTCAGCTACAAACTCAAAGGAAAAGGGCCAAAATGCAGCTTATTCATGACAAACAACTATAGTCTGATGTAATATTTGCCTTCCCAAACCAGTTAGAATTGAAAGATTCCGCAATGCATAGGGAGATAGGGAATGACCTGCGTGATGACAACTTCAAGAAGAATAAAAAGAAAAACTTGTAACTTACTGGAGGCCCTAGTTCTGGAGGAATAATGAGTCTTCTTTTCCCCCCAGGTCGCATATCTCTTATTCCTTCTTCAAATCCTGCATTGATTTTGTATCCTCTTTTACAATTACAAAGAAAATGTCAACAAATTATTCTTGTACATGTATGCCAAAAACTTGCCTGGAACTAATGATTTATTTCCTAACCGAATCTTGGCAGGTCGGTCCTGCAGATAAGTGCTATCAATACGACGGCCTGATTCGTTGTAACCAACATAGTGAAATGTCACCTGTGATCCACATCATCTACAGTCAAGAACTTATTTAGAAGCCCATGGAAGAAAGGGCACTAAAACAATCAAACAAACTTCCTGAACGAGAAAGACTGGAAATAACAGAAACAGATCATCAAGCAAGAAACAAATTCATGAATGGCTTCGAATTTATGCATTTTGCCTTCAGCAAGAGACATATTCAGAGTTCCTTGCTCCTTAGGAGTCTGAAATCAAATGGAAGCAGACCCATTTCTACATTTAAACATGAGAACAGATTGCTTTCAAATTGCTTGCCTTCATATCTATTTTTACAGCTTTCTATTGTAATTAATCTTGCCGATCATCCTTAAGCAGATTAAATAAGTGCTACAAAGATATCATATGTCTACATATTGTCTACCAGAAAATTTGGTTGCTCTTATTTCAATGAGCATCCAAAAGATTAATCATATACATAATAATTAAATGTAGAAGCAGAATTTGTCTACATTTCTTTCAAGATAAATAAAAGGATAACCTGTTGTCCATCCTTTGGGCAATCACCTTTACCGACTAGTATGTCCAGATATATAAGTCCAGAGTCACACCTTACATAGTCATCAGATGTCACTACTTTGACTTGAAAACCTGAATTATATTTGGTGGGCAAAAATTAGTTCCATATGCTCAACAAAGGCATCTATATTACTTACCAACATAACAATTAAAAGAATTATAACACAAGCAACTATAGTGGTCAAAGTATAATGATCAGATGTACTGAGACAAAAAACATAGAAGCTTACTATTCCATTTGAGTGTCATGTAAATTTATATCATCATTTCGAATTTAATATCAAATAATGTACAATGATTATTGGTTTCACAGACGCATTTTAGTAACATATACTGGCAAATAAAACTGAATTCAGTCCCTTAAATTTCATATAAAATAATGCAATCATTTTGACCAGACAGGAAAATAAAGTCTCAGTAGCTTCTATGTAGATTTAAAAATAAATTGACCCTCTCTAGACCCAAAATTGGCAGAATCCTCATGGAGTAGGTCATCTTTTTTATAACCCAGAGTCTTGAGCACTTCTAAATACATCTGAACCAATCCTAAGTTCAATCAGGATCCGTTTCTTGTCAAAATAATACAAACTGCTAACAATTGATTTCAACATGTGCAGGACTCCTTGAAGTCAGGCCAGGGTTTAGATTGATTCTGCTTCACTCCATAACAAAGAGAACATATTGGCAAGAGCTCATTAACCGGGTGGCATGGCCTTGGTATGGCAAGTGTCTGGTGTATCCAACTTTGAAAGACCCAAGGCACAACAATGAGCCAAAGATTGGAAGTTCATACTCAAAGATAAAATCACATTGTACAGATTAAAGCAAGCAATGTTCTTGTCTAAGATTAGTAATTTAAGAAGATTCGACTATAATTTAAGAAGATTCAAGATAAGCAATGGTCTTGTCTAAGATTAGTAGGCTTTAAGAATGCCTGGGAGGTGCAGTAGTGGTTTCTTTATATCCAATGAGCTGGTTTGTTCTTCCCTCACTTTTTTCTTCACCACAGTTTTTAAAGGGCTAGAAAGGAAGTTGTTTCCTTCCTCTTTATGTTTTCCTAAATACCTCTGTTTTCTTATTCATCCCTCTCAATATTTGATTTGATGAGCTAATTGTCCCATTCGTCCCTTACATAGTAACACCACATATTCAACAGCAGATTCCAGTGGTGCTGATCTCACGATTACATGGCTGAAGCTACCCTTGCTGATGTTATTATCTGTTAACATTGTTTGATCCATAATAGTTACATAAAGAGTTTCCATACAATATCCTTCAGTAACAAAGGGCTGTTATTGAATAACAGTTACCTGTCATCATAATAGATCATGTGATGCCCACCAAGCTAACAGCTGTCAATGGATCAGCTTTCTAATTACAGTTGACAGACAAAAACAAATGAAGACACTAATAGGCACAGACAAAACAAATTAAGCATTATCCACTCCTTAATAATTTAACAACTGTACAAAGCAACAACAAGAATTTGTAAGGTACCAAATGGTTAAGGACTTATCATACAGGATAAAACTGAAATCAAAATCAAATTTCAACCAAGAATGATGCTCTTTTTAAATATTGTAATCAGCATTAGCATTTTTCCTCTCATCTCCAGTTTGAAGTATGTGGTTCTGCTAACGGTGATAAAAAGAACCGTAACACCTCTTACCACCTAATAATAATGGAGATATCACCAAAGTCAGAACTAAAAGTAACATTCTATAACTAATAACACTGCCAGTAATATATGTTGCCATAAAAGAAAAATCAAAAGAGGCATTCACCTTCTCTAATGAAATTGGGGAAGTCTTCGGGCGCATTGTTGGCTTCTTGAATCTTCCTGTTCTGTTCCAGCAATCGTCTCTCATTGTAGGGGTTACTACCCTTCACCTTGCCGGAGGCAGCAGACAGCGCCACCAGCGAGCTCGACGAAGCCAGCGAGATCAGGAATAGATCCCTCCGGCCTCTGCTCTCCGCCGAACAACCTCGGCCGCCAGCATTCCCCCGATCGCCCCCCAAATAGCTGCACCAAATGAATCACCGGTCCAACAGCACAGTCGAGGGACAGCAATAGCATACAAGAGGACAAGAAAGGAGTCACTGACCACCGTTCTTGATTGGCTTCGAACTTGGAAGCCCTAATGAAGGCTTTGGAGGGCGGAAATCTTCCCGCTGAGGATTTCGAAACGGAATTGACGTAACAGAAGGAGAACGGAAAGCCATCGGAGGAAGATGAAGATCTAAGCATACTCCAAGACGAAGCTAACAAAGAAGAAGACGAAGAAGAAGAGACGAGATGCATCCTCTTCTTCTTCTACTCTTCCTCCCTTTGCAAGCTCTTTCGGGAGAGAGAGAGAGAGAGAGAGAGATTGGATAGTGTTCGCTGATTTGGCTTCGTTAACGTGGTTGCTCGTGGCGGAGTCGGATGCGGTCGTGTCGGGATGCGTTAACGATTACGAGCTTGCGCCGTCTCCGTTTCGAATAACGGTTTTTTGCGGGACTGTTATGTTACGCATAAATAACAGGTGAAAAATGTAACGGCTGTTACATTCGTTTGCGCATATGTCTTCCACCCCCCGCACACGTGTATATTGCAAAGTATAGATATACTATATTTAATATTATACAATTTTTTATATAAATACATTACTTCAAATTTTATAATTCTTCACATGTATATATATTAGTGTTGTTAACTTCCATTGAGGAAACTCAAACTAACGACATTTACGTCGCTAAATTTATGTCTAGAAGGCACATTAACCTCCATTGATATTAGTGCCTTGCAAAATAATTACATATGCATTACTTTTAAATTAGTAATATGCGCATTTATCCTCCTAATTTAACTTCAGGGAACAATAGTCACCACAATTACTGATGGTTAAACCAAGTTTATTGAATGGATGCTAATAAATAAATTACACTTAGATATTATACATAAGAATAATAATTTTTTTATGAATAGTAAAAGATATATTAAAATCACAACAAAATATAGTTGCGAAATACCTCTTTGTTATATAACAAATTCATAAAATTTGATGATCAAAGGATAAAAAAATCTAAGCTACAATATGTTGGTTGACAGAGAACAAAACCAGCAACACTTGACGTGAGTTGATAACCAAAGAAAATAAGAATGACTGAGAGAAAAATGATTATGAAAATAAAAAGAATGATGATAAAAGAGGCAAATGAATGGTGGAATGAAGAGGCTATTGGTGTCAAAAAAATACTTTTAAAAGTAAATATAAGAATATCTACATTGAAGGATATTAATGTCAATATAAATAAAAATGATCCAATTAAAGGTTTGGTCCCAATTTCTTTTTTCAATTGGATCAGTTGGTCCAATCCAGATTTAATAACAACTATGATTTAAATTGATAATCCACAAAACAGTAAAAATGACAAAATCGCATATTTAAAATAACATGTTAATCTTCTAAAGAGGAAGAGGTGACTTCATAGTTAAAACTACAAATTCTCATGTAGATTAATGATAATCCATACACAGAAAACATAGTAAGACGAACCAAAGAAGGAAGATGACAAGTTTTACTATGGCATACACAGTAATAATGATTTATAGCAACAACACAGCAATCATTCTACCAATGATTTACATGTGACCAACAGGCACAAGATCTATGTGCAGGCATTTCTTTTGATTTTATGCTTTACCAGTATGAATGACTAGTGAACTCCAGCTAACAGGATCTAGAGATATAGAGAATTCTCTAGATCCATCATTATATATTTTATATTCATAAAAAGGTTCAGCACAGATAAAACTGCAACCATGGCAAAAGAATTAACGACACAAAAATAAAGCATTTCATGTGTTTAACAGCAGCAACAATAACAAATATGTTTTGGTGCTAAAAAGGTTTTCAGAAAACCAGAACTATTTGAAATGAGATCAAAATCTGATAGGAGCTTGTCCTATGCTTCAGTTTCGCATCACGAAAAATCAGGACGTACTACCATAAGCTATACCTGTTTGGCCACTCTCTGTGACTACCTTAAAATCTTCAGTATTGAAGGACTGTGAAGGGTTTGATAATATTTTTCTTTGCAAGTGACAGTTTGCACAGTATTCTACATCAAAAACCATAGAATCCTCCAGAACTGAAGTGATAGAAGCACCAATAGCCTCACCTGCACACGAAAAAAGCAGTATAATTGGTCGTCAACCGGATCTGATTGTGTGGGCAAGATCTTTGGGTTGTGATGCCAGTCATCTCAAAAACAAGGCAATGATGACAATGGCGTTGTCAAACCCTACGTGATGCAGAAAGATGGAACCAAACTTCTATTATGTTCACATGCTGCCACAAACATATAACAATGACCATATAGCAAATTGAATTTATCCATGACAAAGAAATTTAATTTCAGGAGTAAATTTTACTTGTAGGCTGAAAAATATCCAGCAATTTCTCATCACTACATATTTACGGATTATATAAGAGAAATAAAGATGAGTTTATATTTAAGTGAAAATGGATTAACATATAATATATGTTTGGAAACATGCACTAACCATGTGAGACTAGCAGCAAGTTTTCATTGGGATATTTGTCAGCAAGAGCACAAATAACACTCACATATCTTTTTCTTGCTTCAAGCACAGATTCCTCCCATTGAGGCAACTTCAGAAAATACAAAAATAATTAATTCATTTTATGAGAGAGAGAAAAGCAAAATCTTACAGCTGCAAGTATCCCAAAATCTAATAGGTGTATGCAGGAACAGAACATTTTGAATGAGCAATTAAAAAATGTATCAAGATAAACCTCTTTATAAATACTCTTTGCAGACTGATCCAATGTTCCAGATGGCAACAAAGCTCCAAGATCAGAGATATGAGGAAACCATTTTTTATCTTTTGGAGCTACAGTACTACCTATTGCTTCTGAGTTTAGCATCTCAGACAATCCGTACTCAATGGAGACCTGCAGAATGGACAAACAACAGTTCAAGTTAAAACAAGCTCTCAGATGAGGAACAATACAAAACAAATACAGAAGGCTAAATTTTTTACAACTTAACATACAATCGCATGTGAAAAGATATATGTTATGCTCTCAAAAGAAGCCAAGTAATGGTACGAAAAATATTACAGAAAGAAAGAAGAATGAGATAAATGCAGAGAAACATCAAGAGGGGAATTAACTGAAAAAGAGGGAAAGAGAGATAATGGCTTATTTTTTCATACAATTTTTTTTTGTAATTTTTTTTGTACCATTACTTGGCTTCTTTTGAGTAAAGCTGAAATTAGATCACAAAAGTTGGTAGCAGATCATATTTGATTTCTTTCACTACGAAGTTTAGATAGCCTATGTTCTAATAGTTCCAACTAGAACATTTTTTGTGAATATTGCCCTTCTTTGTGAATGTTGTCCTTGTGTATGAGTTCCATTAACTTAAGTCTCATCTCCCAGGGGCTTCCATGTGCTGTAGTTACGATTGGAGTGTCCAATTACTCATGGGAAATCCAAACTTAGTTAACTTTCCAGTTAAAGCGGTCGACAATAACTTGATGATGTGAAATGCCTGTCCTTATAACTACATTTGAATTATGTAGTAAAGGCATTAAAACATGCAGAAAAAAATAAAAGAATATTTGGATGCTCTTAAGTGAAATAGAAATATTGCATCACAAAGAACTCGATGGTGGAAAAAAATCGTGTAAATGATCACAAAAAGTTGAGACAGTACAGCTTCTTGTTGTTGCTGTAGGCATTAAAGCATGCTACAGACATAGATGATAGACGAACCTATAAATTTGCTTTCTTCAGATAAATTCCAAAATTTTCAGCAATTCTTATAAGACCTGGTTGGATGATATTGTTCATAAGAAGTGATAAAACAGCATAGGTTAAGTGACTAGAAGAAATTCTTGATTATAGATTCACATATAACATAACAATAAATCTTAGTTGCTTCATTGTTGGTTTGCTACATTATAGAAAGATCAAAATATTCTTAATTTGAAGGTGCTAGCTAGCCTAACTAATAAAGATTTTGACAGATTATCATTAGATCCTGGGCTTGAATCTCATCTTCACCACTTACCCGTTGCAAAAAAAAATAAAAAATAAATCTAAATTTTTTTAATTTTCACATACGTTGAATTTGCAATGTTATCATCATAGATGTCTTGGTGAGAGTAAAGACTGCAGCAAGGACATGATTTGAGAATGTTGCAAATGTTATAAAAGGAAAAGTAAAAGGGAAACCAACATACTAAGACAAAACTCTGAAGGAGAAAAAATTTCTCAAAATAAAATAAAAATCTAATACCTGCAATATAGTAAAAAAGGAAATTCAGTTTTTTTTTCCATTTCTAGGATGATATGATAGAAAACCATAATTTCATGAACTATTATGAAAAGCAAACCCGAAAAGGAAATAACTTTTAAAAACCTTGTTTGCATTTCCTAAACTTCCTGAGAAGATATGATGAAAATCCCAATATATTGAACCAGTTTCTAATAGAAATCATAATGATAAAACCCTAAACAAGTTTCTAGGTAGAAATTTTTTTAAAAATTAAAATTTACAGTGTATTCAATTTTGATTGCATTTATGAAGAAATTTAGGCCATCCAATATGAGAAAGCAATTTGTTTATGAGTTCAATTGTGAAGTAGCTCAAGGTTGCAAGTATCTTAAGAGAACCTCAATCTAATCTGGCTGGAATTTAAAAGGATTGAAGTGAAAAAGCAACTTTTTTGGTAGAATTATCATTTTCTAAGGCTCAAATAAGTAAGCTAAAGTTGACTTAAGACTACCAATATGGGTAATAGTAGGCCAAATAAGCTAAGCATCACTCTTAAGATGACTAAGACCACGGATGTGGGAAAGATGGCCTTTGAATGGTCCAGGGATACTTCACAATATGGAAAAAAATATTTTATGAATCTAAATTCCAGCTGCTTGGCAATGATTCTAGGCTATTTATGAATCTAAAAGACCCTAAATATTCAAGTTGGAAAAAAAAAAACATCTCTAATCATCCTGCATCACACGTTAACCATAAAATAAGTGGATATGCAAGTGTTACATTTTATTCCTAACAAAAAAACTTCAAAATCCGATGCCAAATATTCTAAACTGGCTCACATATTAATTCAAATGATTAAAAAATGGGGTGACGCAAAACCACTACTCTATCATTAGAATATTTTCAATACTAAATCTGCATCTTGGTCTGCAAACAAAATCTTAAGAATCTTACATGGCCGGAATGGATTGCATTCTTTGTTCAATTTATGAGTGCATCTTTGAATCATATCTTTCACCTCCGAGAAGAATATGATGCTTTGTCACAAAAGAACGTTTTTCCATCAGCCTTCCAATCTTCTAATGCTTCTTTCATTTCTACGATACAATTACAAATAACCCAAGACAAGAAACATAAAGAAAAAAGATGTGGTGGGAAACCTTGACACGAGAGGGATCGAGGACGGCGTCCTGGCTGGTCTCCATGGCGAAGAGGCGGCTATCGTCGTCGACGACGCAACAGAGGGCGCGGATGACCTCGGCGGCGGTCTGCAGGCACCGGAGGAAGGGGGAGACGACGACGCGGTGGATGGGGACGCCGGCGCCGCGCAGCCGCTTCCCGGCGGTCCACGCCCGGATCAGGCCACCCTCGGCGAGCGGCGGGTCCCACGGCCGCTTAGCGTGTGCCACCCACAGCGGCTCCTGGTCGTCGATCCGGTCACCGTGCCGCATCACCCACACGTTCTGCACCCTTAGCTCTCCTGCCCCATCCGCCATTGCTCTCTCTCTCTCTCTCTCTCTCTCTCTCGGGCGTTATTTAAAGTGGTTGGCTTCCAGGGACGCTGGATACTGAGGAAAGGACGGTGGGGAGCGTTCGGTTCGGTCCACTTATCGGTTCGGTTCGGTCCACTTATCGGTTCGGTTCGATTTATCAACGAGATGACTATGACGATGGATCAACTATGCTGAGAGTGATGTGTTTGGCTTTTGAAATCTAGGGGTTTGTCCGAATTGGCCAAACCAACCCAACCATGCAATTGGTTCGGTTTCGATCTCCTGGTTCGAAAAGGCTTTGGTTCCAAAATTTCAGGAATACAACCAATTCAATCCGCCGCTTCTAAAGCAAACCGAACCGGATATTTCCCGACTCGGAGATGCAGCCGAACCGAACGGCTTCCCCTTTTGGGATTTGGACTCCGCTTTCTATTTGCGATTCGTCCGACTCTCACCTTCTGTGATAATGATTGAGATCTTATTTGCCGAATTTAATCTATAATGAGATAAATGTACAATAATAAATACATTATAATATATAGATTATATGATTAAAATAAATATATTAACATTATAATATAAAGATTATATGATTAAAATAAATATATTAAAGGAGTCATTTATGACGTTATGAACCACAAATCAGAACAAGTCCACGTAAAAGCATGACAAAGACAACATCTTTTAGTTACAGTAGTAATCCATTACATGCGATACACTACGTAGATGGTAACCCTATATTGGGTTCTTTCTTTGCTCGTACTTGCGAGCCCACAGCTGCCTTCCCTTGATCGTGAACTTAACCAGCTGCTTCCCGTTGAGTACCAGACCGATGATTGACTCGCTGGTGAACACGATCCTCCCGTACGTGGGCGTCGCCGCCGACGTCGTCGTCTTCTCCATCATCACCCTTTCGACGCAGTCCCCCCATTTCCTGCACGCCCAAGAGAAGCAGATCAGAACGTGTCATGCAGGGTGAGGAGAAGGATGGGGGTGTACTCGGTGAAGTATTCGACTATGTCTTCCCGGTTCAGAGGGAAGCCCTTGGAGAACGTGATGAACATGGAGCGGCTGTCCTCCGGGGTGAGCGAAACGCGGGGGAGGTACGCCCGGGCCAGCTCCCGTGGCAGCATCGGGAGCACGGCCTTGGCGCGGCGCCTTCGGGCATCGGCCTCCGCCGCCTGCGCCTCGGCCTCGTACTCGGCGAGCAGGGCGTGCAAGTAGTCGTCGAAGATGAGCGTGCCGACACCGTCGAGGATCTGGGTGATTCCCCGCACCGCCACATCGCGGTGGCAGTAGAAGAAGCGCAGGTTGAGGGGCTCGTTGATGAGGGAGGCGGTGAGGGGGATGGCCAAGCTGGAGTCGGAGCCGTCGCTCGGCGGGGTGTCACGGCGGACGCAGTCGAGAATGGACTCCGCCTCGGCGGCCAGGCGGAGGAGGATATAGTGGTCGGGGTTGCAGCGGATGTAGTCGATGACGTCGACGCCGATGAGCTCCAGCCACATGAAGAGGGCGACGACGTTGCGGGAGACTTCGGGGGTGGTGCCGAGGGCGACGAGCTTGTCGTACATCCCGCGGTCCAGCTTGTGGAAGGCGAGAACGTCGCGGACGGAGAGAACAGCCATTGGTTGCCGAAGAAGGAGAGAGGTTGGTCATGGATTGGGAGGAGGTGGCAATTTGTAGGGTTCCAAGGAGGTGCAACTCCGCGGCGCCTCTTGGGAAGAGACGACGAGCGGAAGCGGTGCGACGTGGGAAGCAGAAGCGACGATTGCAGATAGATAGATAGATAGATCAAGTAGGGCATGCATAAGTTGTGTTTTATGGGCTTCGATCCGAAGGACAATGGATAGGATATCGATTACACGTTGCTGTACTCATTTTTGGAAGCTCATTTCAAGCGTGATTTAAACATTAATTAATATTTTAATCAGACTTAAGTAGGTTGAGTAGATATTTTAAAAAATTGATCTACTATTATATATGAAGGGGCTAGATGATGGGCCATCCAGGGGAGGAGGGAAGGGAAACTCTACCGTGGTCGTCTCTTTCCCCTTAGTCTCTTTTTCCTCTGTCGAGATCGATGATCGTAATGGAAGAGCATGATCAGTAGAGAATTGGACGATGTTGTTTGCTCAAGTGGTGGACTAAAAAGGTGTTGCTCGCGCAGGTAAGGGATTGGACAATAGGCATACGAGGGAGAAGAGAGAGGAGGGTCTAACGGTCGACATGACGAAGGGCGATAGGGCCTCACGATGGGGCCTTAGCGTTGGGCCTCGTGATGTGGCAAAGGCGATAATGCGATCAATGCTTACGAGAGGCATTTATGAAAGAAAAAAAAAGTGACAACATTTAAAAAAAAATAAAAACAAAAATACCTTTTGAAAAAAATCAAAAAAGAAAGATTTTTTTTAAAAGAAAATCACCTTTATGTGAATTTTATTCTATTTATTTTCAAATATATTTTAATTTTGACTCAAGTATTTATTTTTTATATTTATATTCACTACAAATCCATTGATAAGTATCTTAATCCATCTTAAATAAATCAAGTGTCGATAGATTCAATGTCTGAATTCATTCAGTTGTCCGGAAGATGATCGGATTCAAATAGTTGCCTATTCTAACTAATTAAGAATGAGAGCATTAAATTTTTATGTCAATGCCTTATAAGATTGCGTTACAAGCATACTCGAAAAAGTTCCTCCGACACTTCACCCAATAATAAGATTTGAAGGATTTAGTAAAATATTAAATCTAAATAGAATTTGATTAGATTATTATTTTATGTTTAACTGTGCATCGAATCCGAACATCTTAGAGTCATTTAATGATTTCTCTATCGATTCAAATGCCCTTCGTTAATATGATATTAAGATGTAAGTCATGTGTCATTGAGGTGTTATCAAATGTTATAGAGGCATCGATAGCCCATCCAAGTATTAGTTCTCCATATCAATATTAAAGCCTCGGGATATGACAAAAAAATCTTGTTAAAATGAATTTGAGAATCATTTAATGTATATATCATGTTAACACTGAGAGTTTAGTATCGAAACCAATCTACCAAGAAATATTATAATTGTTTTTTTTTAATGTATCATTTTCATTAAGATTGACTTTTATACAATCCCTAATTTCTAATGCACTCTTTATTCATTTAGTGTTCTATGTTCTGACTTAAAGGATTGCCCCCATTGAAGACATTTGAAACATTTCACATCAATGGCTCTTCAGTCATGAACATTCAATGCTTCATATAACGCATGTGACAAATGTATAGACGAAGCTCATGTAAGCCAATAAACTTGAGTGCCCTTTTCATTTGGTTTTTGATAGGGCATATTCCACCATCGTTCCTGCGATCACAGTCAACCGCCATGTCGAATCCGACGTGGTGCTTTGGAGCTAACGTTGGCGAATCCGTACGAGACAGTCGCTTGCACCTGTGCCGCCTATCAGTTGTGCTCAGGTCGCCTGAGGCTATACAACGCGACATCATATGGTACAAAGTAGCTTGGGAAGTGCAAAGTGGTGTCGCGCGACGCAGGATCGAACAGGTCGATCAGCGCCTATGATGGGCGTACAGGCTAGTCGTCTAAGACGTCGAGGTCATTAACCGACTGCGTAAGGCGACCACCGATTGAGGGTATAAAAATCGACCTTTGGGCCAGTGCCAAGGGTCGGATCTCAAATACCTAATCTAACCATCACTTCTCTTTACTAACTTATGCTTCAAAAGGATTAAGTCGAAAAATTTATTCCTGACCTTGACTTGCGTACAAGAGCCTGGAGCTCAACGCGGAAGGATGGAGTGCTACAAAATGCACCCTGACCCGATCTTCCTTACACCGACCCAAGCAAACACCGACTTGCTCTAGCTAGGAAGTCACGTTTGACGACCTCGCATACACGACCCGGACCAAGTTGTGCTAACTCCTTAGCCATGGCGTGAAGTTGTCCAATCGTTTTCAATGTTCTACATGAGAAAGCAATTAATCCTCACCCCGAAACTTGATAGGAATATCATAGTATCATATTGGCCAATGAAAAAATGTGGATCACATGAATACCACATGTATTTTGCATGGCAGTTTGCAGCTTTTCTCTCATCTATCATGTGGAAGAAGTTCCATTTAATGCAATATATCCACAGAGATTGTGTTTCTTGTTTCTAGCTAGGTTGGATTACGTGTTGTTCCTTTCATTGCATATGGATTTATCTCTTATTGTTTGGATAGGAATTCATCATCTCTCATACAGGCACAATTTGGTATGCACATAAGTAAGCAGTAAAGCAAACTCATCCCTCATCTCTAAATGTAGAAGAAGCTTCATTTAATGCAAAAGCAAAACACAGTTTGTGTTTTTTGTTTCTAGCTAGGTTGGATTACGAGTTGTTCCTTTCATTGCATATGGATTTGTCTCTTATTGTTTGGATAGGAATTCATCATCTCTCATACAGGCACAATTTGGTATGCACAGAAGTAAGCAGTAAAGCAAACTCATCCCTCATCTCCAAATGTAGAAGAAGCTTCATTTAATGCAAAAGCAAAACACAGTTTGTGTTTTTTGTTTGTAGTTAATCTATCCCTTACCCTTCTGATAAGAATCCATATCATGAAAGGAATCAGCACTGATAGGATTTATTATGTCCAAAAGTAAGCAGCAAAGCAAACTCGCCTCTAATTAATGTTGAAGGGTTTCTATGCATCAAGGTTCAGTAATCTGAACTTTTCCTTTCAGTGTGTATCCATGCACACCTTCTTACTCTTTGGAGTGGCACTCGTCTCATCTTTCATCACCATGGAAAGGTTTCATGCGTGCAATTTGGTGAGAGAAAAAGAGAACAGTAGGCATCTCACAAACAAATTTAGGTAGCTCTTTGCTGAAAAGGAAAAGATCGAGAAAAGATGAGACCTAATGCAACAGCGTGGTGTGCTGAGCTTAAATATAGAGATAGTAACCCTCGCAAAAACTATGATCGGTTTTTTTTCTCAAAAAATTGAATTATATTTATTATGGACGCTTTCGGATGGACTTAAATATGAGACCTATCAATTGTGTAAAAGTGCACTGATTACTAAGATATATCATATAATTCTAACCGATTTATTTTACATAAATTTGTGTTAATTAAGTTTGATTTGCAAAAACTATTTCGTAGGATGAACACAATATTTTCCCTCAGTATTTGTGGTGGATATATACAAGTGTGATCAATGTGTGTGTGTGTGTGTGTGTGTGAGAGAGAGAGAGAGAGAGAGAGAGAGAGAGAGAGAGAGAGGACATCAGCAAGAATATAGCAGTAAGACAATGTGACTTAATGATTGTAAGACTATGTATAGTGAATCCATGAATTGTTTGGGTGTTAAAAGAGACCTTATACTCTTTCCACAAGAAGAAGAAGAGAACAAGTTGCCCTATAGAAACAAATGGGTTATACATAAATGTTAAATTTGGTGATTGCAGCACATCTCCCTTATACATACAGGAAAGAGATATATATATATATATATATATATATATATATATATATATATATATATATATATATATATATATATATATATATATTATAAATAAAAAGTTTTTCAGCCAAAGAGAAAATATGATATATTTTTCTCTCTTTAAAAGATTATTCTAATAACTAAATATAATATCAAAAAATTTCTATATTTAGAAATACATCCTATGGAAAGCTTTTTTTTAATTAATTGATAGAAAAAAAAGGAATTTGCATCCAAATTGCTTCCTATAAAATACCATTTCTTAGAGATCAATAGCCACTTTAATTAATATGTTAAATTACTGTAGAGTAATTAGAAGATATAAACTATTTTACTATTTTATATTTCTTCACACTATCTTCATTTTATAGACTTGGTTATTTCAATAATAATTTAATATTATGACAATATGTGATAAATATATTGTATCCTTATATTATCATTTGTCATGTTTTTAAAGGGGAATACAGATATTCTTTTTTAATTTATGGGCCATCTGATGTGTTTAGTGATACAGTAGAGATACTAAAGATTCTTTCAAATTGAAGTGAAATTTTATTAATAAGCAGGAAGAATAAATTGAAGCTCAAAATTAAGGGCACAAATCTTTGGGACAGTTAATGGAGAATAACCACACTCTAAATACTCTAAAATCTATCGAAGCTATCGAACTTTAAGCGGAGTAAATTATAACACCCCAATATAATCCCAGATGTATACCGACATCTAAATATAACTACTATTTTTAACATGAACATAGAAGACACTACTATTATCTTATCCGGTCGAATCAAAGTATAACAATAAAGAATGTTTTCAGTAAAACCAAGCGTTGGAACTGAACCTGCTTGATCTCTTCGTACTATACTAAACATGAGAAGTAGGTCTTGTGTTGCTGTCAAGGTTGGGGGTGGGATCAACATTCATGTCAATGCTTTGTCTTACTCTCCATCGGCAAAAGACAAAGCATTGTTTATTCTACTCTATACCATCATAATTCACTCCTTGTCATCTTCCTGCAGAATAAGCACAGTTTGGGGACCATTCGAGGCCTTATGATCGACAAGGACCGGAAGTTAAACATCCGTGCGCAACAACAAGCTGGTTTCGATGATGAACAACAAGATTAATCTAATTATAATGCCATCATCATGTCTCTAGCATTGTTTCTTAGTAGATTAGTCATTTAATCTATGGTTAATTTATATTATCTCATGTAAATCTTGGATAATAAAATTTTTAATTTTTAAAGATCTTTTTTTTTGTCAAATAGGAATTCATTAAATTTGATTTGTTTACCCTCCGAAAAACTTATTTCGATTAAAACACTAAAAAGTGACTTCTCTCAAATCTTTCTTCGTAAAAGAAGACGGACTGATTTGTCTATCATCATAAGGTCAAACATAGCTTATTGGAAAATTAATCACACTGATTTATTTGTTTATCCTCTCATCGTTATCTTCGAACCTCACGATTGGAATCTAAAGCATGTCTTTTTATATAAATCCTAAATAATATATATATATATATTTAAATTTATAATAAAATAAAAATTATTAAATTTATATTACTGACCCTCTGAATAACTTATTTTGGTTTAATAAAAATTAAAAATGCTTACACGCTCTGACGGATCTAATCAAATCTTGTCTTTGTAAAAGAAGATGGACGTGTGTTCGGCAAAAATGATAGCGGTAGTCCTCAGAGTGGAGAGAAGAATCTACTGTCTCCTTTGGGCATGTTGACAAAGAGACAAGTTGGTGGTACCGTAAAGCGTGGCCACGTTGTTGTTGTGAGGAGGAGGAGGAGGAGGAGGAGGATAACGCTGGGCGACCGAGGTTGGTAGAGTGACTGATGATTGATGGCCGTCGCCTTTATTTCCTTCGCTACCGCTGTGGTGGGGAACATGCAATGACTTCTACGTTAGAAGCTTAATGGCATTCCAGCACAAGGGAATCAAAAGGCACATGAAACACACCTCCTCTCGGTAACCCAATCTGTACCGCCTCTCTCTCTCTCTCTCTCTCTCTCTCTCTCTCTCTCTCTCTCTTGAGGAAGCTCACCGTATCGCTTTAGCAAGGAGGAGGACAGGAAGGCAGCCACTCCTGTGTCCTAATGCTGCACTGCCACTCCTCTCCTCTCGCCTCTTAGATTTCCTCTCTCTCCCCGCTGATCTCTCTCTCTCTCTCTCTCTCTCTCTCGTAGAAGCCTCTCTGTCTTTTCCACCATGGAAGAAGGTAACACGAGGACTAGTGGGTCCAAGAGAGGCGGCGGCGGAGGCGGCGGCGAGAAGGCCAACAAGAGGAGCAAGGAGCGAAAGCACCCGGGCTACCGAGGCGTACGCATGCGCTCCTGGGGGAAATGGGTGTCGGAGATCCGAGAGCCGAGGAAGAAGTCGAGGATCTGGCTGGGGACGTTCCCGACGGCGGAGATGGCCGCGAGGGCGCACGACGTCGCGGCGCTGACTATCAAGGGCCAGTCGGCGTGCCTCAACTTCCCCGAACTAGCCGACGAGCTACCGCGGCCGGCCTCCGCCGCCCCCGAGCACATCCGGGCGGCAGCCGCGTTGGCTGCTGCCACCACCTTCGGCGGCCGCGGAGAAACAACACGCGCCAACGTGGAGTCAGGCAGAAGGCAGGCCGATATGCCGATGTCGCGATCACCAGCCCCTGCAGCTCTATCGAGCGACGGCGACGACAAGCTCTTCGACCTGCCCGATCTCCCGCTTGACGTAAGCGAAGGTTTCCGCTCGCATCCGTCATGGGCGCCATCCACAGTGGAGGACTGTATTCAGTTCAGGGTGGAGGAGCCATTGCTGTGGGAATACTACGTGAATTGAGCAGTAGCTGTAGCTGCTCCTCCTTCCTCCTCTTCTAATCGAATTCAAGGCAAAGCAACAGATATTTTAGCTCTTACACCACATTCTCTCAGCGCACACTGTAATACCTCCACATAAACTACAAGGCTTCGAAGTTCATGTGTCCCATTACACATCCATCAAGCTTAGCAAACTACACATCAGTTGGGTATGAATTAAAATGCAAGGAGGTGGAGTTTACTGTCTTGCTTTACTGAAGTTGGGTAGTGCATCGATCCTATGCTTTCTATAACAGGAGGGAGAGCAAAAGCTTTGATCATTCGCTTTAGTGAGGACACTTCTTCTTTTCCTTCTTTGCTGTAATCTTTCATATGATTCCTTGTTCTTTACTGAAATCTTGCACATGACTCTTCATTCAATTCCAAGGTTAATAATGATCCTTTGTCTTTGGGTGGTAAACTCTCTCTCTCTCTCTCTCTCTCTCTCTCTCTCTCTCTCTCTCTCTCTCTCTCTCAATTGTCATCTCAATATTTTCACATGGTTATGACAAATGATGGATTCTTATAGGTCAACTTTATGATTTAAATTGATTTAGGTAGATTTCTTATTCTACTTGTGATCAAGCATAATTTTTTGGGCCTAATATCCAAAAGATATATATCACACACACACACACACACATATATATATATATATATATATATATATATATATATATATTATATATATATATATATCCTTTTGATAACATTAGTGCATTATGCATATGACACAACGTGGAAGAGTAAATCACTATGAAATTGCATGAGTCATCATATGCGCATTGTGCACATTCTTGATGCAATTCACCTAGGTGAGTTGAACCTGATTGAGATTTGATCCGGACACAAGTATTTACTTGAGTCACAGAAACTTTCCTTCAGCCAGTTTGACCAAAAAATGGAAGAAAGAAAAGAAAACACACCATTGATAGGTTTGCACATTTAAATTGAAATCTTCCCTCATTCTTGTATCATAAATTAGCATATTAGCTAATTATAATTAATTGACCATCGAGAACAATTTTATTGGATGATAAAGAGAAAGGAACTAATCTTGGTTGGTTTTTCTATTATGTATTATTTTTATTTTATTGCTTGGGTGATCAGGATTTTTGTTGCCAAATAACTTAATAATTCATAAGAATAATAGATGGAAAATATAGCTATAAATCATATCAAATTTTTCTTTAAGGAAATAACTTCTCTACTTACAAGTTTAAAGATCACACATGTTTAACATATGAAATATTAATATTGGAGAATTACAATCCATGCCTCCAACTTATATATATATATATATATATATATATATATATATATATATATATATATATATATATATATATATATATATATATATATATACACATATATATATATATATATATATATATATATATATATATATATATGTATATATATATACATATATATATATGTATGTATATGTATATATATATGTATATATATATATGCATATACATATATATATATATATATATATGTATATATATATATATATATATATATATATATATATATATATATATATATATATATATATATATATATATATATATATATATATATATATATATATATATATATATATATATATATATATATATATATATATATATATGCATATATGCGTGTGTGCCTGTGCGTGCGCTTCAAGGAATCTCCTCATATAATTTTTCTTGTTCTGACCATAACCTAGTTAATATTCCATAATAGCCTGTCTCCCTATTAATTTCTTAATTAGTGAAAGAAGACAATGTAGTCAAAGTGGATGACAAACTAGCACATGGTTTTCTAAAAAGAGAAAAGGAACCATTAAAGAAAAAAATAAGTGAATTGTGATGGCCACCACAATCTTTAATTATTTTTTTCCCAAAAGATAAAGGATAAATATGAGATTAAAGTTTTTATTAATTAAACTAGCTAATATCTTTTTAAAAAATATATGTCAATGAGATTTTGGACTCCTGATAAAAGGATCTAGTATACTATCATCATAAAAAATATATCTAATCAAACTTCAATTCCTTAACATTAGGTACGATAATATGGTATATCACTACTAACTCAATATTTAAGATATAAAAATATATCAATTGAGATTTCGAATCCTCAACCCTTACTAAAAAGATTTACTATATCATCATCAGATTAATATTTAAAATATAAAAATATAATAAAATAATATGATATATCAACACTAGACCTAAATAAAAAATTTTAGGATTTGATTCATAAACCTCGCCAGTACTTTTATCCCATGTTCTCAGTGGAAGCCTATATGTTGTTTTTGAATGAGATGACAGTCCTTTTTGTTCGATGTGACATTAGTCAGCACAAGCAAAGACTGGAAGTGTTGGATGGGTTCATCCTTGTGTGTCTTCTTTGTTTTCTTTAACGGAAGGTGGAAGAAGGTAAATTTCTGCAAAGTCTTTGTATTCATTGGGACCCAAAGGGAGAAAGATGAAGTAGCCTCATGTCCCCATCAAGAAAACAGTGGCCAACATAAAGGAATGCTTCGATGTTACCTGCTTCTGCATCGACAAGTATAAAGTATATTTCATATATATAATACATTATGTGCATAGTTCATCAATCTCATATTTATATTTCAAAAATTAAGCCTAACATATATGTTCTCTACAAAACCTAAAAAGTTTATGATTATTACTTGGATTGTTAAAATACAACTGAAATATATATTTTTTGATATGATTACTTTCTTCCTCGGTTTCTGTTCTATAACTATTTTTCTCATACTCAATTTGCATAAGAACATTTTCGGCGATACTCCACTGTCATTCTCGTATAAGGATTCAAATCCGATTATACCTTGAGAGTAATTTTTCGATGAACATCCGTAGGAAATGTCAAGAATTCACTTGAAGACAGTAATTAGTGTCTCCAAAATTTTTTGATCTCAATTTTTAACTTATTTAGAAAATTCACACATGTTGTGTTGTATATATAAATAATTTTGTTATTGCTCAAAAATCATTTAGAGAGAGAAGGATATACGTGGTGGAGCAATCAAATAATATACGTGGTAGAGCCAAAGCAATTGCATTGACTAATGCCTGGATTCCTCGACAGAAAACATGGAGACAGTTTCCGGCAAAATGGAATGAAGTGCATCAACAATGGCAGGAGAAGACAGGTAGGGCAGGTGATGAAGCAAAAGCCACAATTTAAAAGGACAAGATTACAGGAATGGAGATAGCTCCAGGAAGTTTCAACATCAGAAGAGAGAGAGAGAGAGAGAGAGAGAGAGAGAGAGAGAGAGAGAGAGAGAGAGAGAGAGAGAGAGAGAGAAATCACAAGCTTTGTCACTTGAAACAAATTCGGATATTATTTCATCCGGTTTGTAACATGTTTAAATAAGAAAGTATAATACACAAACCATATTTTTTTTTACAGATCTAAGATGATTTTTTGATAGAAAAATAAGTATATGACTCATTAAATCAATATATACTTCGTTGATCCAAAATATTTGAGTCCAGGTTAGTAGTATATTTAACTACTATCATAAGCGGATTCAATTCATTCCATGTCCAACGTGAGACTAAACTGTAATATTACGAAGGATCAATGCAAGATAAACTAGACATTGAGCATTTTATGATATCAAGCTGTAAATTATGAATCACAAATAGGTTATAAGCCACTATGTTTTACCATTTGAGTATGAGTTCTATGGTAAGAAACCAGACCGTCAACAATCATACGTGTTTATCGGAAGTCATTCTGATTGGTTTACCACCATCATATCAACGTTAGCATCGTATTCCATCGTGATACGTGTTTGTTCTCTCTTAATTAATCATATATTGGACCTCTACTTGCAACTACTACAAGTTGGCGTAGTCATTGACGTATATTCGTATATTCATGTTCGATCCAAAACAAGGACTCATGCATTAGTGTGATCAAGGTAAAGTCCTTAGTACATCCTTGATGAGTGTTGGTGTGACATTCGATTTTAGTCAGATAGCATGTAAGAGAATAAATATTGAATGATCATGTTGTTGTTTATCTTTTATACGTAGGTACATACAGTATTATACAATGATATTATTTTTTTAATGATTTTTATTATTGATATACACATTAAGAGAGAGATGGAGAGGAAGAAATAATAAAGTGTCTTCTTAATCAGGATATATATATATATATATATATATATATATATATATATGTATATAGTACATCCACCTAAGATGCATGAAGTCTGTACTTTGAGTTATCTACTATCCTTAATACAATGTCCAATAATTTGAATTTTTTGGTATTTTCTTGTGTTTAGGAAACTCAAAATTTTAGATGCAACTATTCTTGTCTTAATAATAAAGCATTGAGGTTTTTTTATGTGTTTATATTTATTTTAATTCTAAAAAATTAATGAGTGAAGTTTTAACTTCTAGGCCAAAGGCATATGTTTTCCGTAACAAATTTTTTATTCCTTTTATCTTTTTTTACATGCAAATCTTCATTGACCTCTTTATGATTGTACCTACATAGAAAATACCATATCATATCCCTCCACAAATGAATTCAACTATATACGTATACGAGGTATTGTTACCTAAAGCATAAGAGAATTGATCAAAGCTTCTATCATTGTCGCCCTTGATTAAGTCGTTATATCTGAGTCCTCGAGGTAGTTGACTCCGCTTATGGATCCCTTGGGCCAGCTAAGCCTTGTAGCGTCTACCTTCATATATGACATTTATCCTATAAAAGATGATTCTTTATATGTGCTCAAGCAGCATGAGCTTGTGAAAGGGGCTTGTAAATCGACCTAGAGCCTGTGGGCAGACAACACTCTTCGGGAGGTTTCGTTATAGATAATATAGTAGAATTGAGGAGTGATACACCCTACACCATCAAAGGATATGTATATTAGTTTAGATGCAATCGCTTCTGAGTGAGGCTATCCAACGCCTTTAACTGAATCCTTCTAATTGAATATATGTTTCAACTTCAGACCAATCTTTCTTCCTTCGGCAAAGTTATCATTCGATGGTTGTGGTGCTCAACCCAGCTCAAGATTCATTAACAATATTGATGTCCTCATATGGGAAAAAAAAAGATCTTTCAAAATAAATTAGTTAGAGACAAATTAAAGTTTGAGAGAGATGATCCGACTATGCAGGGAGCTCAAGGAATTGAAGTAGTAGCCTGATAAACAAAATCGGTTAGAGGAGCACGAGGAGAAGAGGAAGGTGCTTGAACTCATCATCAAAATTTAATTCGAGAACATCGACCTTGGCCACTAAGATGAGGAGCTAGCCCACCAACTCCACATAGAAGAATCCCTTTGGCTTCAATACAAAGTCTAGGGGGCCATCAAGTATTAAGAGTCAACAGGATTCACAAAATATCCCGTTAAGTATGACTATTGCTTCTTTTACAATGACCTTTTGATTTCTCAAGTCCCAAGAGATCATATGGGGCTTGCGATCCTCATCGATCTAAGCCATTGATATGTTAGATACACCGTCATCACAATTGAAAGCAATGACCAGTTCATTGATGAGTCATCGAAACCTCCAACAAAAGATGGTGACATTGAGATAGGAAAGGAGGTTGAAGGGATGCATCTAAAAAAAAACATCACAAGAGGATGTAGGAGTTCGAGCTGCAACCAAGGAGGTGGTCCAAAATGGCACCTGAGCCCAAGAATGTCATCTTGGTTGATGATATTGACGAGATCGAGCTGATTTTGATCCCTAAGTTTGAGATTACATCAGCCTTCTAATAAGCTTTGCTTTCCGTGTTATTCTTGTTAGTTATAGGTACCATATAAGCCAATCATATGAGTGATGACACCTATGATACGTTGCGTCGATCTCTTTGTATATTATTTTCTCACATTATTTAGATGAATTTTATGATTTCCATAGATCTGTGCAATGAGAATCGGATTGTGATGAGATTACGATAATGAGACCGATATACCTTTAAATATAGATCCTAAATCATCCTGGTCATAAGTTACTCGGTGAGCATATCGAGATAACCGAATAGACTGACGTATTGCATACTCATTTATATGATGAAGGCGACTGATCTCATAATCGCTTGTGTGGGGATACTAGAGGTACAGTGCAGGTGCTCATTGTAGAATGAGTTCACTGATTGATCAGCTTACAGAATGTTGTATAGTTAATGATACTTAACGTCAGACAGTGATTCCATAATCCTAGTTGTGTGTCTAGTCCTTAGACTTGAGATATCAAAGATGTCTTGTTTGAGTACTCCATTCTTTGACACTAGACTTACAGGTTTGGAAAGCTCCAGATCTAGTATAGCCGGTTCTCGGAAATGGTAGCCAACCTTACTAAGACAATTATGTGTCAATATAGGATTATCCACTCTCGGTATCATGAGAGGAGTATCCCGCATTTGCTCGCTCAGGCAAAATCCCTAACCAGGGTCGTTCGGATTGAGAGAGAAAGAGTTCTCCGGGAGACTCCGATTAGAGCGAGACTCGAACAGGATTTCATATGGGCCTGACTTTACCATGTCCAATATACGGTCTCTAGGATATAAATGGATTAAGGATTATAGATACATGGTAACTAAGGACACACAAGTCAGATGGATTAGATCCCCCTGTATCGTCTAGGGACTATGGTGTATTGGCCTAGTACATCCATAATCAATGAGTCGAGTGAATTATTATGGAGATAATAATTCACTATATCAGAAGGAGTTTTAACGGGAGCGACTCACTACCAGCTCGGTATCGGGCCTAGAGGGTCACACACATTCGGTGGATGTTGCGACGAGTAGAGGTACAGATATAAGATATCTATAGAGCCCATAATTTGGATCATGTGGATAAGATCGAATCAAATAATTGGATAGAGATCCAATGTGAACTAGATAGAGATCTAGTGTGAACAAGATCCGTTAAGGATAAGCTTCCAATACCTCTATAAATAGGAGGAACTCCCTGGTTCATAGGCTAGAGCTCCTGGCAATCGCCCCTCCTATTCTCCTCAGCCTTCTCTCCTCCTCCTTAGCTTTGGCAGCCTTGTAGTGCATGTGGAGAAGGTGATCCCGCATTGATCTGAGGAGCATCATCGCTACGTCCGCTATGTGGATTACCGCTAGAGAGGAGTACGCTAATGCTCCTTCATCCTTTTCATTGGATTTGGAATTTTTGGGGATATACGATCTCCCCAAGTAACGCTTGTGACATGATACGTACAGTTTTTCGGATTTACGATTTTTCATGAACCAATCATCGCACATCGGCCAAGTACGTAACTATGAAAAATTTGGTCTTGTTTTGTTTTCTGCTGCGCATGAGATGTCGATTCTCTCGATTTCTCAACAGTGGTATTAGAGCCAGGTTCATCATATGATGATTGACTTATAAACTGCATGTGTTGTGTTTAATTGTGTAGAATTGTTTTACGTGTTCTTGTTGCGTTTGACGTGGTTTTCATATCCAAAAAGCACTTGATCTTGTTGATGAAAAGTGCTTTAGAGTGATCCTTCTATGTCAAGTTTGTTGACGCAAGTACAGGAGGTAGAGGCAACAACCGTTACTGCTCGGCGGATCGACCGAAGGGGGTGCACATGACAATAGCCCCAGCGCATGCAAGGTGATGGCCGTAATGGTTGTGGCTACTGGTGTGTAGCAGGTTGCGGCCACTATGCGTTACGTGTAGGCCACCGTGCGCAAGCAAGGCGGCTGCCTGCTACTTGCACAAGGCAGCAGCCGTTGCTTGTGCAGGGTAGCTGCAGGCGACAACCGCACCGCCTGCGCGAGGCAGGCCTGCACAGCTCGCACGCATGGTGGTAGCCTCCTGCGTGAGGCGGGGTTGCACGAGGCGACCGCCCACCGCTTGGGCGAGGTAGTGCGTGGCGTCCACCGCCCCTGTGCATGCTGTTGCGCGGGGGGCACAAGCAGCGTGAGGCAGCACGGGGCGATCACCACCCCTATGCGGCCTACGCGAGGCAGCACCGCACTGGTGCTGCATGCATGCCAAGAGCCTACAGCACGCCTAGCAGGTGATGGTCGTAAGAAATTATGGGACTGTGTTTGGGGTGGTTTGGGATAAAAGGACAATTTTGCCCCAATCAATTTTGAAAATTCCAGGCATGTCTCGAAAAATTATAAAAATGCCCCTAATATTTTTGAAAATTCTTTGCATATCTATGATTTCAAAATATAGTTATTTAAAGGATTTAATTAACTATTAATATTTATCTAGTAATCCTACATGATGTATACATGTGATGTGTGATGTGGGAAGATGATAATGGACTTTGTGATGTGTGTATGTGATTATTGGGGTCTGCGAGCCTTCATTTTCATTGATTGTCAGGCCTACATGCCTGTAATTATGTTATAATTATTTTAGAGGTACGGTGAATGCCTGGAGGTGGTAGCAGGACCCTCGAGGCCGATTCAGACGATCGTGATGCATGGAGATGCGTCAAGGGGCCGACAGATCCGACGATGACGAGATGGATGATCACTAGGCATAGAGATGCACCGATATACACATAGATCCTAATGTAAGTGATTAAGCCTATCGGCTCGAGCCTAATTATATTAGGTTGAGGTCCATGATCATCTAGTGTGCCTGAGCATGTGATTGCTATACACCTACTAGATAGTATATATATATATATTGTATGTGATATAAATATATATTAAATATGTATGTGTGTGACATGTCATATCACAAGATCAAACCTAAAACTCCTCATATGATAATATTAAGTCGATAAGCGTGAAGCAATAAGATTGACCCACGTGGCCTTCCATCGTTATGGGCAGGAACCGATTATCGACGTAGGCTGAGTTGGTCGAGTCGCTCGAGGCTCACATATTTCACGTCTCGCTATCTTATCTATGACATGAAATGTCACCAGTGACCTAAAGATATGGTATGCTTGGTCGAGTCCCTCAAGGGCATATCACCAAATCAGACTCATCTTATAACGATGGTGATGACTTAACTGGACATCATGGTTGGTCGAGTTCCTCGAGGCCATGGTGGTTCGAAGGCCGAATATGACGAGAATCACAAGGAGTTGTGATTAGCAAGAGTTGTCTACCTTTTGGGCTTAGTGTGATTGGTCGAGTCCCTCGAGGTTACACTAAGATGTCGATTAGATCTCGATCCCCATTATAGTTTGCCAGAGACTTTCATTTCACATGCTGAAGTGTCGCATGACTCGTTAGAAAATTAGTGGGAGCACATCAAGATAGAAGTCCATATCTTGATTGTTTATTTTTCTACAAAATCTATGTTATTTACTTATGCTATATCTCCTGTTTATCAAAAATATGTCACCATCAGACCCTCTACATGACATACTTGATGCCAACCGCCTCACTAGTCCAAACTATACAGATTGGTTCCATAACTTGAGAATAGTTCTCACGTCAAAAAAAATCACATATGTCCTGGATATGGTCATACCCCAACCGGAGGCAGAAGCTCCTCAAGAAGAGTTTGCCTAATATATGAAGTATATAGATGATTCCACTCTCGCTCAGTATTACATGTTAGCCTCTATGACTCCTGAGTTACAGAGACAATATAAAAACATAGATGCTCGATCCATACTCCTACATCTCCGTAAACTGTTTGAGGAGCAAGGAAGAACTCAACGATATGAGATATCCAAGAGTCTCTTCCGTACTAGGATGAGTGAGGGGACAACGATTCAGAACCATATCCTGAAGATGATATAGTGGATTGAGAAACTCACAGTTCTAGGAATGATCCTAGATGATAACCTATGCGTTGATCTTATACTTCAGTCCCTACCAAATTCCTTTTCTCAGTTCATTATGAATTTTAATATGAACAAACATGAGGTGACTCTCCCTGAGCTCCTCAATATGTTGAGAGAGGTAGAGAGCATAATCAAGAAAGAGAAAAGTTCTCTATGTTGGTGAGACCAAAAGGAAAAGGAAGGCTGGGAAGACCCTTAAGGAGGGCAAGGGCAAAGGCAAACAGGGTAAGGCAACGATTGTCAAAATTGACCCGTCAAAGGGCAAAGGCCAATGCTTCCACTACGTTTAAGATGGGCATTGGAAAAGGAACTACAAGGTGTATCTTGCAGAAAAGGCGAAATAGAAGCTTGGAGAAGCTTTAAGTACATTCATGATCAATCTCCATGTGTCAGATTTTTATGATAATGCATGGGTATTGGATACCGATAGGGCTTATCACATCTGCAATTCGTTGTAGCTTTTAGCAAGACCTAGGAGATTGACAAAAGGTGAGATAGACCTCAAGATGGGCAATGGAGCAAGAGTTGTCAACGAGGTCACTCTGCATCTGTTTGATGGAGCTATTATTGCATTAGATGCATGTTATTTTGTTCCCTCTATTATCAAAAATGTTATATCCATTTCATGTTTGACATTAAATAGTTATAAAGTATTTTTTTAGAATAATTATTGTTCAATCAGTAAGAATGATAAGATCATCACTAGAGGGATATTGCATAATGGTCTGTTTATGCTAAATACTACTCCAAATATCATGAATGTAAGTATGTCCAAGAGAAAGCAAGATGATGTGAACAATGTATACCTATGGCATTGTAGGCTAAGTCATATCCATAAGGAAAGGATTCGAAAGTTATTAAAAGATGGATACTTAGATCTATTTGACTATGAGACATATACAACTTGTGAGCCTTGCCTTCGTGGAAAAATGACCAACTCTCCATTTAGTGGAACTGGAGAGAGAGCCATTGAGTTACTAGAACTCATACATAGTTATGATGTATATGGTCCTAAATCAACTCAAGCTATAGGTGGTTACTCTTACTTCATTACTTTTACTGATGATTTCTCTAGGTACGGATATATGTACTTGATGAAGTACAAGTCCGAAGCCTTCAAGAAATTTAGAGAATATAAAAATGAAGTAAAGAACTAGATTGGAAAGAGTATTAAAACTCTTCGATCGGATCAAGGAGGAGAATACTTGAGTATGAAATTCACCTAGTTCCTCAAGGACCATGGGATTCTGTCCCAATGGACACTTCCTTATACACCACAGCTCAATGGTATATCAGAAAGAAGGAATCACATACTACTAGATATGGTGCGGTCCATGATGAGTTTTGCTGACCTATCCATCTCATTTTGGGGATATACCCTACAGACCGTAATTTACCTTCTAAATAGAGTTCCATCTAGATCGGTAGTGTCTACACCATATGAGATATGGAGAGGGAAAAAATTCGATCTTAAGGTTGTTAAGAATTGGGGCTACCTTGCCCATGTTAAAAGACATGATCCCAATAAATTGGAATCCAGGACGGAACGGTGCAAGTTCGTGGGATACCCCAAAGGAACTTGTGGTTATTATTTCTATCACCCCGAGGAACAAAAGATCTTTGTTACTAAGAGAACAGTGTTTCTTGAGAAGGAACACATTCTTGGCAAAGACAGTGAGAGCATGATAGAGTTGAACGAGGTTGGAGAACCCAGCTCAGGCACCATTCCAGAGACAGTGTCTGTTCAAGTACCTAACACACAAGTTCCTGTTGGGAAATCTAAGGGGTGACATCACATGTGTAGCGAAAGAACAGAAAATAAAACACCCTAGATTTTTGTAAAAGGTTCCATCATCATGCGAAGATTGGTGCGTCAAAAACAAATTTACGAATTTGAAAACTATGTGTAAAAGAAATGATAGTACCTAGGGGGGTCGTATATCCCTGAGATTCCTGTAGAGCCATGGGGAAGGATGAAGGAGGTCAAGCGTCCTCCTCTCTAGCAGTATCCACATGATAGGGACTGCAACGATGCTCCTCTCTAGGGGAGAGGAGAATAGAATATGGCTACTAAAAAAATCTCAGCCTATAGACTTTTGGTTCCTCTTATTTATAGAGGCCCCCTATAAACCCTAATAGATCCAGCCCTATTGGGTATTAGATCTCCATCCAATTACCCAAGCCTCTTGGATTAGTGGGTCTCTACCAAATAATCTCTTATTAGCTCTTATTGGATCTCATCTTAGGATCCAATAATTCAGGGGTTGAACGGATATCCAATAAGTTAGGGGCTCCGGCGGATATCTCATATCCGAACCTCTACTCATCGTGACACCTACCATATATGTATGACCTTCTAGGCCCAATATCGAGCTGGTCATGAGTCATACCTGTTAGAACTCCTTCTGACTCAGTGAATTATTATCTTCATAATAATTCACCTAACTCATCGACTATGGACGTGCTAGGCTACTACGCCGTAGTTGTTAGTTGTAGGTACCCTACAAGCTAATCAAGTGAGTGATGGCACCTGTGACATGTTACGTCGATCTCTTCATATATTATTATTGATATTTTTTCATATTATCTGGATGAATATTGTGATATCTATGGATCTATACAATAAGAATCAGATCATGATGAGATCACAATAATGAGACTGATATACCTTTAAACATAGATCCTAAATCATCCTGGTCATATGTTACTCAATGAGGGCATTGAGATAACCAGATAGACTGGTGCGCTGTATACTCGTTTATATGATAGAGGCGACTAGTCTAAAAGTCGCTTGTGTGGGGACATTAGAGGTATAGTGCAGGTACTCATTGGAGAATAAGTTCACTGATTGATTCGCTTACAGAATGCTGTATGGTTAATGATGCCTAATGTCAGACAACGATTCCATAGTCCCAGTAGTGTATCTGGTCCTTAGACTTGAGACACCAAAGATGCCTTGTTTGAATACTTCATTCTTTGATGCTGGACTTACAAGTTTAGAGAGCTCCAGATCTGATTTAGCCGGTTCTCGGGAATGGTAGCCAACCTTATGAAGGCAATTGCATGTCAATAGAGGATCATCCACTCTCGGTATTGTGAAAGATATATCCCGCATGTGCTCACTCAGAAAAAATCCCTATCCAGGATCGTTCGAATTGAGAGAGGAGTTCTTCGGGAGAATTCGATTAAAGCGAGACTCGAACAGGATTCTGTATGGGCCTAACTTTACCATGCCCAATATACGATCTCTGAGATATTAGATGGATGAGAGACTATAGATACATGGTAACTGAAGATAGACAGGTTCGATAGATTAGATCCCCCTGTACCATCTGGGGATTATGGCGTAGTGGCCTAGTACATCCATAGCTGATGAGTCGAGTGAATTATTATAGAGATAATAATTCACTATATCAGAAGGTGTTCTGAGTCAGAAGGAGTTCTGACGGGAGCAACTCATGGCCAGCTCAGTATTGGGCCTAGAGGGTCACACACATAAGGTGGATGTTGTGATGAGTAGAGGTACGGATATAAGATATCTACGAAGCCCCTAGTTTGGATCATGTGGATGAGATCCAATTAAATGATTAGCTAAGATCCAATTGGATGAGATCAAATTGAATCATGTGGATAAGATCTAATGTGATCCAATTGGATAGAGATCCAGTGTGAACAGGATCTGTTAAGGATAAGCTTCCTCCACCTCTATAAATAGGAGGAACCTCCTAGTTCATAGGCTGAGAGCTCTTGGTGGTTATCCTCCTATTCTCCTTAGTCTCCTCTCCTCCTTCTTGGCTCCGACAGCCTTGTGGTGCACATGGAGAGAGATCCCGCAGTGATCTAAGGAGCGTTGTTACTGTGTCCACTGTGTGGATTACCGCTGGAGAAGAGTATGCTAGTGCTCTTTCATCCTCTTCATCAAATCTAAAATTTTCGGGGATATACGATCTCCTTAGGTAACGCTTCTGCCATGATACATACAAATTTTTTGGATTTATGATTTTTGTTCACCAATCGTCGCACGACGGCCAAGTACGTAACTATGGGAAATCTAGTCTTATTTTTATTTTTCACTATGCATGAGATACAGAATCTCTCAATTTTCCAATAGTGATATCAGAGCTAGGTTCGTCGTGCGATGATTGGCTTATAAACTACATGTGTTGTATTTTGGATGTGCTTTTGACGCCAAAATCGTTGACGCAAAAGATGAGAGAGGGTAGCAACTGTTGCTGCCCTCGTAGTTAGGCCAAAGCTGCTTGCAGCCATGGCTGTGCACGCAGGGCCACCGATGGCCATCTGCCCGCAATGGCAGCACTAGCCGGATGCACACAGGGAGCTCGCGGAGGTAGCGCCGCACCTAGTAGGGGTGACGCCTGCGAGCGCTAGGCTCGTGGGCGGCCTGCCCACAAGGGAGGGCAATGCCTGCACCCGCGCGGGTGGCAACGCCATAGGAGCGCCCGCGGTGAGGCCCGCGGGACAGTGCCACAGAGGTAGCGTCTACGGGCGCTGCACCCGTAAGCAACGATGGCGCCGCCCACGAGCGAGCCACCCGCAGACATAGGTGGCGCCCCGCATGCATAACGCCGCGACGAGGGTGACGATGGCGCAACCACGATCTTTGTGAAAGCGAGGGAATGTGAATTAGGGTTTTCGGCCAAAAGATAGTTTTGCCCCTCATAATTTTAGAAATTCTAATTTTGTCCCTTATGACAGAATGACCAAAATATACTTCAAAATTTAGAAAATTTTCTACATATCCTTGATTTCAAAATTTAATTATTTAAAAGGTTTAAATAACTATTATTATTTATCTAGTAATCCTACATGATATATACATGTGATGTGATGTGGGAAGATCATAGACTTTGTGATGTGTGTATGTGATTATTGGGGCCTGCGAGCCTTCATTTTTCGTTGATTATCGGGCCTGCGTGCTTGTAATTATGTTGCAATTATCCTAGAGGCACGGCGGAAGCCTAGAGGTGGTAGCGGGAACCCTGAGGCCAATTCAAACGATAGCGATGCATGGAGATGCGTCGAGGTATTAGCAGATCCGACGATGACGAGATGGATGATCACCATGCATAGAGATGCACTTAGCTGGACATCATGGTTGGTTAAGTCCCTCGAGGCCATGGTGGTTTGGAGGTCAAATATGATGGGAATTATAAGGAGTTGTGATTAGCAAGAGTTGTCTACCTTTTGGGCTTAGTGTGATTGGTTGAGTCCCTCGAGGTTACACTAAGATGCTGATTGAATCCCAATCCCCACTAGAAGTCTGTCGAAGACTTTCATTTTACGTGCATGAGGGTGTCATGTGACTCACTAGAAAAATTACTAGGAGCATGTCAAGATATAAGTCCATATCTTGATTGTTTATTTTTACAAAATCTGCGTATTATTCACTTATGCTATATCTCCTGTTTATCATAAACATGTCATTAACAAACCCTCTACGTAGCATACTTGATGCTAACCGCCTCACTAATCCAAATTATACGGATTGGCTCCATAACTTAAGAATAGTTCTTATAGCAGAAAAAATTGCATATGTCCTAGATACGATCATGTCCCAACCTGAGGCAGAAACTCCTCAAGAAAAGTTTGCCTAATATGCGAAGTATATAGATGATTCCACTCTCGCCTAGTGTTACATGTTAGCCTCTATGACTCTTGAGTTACAGAGATAACATGAAAACATGGATGCTCATTCCATACTCTTGCACCTCCATAAACTATTTGAGGAACAGGGAAGAACTCAGCGATATGAGATATCCAAGAGTCTCTTTTGTGATAGGATGACTGAGGGGACACCAGTTTAGAACCATGTCCTAGATGATAACCTGTGTGTTGATCTTATACTTCAGTCCCTACCAGATTCCTTTTCTCAGTTCATCATGAATTTCAATATGAACAAACTTGAGGTATCTCTTCCCGAGCTCCTCAATATATTGAGGGAGGTAGAGAGCACAATCAAGACAGAGAAATTATTTCTCTATGTTGGTGAGACCAAAAACAAAAGGAAGGCTGGGAAGACTCTTGAGAAGGGTAAGGGCAAGGACAAACGGGGTAAGACAAAGGTTGCCAAAATTGACCCAGCAAAGGACAAAAGCCAATGTTTCCACTATGATCAAGATAGGAATTGGAAGAGAAACTACAAGGCATATCTTATAGAAAAAGCGAAACAGAAGGTTGGAAAAGCTTCAGGTACTTTCATGATTAGTCTCCATATGTCAGATTCTTGTGATAATGTATAGGTATTGGATACCGGTAGTGCTTATCACATCTGTAATTCGTTGCATGTTCTGGCAAGACATAGGAGATCGACAAAAGGCAAGATGGACCTCAAGATGGGCAATAGAGCAAGAGTTACTGCTGTTGCTGTCGGTGAGGTCACTCTACATCTGCCTAATAGAGCTATTATTGCATTAGATGCATTGTATTTTGTTCCTTCTATTATCAAAAATGTTATTTCCATTTCATGCTTGACATTAAATGGTTATAAATTACTTTTTATGAACAATTATTGTTCAATTAGTAAGAATGATAAGATCATTACTAGAGGGGCATTGCATAATGATTTGTTTATGCTAAATACTGCTTCACACATCATGAATTTAAGCATGGCCAAAAGGAAACAAGAAGAGGTAAACAATGCATATTTGTGGCATTGTAGGCTAGGTCATATCCATGAGGGAAGGATTCAAAAGTTATTAAAAAATAGATACTTAGATCTATTTGACTACGACTTATATACAACTTACGAGCCTTGCCTTCATGGAAAAATGACCAACTCTCTATTTAGTAGAACTGGAGAGAGAGTCATTGAGTTACTAGAACTCATACATAGTGATGTATGTGGTCCTATGTCAACTCATGTCATAGGTGATTATTCCTACTTCGTTACTTTCACTGATGATTTCTCTAGGTATGGATATGTGTACTTGATAAAGTATAACTCTAAAGCCTTCGAGAAATTCAAGGAGTATAAGAATGAAGTAGAGAACCAGACTGGAAAGAGTGTTAAAACTCTTCGATATGATCGAGGAGGAGAATACTTGAGTACAGAATTCACCCAGTTCCTCAAGGACCATGGGATTTTGTCCCAATGGACACCTTCTTATACACCACAGCTCAATGGTATATCAAAAAGGAGGAATTGTACACTATTAGATATGGTGCGATCCATGATGAGTTTCACTGACCTACCCATCACATTTTGGGGATATGCCCTACAGACCGTAATTTACCTTCTAAATAGAGTTCTATCTAGATCGGTAGTGTCTACACCATATGAGATATGGAGAGGGAAAAAATATGATCTTAAGGTTGTTGAGAATTAGGGCTACCTTACCCATGTTAAAAGACATGATCCCGATAAATTAGAATCTAAGATGGAATGATGCAAGTTTGTGGGATACCCCAAGGAAACTTGTGGTCATTATTTCTATCACCCCGAGGACCAAAAGGTCTTTGTTGCCAAGAAGGAAGTGTTTCTTGAGAAGGAACACATTCTTGGCAGAGACAATGAGAGCATGATAGAGTTGAGCAAGGTTGGAGAACCTAGCTCAGGTACAATTTCGGAGATAGTGTCTGTTCAGGTACCTAACACATATGTTCTAACTTTACGCAGGACTAGTAGGGTGTCACACCCTCATGAGAGATATGTGGACATATCAGTAGAGAGGACACTCAAGATGTTGATCCTCAGACCTACGAGGAGGCTATTGTGAGTATAGACTCTTGGAAGTGGCAAGAAGCCATGAATTCTGAGATGGAATCCATGTACTCCAATAAGGTTTGGAACCTTGTTGATGCACCTGAGGGTATCGTACTCATTGGCTGCAAATGGATCTTTAAGAAGAAGATCGGGGTAGATGGAAAGGTGGAGACCTATAAGGCAAGGCTAGTAGCTAAGGGGTATCATCAGAGACAAGGTATTAACTATGACGAAACCTTTGCACCCGTAGCTATGCTGAAATCCATCCAAATTATATTAGCTGTTGTAGCACATTATGACTATAAGATCTGGCATATGGATGTGAAAACTACATTCCGCAATGGCAACCTTGAAGAGGAAGTGTATATGATACAACCTAAGGGGTTCATGTCCAAGCACAGTCCAGATAAGATGTGCAGATTGCTTAAGTCCATTTATGGACTAAAGCAAGCTTCTCGAAGTTGGAACAAAAGATTTGATGGGGCGATCAGATCTTATGACTTCATTAAGAATAAAGATAAGCCTTGTGTATATAAGAAGGTAAGTGGGAGCGCTATCACCTTCTTGGTGTTATATATGGATGACATCTTAATTATTGGGAATGATGTAGGAATGTTCTCCATAGTAAAAGCTTGGCTATCTAGACACTTCTCCATAAAGGACTTAGGGGAAGCATCCAATATCTTGGGGATTCAGATCTATAGAGATAAATCCAAAAGGATATTTGGCTTGTCCCAATCTAGGTATATAGATACCATTGTTAAAAGATTTGCTATGAAAACTTTCAAAAGAGGTCTCATAATGATGAGATATGGAATATTTGTTCTAGGAGTATGTTCTCAAAGACTCCTGAAGAAAGGGTACACATGGATAGAATATCATATGCCTCAACGATAGGGTCTATCATGTATATTATGTTATGTATCAGGCCTAACGTAGCATATACTCTGAGTGTCATGAGCAGGTATCAGGTAGATCTAGGCTTTGAGCACTAGAAAATAGTAGAGTGTATCATTAAGTACTTGAGAAGGACTAAGGATCTTTTATTGGTATATGGAGAAGGTAGTCTCTAGATTGAGGGCTGCACGGACTCGAGTTTCCAGTCCAATGTTGATAATACCAAGTCGGATTCAGGGCATGTGTTCCCTGAATAGAGTAGCAGTAAATTGGAAGAGTTCCAAACTACGTGTCTAATCCCCATCAGGCCCTTGTGATGCTTAAAGATAATTTGAGACAATGGCTTGGTCAGTGGATCTGCAATGTTATCTTCAGATGGAACTCTTTCCACTGCTACATCTCTTCGGGCGATAATCTCTCATATCAAGTGGAACCTCCTCAGAATATGCTTTGACTTCTGATGAGACCTGAGTTCCTTCGCTTGAGCAATTGCCCCATTGTTGTCGCTATAAGGGAATCGACTCCTCGCTACTAGGCACAACCCCTAGATCTATGATGAACTTCTTCATCCAGACTCCCTCCTTTACTGCCTCTATCGTAGTAATGTATTCCGCCTTTGTGGTCGAGTTAGCAGTAGTATCTTGCTTGAAACTCTTCCAACACACTGCTCCTCCATTCAGGGTGAACACATACCCTGAATTAGACTTGCTATCATCAATATTGGACTGGAAGCTCGAGTCCGTATAGCCCTCAACTCTGAGGCTACTGCCTCCATATATCAGTAAAAGATCCTTAGTCATTCTCAAGTATTTAAGGATACATTTTACTGTTTTCCAGTGCTCCAAGCCTGGATCTGCCTAATACTTGCTCATGATACTCAGAGCATATACTATATCAGGCCTAGTATATAGAATAGCATACATGATAGATCTTATCGCTAAGGCATATGGTATCCTATCCATGTGTGCCCTTTCTTCAAGAGTCTTTAGGGACATACTCTTGGAAAGTGATATTTCATGTCTCATTGATGTGAGACATCTTTTGAAATTTTCCATGCAAAACGTTTTAACAATGGTGTCTATGTACATGGACTAGGACAAGCCAAGCATCCTCTTGGATCTATCTCTATAGATCTGTATCCCTAATATGTAAGATGCTTCCCCTAAATCCTTTATAGAGAAGTGCCTAGATAGCCAAGCCTTTACTATTGAGAGCATTCTTACATCATTCCTAATGATTAGGATGTCATCCATATACAATACTAAAAAGGTGATAATGCTCCCACTTACCTTTCTGTACACACAAGACTCATCTTCGTTCTTAACGAAGCCGTAAGATATGATCGTATCATCAAATCTTATGTTTCAACTTCGGAAAGCTTGCTTTAGTCCATAGATAGACCTAAGCAACCTGCACACTTTATCTGGGTTATCTTTGGACATGAATCCTTTAGGTTATATCATATATACCTCGTCCTCGAGGTTACCATTGAGGAATGCAGTTTTGACGTCCATCTACTAGATCTCATAAGCATAGTGTATTGGAATAGCTAATAGAATTCAAATGGATTTTAGCATGACTACGGATGAGAAAGTTTCATCATAGTCAACACCTTGCCTTTGATAATACCCCTTAACCACTAGCCTTACTTTATAGGTCTCTACTTTTTCATCTACTCCAATTTCTTTTTGAAGATCCACTTGCAGCCAATGGGTACAATACCCTCGGGTGCAATAACCAGATTTCAAACCTTGTTGGAGTATATGGAATCCATTTCTGAATTCATGGCTTCTTACCATTTCCCGAAGTCTATGCTCATAATAACCTCCTCGTAGGTTTGAGGATCAATATCCTTAACATCCTCTATTCTGATATATCTTACATATCTCTCATGAGGATGGGATACTCTACCGGACCTACGTAAAGTTGAAACTTATGTGCTAAGTACCTGAACAGATTCTGGCTGTGGAATGGTGCTTGAGCTAGGTTCGCCAACCTCGCTCAACTCTAACATGCTCCCATTATCTTTACCAAGAACGTGTTCCTTCTCAAGGAACACTGCTCTCTTGGCTACAAAGATCTTTTGGTCCTTAGAGTGATAGAAATAATACCCATAAGTTTCCTTGGGGTATCCCACAAACTTGTATCGGTCTGTCCTAGATTCCAACTTATCGGGATTGTGTCTCTTGACATGGGCAGGGCACCCCAAAATCTTAACAACCTTAAGAGTAGGCTTCTTCCCATTCCATATCTCCTATGGAGTAGACACTACTGACTTAGTTGAAATTCTGTTCAGAAGGTAAGCTGCGGTCTCTATGGCATATCCCTAGAATGAGATGGGTAGGTCGGCGAAACTCATTATAAAATGCACCATGTCTAACAGTGTGTGATTCCTCCTTTCTGATATACTATTAAGCTATGGTGTATAAGGAGGTATCCACTGGGATAAAATCCCATGGTCTTTGAGGAACTAGGTGAACTCTATACTCAAGTACTCATATCTTCGATCTGATCGAAGAGTTTTGATACTCTTTCCAGTCTGAACCTCTACTTTATTCTTATACTTCCTAAATTTTTCGAAGGTTTTGGACTTGTACTTTATCAAGTACACGTGTCCGTACCTAGAGAAATCGTTAGTGAAAATAATGAAGTAGGAATAACCACTGATGGCCTGTGTTGACATGGGACCACATACATCACTATGTATTAGTACCAATAACTCAATGGCTCTCTCTCCAATTCAACTAAATGAAGAGTTAGTCATCTTTCCATGAAAGCAAGATTCGTAAGTCGCATATGACTCATAGTCAAATGGATCTAAGTATCAATCTATTAGTAACTTTTGAATCCTTCCCTCATGGATATGACCTAGCCTACAATGTCATAGGTATGCTTTGTTCACCTCATCTCATTTCCTCTTGAATACACTTATATTCATGATATGTGGAGGAGTATCTAGTATAATCAAACCATTATGCAATGTTCCTCTCATGATGATCTCATCATCCTTAATAGTTGAATAACTATTGTTCTCAAGAACTAATTTATATTTACTAATTATCAAATATGAAATGGGAATAATATTTTGATAATAGAAGGAACATAATAGTATACATCTAATGCAATAATAGCTCCACCAGGCAAATGTAGGGTGACCTTACTAATAGCCACTATGGCAACCTTTGCTCCATTGTACATCTTAAGGTCCATCTCGCCTCTCTTCAATCACTTAAGTCCTGCCAGAACCTATAACGAATTGCAGATATAAAAAGTGCTTCTGGTATCTAATACCCATATGTTATCATAAGATTCTGATAAAAAGAGAGTAATCATGAATGCACCCGAAGCTTCTCCAAGCTTCTGTTTCGCCCCCTCTATAAGGTACTCTTTGCAGTTCCTCTTTCAGTGCCCATCTTTGCCATAGTGAAAGTACTGGTCTTTATCCTTTGTTAGGTCTTTCCTGGCAACCTTTGCCTTACATATTTTGTCCTTACCCTTGCCCTTCTTAAGGGACTTCTCAGCCTTCCTTTTCTTTCTGGTCTCACCAACATAAAGAACTGGCTTCTCTTTCTTGATGGTGCTCTCTGCTTCTCTCAACATATTGAGGAGCTCTGAGAGGGTCACCTCAAGCTTGTTTATATTAAAATTCATTATAAACTAAGAAAAGGAATCTAGTAGGGATTGAAGCATAAGATCCACACACATGTTATCCTCTAGGACCATTCCTAGACCTATGAGTTTCTCGATCCACTCAATTATCTTAAGGACATGGTTTCGAACCGGTATCCCCTCAGTCATCTTAGCACGGAAAAGACTCTTCAATATCTCATATCGGTGAGTTCTTTCCTGCTTCTTAAATAGTTTGTGGAGATGCAGGAGTATGAAATCGGTATCCATATTTTCATATTGTCTCTGTAACTCAATAGTCATAGAGGCCAACATATAATACTAAGGGTAGAATTATTTATGTACTTCACATAACGAGTGTTCTCATTCTCGCTTGCCCCTTCATCAGGCGTAGGGATCACTGTATCAAGGACGTATGCGATTTTCTCCATCGTGAGAATGATTCTCAGATTATGAAGCCAATTCGTATAATTTAGACCAGTGAGGTAGTTGGCATCAAGTATGCCATATAAACGATTTGAAAGCGATATTTTTCTGAAATTAAAGATGTAGCAGAAATAAATAACATGCAGACTTTGTAAAAATTAAATAGTTAAGATAAGGACTTCTATCTTAATATACTCCTACTAATTTTTTCGTGAGACACACAACACCCTCCGGTATGTGAATCGGAGATCCTCAACGAATCTCTAGTGGGGATCGGGATCCAATTGGCATCTTAATGTAACCTCGAGCGACTCGACCAATCACACTAAGCCCAAAAGGTAGGCAACTATTGTCAATCACAACTCCTTGTGATTCCCATCCTGTTCGGCCTCCGAAGCACCATGGCCTCGAGGGGCTCGACCAACCATGATGTAAGGTTAAGTCATCACCATCGTTACATGATGAGTCTGATTTGATGATATATTCTTGAGGGACTCGACCAAGCATACCAAGTCCTCAAGTCACCGATGACATCTCTATGTTGTAGATAAGATAGTGACTCACGATATAGGTAAGTCTCGAGGGACTCGACCAACTCAACCTACACTAGGAATCGGTTCCTACCTATAACGATGGAAGGCCACGTGGGTCAATCTAATTGTCTCACATTTATCGACTTAATATTATTAATAGAGGGGATTTTTAATTTGGTCTCCTAATATAATGTGTCACACACATACATATTTAATATATATCTATATCACATGCAAATATATATACATATCTAGTAAGTATATATTCAATCACACATCACATAAGTAATCACACCAGATAATCATGGACTACATCCTAATATGATTAAGCCCGAGCCAGTGGGTCTAATCACTTATATCAAGATCTATGTGTGCCTCGATGCATCTTCATGCCCTGTGATCGTCCATCTCGCTTCGTCGGTTTCGTCAGGATCTCAACGCATCTCCATGCGTCGGATTGTTCATCTCGACCTCGTGGGTTCTGCTCCCGTTGCGCCTCCTCGTGTGATTATAATATAATTACAAGCATGCAAGCCCAATAATAAACGAGAAAAATACAGACTCGTAGGCCCCAATAATAATAATCACATGTACACACATCACATCACATCACACGGTCTATAATCATCTGTCCATATAATATATCACATGTATATGTTATTATATAGGACTACTAGATAAATAATAATAGATAATTAAATATTTTAATTAACTAATATTTTTCTGAAAACAGGGACATATAGAAAATTTTTTGAATTATGAAGGATATTTTGGTAATTCGGGCAAAAGGATAACATTAAAATTTTAAAAATTCTCAAGGGCAAAACTATCTTTTGTGCTAAACCCTAATCCCTCGCTGCTTTGCTGCGTTGTAGCTGCTGCCACACTATCGACGGTAGCCACAGCCCACGGGCGGCTCGCACACGGGTGATATCCCTACGGGCGGGCGCCCCTGCGAGTGCTTCTGTCCATGGGTGGTGCTGCTGCAGCCGACAAGCATAGTTCCCGCAGTGGGTCGGTACCCCCTTTTGCGAGCGGCGCTACACCCCGTGGGCACTGGCGCCGCCCCTGCTAGGTGCGGCGCTGCCTCCGCGGGCGCTGCCCGCCCTTGCGGGCTCCCTGCGCACATGTGTCCAATGCTGTCACTGTTAGTTATAGGTGCGCTACAAGCCAATCATGTGAGTGATGACACCTATGACACACTGCGTCAATCTCTTTGTATATTATTACTGATATTTTCTCACATTATCTAGATGAATATTTTAATATCCATGGATCTGTGTAATGGGAATCAGATCATGATGAGATCACGATAATGAGACCGATATACCTTTTAAACACATATCCTAAATCATCCTGGTCATAGGTTACTCGATGAGGACATGAGATAACCGGATAGACTGGTGTATTGTATACTCGTCTGTATGATGGATGTGACTAGTTTCATAGTCGCTTATGTGGGGACATTAGAGGTACAGTGTATGTGCTCATTGGAGAATGAGTTCACTGATTGATCCACTTATAGAATGTTATATGGTCAATGATACCTAATGTCAGATAGCGATTTCGTAGTCTCAGTAGTATGTCTGGTCCTTAGACTTGAGACACCAAAGATGCCTTATATGAGTACTCCATTCTTTAACGCCGGACTTACAGGCTTAGAAAGCTCCAGATCTAGTACAGTCAGTTTTTGGGGATGGTAGCCAACCATATGAAGGCAATTATGTATCAATAGAGGATCATCTACTCTTGATATCATGAGATAAATATCTCGCATGTGCTCGCTCAGGCAAAATCCCTAGCCGGGGTCATTTGGATTGAGAGAGAATGAGTTCTCCGAGAGAATCTAATTAGAGCAAGACTCGGACAGGATTCCTTATGGCCTGACTCTACCATGCCCAATATACGGTCTCTGGGATATAGATGGATGAGGGACTATAGATAGATGGTAACTAAGGACATACATGTTTGATGGATCAGATCCCCCTGTATCGTCTGGGGGCTTTGGCGTAGTGGCCTAGTACGACCATAGTCGATGAGTCAAGTGAATTATTACAGAGATAATAATTCACTATATCAGAAGGAATTCTGAGTCAGAAGGAGTTCTAAGGGGAGCGACTCACTGTCAGCTCGGTATCAGGCCTAGAGGGTCACACATATTAGGTGGATGTTGCGACGAGTGGAGGTGCAGATATAAGATATCTGTGGAGCCCCTATTTTGGATCCTGTGAATAAGATCCAATTGGATAGAGATCTAATGTGAATTGGATAGAGATCTAATGTGAACTAGATAGAGATCCAGTGTGAACAAGATCCGTTAAGGATATGCTTCCAGCACCTCTATAAATAAAAGGAATTCCCTAGTTCATAGGCTAGAGCTCTTGGTAGTCGCCCCTCCTATTCTCCTCAGCCTCCTCTCCTCCTCCTTGGCTCCCGTAGCCTCGTAGTGTACGGGGAGAGGGAGATCCCCCAGTGATCTGAGGAGTGTCGTCACTGCGTCAGTTGTGTAGATTACTGTTAGAGAGGAGTACGCTAGTGCTCCTTCATCCTCTTCATCGGATCTAAAAATTCAGGGATATACGATCTCCCCAAGTAATGCTTCTGACATGATACGTGCGATTTTTCGGATTTGTGATTTTTCTCGCACCAATCGTCACACAACGATGAAGTACGTAACTATGAAAAATCTGGTCATGTTTTATTTTCTACTGCACATGAGATGTCGTCTCCCCATGATTTCCCAACAGTCGTTGTGGGCAGACAGGCACCACCCGCCGGCCACCGGTCGCTACCCGTAGGTTGCTCGCCTGCAGGTTCCACCTACGGGCCCCTTGCCCGCAGTCGTCGCCGTTGTAGGCAGGAGGGCTGCAAGCAACCTTATGGCTACTATGCGAGCACAGTAATGATAACAACACTTGTTGCCCTTCCTTACCTTTTACGCCAATAATTTTGATGATAAAAGCTATTCTAAATCACAATACATGCAGTTAAAATCTGATCTTCGCACGAACAACCTGGCTCTGATACCACTGTTAGGAAATCCAAGGGACAACATCACATGCTTAGTGGAAGAATAGAAAATAGAACTCTTGGATTTCCATGAAAGGTTCTGTTGATGTGCAAAGATCGGTGTGTCAAAAACAAATCCGCAAATATGAAAAATACGTGCGTAAAAATAAGTACTTAGGGAGATCGTATATCCTTGAGATTCCTACAAATCCATGGGGAAGGATGAAGGAGGTCAAGCGTCCTCCTCTCTAGTGGTATCTACATAGCAGGGACTACAACAATGCTCCTCTCTTGGGGAGAGGAGAATAAAAGGTGGCTACCAAAAAAACCTCAACCTATGGACCTTTGGTTTCCTCCTATTTATAGAGGCCTCATGTAAACCCTAATGGATCCTGTCCTATTGGGTATTGGATCTCTATCCAATTACCCAAGCCTCTTGGATTAGTGGGTCTCTACCCAATAATCTCTTATTAGCTCTTATCGGATTTCATCTTAAGATCCAATAATTCAGGGGCTTAACAGATATCCAATAAGTTAGAGGCTCCGACGGATATCTCATATCCGAACCTCTACTAATTGCGACACCTACCATATATGTGTGACCCTCTAGACCCAATATTGAGCTGGCCATAAGTTATACCTGTCAGAACTCCTTCTGACTCAGTGAATTATTATCTTCATAATAATTCACTCGACTCATCGACTGTGGATGTACTAGGCCACTATGCCCTAATCCCGAGACGATACAGGGGAATCCAATCCTTTGGACCTATCTGTCCTCAGTTACCATGTATCTATAGTCCCTTATCCATCTAATATCCCAGAGACCCTATACCGGGCATGGTGCTATCAGGCCCATACGGTCTCTCCTCGAGTCTCGCTCTGAACGAATTCTCCCGGAGAACTTTTTATCTCTCAATCCGAATAACCTTGGCCAAATATTTATTTGAGTAAGAATACATGGGATATTTCTCTCATGATACCGAGAGCGGATGATCCTCTATTGACACTCAACAGCTCTCGTAAGGTTGGCTACCATTCCCAATAACCGATTGTATTAGATTTAGAACTTCCAAACCTATAAGTCCGGTATCAAAGAGTGGAGTACTCATACAGGACATCCTCGATATCTCAAGTCTAAGGACCAGATACACTACCGGGACTATGGAATCGTTGTCTGATATGAGGTATCAATAACCATCCAGCATTCCGTAAGCGGATCAATCAGTGAACTCATTCTCTAATGAGCACCTGTACTGTATCCTTAGTCTCTCCACACTAGTAGCTATGAGACCAGCCACCTCCATCATATGGATGGATATACAACATACCAATCTATTCGGTTATCTCGATGTCCCTCTCGAGTAACATATGACCGGAATTATTTAGGGTCTGTGTTTAAAGGTGAATCGAGCTCATTATCGTGATCTCATCATGATCCGATTCCCATTGCACAGATTCAAGGACATCTCAATATATGCAACACGCAAGATAAAGTGATAAAATGCCTAATAATAATAAGCAAAAGAAAGAGTGTATGTCAAGTCACAAGTGTCATTACTCATGTGATTGGCTTACAGGGCTCATATGACTAGTAGTTCCAACTTTACGCAAGACTGGTAGAGTGTCACACCCTCTCGAGAGATATGTGGAACATATCAGTGGAGAGAACACTCAGGATATTGATCCTCAAACATACGAGGAGGCTATTATGAGCATAGACTCCGAGAAGTGGCAAGAAGCCATGAATTCTAAGATGGAATCTATATACTCCAATAAGATTTGGAACCTTATTGATGCACCTGAGGGTATCATACCCATCGACTGTAAATAGATCTTCAAGAAGAAGATCAGGATAGATGGAAAGATGGAGACCTATAAGGCGAGGCTAGTGGCTAAGAGGTATCGTTAGAGGCAATGTGTTGATTATGACGAAACCTTTGCACCAGTAGCTATGCTGAAATCTATCCAAATTCTATTAGCTATTGCAACACATTATGACTATGAGATCTGGCAAATGGACTTGAAAACTGCATTCCTCAATAGCAATCCCGTAAAGGAGGTGTATATTATACAGCTTGAGGGATTCATGTCCAAGCAAAATCCAGATATGGTATGCAGATTGCATAAGTCCATTTATGGACTAAAGCAAGCTTCCCGAAGTTGGAACATAAGGTTTGATGGGGTAGTCAGATCTTACAACTTTGTTAAGAATGAAGATAAGCCTTGTGTGTATAGGAAGGTAAATAGGAGCGCTATCACCTTCTTAGTGTTATATGTGGATGACTTCCTAATTATTGGGAATGTTGTAGAAATGCTTTCCACAGTAAAAGCTTGGCTATCTAGCTACTTCTCCATGAATGACTTAGAGGAAAAATCCTATATTTTGGGGATTCAGATCTATAGAGATAGATTCAAAAAGATACTTCGCTTATCCCAGTCCAAGTACATAGACACCATTGTCAAAAGATTTGACATGAAAAATTCCAAGAGATGTCTCATATCGATAAGACATGAAATTTCACTTTCTCAGAGTATATCCCTAAGAACTCCTAAAGAAAGGGCAAACATTAATAAAATACCCTATGCCTCTACAATAGGATATATCATGTATGCTATGCTATGTACCAGACCTGATGTAGCGCATGCTTTGAGTGTCACGAGCAGGTATCAGGCAGATCCAGGCTTGGAGCACTGGAAAGCAATAAAGTGTATCCTTAAGTACTTAAGAAGGACTAAGGATCTTTTTCTGGTATATGGAGGAGGTAGTCTCCACATTAAGGTTACACGAACTCAAGTTTCCAATCTGATGTTAACGATAGCAAGTCGAATTTAGGGTATGTGTTCACCCTGAATGGAGCAGCAGTAAGTTGGAAGAGTTCCAAACAAGATACTACTGCTGACTCGACCATAGAGGCAGAATACATTACTACGATAGAAGCAGCAAAAGAGGGTGTATGAATGAAGAAGTTCATCATAGACTTGGGAATCGTATCGAGCAGTGTGGAACCAATTCCTATATATTGCGACAACAACAAGGTGATCGCTCATGCAAAGGAACCGAGGTCTTATCAGAAGTCTAAGCACGTTCTGAGGAGGTTCTACTTGATCAGAGAGATCGTGTCTCGAGGAGATGTAGTAATGGAAAGAGTTCCATCCAAAGATAACATTGTAGATCCACTAACAAAGCCGTTGAGTCAAATTGTATTTGAGCGTCATATAGGTCTGATGGGGATTAGACACGTAAGTGATTGGCTTTAGGTCAAGTGGGAGATTGTTAGTTATAGGTGCCCTACAAGCCAATCACGTGAGTGATGACACCTGTGAGATACTATGTCGATCTCTTTGTATATTATTACTGACATTTTCTCACATTATCTAAATGAATATTGTAATGTCTATGGATCTATGCAATGAGAATCGGATTGTGATGAGATCATGATAATGAGACCGATATACCTTTAAACACAGATCCTAAATCATCCTGGTCATAGGTTACTGGATGAGGACATCGAAATAACCAGATAGACTGGTGTACTATATACTCATCTATATAATGGAGACAATTGATCTCATAGTCACTTGTGTGGGGACACTAGATGTATAGTGCAAGTGCTCATTGGAGAATGAGTTCACTGATTGATCCACTTACAGAATATTGTATGGTTAATGATACCTAATGTCAGACAATGATTCCGTAGTCCCAGTTGTGTGTCTGGTCCTTAGACTTGAGACACTAAAGATACCTTGTTTGAGTACTCCATTCTTTGACATCGGACTTACAGGTTTAGAAAGCTCTAGATCTGGTACAACCGGTTCTCGAGAATGGTAGCCAATCTTACGAAAGCAATTGTGTGTCAATATAGAATCATCCACTCTTGATATCATGAGAGAAATATCTTGCGTGTACTCGCTCAAGCAAAATCTCTGGCCAGGGTCGTTCGAATTGAGAGAGGTGTTCTCCGGACGAATCCGATTAGAGCGAGACTCGGACAGGATTCCATATGGGCCTGACTTTACCATGCCCAATATACAGTCTATGGTATATAGATGGATGAGGGATTATAGATACATGATAATTGAGGACACACAAGTCCGATGGATTAGATCCTCCTGTACCGTCTGGGGACTATGACGTAGTGGCCTAGTACGTCCATAGTCAATGAGTCGAGTGAATTATTATGGAGATAATAATTCACCATATCAGAAGGAGTTCTAATGGGAGCGACTCACTGCTAGCTCGGTATCAGGCCTAGAGGGTTACACACATTAGGTGGATATTGTGACGAGTAGATGTGCGGATATAAAATATCTACGGAGCCCCTAATTTGGATATTATGGATAAGATTGAATCAGATAATTGGATAGAGATCCAATGTGAATTGGATAGAGATCCAGTGTGAATAGGATCTGTTAAGGATAAGCTTCCAGCACCTCTAAAATAGGAGAAACTCCTTAGTTCATAGGCTAGAGCTCTTAGCAGTCGCCCCTCCTATTCTCCTCAGCCTCCTCTCCTCCTCCTTAGCTCTAGCAGCCTTGTGGTGCATGTGGAGAAGGTGATCCTGCGGTGATTTGAGGAGCGTTGTCACTACGTCCGCTGTGTGGATTGCCGCTAGAGAGGAGTACACTAGTGCTCTTTCATCCTCTTCATTGGATCTGAAATTTTTAGGGATATACGATCTTCCTGGATAATACTTCTGATATGATATATGCGATTTTTCAGATTTACGATTTTTCGTGCACTAATCGTTGCACAACGGTCAAATTTGTAATTATGAAAAATCTAATCTTGTTTTATTTTTTGCTATGCATGAGATGCTGATTCTCTCGATTTGCTAGTAGTTTTTTTTTTCTATACTTTTACATGTTCAAAAATTCTCTTACGTTTACTAAAATATAAAGGCTACCGACTATCATGTCTATATTTTCTTTCAATGGAAAGTAGAGCTTTTTGCAAGTTATTCTACTTTATTTGACGTCAAATCCCCTTTATAGATAATAGTTATTCTACTTTTAAGTTTGGAGAATGTTTGTATCCCTAAGATTGTTGATAAATTTTATTTAAAATCTTTTTAAAAATTAGATAAGGGGTTTCTAATTAGACATAAGTTTTCTTTGAGAGTAAATCAGATCACTCACCTTAATTTTGTTAGAACTAAGTCACCAAACTCCCGAAATTAGTGTAAAAATTTTTTATTGTAAAAATATTATAATCTCGATCAAAATTTTCAAATGTATTTTTATTAGTGTTTTATTAATCAAGTTTAGCTCTTAATCCTTGATTTGATATTTCTTCATCTTAGCTACAAGTTTGCACTTTCTAGATGATATGCTTAGTGGCAATAACTATTTTGGTCCTATAAGCAAGGCAGAAGGGAATTCTCCGGTTCAAGCTTAAGTCATAGTTTGATAGCTTCATAGGATACTTAAAAGTTCATCGATTTAAACATCTTTTGGTCGGATCATAGCTCGATTGGTGACTTCAGTATAGTCATTTGACTATGGGGAGCTAGTCAATGTACTCATTAAATTTTGGATCATTAAATTAAGTTTCTATTATCAGGAATGAAAATATCTGCAACTATGAATTTGGAGATTATATGCTTTCGACACGAATCATTTGACATGCCCTTCAGTTATAGTCGCTAGGGGTTCAATTTTGACTCATTCAATGAAGTAGTCTTCTCCTTAATAACTTTCATTGTTTTAATACCGAGGAAAAAGAGTGAAGCAGTCAGTTCCATAGCAGGTAGCCATTGGATTTAGGTATTAAGCTGACGGCAATAGTACTTTCGTACGTATTTAACAACGTCTATCTTGATAGCGGGCTACTAATATCTTCATATATACTATTAACCTACTTGAGATCTTTTGCAATGATTTTTAGTAATGAACAGGAGTAGGCAGATGTTTAATTCTATTTGGACATGAACAGTTGGTTGAACCATTAGGTGGGTGTTGAATTCTATTAACATACTTGAGACCTTTTATAATGGCATTATAGTTCGCACAATCATCTGTCATATTATTATTGTGATTGTGAGATGTTTGACCGATTTATTATGTTGATGAGGCGTCTGAGTTGGTATAATAATGGTGACAAAGTGGCATTCAATCGTGTATATTTTAGTTCCACATTATTTAATTTTGTTAATTAAATATATATATATATATATATTTCTAATTGATTTAGATTAATAACAATATTTTAGTTGTTGCAAAAAATATATATAACTCTAGCTTATATTCTTAAAATATTTGCTTTGCATGTATATCACTATGGTTAATCTTTATTACTAAATCATTATTTGATTCTCAATTGAAGAAATTAATTGCCATCTTGAACTGTTATGATACTAGGGGCTTTTAATTTATTCAAAAAAAAATAGACTCAAACTAAATAATATTAATTTTGTAAATAAAAAAAAATATATCCAAAAATCTAAGTAAAAGACAAGTTTATGTAATCCGGAAAATAAGCTGATAGGTCAAAAACTTCGTACTACAAATAATTATAATTATATTTGTTATTAATTTTCAGAATTTCAACTAATGAATTATATTTCCTTGATACAGAAATAATATTTTTCGTTTGTATTTATGGTTACCGCTAATATACTTGTATTCTTGTTAATGCTGTTAACTGTTTTATTGATATACCGTCATTGAGATTCTCGTGGGTGCCTGATGGACCGTCCTGATTTGTTATCCGAGGAGATGGTCCGAAGACTCGGACGCCCTGTAGCTTTCGGCAAACCCGAAGCGACGAGCGCCACGTGGGCGACTCCCCCCGTCGACGTTTCCGGACACGTCGCCCCGCACTCTGGCTTTCTCTCGAAGGAAGAGCGCCACTCGATCCCAACTCGGCCCCCCCCCCTCCTCGTTTTAAATCTTCGAACACCAAACGCCTCCCTTCCTCCACTCCTCCCCCTTTTCCCAAAACCCTAAACGATGGATTCGCAGAACCGGGCCCAGGACTTGGCTACCACCGTCCTGGCCGCCGTGGCGCCGCCCGAGATCGCCGCCGCCTGCTCCGCCGTCGACTCCTTCCTCCGACGGCACGCCTCCGACCAGAGCCGCGCCTTCTTCTCCGTCGCCCTCCCTGCCCTCATCTGCCGCATCTTCGGCTTCGACGACGTTCCTCCCCCTTCCTCCTCCGCCTCCTCCGCCGCGCCCGGCCGCCCCGCGTCCACCGCCTGGATCGACCAGGCCGCCTCCGATCCCGCCCTCGCCGGCCGCCTTCTCGCGCTTCTCGCCCCCGACGGCATACTGATCTCCTCCATCTCCGCCGTCGATCGCCACGCCCTCGTCCGCTACGTGTTTCCCGTCGAGCGGCTGCCGGAGTGGATTCGCTTCGCCCTTCAGAGCGACCGTCCGAGCTCCGACCTGTCCGATCTCTGCCCGCTTCTCAAAGGTAGGGTTAAGGAAGACGCGGTCCAGGGTTCCCCGTACCAGATGCAGCTCAACGCTTTCGAGTACTTCATGTTTTGGTTCGCCTACTACCCTGTTTGTAGAGGAAACAGCGAGAGCCCCGACGCTAATGTGGTTCGAAAGAGCCGGAAGTTTAGGTTGGAGAAATGGACCTCGTCGCTTCCGGTTTTATGTAGCAGCAGTCGCAGGTCTAGGCAGAAGCCCGAATGCAACCTGTATCTCCAGCTTCTGGACGCTTATCTTCATGCTTTTGTGCCAAAGAATCAGTTATCCTATCAGCCCTACCGTAGCTCTTTGCTTCATTACTCATTGAGCTACGATGACACGGCGTTCCTGCAAGCTGAATTTCTGGTATACACTTTTGTGCATTTTTGGATGATCGACAATGATTTTTCGCCACTTCCGGTGAATGTTTGTCGCTCCTTTGGTTTGTCTTTCCCGTACAAGGCGGTTCTGGGTGAGGCTCCTCCTACTGCTGGACTAGGAGATGTGTTGAAGGTGCTTGTGAAGTACTTGAACTGTGACTCAATTGTTTCAGGTACTGAGACTCGGCATATGGTGTATGGTGAAAGTCCCAGATCGAAGGGTTCACTGGATGTTGTTAGCTCAAGAAACGTAATGCTTTATTGTGAGAATTCAGTTGGTTCTTGGAATGCAGTGATCCAGAGGCCTTTGTATAGGTTTATATTGAGGAGCTTTCTTTTCTGTCCAATAGGGGCTTCAATAAAAAATGCTTCCCAGGTATTCTATTTGTGGATGTCTTATCTAGAGCCATGGAACACTAGTCCAGAAGAGTTTTCTAAGTTTGACCCAGCAGAAATGAAGAAAGAAGTAGGAGGGAATGAGAATATCAATAAAAGCAGCAAAGGGAAGCAGGGGAGACACACAGACTTGCAATACTCTCTGGCCTGGGAAAGTTATGTTTTGTCAAATTATCTATTCTACAGCTCATTGGTTATGCATTTTCTTGGGTTTGCACACAAGTTTCTCCATACAAATGTGGAGTCAGTTATCCAGATGATACTTAAGGTATGTGTTATTTCTGATTATTGAATCTTCTAGACTTGATAAAAAGGTGCTGCACTTCTGTAATCTGTATTGCTTTCAGGCCAGTGTTTGTTACTTCATGAATCATTGTATCAGATGCCATCGCTCGATATTCTGTGAATAATTGGTTTGCTTAGCTAGTGATCAATGATCTTATTTCTCTTTCTAGGTAGGCAAGTTTGATAATATTCTTATGAGCTTTCCTTTTTAATTATGCTACTTTTCTATTTTACTTGCTTGGGAGTTTTTAACAACAACAAATCGTAATGTGCCCTATGGATCTTTTTCCTTCAATTAAGATCTGTACATGGTAACATTTCTAATTAAATAAAGAGCATTCAAATATTTTTGTATTGTTTCTTATAAATTCTTTTAGATCATCTTCTACGTCTCCTTGCACTACTAATACATTACAAATAGATTCTTTTTTAAACTTTCTTTACCTCCTCCAGTGTCATTAATGCATTAACTGTCTAATAACAACAATCTCTATCTTTTGAATATGTTTAATCTTTTTAAATGATTCTCCCATATTTTATTCTCTCTTGGGATTGTACCTAACTGTTTAAAAACAAAAATACTTTTTCTATCCTCCCTATTAATTCCACATATTCACCTAAAACATTCTCATCTGAGCTACCCAAAACATTTGCATTAATTATTTATTAATTACCCAATACTTGGCTTTATATGGCTGAACAATTGTCTTGTTATGTTTTAAATTTAAGGGACACCTGTTGACTGCACAAAATGTTTTATGCCCCTCGCTACTTTAATTATCAGTACTCCAGAAACGATATCTTGATCCTCTTCTGCCCTTCTCTTCTGTTGTTTTTATGTTAGTCATCTGATTCTTTTTAGTGCCACCATCCTATTTCTTGTATTACCTTGGTAACTATATTGTTTCATCTTTTGGCTCACTTGTATTGTACAAAGATGTGGCAGACCATAGAATGGAGCATTTATGTGGATAGTTATCTTAAAACACTTTTATGTTGCTTTCAAGCTTTGTCTCCTTTCTCCAATTTTGAAATCATGGAAAATAACATTTTTGTATTATGTGCTTACCTTGTTCATTACTCATTGCTTACTTTGTCTATTCTTCAGCTATTGTCGTTGTGCTATCCATTCTTTTATTCTTTTATGCACCTTTTCAAATAGCGATAACATGTTTGCTGTCTTAGTTTTTCGTATTACCTGGTAAGATAGCTTCCAAGTACTCTTCCAAGGTGTGCAAAGTATTCAATATCTAACTGGTCTCAAACATGCTGTTGCTTACTGCAACAATAAGCATAGATTTTTTTTTGTCTGGCCGAAGGGAACCGGGCCCTCCTGTTTCTTCTATACTTGTGTACACTGGTTGAATGCTAGAATAAGGTCCTATTCTTATCTTGTTTTGTATTGGGTTTTGGCTGGCTGGCACATGAGTATGCTGTCTGTAGAGACCAAGATTTTGGGTGCTGGAAGGAAAAAAGGAAAACTGAGAGAAATACTTAAAAAGGAAAGGGAAGTAAGGTAGGGGAATATACTTGGTAGTGGTGGAACCTTCCCCTACTCCTCTTTATCTCAAATACTGGTAGCCATCCCTCATGAAATATTTTTCTGGCTCCTCCTTCCATGTCTAATAGATAGTTTACCTTTTCACTTTCTGAACCAACCTGAGGCATACGTCTGAATTTTTCTGTAACAGAAAATCTTGTTTCTAGACCCCTTGCAGTTGCAGAACTAATCAGATTAACAAAATTAGTCATGCGAGTAAACTAATCTCTGAATGCCGAAATTAGAATCATAAAATTTTCAAGAGTGCATATTATATTACTTTTTTCCCTGGCTATGTAGACACCTTTTACACATTCTAATATAATATCCCTGAACTTAGAAATGTTGACTATCTCATGGTAGTTTTGCAATACTCGTTATCTTCAACTATGATAGCAGCATTTCTTAGGTTCTGCTGTTTGGTTTTAGAGAGTATGTTACCAATTCTAATGATCTTCTTTTGGTTGAAGAATCAAGTAAATTTTGCTAAATGTTTAAATTTATTGGGAATTTAAATGCTAAAATGCTTTTTTGGACTTACAATTCTGCATTTTGGAATGCATTATCAACTAGCTGTCCAAGTTGATGGCAGTCTTTATATGGTTGTCTTTTCAGGTGCTAAAAATTTTGACTTCGTCCAAGGAACTGTTGGACCTTATCCGGAAAGTTGACGTTGTTTTTCATTCTAAACCAGCTAGAGCTTCTGCATATTCCTCTAATGATGCATACAAATACATTCCATCAATTTGTGAACAATTGCAGGTAAAGTTCTGACACTTTCATGAGTCTTCTAATTCTGTTGTAGTTCCCTCTGAATGAAGGAAATGCAGGTGTAAGTTAGTGTGGTGTGTGGTTCTGAAATATATTACATAAAATTTCTTTAAAGATCATATATGGCAGATCCATGTTTGGAAGTTTCATTTCATTCTATGGTTTCTTTCCTACTTCTAGTCTTTCCACCAATATGGGATCTACTATATAATACAACTCTGATAATGCACTAGCGGAATTTCTGTCAATACAGTTCTGTGGTCTACTCAACTGTCAACTTCATGAACCCTCTAAAGCTTGTGGCAACCTCTATGCTTGGAAGTTCTATGTATATTAGAGTCACTGAGAAGCCTAAAAGCCTGTGGCCATGCATGATTCTCCTTTGGTTGTAGTTTTAAGTTCATTAACCCAGAAAACTGGCTCTAGAAATCTCCAAGAACTTCAAAATTCCTTGAGATGGGTAATATGAAAACTTCGTTATGACGGGCAACTTCTATGACAAGGGATTAAACAAACATATGAGACACAACATCACAAAGGAGTTCCTTTGGTCCTTTACTCTAAAGTTCCATTGAACTTGAATTTTTGTGCACCTTTATGCTTGGATAAAAGCATAAATTCATGCATTGGCTTTTCCTAATGTCAGGATTGGGAGGATGGTCTCTGTGAAAGTGATGCAGACGGGTCTTTTTTACATGAGAATTGGAACCATGATTTGAGACTTTTCAGTGATGGTGAAGATGGGGCACATAACTTACTTCAGGTATATTATATCACCACGATGTATTTTCACCAACTTTTTTTTGTCTTATTCGGTAGTTAATTGTCTAGATGTCTTGAAAATTTGGAGTTTTGCTGATCATACATGATATGGCTTATATTATCTCAGTGATTTTGTTCGTGATTGTATTTGGCTGACGGTCTGCACTTACCATTTTTAATAACTGAAGTATCCTTTTTTAATTCTTAAATTTGAATTGTTGAAACAAATCGATAACTGTCTATCTTAATTGTTTCTTAGCTGTTGGTTTTGCGGGCAGAACATGAGATCCAAATTTCTTCTGGGGATGTCTCAAATAGCATCCAGGCCCTGGATGCAATCAGATCCCAGATGAATATCCTTTTTGGTGGCCCCTTGAAAAAGCCACTTACGTCTACGTCTCAAGCAGATGATCCACATCATGGACGTGGCGAGATATTCACCCCGAAACACCCAGGTATCGGTCAGCGAACATGGGCTGATGTACGATATAAAGGTGACTGGATGCGGAGGCCAATCTCAGATACCGAAGTGGCCTGGCTCGCGAGGCTCCTGATCAGATTCTCTGACTGGTTGAACGAGTCTTTTGGCCTGGACCATGTTGATGACAGTGACTCAGCAGGCCCAACCATTGTGGAGTTTGGTCGAACCGAAGTGTGTAACGTGGAGGGACCAAAGGAAGCTCTCAGTATGGTTCTCGCCCTTCTGGGTTCTTGGCTTAGTCTGTTCAGGAACGTGGTAGTTAGATTCATGAGGGCACATCGGATAAAGATCAACTTGAGGGTGTTGGCCTCGAAGAAGTTTGCAATGTTGCTGCTGTTATATGCTGTGTTCTGTGCAGCGAAGAAGGTTCTTTCAGCGGCTTTCGCTATGGTTGCTCCTGCATGACTGCTTTGTTGTTCACCATTACCGAAAGCATACCCACAAAGTAAATGTGTACAGCCATACATGCATACCTATATGCGCTGTTTTGCATTGTATCCTGAAAGGTTCAGAGGAGGTTCATGCGATATGGATAGGGATTGAAATGGATGGTTTTCTTCCACTTTTCTCAAAGCTGAAAGCCTTTGGTTGTCCCATCTCGTGCTCAAGTACGGTGTCTATAATGCGGGTTCTGTGAAACATGGTCACTCTAAATACACGCGAGAGATTTTATCAAATTCCTTTTTCCTCTGGTCATGTACAGGTATTACATGTGGCACATAAATGGAATATCTAATATTACTCTACTAATATTATACTTTTCTTCTAGCATCATCAATCAACATGATTGGGCGCCCATTGATTTGTTGTCCCAGTGATAAATGAAGATAAGGTTTGAGAAAGTCTCCGCTAGTAGTTCGAGCGATGGCGTGTTTGCCATAGATCACATGAGCCTCGGATTGTTGGCGGGTGCGTGAATGTCTGATAAAAATTGAAAGTGTTAGGATCGGGGCAGAAGGGTTTCTTGACCCGAATCCCCCATGTGTTAGCGATGCAAGATCTTGACATAGTTATTTTTTTTAACTTATTGCCATTCTAATATCAATCTATTACAATAGATTTTGGTTGTTGGATGTTTTGAGAATTTGGAGTCAATCTTGATTCAATATCATAACCTATTGCAAGCCTTAATGCCGGCACACAATGTAGTTCAGCTAGAGTTCCTTCAAAACACTGTCAACGACATGCCCGATGAAGACTTTATATGATGCTTAAATCAGTAAAATGATTCAGATAGTTTGATGAATTAAAGATAGTCAACTGGCATATCGAAGGCATGCCCGACAAAGACTCAAATTAGAAAGGAGACTTAAATGATTTGGTGAATTGAGGATACTACTAGAACAATATGTAGCAAACTCACGTATCCATGGTATTTGTATTGGTTTTCAATAATTGATATGAGTGATCGTTAATTCATAAAAAAAAAGTTGCACAAAATCATCGGGACGGAGAGATAGATCGGTTGAATCCTCGAAAATTGTGATTAATGAAATTGTTTGTTATATTAATTCGGTGTCGTACCTAACCAACATGTTCAGCTGATGAGGCATCCAAAGTTGTTGTCGGGCTGCTGATGGCACAACATTACATCATCGATTTCTCCGATCACAAAGCGGCAATCGCAGTTGCATAGCATAGTCCACAAAATGTAAGAAAGGTCGTCGCCCTACAGGTTTGAAGAGAGTCGGATGTACTGAATAGTTCTACCCCCACAATTTAGATGATGTTTCTGTGCTTAATATGCATGTGTTTTCCTAAATTCTGCCTGTTGCATCCATTGAGGCTGACCTTCTAAAATATTCAACCATTTTTCTTGATGTGGAGATGCAAAGTACTTGAGAATATAATTTGTTTTTCCTCGCATGAACTGCATCATAAACTGTGGCACTTGATGCCTTATTATGCAATGTATCCATTAGACTAGAACGGATCTTCTTTTGAAAATGTCAAAATGTAGACTACTAATTAGCATCAAATTCTTATTTTTTAACTTTCAGCTTAGCATTGAGCTAATTACAAATTATCTTAACCCTATTAATATCATAGTCTCTGTACTTAAAATATTTATATTAAAATTTTTATAATTTTAAAAATAAAATAAATAATCTCATTTGTTCTAACGTCATCCGTTGCATTGACGGAAAATATAACACGTGACACTATCTACTGCATTAACACGAAAGTGAGGAGCAAAAGAATAATTTTAATATTCTTTTTGTTTTCAATAATTTTACCGATAAAAAGATAAATTTAATATCTGCGTGTTCAAAACAAAAGATATATTGAAATTATTTTTTACCTATTACTTTGGGATCGATCCAATATATGGTCTCATGTATCGTGTTTTTTGTCAATACAATTAATGATATTATGGTAAATGAGATTTTTTATTTTACTTTTATAACTATAGAAATCTCAACATAAATTTTTTAAGTAACGAAGTAACATGTAATTAGCCTAAATCTATGACAAAATCTATTTCTATATTTTCTCGGATCAAGCCTCGCCCTTCTTTGTTTTCTAAAGATAGCTCTTTTCTCTTTCTAAAAAGCCAAAATATCTTTAAAATGTTATTTCACTTCAAAATCCAGTTTGGGCTAAATGCAGTAGTTGTGTATTTTTAAATAAAGTTACGTTGTTTTTTTTTTCTTATAGTGTTTCGAATATATAGTATTTGTTTAAAACAGACTTACAATGTTTTTATTACTAAAATAAAACTACTATAACTCCATTGAAAAATAAAATAATTTAAATGCTCATATTAATAATTTTATAGTACCTCCAAACCTATAGTAAAATTGATTTTTATTATTAGTGAAAATTTTAATTAATTTAAACTATGTTATAATGTTTTATTAGTTATAATATCAAACACTATAGGTCCATTAAAAATTATTCTAACTAAAAATATTTTTTATTATCATTATTTTTAACAAATAAGGTAAATATTACATTTTTTTTCCAAAATTGTAGGCCTAAATTTAAGGTTGCATAAAAAATTATCATTGTTTATTTGAAATATATGAAATCTTAATTTTCATCCAAAATCACTTAAAAATTCTCAAATAAAATATTTTATCGAATCTCAATATATATAATAAGGTTCATAATTAAATTTGTGAGAATTATTCATTAAAAAAACACTGTAACATATTTTAAAAGTTGTGATCGATTTGGTCGAATTAAAAATACTTTAGTTCTATTGAAAAATATCGTATCGGTTCAGGCTTGAGAGCAAATCGATTTGGTTGGTTCGATTCGATTATATTTCAATGAAAAATTAATTAAAAATATCATACGTTATTTTTATTATTTTTGAAATAAAGACTCTCTTTGAACATTTTGGAAATTAACGGCGTTATGCGGAAAATCATGTATATATATATATATATATATATATATATATATATATACTGTGGCCATGGAAAACCCTCCTTTACTGTTACAAGACTTTGATGCTGTGGACCGGTGGCCGTCGGCCATGCTATCCCGTGAACTCCGTTTCTTCCCCCGTTGCACCTCCGCCTCCTCCCTCTTCCGTAGCCGCGTCATGCTCCCTTTGCCCGCACGTAGAGGCTCTCTTGACTCCGTCGAGCCGCGGTGCTTTGTCGACACACTCTCCTCCTACACCTTCCGGGCCTATGACGTGTTCGAGAGGGCGTGGAGGCCTTCCCGTGGGATGATTCCTAAGTGGCAATTTGGCTCCAGGTTCTCGATGCAGATCCCGACGGATGCGGAAGATATGTGTTGCTTTGCTGGTTGTCACTTGGCATCGCAACGCTTCTCACGTTGTGAACGTGATTGGGCCCTATCGAGAATTTCTCTCCTTTTCGTTTCCCCCTATTATTTCCATGATCAGAAGAGAGAGCTTGCGATAGCAGAGGTGAGTGGTACAAATAGGTATTTATAGCTTCAAGTAAATTTGTGTTCTTGCATTACATGGTTTATCTTAAGTCGTTACAAGGTTCCTGTTGGTGGATGTGCATAATTTTAGAGTTGTCGTCGTCTTCTTGGTATGATCTATTGCGATTATTTAAGACAATCATGCCGCTGGTTGTTCGAGGACTATGTTAAATCAATGGAAAGCATTAGCAATTGTAACATCGGCAAGTGTGCTATGGTCTGCTTGTATGCTTCATTATTTTGGGATGGAGCAAATGAGGTTGCAGTAATTTTGCTAACTGAACCGGACCGAACCAATCAAGAACTGGAATTGAACCGAGTCAATAGTCTGTGGTTCCGAACTAAACTGGAATGAGTTCCGGTTCAGTTTTGATTCTTAGAATTTGGAACTGGAACTGACGATTCCAATTTGGTTATAAACCGGACAAAAAAAGACCTAATTGAAATGATGAATTTGTCCTTCAAGCAGTTTAATAAATGGTTAAGTAGAGGGGTATTTTGGAAAAATAAAAAATAAAAAATAGACGATTTCGGTTCAGCACTTGGAAACGGTTCAGTTTTGGTTCTAGATTCAGCAAAACCTGAACCAATGTTTTCTGAACCAGGCTCAGGGCTACCGTTGCTGTGGACGTGGATCACTAATCACCTAATTCTTGTTTTTGCCACTGAACTGTACAAATTTGATTGTTGTAAGCGAGTGCAATTAAACTGCATGATCAAGGGTCATTAACCATGGGATCATTAACCAGAGGTCCAGAAATTGCAGCAGTAGTTTGATCTAGGGATGCCTCAGATTGTGGATGCCATATACCATGGAATCATTGAAGTTGTTGTTGAGTTCATGGTGCACTCTTCTGTGACTCATCTCGTTCATATGTTGTTGGATGTCTGCAACGAAGAACAAAGGACACTGAGAAAGATACGAATCCAAAACTTTGTGCATTAGAAAGGTAGATATTGTGAAGTTGGCTAAGTTCAACTATTGGGATGAAAACAAAGTTGGAGTCATCTAAGGAATTGGGCACCAATAGAAGATTATTAGGCACAATTACTACTCTACCTTAAGAGTCTCATTCAATAAAATAACAATGGGCTCATCAAGGATTTCAACTTTGGATTTTGGGTAAGTCGCTTCTTTATCCGATTAGATATTCTTAAAAGTTTTCTGTAAATCTAAAATTTTTTATATTGTTATTTTTATATAAAAAATTGGAATATGTATTTAGTCTTGTTGTTTAGATATAATGAAGTATTATATACTTTGCTTTGAATATGATTCATATCCTTAATACTTGTAATGCATATATCATGATATGCCTTCATAATATGTTGGTTATTGAATTGTTGTTCATGCAAAATTGTTTTAGTTATGAATTACTGGTATGATTATGAATTAATTTTTATGAAGATGCGTGTGATGTAACAGATTTCGTGTAGTATATATATACATATATATATGTATATGTATGTATATAGTATATATAAATATTCATGCCATTTTTGTTTGTTTTTTTTAGATGAGGAAATTACATGTTTCAGACCCAGCTTTAAATGTAAATACAAATCCTGATTTTGATACAAGCCTAGATGGTGCTGATGACGATCATAAAGTGGTGGAGACCAAAGTGAACGAATGGGTCAAGGCTCCTATTAGAAAGGAAATAGGAAAATAACAAATTTCTAGACATTAATTTATGGTGATTTATTTATTAGTTGCTTTTCTTTGGAATTGAAATTCTTATATATGTGGTTTAAAACTTATGGATTATGTTAGTTTGATTAGGTGATTATGAATTATAATGGAAGACTTGAAGTTATGGTTGTGTTGTATGACATGTTTATATAAATTATGTATGTTTGCGCTAGATGTCATTTGGCTAAGCTAGTTGAGAGCAAAGTTTGTCGCGGTGTACTAGTCAGTACGGGTGGTACGTACCAATCCGGTAGGGGACTAGTATGGGCGGTACAACTGTATGCTCCCATATATCGTATGTCGATACGCTCGGTACGGCTCGATATAGTTTGGTATGTACCGTACCGACAGTTGGTCGATACATTAGTACGGATCGGTACGATGAACCATGGTTGGGAGTGATAAAGTGAAACTCAAGCTAGTCCAGTCCATGGACATCTGATGGGTTCAATCTCATCCCTATTTTGGGAGCATGATAGAATGCTATTTTATGAGTTTGTCATTTCAATATACCAGATAAGCCAACCTTGTTAAGTTCTTAGTCTAAGGATCAGGTTACAAGTCAAACTGTCTATGGTGATGAGGAACTATTTGATAAATGCATTATTAATTCTACAATTCTTTTTATGTATGTGCTCCTTTCTAATCCATTTATTGGACTTACTCAATTGTTAATTGTTTATCATTTTGTGCGATGATCATCCTTGAATCTTGATAACCTATTCTTTTTTGGTTTGCATATGACTTGATTATTTTTGCAGGTATGACAAATATTATCAAGCTCCTTGGCCAAAGAAGTATTTGAAATATTCGAAGCAACTAAAGCATATTCTTTATTCATAATATGCTTGAATAGTACAAAGAATCATTCGAAGCACCCAGCTTGACTAAGGTATCTTTTGCATGTGATGCATCCACTTAGGATGAGAAAGCATTTGACGTGTTCGACGCGATCAAGGCGTTCTCTTAGTGCATGATGCATCCACCCAAGATAAAGAAACATAAGTCACTCGATGCAACTAAAGTATCTCTGTTGCAAGTGATGTTACAAAGGACAAAGTATCCAAATTGTCTGATGTGACTAATGTGCCCACTCTACACATGATGTGCCTGCTCAAGACAAAAAGCATCCGAAGTGCCTGATGCGATGAGCATGTCTTCTTTATGCATGACACATCTATCAATGACAAATAAGCATTCAATGTATCCATCATGATTACAATGTATGATTTGCATGACACATCTACTTAGGATAAAGAAGCATTTGAATCTCCCCACACAACTAAGGTGTCCCTTTTACGTGTGATGCATCCACTCAGGACGAAAAAGCATGCAACGCGTTTGATGTGACTAAAGTATCCCTTGGCGTGTGATTCATCTGAAGTGACCAATATGACCAAGGCATCTCCGCATGTGATGCATCCGCCCATGACAAAGAAACATCGAGAAAACCTGATGCAACTAAAGAGTCTCCTTTGCTTGTGATACATTCGCCTAGGCCAAAGAACCCATTCGAAGCATCTACCACAAACAAAGCATCCCCTTTATGCGTGATGTGCCCACTTAAGATGCAAAAAGTGTCTCATGCACGTTATTTTATCTGCTTATGTAAATCACATAAATGTCAGATTTACATAAATAAGCTTTCCTAATCTGGATATTATGATTTAAGATTTTATGATTTGGTCTCTAATTCACCTATTATTCATCGTCCGAGACGTTAGGCAACAACTTGTTGATCCTTCACCATGGGGATAACCCCTTCATCTTACTTGGAACTCTATTTAGTTGTTCCTTTGTGTCATCTTGCTCCTTTGTTTCTCCCTTCAAGGACGTGTTGATCCTTGCACAAGAAGAGAAGGCATATAGAGGAAGGAAGAAGAATGGTGTTGATTAAGTTGCACGAGGTTCTCAAGAGCACGGTGGAGCTCCTCACACGGCCCCACACTGTTTCTGCCTTCAAGAAGAAGGGTGTCCTTAGCATCTCTGAGTTCATCCTCGCTGGTGATAACCTCGTCGCCAAGTGCCCCACCTGGTCTTGGTTAGCTCCTTTCTTCCTTCTATCCTCTTTCACTAGATTTGATATTTCTTTTGAATTAGGCTTTCTCTTTGTGGATTTGGTTAGGGAGGCAGGCGAGCCGAGCAAGAGGAAGTCCTACTTGCCAGCTGACAAGCAATATCTCATCACGAGAAATGGTAGGCTAGCCATTGAATTATAGATACTCTATTTCTAATTAATGATCATTAATTGGTGTTATGAGATCACAAAAATGGAATTTTGTTTTCTTATGTTTGATTAGTTTAATATTTAGGCACAGTTGTTTGATTCTTGTCCTATCTCATGGTGACACATTTGTTTGAGTCTTGTTCTATCGTGGTCATCACTTGGTTACAGTACCTTGTCTAAGGAGGGCTAGTTCAATGGAAGAAGAATACGATATTATAGGAGAAGAGACTCTTTTTGATACTAATGATGAAGATATTAGTGGTTGGATAGTAACTCATTGGAAGCCAAGAGGTAATAAAAATCAATATTTGAATTTGATTTATTTTTGTACATTATGCTTTTATATTTGATAATTTATGCATTGGAATTTTTCAGAGATCAAGCATTATAAGGCGGAAGCTATACCTTCCATGGAGTTTGTGGAAATCAACAAATGTGGGACTGTCACGTTCAACCCCTTTTATTTTGCTGTTGAGGAGGAAGACATACCTGACATGGCAGATTATGAGAATCTGGAAAACCCCATCAAGACAGAAACAGTAAGTGCACATTTTTATATCTAATAATTCGTTGTTGTTTTCTGAAACACTACAACCTTTTTACGATATTTTAAGTATTTATGTGATTCTGACGATTTATTTTCTGTCTGGTGCATACACTCTCAGCATGGAGGTTCATTTTGCTATCATATTTTCAACTTCAGGAAAATAGTTATATGACATCATCATTCTCATATATGGTTATGCTGGTCTGTGACAATATCGTCACAACAAAGTAATCAATACAAAATATTTCGCTAAGTAAGATATTGATTATCATCTTCTATATGAGAGGCGGTATAGTAGTTTGTTTTGGTATGATACAATATATAAATATGTTTTGATATGCCAACATTTGTGGGGAAGGATAGTGATGTTCCTATCTTTTATCAAGCAGTGTTGTATTTGATTATAATATTTCTTATATACTTTTAGTCAGTATCTTAACATTTATATAGGTCCTATCTGTCTAGGAACTTATGTTCCAATTTTTTTTTTAATTAGCCATGTCACCATTTTATTCATCAAGTAGGCCTGTCATAAAGAATGATGCAACTGGAAATGGGTTATGAATGTAATATATTCTCCACAAGTTAGCGACTGATTAAGGAAGCTATGGACTATAAAGCGGCTTAAGGAAATTGTGTAAGAAATCTCGATTATAGAAAACCATATTGTTACAGACTTGGTCATGTATCATCAGCTGGTTATTGGCCATGCTGTAGCTAGAGGAAAGGAGGAAGTGGAGATTTTGGTCCAAAGGATGCAAAATAGACTTTTTATCTAGTCCAATCGAATTGATTACTTAGTTTTGAGTTTTGTTAATTAGGTTGACTATGTTTTTGGTTGGATTTTCATCCTTTTCTTTAGGAATGCAATTTTCTAAGATTAGGATATATATATATATGTATGTATGTGTGTGTATATATATGTATGTATATGTATGTGAATACATACATACATACATTCATATATATATATATATATATATATATATATATATATATATATTTGTGTGTGTGTGTGTGTGTGTGTGTGTGTATGTATGTATATATATATATGTATATATATGTATATATATATAGACACACACACACACACACTCATATACATTATACACACATATACATGTATACTTGTTACACTTCACCTTTTGAGTTTCTAAAATGTGCCTAAATTCGTCGAAGGAAGGCAAACAAGAAATAGAAATCTTCGTCCAATTCAAGGATCAATATAGAATCGAGGAATGAAAAGCGATTGCATGATATTTTCTCAAATTCACACCTTTAATTGGAGGCTTTTTGTGTCTTATTTACCCATTTGAGTTGTTTATAACTTCCTGCTTTTTGTCTGTTTGCTGCCAAATTTTTTGATCTATGAATGTGTATGCTGATATACATATCTTGTTTAACTATTATATGGTACTTGTTATGAGCTATATTGCTTTGTTTTCAGTAATGCTTTAGCTTAAACCTTTACCTATCTAGAAGCAATTTGCAGTGCCCATGACAGTTTCAAATAATTGTAGGGCATCCTTCCATCAACTTATCTTGTTGCAAATGAACCTGAGGATGACAAAATTCTTCGGACTCGAACATATGATGTTAGCATAACGCAAGTATTTTACTTGAGAAAAGATTCTTTTAATTTGAATAATCGACTTTCTTTCAATATTTTTTAGTGTCATATAACTTTTTATGCAAAGATCTAATTTAAAGGTGCAAAAGCATTTCTGCATACATGAAAATCCTGTTATATGTTTTATTAAATACAAGAAATTCACACAAACACCTCAATTTTAGCTGTACAATTCCATGTTGGATCTTTTGTGTTCAAGAGTGTAAAATTTTAGAACTTACCTTCACTCTACATGTGTTGCACATTTAACATTGTGACTTGCAGGTGTTGAAACAAGCAAGAGACCTCATAGTTAATACATTTTTTTTCAAACGGATAAGAAAAATATATTGGATGGGGTTTTGAACCCTCAACCTTTGCTAAGGCTAAGTGGGTCTGGTACACAAAAATATGTCGATTGAGGTGAGGTGTTGAAACAAATTAGAGACCTCATAGTCAAGACTTAGTTTCACTCTTTAGCCCTTAAGAGGATGAGGAGTGTCAAAAATCAGATGTCCTCATAGACAGTTGTGTTTAACAATGCAAACAAGATAACAAGCAAGAGACTGGAAGTCATGCGGCGGGGTGAAGACAAGAAAGAAGTAGGTAAAATCAATATGGAGATAATACAAATGATGAAGAAAAAGAAAGGAACTATGTTAAGAATCAAGGAGAGAACATGGAAGAAAATAACTTAGAGCATAAAATAGTTAATGTTTGGTAAAAAAGAAATGACAGGAGAGAGAGAGAGAGAGAGAGAGAGAGAGAGAGAGAGAGAGAGAGAGAGAGAGAGAGATGTGGGAAGTGCTGAAAAGGAGCTCTTTTGTTTACACTGGCAGGATTAATCCTTGTTAACTTTTTCCTTTTTTTAGGAAGAAAGAAAAGATATCAAGCTATCATAAGGGGCCCACATTGATTAATCTGCAGATAGCCCATTTTGTGCAACTGATAAGTTTGAAGGGGTCACTTGTACTTAGTGCAACCCCCACAAGTAGAGGTTGTTCTATGATTGGCCTATTATGCATAGGTTGCTCAATTTTACCTTTGCATCTAGGCTGACCTAAAATATTCAACCATTTCTCTTGATGTGCCATATACTTTAGCATATAATTTGTTTTTCCTTGGTTGAACTATATCATAAACTATAGCACTGAATACGTTATTTATGCAATACATCCATAAGACTAGAAATGATCCTTCATTGAAAATGTCAAAAATCTAGTCTATTCATCTACTAATCAGCATTGAATTCAATTTTTGCTTCTGACTTCCATCTTAGCAATCAACTTGTAGATGTCCATAAGTTACAACCTTAATTTGCTTTAAGAGTACAAGCATATATTTTGTTTAATCACAATATACTTTTAAAATGCTATTTTATGTGTTTGTCTTGAAAATGCTATGTTTTGTAATAATCATCTTTGAATCTTGATATGTTTTATTTGATTTTGCAGGTATGACAAATATTACCAAACTCCTCATGTATGGCTAACTGGATATGATGAGGTTGTTCCACTCTAATGATGCTTCTTCATGATATAGTTTAAATTAGCATGCTATTTAAAGTAGTTGTATGGCTTCTACTTTGATGGTATAGTTTTCATCTTTATGAATTTTATAATTAACTCACAAGCATTTGGCATTTTACTATTATAAACTGACCTACTAGTCTATGCATTTTAAACAGCAATTTCGCAATGTACTTTCTGAAGCCTGTGTCAGAAATTATGTATTATGAACTCTTTTGATAAGATTGACATGGGATCTTGATAATTCATTTTGGATTTTTTTCTGGCTTGTGATTCTTAAGTTGAATTGCTTGATGTAGATAAGTTGCTGATACAAAAGAAGTTATATAATTCTAGTAAAAAACGGAAAGTCTTGTCATATTTTCTTCTGTTGGCTGCAATTAGTTGGAGCATGATTTCTCTACTTTCAATTTATACATAACGCTAGCCTGGTGGGATACAAGTTTCTTTTTCTTTTCATCAAAATGATCAGTGGTGTGGCTGGAGTGTCGATTGTAACTGCATGTGCTATTCTCAACAAAGCTGCATATAGTCTGAGGCATTAAGATTTACTTGTTACTTTATAGATTATATTAAAATATTAGGATGTTGATGATTTTGATTAATCCTCTTCATATTCTGGTATTCTATTTCAGTGGAGGATGCCTCTGCAGCCAGAACTTATATTTGAAGATGTGAATGAAGGCCACACACAGAAAACAGTAATGTCATTGTTATAATCTCTACATTGCATCTGATTTAATGTGTTTCCCATAAATACTAATTATGCTAAAAACTTGATAATACGTATAACCCTGGAACTTCAATGGACTTGAAGATATTCGTGCCTACTTTAGCATGAGAAACTGATCCGCCTTAAATTTGGCTAGACTTATGGATGAAAAATTACTATCTTGCATCTGATTTTCATTGTTGGAATTCATCGATTAACAATTTAGGGTTCCAATATGTTTAGGTGCCATGGTATAGCTATTTATGCAAGAATTGAAGCATGTTATAACATTGGTTAAAATGTGCAAGTTAATATTTGGTTTAAAAAGTGGTGCAGAGATAAAGTTGGTTAGTTTTTCATGTAATGGTCTTGTTCAAAGAGTTGAAACAATACAATTATAGGACAACAGGCATGTACTTTTGGGGTGCTGTTTATATCAGAATTGTGGTATGCAAAATATTCCCAAAAATAAGATTCTTCTTTAATACTATTTAGGTTCCACATTATATGATTCTCATAGGCCTTAATATACTTTGTTTTTCCTTTCTTTTAATTTTAGGTTTATGCTCTTTTCTTTACATTCAATCTAAACCTTGTATCCATTCAAAGAGCCTCTTGAAAACTCTCTTTCTTTGGCATCCTCATGAATGAAATGCCTTTTTTTCGGGATTTTTGTCCCTTTGTTAGACCTAGTCTTTTCCTCGTGTTAAGCTTAATTTTCATCTGGTTATTAATTGCATTACTTGGAAATTGACAGGTGACAATTGAAAATCATCCTCACTTGTGCCTGAAGCATGCATCTGTACATCCATGCCATCATGCGGCTATCATAAAAAAGATGCTGGATGTTCTCATATCACGCGGAATTGAACCAGAAGTTGACAGGTAACATTTTTCTTATGTTTATCACTCTGCTTATTGCCCTTAGTAGGGGAGCCAAGGCAGCTCGTGTTCATGCATTGTCATCTGATAAATCATCATTTGCTTTCATATGACTGATATTTATGAGATCTTGGCTCCCCTACTCAATGTTCGACTAGTTAATATCGTTAAACAGCATCACAAGGGTTGATGAAGCACTGACTCATGATGTTCTCTTCATTCTTTTGCAGGTACCTTTTCTTGTTCTTGAAGTTTATCTACTCAGTGTTTCCCACGATCGAGTATGACTACACAATGGACTTTGATCTTGGAAGTTCCAGTCACCAACAAGAGACATGAACCCTGCCACCTGAGGTACTTTTACAGTATGATGAAATGCCCAATTAGTGACACATGCTCATCGAACTTTATATGGAGGTTAATGAAAGATTCTTCTTATTGTGGTCAGCGACTAAGATTTGTATAAGCTTATGTTGTATGATAGTCATAATGATACTATTGATCGGTTGATGTGATTGTCACAAAGCTAGATTAGATTATGTTTTTGCAGGATTGAGATGTGAGTGGTGGAATTGTAATACTCCATTCTGGTCAAACATTGAATACAAGAGGATGTTTGAATTGGATTATAGGGTTATTTCATTGAGTCGAATCATGAGAAGTTATATTAGAGAAGATCTGAGGTTTGGTAATATTACATCGTTTTTCTGATATTTAATGCAATTTAAGTTAATTGGATATTACGAATAGCAAATCATCATAGTCTGTGAGATTGACGTGATCGATGGATATGATCTTTCCGGGTATGATTTTGGGCCTCTATGGCGGGTGTGAAAAGCGTTTCAATAAACAAGGCATCACGAGGACTTTTTGTAACCAGCCATCTTGAGGCCTTTGTCGTTCCGACCGTCTTCCCTCCAAATAGGTCACCCTAATTCTCATCCTGCATCCTCCCCCCGCCGCGGTCTACGCATCCGAGCTCCCTCGCTGCCGCCTCGGTCACCACCATTCTGGCATGTCCTTTGCCTTTCATCAAAACGATCATGGTCAAGTACGTCTTTGATCAACGACCTCGTTCTTCTCAATTGCGACGGCCGACACCCCGTACTCGTCCATGATGACCACCCGGAGATCGACTCCTGGCTCCTCCGTCTCGTCACGCAGAACACAAACTTGGCTGACTTTGTGGTCCAAGGTTCAATTTAGTTAGTAATTACGTGGTGCGGATTGATCATATTAGATATCACTTACACCTGCACAAGCGGTCAAATGGTTGATTGCATTTGGTAAGCACTCAAGGGTTTCTTTCATTGTGTTCTTGAGTATCATTCCTTTTTCTTTTCTTCTCTGAGTTAAATTGTTGAGGTCAAGTGCCGAAGGTGAAGGTGCGTACCAAAACAAACTTATGGAAGATGATAATTAATGTTTTCCTAAAGAAAGTGTTACACATCAGTTGCTTTGATGTGATTTATATGATAACAAAATGACATGCATTGATAGTGTATGATTGTGACAAAAAATGAGTAGTTAGATTTGTTAGATTATGTGACCCTATTTAATTGTTAAGATATATTACTGGATTCTAATAAAAGTTATCAATAGAAAGGAAGTCCAATTATGGTAGGATTCTTTAGGAGATGACCTTGATAGGAAAAACTCTCCTAATTACTTATCATAGACCCTTAGTTATATATGAACATGATAGATCCACATTTGATGATTTCTAGAAATGCCATACTCCATGGAAGGTAGATCTTCCTTCTTAGAACTTTTGGTATCAAAAAATTCAAATGTACAAGTTATCAAATGTAAAAGCACATGGTACAAAAACAAATCAAATTCAAATATTGATTATTCTCTACCTTTGGCATCGCATGAGTCATCAATCAATCACCATTGTCAACATCATCATTATCAAGAAGCACTTTCCCTTCCATAGCATTGTATTCTTCTTCCATTGAACTAGCCTGCCAATAGACAACAATCATGATTGGTTAGACAAGAGCCAAAACAAATGGGTCTAATTATTAAAATGGTCGAACATGAGAAAACAAAGCATTATCTTTCTGATCACATAACACCAGCTAGCAATCATTAATTAGAAATAGAATATTTTTAACTCGATGGTTAGCGTAATAAGCCATTCCTTGTCAACCGTTGAGTATGACTTCCTAATCCTTAACGCTAAGCCTACCTCGCTAACCAAATCCATGAAGAATAAAAGTAATTCAAAAGAAATTTTGAATCTAGTCAAAGAGGGGAGGAGGAAGAGAGTGGCTAACCAAAAGTAGGTGGGCTGCTTGATGGTGAAGACAGGTGAGATTATCACCAAGGCTCTTGGGCGTCAAATGCCTCACCTGGTTTGGGTTAGCCCCTCCTTTCCTCATCTCTTCTATGACAAGATTCTATATTTCTCTAAAATTGCGTTTCCTCTTCGTGGATTTGGTATAGGAAGGTGGGCAAGCCAAGCATAAGGAAATCATGCTTTCTATATGGCAAGCAATACCCTGTCATGAAGAATGGTATACACATCATGTGGGTATAGATACTCTGTTTCCAATTAATAATCACTACTTGGTGCTACGAGATCAGTAAATAGAATTTTGTTTAGGGTTTATGAGATTAGAAAATGAAATTTGTTTCTTCATATTCGATTAGTTTAATAATTAGAATAATTTGTTTATTCTTGTTTAATAGTGATCGTCGTTTGTTTGTTGTACCTAATCTAAGGTGAGCTAGTTTGAAGGTTCTTTTTTATAATGGTGGTTGGTTGGTGACTCATAGACCGTTAAAAGGTAAAGAAAAAATTAATATTTGGATTTGATTTGGTTTTCTTACACTTTTACTTTTACATTTGGTTATTTGTTCATATAATTTTTTTGGAGACCAAGAGTTCCAAGGAGGAAGGTCTATCTTCTATGGAGTCTTTGAAAATCAACAAAGGTGGAGCTATCAGGTCCATCCTTTTATTTTGGTGCTGAGGAGGAAGATATACCTCACATGATGGATTATGAAGATCGCAACCTCATCGAGGCATCTGGCAAGTGCACATTTTCATGTGAAACACTATTACCTTTTACAATATTCTTATGTGATTCTCATAATTCATTTATTATTATGGGCATGCACTCCAACATGTGGGGTCATTTTGTTATCACATTTTAACCCTTAGGAAAATCATCATATGGCATTATTATTTTCATATGATGATGCTGGTTTATGACAGGAATATGGCAGCAAAGTAATCAATGGATAAATCATTGATTATCATCTTAAGTTTGTTTTAGTATGCTACAACATATAGATTTGTTTTGATACGCCAACATTCGTGCGTTTTATTATGATTTAGATGACCCTGTAAATGCTGAGAAAATGATTTGAGTCTTACATAGAATATTAAGTAGCATCATTTTATGTAAGAGGGATAGCATGCAAGACTGTTTCAGTATGTTAATATTGGTGGGGCCTTATCATATTTAAATTAAACCAACTTATGGTGAGGAAATGATCTAAATCTCAGTGGGTTTAGGTTTTGAATCTCTTCAAGGAACAAACTGAAGTATAAGATGGAAGTACAAACCTAATGCTCTTTAGCATTTGCCATAGTTGGAGATCAATGTAGATTTGTTTGGATTAGCATCTAATTGTCTATGTAAATCAATTTGATTCTCTTATTTTGAGTATGTATGTTTCGTCATATTAGTCCCTTTTGTGGTATTTGGGATCGTTATGGTCAGGCTTGGGTTTGTTTAAATCAATGACTATATTGATTTCCTGTTTGTTTTATGTGTTTAAGAGTCAACTAATTTCTCCCTTTCTTACTGTTGACAAGCTGCAGATATCCATTTTTATTGGGTAATTATTGGGACAAATTTACACAGTAGTCCTGCATTACCTAAAAGCATGTTTGCTGGTTAAATAGACTGTGGGGAAGGATAAGTCTGGCTGTGATGTTTCTATTTTTCACTAAGTAGTGTTGTATTTGATTTTTTAATAATGGTAAGATTTCTTACAAAATTATAGCCAATATCTTCAAATTTTATGTAGGTCCTACTTGTCAGGAAACTTATGTTCCAAACGTTTTTTTGTTAAATTAGCCATGTCACTGTTTTATTCATTAAGTGGGCCTGTCATAAAGAGTGATATCACTGGAAAGGCATGATGAATGTAACATGTTCTCCACACATTAGCCACTGATCAAGGAAGCAATGGGGTACTGAGCAGCTTAAGGAAATAGTATGTACTTACTTGGTCATGTATCATTTGCTGGTTGTCGGCCATGGTTTTGGGACATATGCTGTCGAAAGAGGAAAGGAGGGAGTGGAGATTTTGGCCCCTTGTCTTATGATCATGTCACTGAAAGTTGTTCATAGCTAATAAATGGAAATATTTGCATCAAACACATTGCTAGTCATCCTTTTCGGTACACATGACTTATATTTCTGCTGCTATTTCTTTTCATCCCAAACATGCCTTCCATTGTCATGATCATTGTTTGACTAGTTAATGTCATGAATGATGAATCAGCTTCCTAAGGCTGGATAAAGCAATGTGTCATGATGCTCCCTCATTCGTTTGTAGGTAGCTTTCTTGTTTTATCACCTTGGTGGTTCCTACAATCGAGTATGACTAGACAATGGACTTTGATCTTGGTGTACAGGTATGGCCTTGTTTTTTGTAAAAAAAAAACATGTGGACTTGAGCATTAGATCTATCAACAGTGCAACAGTGTACTAACCACTAGAAGTGTCAACAGAGAAAAGGGTTGTGCTCTATGGTTGGTTATGTTTAGTGTCGTGAAAAGGAATTTGTTGCTATTGATGGATTCCTATTGCATGTTCTTGGGAGAAAGATAATAGATTTTGAATCAATGCTTAATGTGATGTGGTGGCCGTGACGGAACATATCAGGAAAAGCACCTCATATATGCATTCATTGAATCAGATTGAAGCAAGCGTGCAGAACGCTTGAAGCAATTTATATGCCTGTCTGCTTATCGTAAGCATTGTACTACATACTACAAGCCCTTGTTCGGGCAATGGTTTCATTATTAAGATACTGCGCTGTTCACGTAATATGTAATGCAGATTAGTTAAATGAATATTATGTATAGCAAATCATCAACGTTTTGTGAGATTGACGTGATCGATGGATATGACCGTTCCGGGCATTATTTTTGGGCGTGTGCTGAGTGCATTAGGCATTTCCATGAAGGAAGATATTTTAGGGGTAATTTTGTAACTATCTATTGAGAGGGGTGTATTTGCCAAGAGCGCTGTATTCCCGCTTTGCCGGTCGGTGACCGCATCGCATCCTACCTTTTTCCTCCCCCGTCCGTTCGGTAATTCTATCGAACACCTCTCCGGCGTCACGATGGTCGTCGCGCGAACCACTACGACTCCCCTCTGCGGCCGGCTTCCCTTTAGATCCCTCCATAAAGATGACTTCAATCCTAATCCCAGCTTCCTTCCCGCGCGGTCGACCCCTCCGAGCTCCCTCGCCGCCGCCGCCTCGATCACCACCGTTCCAGCGTCTTCTTTGCCGGCCGTGCAAACGCCGGCGCAGGCGCGGGTCGACATCCTGTCGGAGTCTCTACCCTTCATCCAGCGGTTCCGCGGCAAGACCATCGTGGTCAAGTACGGCGGCGCCGCCATGAAGTCCGCCGCCCTCCAGTCGTCTGTCATCAACGACCTCGTTCTCCTCTCGTGCGTCGGCCTCCGCCCCGTCCTTGTCCATGGTGGTGGTCCGGAGATCAACTCTTGGCTGCTACGTCTCGGCCACGAGCCGCAGTTCCACAATGGGCTCCGCGTCACCGACGCGCTCACCATGGAAGTCGTTGAGATGGTCCTCGTCGGCAAGGTCAACAAGTCTCTGGTCTCTCTCATAAACAGCGCCGGCGGCACCGCCGTTGGCCTCTGCGGCAAAGACGCGCGCCTCCTCACGGCCCGCCCTACCCCTGACGCCGCTGCCCTTGGCTTTGTCGGTGAGGTTGCGCGCGTCGACCCGGGGATCCTCCGCCCCATTCTGGCCGACGGTCACATCCCCGTCATCGCGTCTGTGGCTGCGGATGAGAATGGGCAGAGCTACAATGTGAACGCCGATACGGCTGCTGGGGAAATTGCAGCCGCCATGGGGGCTGAGAAGCTGATTTTACTGACGGATGTGGCCGGGATCTTAGAGGATCGGAATGATCCTGACAGCCTTGTGAAGGAGATTGATATCAGTGGGATAAGGAAGATGGTGATGGAGAAGAAGGTGGCCGGAGGAATGATCCCCAAGGTGAACTGCTGTGTGAGGTCGCTCGCCCAGGGGGTGCGAACTGCTAGCATAATAGATGGCCGGGTTCCACACTCTCTGCTCCTCGAGATTCTGACGGATGAGGGCGCCGGGACGATGATCACTGGGTGAGTGTGATGGTGCAAGCCATGGAAAAGCTTGAGCTTGCGATGCTGCTCGTAGGAGAGGTACTAATTTCTGCTTCTTCTTCTTCAACTTCCTAAGATTACAATATACCGTGCATCAATGCTAGAACTAGTAAGATATCAGTATACTGTGGATCGTAGTCTATGATAATTGGCATGCATGATCATGTTTCCTTTTGTTACTTGTCATCACTCTGTTTGATAAGTTGGTCATGAACGCAACAGGGCAAGTTGTTTTATCAGAATTACTACAGCTACTGAGCAACTTATCTATGGTTTATTCAGCATAATCTTTCATAATTCTTTACATTCCATTTCTTTTTGAAATATCATCGATTGCTAGTGGCATTTGATTGGAAAACCTGAGATGCCATGAGGTAGGAGTCACATACGTTACTTGCTGAGAAAATCTCGATTGTTTTGCACATTCCAACAGTTGCTTTCCGAGAGCAGATTGTTTTCTTGTATTGGAGAAAGGTTGTAGTGCAGCTTAACGATTAATGTTACAACTAATGGAGGATAGCTGATTGCCAAGCACGATTGAATCTCTCAAAGCTAAGTTCAGCCCATATCACAACAAAAAGCAATGCCTCCAAAAGTTCACTGGTTGTAAGCTGGATGAGGCCATGATGAGAAGAGCTGGCTTGCATGTATGTGCATGTGAAACGGAGCTCTTCTTTGGAAACTTTCTTCCTCTCTATTAACATGTTTTAGCATTTTCCTTTTCAAAAATTAAGCTTTTGCTAAGCCTGCATGATATCATTTGGGTTGAGTATACCAAGAAAATTTTCTCTCTGTCACTTTAATATCCAGTACATGGTTATTTATGTCTCCCTTTTGTGCAGCATTAGGATAGGATATATATATATATAAACTTCTGTTGTGTCATCTTTTGATTTCTCTCTCTCTCTCTCCCATGAAACCTAGTTATATCATGTTACAAACAAGGAGCAGGTGATTTCAAAGATAGGAATTCTATTGTGATTCTCTAATTTGAGAAAGAGAAAGGCCTTCCAATAGAGAACAAGAGAGGATGAGGTAGAAAACTAACTAATATAACTGTTACTAGTATGAGCAAACAAAACTAATGTAAGTCTTAATGATAGCATGGAGTTTTATAACTAATATCTATTTCATTTTAGGAGGTCTTGTAGGAGGAAAATTTCTTTTTTGCCAAAATTCCACAAAAGAAACCTTCAGTTCAGAACTCTTCACATTATGATATCAAGACTTTTATATATGAAATCGAATCAAAACAGGAATTTTATGATTGTTTTAAAATAATGACTAAAAAAAATGACCATAATTAGTTGGGAAATAACTAGAAATTATAAAAGGTATTGAGCAGGTAGGGCTATCCAGCCTACTTCACCAGTAAAAGTGAAAATAAAAATGCAACTATTGACATCCGTATTAGTGGTAGCATTCTGTTTGACTAGTTGTAGGACTCCTAGGGAGAAGGCTTCCCAGGACAAGTTCAGTTTTTCTTATATGCAAGAAGTTTTAAACTCATTGGCACCTCAGAAACTGAGAGTTATCTTTGTTAATGAGATCTTTTAAAATAGGCTATTTTAAGCCTCAAGAAGACTGAAGTATCTTGGCTTATTATATTGTATAATATTTTAACAAGAGAACTTAGTCCTATTTATTTAATTTCTATTGCTATCATTGTTGGTCATAGATTAGATGCAAGTAGTATCCTCTTCATCTCGTAAAAGCTGCTTAATTTATAATGGCACACTCTTGGTCATTTTGCTGATTCTATATCCTATTGATTGTGCTCTGTTACTTTTTTGCCTACATCTAATCTGACACTTCAAATCCAACTTCCTCGAATAGCAGGTTTTTACTGAAAAAAAATGTAATTATGAATAGCTATTTTGGAATAACTCTCAGATATTGGAAATTTTGGATTCCTTTTAAATGTGATATAAGTGATCATTTATCTTTTTTATAATTCAGCTGTTCAATATGCTGTCCTACCATGCAATATTGCATAGATATTGTTCTTTTCTAGCACCTACTGGGTGAGTAAGCAAACCGAAGATTACAAAGGTTAGTTACTAAGAATATATAGACTTCATTGATTTGTTCTTGATGCACATAAGAATTTGTTTTTCCATGTCATATGGTGCATTTGATTCTAACATGATCTCATGTGTTCTCTCTCTCTCTCTCTCTCTCTCTCTCTCTCTCTCTCTCTCTCTCTCTCTCTCTCTCTCTCTCTCTAAATCTTTTGTTCTACATGTTGAAACATTTAGGTGGCTTTCTCTGGTGGTCTCTTCCATTCGAGAAGTTCAGCTGTATCAGTTGGAATATGATGTACTGCGACATGGGTAAAAACTCAGAAAAGCTTGATTTGTTCCTTGCGTTCTTGTGCCATGTTGGTCTTTCATCTGTATGATGCTAATAACATTGAAATGGGCAGGAAAGGCCAAATGAACGTCTCCAATGCTTAAATTGCCCTGTTGCTTTATGATTAAATTTTAGATGATGATTGATCATATAATTGCTTGGTTACAAACATAATCGAAATTTTCATCAGGATGATTATCGAAAGTTGATCAGACCTTCATTATTCTTCTTCTTGAAGCGGACTTGAAGATCGACGGAGGTGCATTGGCATTCCACAGCCTTTAAAATCTCAAACCATTAGAAAAAGAAAAAAGACAATAAATAGGATAGCCATGAATTTTACATCTCAAAACTTAATTGACTTAGAAGGAAGTACTTAATCATTTAAGTTAAATAAAATCGAGTAAATTATAGTTTAATTAAACTTAATCAAGGTCAAGTTGAGCACATCTACTAGGATTAAAAAAACCTCCTATTGATTGCTTGCAGATCTACTTTAACTAATCATTTAATTATCACCCTGAGTTACCCTTGTTATTCAATTAATTTTTGTACCTGTGACATGGGTCTCATGAAAGTAAGATAGAACAATTTTTTTGTTCTTTTGTAAGTAATTAATTATATTTCTTATAAAAACATCATCTATTATTATATTAATAATAAAAAATAAAAATTATAATATACATATATTCTTACGTAAAATTGAATAGTGAAAAAGATCCAGATTTATTATTATTGTTGTCGGTTGTATGATGCCATGATATGTCTATAAATTATTTCTAGTATGGCAATATATATATATATATATATATATATATATATATATATATATATATCATGGCAATGAAATAACACAAGGAAAATTAGATATATCAAAGACTAATTAATTCGCACATATTGAAGACTCGTAACGGACCGTTTTATTTCTGTATCGGTCAGTGTTAGAAACGGAGGTTCGTAACGGGCCGTTTCCTTCGTGGCAAGAGGCGGAGTCGAACCCTAAGATTTAAGGAACGATATAGCCCACACTTCGTGACCGCAAGGGAGCTGCTGCCCACGGAACTCTCCCGAATCGCGCGGTTCCCCGCCTCTCGGTGTCTCTCCGCTTGGCCCCAAATCTAGGGTTTCCACCGCCGCCTCCTCCTCCTCCTCCTCTCCGCTCCTTCCCGAGGTCGGCAATGGCGATCGTCGCTCAGACGCCCGACATCTTGGGAGAACGCCAATCCGGCCAAGACGTCCGCACCCAGAATGGTTCGGCTCTTCTCCCTCTAGGTCCACGAAACGTGTCTGTTTTCTTGATTCCCCCCATCCCATCATTTTTTGTGTGCTGTTGTGGGCAGTGGTAGCGTGCCAAGCGGTTGCTAATATCGTGAAATCGTCGCTCGGACCGGTTGGTCTCGATAAGGTAAAAACGTTGTTGGATCTTACATTTATTAAGCATTATTTAACACAAATTAACAGAGAATTATTTGTCACTGAGTACGCCATTTTTTTTAATAGACCTTTAGGTTCTTAGCAACAATTTTTTGAAATAATGATGAACACAAATTTGGCTTACTTTGTTGTCCAAGTTTCAATTTAGTTCAGTAGTTACATGGTGCGGATTGATTGTATTAGGTATCACTTACACCTGCACAAACACTCAGATGGTTGATTGCGTTCAGTAAGCTGTACTAGGTTTTCTTCAGCCGAATCCTTGATTATTGCGTTTCTTTTTGTTTCTTTTCTTCTCCAAGTTAAATTGGTTAGGTTAGGTGCCAAATGCACAGGCACTGAACCTGAGACCAGAAGATACTTGAAGACGTATTTTCATTTTGGGATGTATTCACTGCTTGTTTTTAAGCTTATGATGAGCAAATGACAAAAGAACTTAAATCTTTTTTATTCTTTGGGGATCAAAAGAAGAACATTAAGGGCATTGCAATAGAAATATTGGCAGGGATTTTATGAAATGTGAGGTATGATATATTTTATCACTTGAGAACAAACATTTTTTTAAAGTCATCATAAAGTTTGATGGTTTGCCTTAACATTAAATGGTTAGGAATACCAAAACACTGAAAATTCCAACTATCTTTCTGGATAAATCTTGTGTTTGCTTTAGTTATACGTATCCAACATTATTCTTGTGGGTGAAATGCAAAGAGGTGTATCCTACTTGGATATCATTGAAAAATATATATTGGGTTGATTTGTGACGTAAACTCATTGTCTAAGGCAACAGCTTTAGTATCAAACCAACGTCATGTGTAGGCTACAATGTTTGTGACAGAACCAATCTTGTGCAGCTAAATTTCAATAAAAGCAAGCGCTGATGAGGTTTCTACTCTGCAACCAGAGTGATTAGAATTCGAGCTATCGAAACAGTCTCTTTTCTAACAGGGGCAAGGCTGCTTTTATTGGTCCCCCTCTAAATTCTGTATTGGTAGGAGCCTCGTGCACTGAGCTGACATTTCTAAGTTTCAGTAAAAGCAGGTAATGAATTTCGAGAGAAATACTCGAGGAATAAAACAAGTGGAAGTGACCAGGGTTTGGAGTAGGATTCTGTAAATCTCAGTTGTCTTGATGTGTTGAATTCCTTTAAGTGATGTGCATTATGATCACATCCACCATGCTCCTGTTTTATGTTCATTTCTGTTAGCTGCTAAGTTTGCCTGTTATTTTTTTGCATTATTAAACAATGCATGTCCAGTGCATGTGCCTGATAAGTCTAATTGCGGTATGTTTGTGTTTATGGACTGCACTCATGAATTTCCTGATTAGGTGTTTCAGTAGTGGAAAATGAGTTCTGATAAGGAGCACTGTAACTAGATACACTTGCTTAGTTTATTGAATGCTTGTTATCTGGTACATTATGCATTTTGGCACTGTCTGCATTTTTAGTGGTTTATTTAGGCTTAAAAGTTAATTTGAATTGTGAACTACTAGATGCTGGTTGATGACATTGGTGATGTCACAATTACTAATGATGGTGCAACAATACTAAAGATGTTAGAAGTTGAGCATCCAGCTGCCAAGGTAGAATACCTGGACTTATGTTTTCTACAATTTTGGTCTTGCTGGTTTACATTTCTGTGATTACTTATTATTTGATGATTCTAGGTTCTTGTTGAACTTGCTGAACTTCAAGATCGAGAAGTTGGAGATGGGACCACATCAGTGGTTATCCTGGCTGCCGAGTTACTTAAGGTGACATGTAAACTGTGGTTGTCATTAAGTTCATCATGCTTTTATTTCCTGTTGTGACAAATAATTGAAGCTGGATCCATCTGTTAATAATTTATTATATCTCTTTTCTGCAGAGAGCAAATGATCTTGTGAGAAACAAGATTCACCCAACATCTATAATTAGTGGCTACAGGGTACTGTGAATAACTAAACATTTCCAACTTTTCTAGTCTTTCCTGTAGTTATGTGCTAATATATTAGAGTAAATTTAGCAATAACATCAATTCAAGTTCTAGTTCCTGTTTCCAATAACTGAAATTTTTCTCAATTTGCTGACAGCTTGCAATGAGGGAAGCTTGCAAATATGTTGAGGAAAAACTTGCTGTAAAAGTATGAGCTTCTTTAATCCATTAATACTACCAATTTTCTTGATCGTTCCAATTGTTATGTTGCTTCACCCACTCAATAAAGATGTTATTTGCAACTTCAGGTCGAAAAGCTTGGGAAAGATTCCCTTGTAAACTGTGCGAAGACAAGCATGTCATCAAAATTAATTGCGATCGATAGTGATTTCTTCGCTAATTTAGTAAGCTCAACATAATTGTCTCTCCCTTTCTGATTGAACTTGCTTTTCATTTCTGTTTCTTTTCTTCTTAGTATAAATTATTTACTAAATCCTTGTCCTGGAAGATGCTTATGCCATTCCTATGTTTTCCTGCATACTGAAGTCCAACATTACCATTTTCCAGTCTCTTTATAATATTTGGATACATATTTAGATCACCAAAATCCAACATTGATTACTCACAGATCCCCCTTAAACCCCTATTATGGACTGTTAAAAAAACTCAAAAAATAATGTTTTGTGCTTGTATGATGATTTGCAGATAAATTTAGAGCTCTAGAAACCACAAAGATTACAAATTAAAGCTGAACTGAAATTCAATAGTTCACACACATGATTGTTGACCAAGTATTGGCAGTGGTAGATGATTTATTGATTTAAAAGAGATGTTTTCCCCAATGATAATAAAATTGATAAAAATTCAAGTCCTGTACTAAAGGTTATTGGTTTTGGAAGGTTGTTGGTTAGTGTTAACTGCAAATTTCATTCATTCGATTTGTGATACTCATATTAATCCACCATCAGCCATTTGTACCTGGTGACTTATAAATGGTAGTAAAAGCTCAGGGATATCCCTTTAAAATTTGTACATGGGCCTCAGTTTGACTTTTTTGTTTCTTATTTATTAGAATGTTCTGATATATCAGTTTGACTTCTTTGTTGTTTAGGTTGTGGATGCAGTTCAGGGAGTGAAGACTACAAATGCAAGAGGAGAAGTTAAATATCCAATAAAGGTAAGCAATTGTCTAAGCCTCGCCTTTATTTGTTGTACAATATGACTTTTGAAGTCCATTGTGATTTTTCATTTGGAGTAGGACGATATAATGAGTCCTGTAGTACAACATTGAACCTATCTCATTCAGTTACATGTCTGTGCTAAATTGTTAATTGTCACCTTTTCTTCTTGGATCAACTTGAAGGAGATTTGATGTTTGAGAAACTCGAGTTGCTTTATGATTATCCTGAACTATTTTCTTTGAAAAATGGAGTAGCATGTTAACAAGAACCTGGACTTGCAAAATTTGTCTATCTATATGTTGGCTAATTTTCTTCAATTTTGCATTACTCTGTTTTAATACTCGTAATTAAATTATTTTTTTTTATCTGTTTCTTTCTAGAGTATAAACATATTGAAAGCTCACGGAAAAAGTGCCAAAGATAGCTACTTGCTGAATGGATATGCTTTAAATACTGGCCGTGCAGCTCAAGGAATGCCTACTAAGGTTGCTCCTGCAAGAATTGCTTGTCTTGACTTTAATCTTCAAAAGACAAAAATGCAGATGGGTGTTCAGGTCCTGGTCACTGATCCAAGAGAACTGGAAAAAATTCGTGAAAGGTAATTATGTTGTGGATCTTAATTCTGTGCATGTGACTTGCATTAAATAAGTTTAATTGAATTTTTTTTTCATGTTAAAGAGATCATAAATAAATTTGTGCATTTTTTGAATTTCTACACAATTTTATGTTTTAGTTTATTTATGCTTAATTTGCCCAAGTATTGTGGCATGTTTTTTTTCCAACTTGGTTTTGAAGAACTTTTTTTTTGGCACTGGAAATGTGAATCCTGCTGTGTTGTATGATTATTTCTCTTCTCTAACAATTAAGCTATTAGTTGTATCTTTCTTTCATATCCAAGATATGTTCCTTTTTTACTATGGATATGATGATTATACAATTTGGTCAGGCCATGTTGAGAAATCTTTCCAATATAAAGTAATCCACATAAGCAAATGACCATGTGGTTCATGACAGGACCACTATAGCCAGAGTTTTCATTGTGTCAGATGTGAGCAAATGGGTTTTAGAATCTTTGCTACTATTAAATGCTCTTTTGAACCCCAAATTAAGGTTAGCATGCACTGAAGGTATCAGACTTTCAAATTTATCTTAATACGGTCTGTTCAGGAACTACATCCTTATCGGATGTAGTTTGTCACTTTTATTTTTCTGACTTAATTAACTTAGCACTTAAATTAAAACGTCTGAAGTGCATTATCAAGTAGAATATATTACTGGAATAGAAGTTTTGTTTTTTGTGTCAGAAAAGCCATGCTTATTTCTGCTGCATGAACAATTTCGTTAATTTTTTGTTCTGTATTTTCTCTGCACTTCATTGGTTGAATTTCCAGTCCATTTTGTTTGTTTTGTGTTATTGCATTCATTTACAGCTTGTAATCCATCCTTGCAAGATAACTCTGCAAAAAGAAAAGAAAATCCCAGGATTTTGTTGGATTTTAAGTCTTTTTTTGTTCCTGCTGAAAACATTCCAGTTTATTTCTGATTTGTCTTGCTAAGTATATCCAAGTTGCACATTACAAGACAAGATAAGATAATAAAGGAAACATATTAATAGAGAAAAGAGTTCTTCCAAATTGGAAGCACCATGCTGTCTCGCTCAACTGGATTTTTTGTTCCCACTTTCTGTCAGTTCAAGTCTCTCTGTTCACAGTTCTATTTTTTATGCTTATGTTTTCTGCCGGCTTTTTTTTTTCTCCAAATAATTGTATCCTTGAAAATACTAGTATTGCACTGTATTCTGGGCTTTTAGATATCCATTAAGCACCACTTGTATGTTATCTGGCTGGAAGAATAGAAACCTTGCATGCATACTGATTTTCTCATTTGTTTAACTCATAATGAGTTTATTTGGGTTTAATGCCACCGCAAACCTGCCAGGGAAGCTGATATCACGAAAGAGCGTATCCAGAAGCTTCTGAAAGCTGGTGCTAATGTTGTACTAACAACCAAGGGAATTGATGATATGTCTCTAAAGGCATGTATTTCTCAACTTGCGGTTATCATGCTGACTGTGTAGTTTTTTTTCTTCAGAAGTAGCCAAGTTCCTTTTGTTTAACTGAGGTATAAGCTTGTGAGCTGTATATTTAATCAGTTTTTTTGTTCAGTAATTTCCAATGCATATGTGACTGTGTATTGTTGTAATACTCCCCAATGATGGCATGCTGGACTATTAACTGGAAATTGACTCAGTAGTGCTTATGTTGTTAAATCCATCCTAGCAGTAAATAGAGGTAGCTTTTTTCTTGATGTGGTCTTACTATGCACTAGCCTATTTGAGTTATCATGAAGAATTTGGAATTTCTTATTGTCAATTCTTTATCCATGATGATAGACAAATCTCTCAAGTACCTTCTCAAGGAGAGCTGCTTCCGGTTGATCCATTTAATCATTGTTGATAATTTTCCACTTAAAATCTTATCATTCTTCTATCCAGTTTCATGTTGCCATCATTGTCCATATATCTGCTTAAATTTGTTAGTGATGTCGGTCTGGATTCTGATTTTTGTAACTTTGATTTGTCATTCCCCTTTCATATGTTTCATGTTGTGCTATAAAGTTTTTTTTTGCTTTGATTCTCTTTCAGTACTTTGTCGAGGCTGGGGCTATTGCTGTGAGACGTGTTCGCAAAGAGGATTTACGTCATGTTGCAAAAGCAACTGGGGCAACTGTTGTAAGACCTCAATTGTCATAACTGCATTCTGCTTGGGTCTTTTTGGTTATACTTGATCTGCTTGAGGTTCATCACGCCCACATATACACCTTACTCAAGCTTAAGTCAATCAAAATTTTGATATATTCCTTACCATACTACCCACATATACAACTCACTTAGGCTTGTGCGCACCTCTGCCTGCTTTACATATTTATTTGTTTCTTTTCCTATACAATCACCGAGCTTTGACAATCTGTCATGGTGTTGATTAATATTTATTTTGGCCCCTTTCAGGTCACCACATTTGCTGACATGGAAGGAGAAGAAACTTTTGATTCGTCTTTTCTTGGACATGCAGATGAAGTCATTGAGGAGCGTATCGCTGATGATGATGTAATTTTGATTAAGGGCACAAAGAACACTAGTGCGGTCTGTGGTTTCTTCTTGCCAGTGTTGTTTAAGACTTCAAGTTTGCTTCCTGGAATTTTTTTATCGACCAGTTGTGTGTGTGCATTAACAACTTCTTGTTTTCTTCATTAGGTCTCATTGATTCTTAGAGGTGCTAACGACTATATGCTTGATGAGATGGATCGGGCCTTACATGATGCGTTGTGCATTGTTAAGAGGACCCTTGAATCGACTACGGTAAATCCTGACAACTGAATCTTATGGATAACTTTTTGTGTTGGTGGCTATTTTAGTGCCCAAAACTGTAGCCTTTTTCTTGTCGAGTAGCCCCCATAAAAGAACGTTCCTCCAAGTTATTTGCAGAACATTTGGCTTTTGTCCTTTGTTGTGATCTTATTTTTCTTTTGTCTTTTTTTTTCATTTTAGTTGCTTTTGTATCTTGGTATTCTTTTTTGAAGCTACAGCAATTTTGACCCTTTGTTAGGTTCCAGCTTGGCTTGGGCCCATACCGACAGGTCTGAGGCCTGATCTTGCTTACCATAAAGTGGTTAACAATAGACCTAGCAGAGCGCTTCTGAGCCCATACGAGTACTAATATGGCTTTCTTGACAATATTGATACTTTATAGTCTGAGTGAGAAACATGAAAGAAGGAACCCAAATCTCCTAATCCATCCATCTGCTGCCACCAAGCAATATTGTTGCACTGTGGATAAAACGGAAGGGATGGAGGGAGATGAGGAGAGAAGGGAGGAGGTAGAGGGGAAGTCAGTCTTGCCTTTTGGGGCTGTAGAGGTTAAAGGCAGCACGCTTGGCAAGGAGGAGGGTGTGCCAGATGGCAGGCAGCAATTCAATATGAACTGGAAGCAGCAAAGCATCAAGGAGAGGGTGTTCTGTTGTATCTTTATCTTATATATGAAATGGGCTTGTTTGACCATTGAATTGATCCAAGCAAAACAGAGTTGAGTTTAAGCAGCTTGTTCGAGAAACATTTGATCTTGGTTAAGTTCCAGCAGCCTATATAACTTGGCCCTGATTCAACTTAAATAAGGTTCCACTCAACAGGCCCTAGCGTGCTTGAGCCCATTGCCAGCCTTATGCATAGGGCTCCGCACTTACAATATGCAGTATAATCTTGGATGTGAAGTATGCCGATTAAATAATTTGCAAATACATGACAAAGTGATAAAATATACAGTTTATATTTTCTCTTTCTTATAATTGTCTCAACTGTTACTATTGTTTTGGTGCTATTATAAATATATTACATAATAATATGATCATCACTTGAAATTTTTATTGGATTGCTATAACTTACAAGTTTTTAAACGAGTATAGATGCATCCCTTTTTTTTTCCGGATTCAGCAGTATTTACTTTTGTCAATTAGATCATATTCATTACTTTTGCACTTTTTAAGTGCAAAAGTGGAAGTAAGGTCTATGGTATATTGTAGGAATGTGTGTGAAAAAAGTAGTGATATTAATGTATGTTCCCTGCTATATTAGTTCAATCCAGTACATTTTTTGTTATTTCTAACATGTATATGTCAAATCAGAAGGAAAAGAAATGGTTTTCTTATCTTAACTGCCTCTCAAATGAAGACACAACAAACTGACAATATCACTACTTTTCTCAAAGGCCTGTTCAGTGTTTCGATTAAAAAAAGTTATAGAGAGAGAAATTCTGGTTTATCAAGATTTATTTCATGAACTTCTGTTCAAATAACAGTTTAAAAGACTTTTCCTTTTTTTCCCATTTCAGAAACTTAAACTATTTGAAGCATATAATTAATCCTTGCATAAGTTGGTGATATAGGTTGTTGCTGGTGGTGGTGCTGTTGAGGCTGCACTGTCTGTGTACTTGGAGTATCTGGCTACGACATTGGGATCTAGAGAACAGCTGGCAATTGCAGAGTTTGCTGAATCTCTTCTGGTTATACCTAAGGTTGCTAGTAGTTATAAGTCTTAATCTTTGGTGTTTGTTTGAGATAATATTACATGTATGACGAAACTTGAAATTGTGCAATAGGTACTTGCTGTCAATGCTGCTAAAGATGCCACTGAGTTGGTTGCAAAACTCCGGGCTTATCATCACACTGCCCAAACAAAGGCAGATAAGCAGCACCTTTCAAGGTATCACGGGAAGTCATGATTTAATCATTTATGAAACATTTGTTTCCTCTTTGTTGCCTCATTTCTAGAACTTGTCAATTAGTTTATTCTATACCTGATGCCTTTAGTTACTCTGGTTTGTCTGCTTTCAAATTCTTCTCTTGATCTCGTGGTGGGATTTTGGCGAGTTCATCCCTTTGTAGTATAATGTTATTTCCATCATAATAATTGAAGCAGTCACTGTTACAGACAATAGTAACCGTACATTGACCCAGAACTTCGCTCTCCATAACAAGAACTTGAGTGATGTTGCTATTGGAAAATTGAAGCCTATACTGCAAACTTGTCCTCTTGAGTACCTATAGTTTACTTTCTATGAACATTTGAATTCCATTAGCATCCTGAATGATACGAGTCTCCTTGATCATCAATCATGTCTTTTTCAATGATCTGTGGGCATAGGATGTGCATTCTGCAGTTAGAACCACTTAGACATACTCGAAAGATGTTACAGATTTTATTTGTATCCATACAATAGTTGTTTATGGATGTTAAGATGCTTGAATAATGTGAATGGTTGTCACAATATTCTTACATCTACTTTGTTATAATGCAGCATGGGTTTGGACCTTTCAAAAGGTACAACTCGGAACAACCTTGAAGCTGGAGTTATCGAGCCTGCAATGAGCAAAGTGAAGATCATACAGGTAAAAAGTGTTTCTGACTCAACCATGCTGTTGTAATTGCTTGGATTATTAATGGTTATCATCAAATCCGTACTTCTGATTTGCATCTCACTTTCTTTATACCAGCATTATTACTAACACGTGCCCAGCAAATTTTTATTATATTACATCTGCAAGAAAATGCCATGAATATCATCAAATTTTGATGTGCTGTTTATTTATTTCTGACTGCAGTTTGCGACTGAGGCAGCTATAACAATTCTTCGGATTGATGATATGATTAAGCTCATCAAAGATGAAAGGGAGAACGAAGAGGATTAGATCACTGGCATGATGTTCAAACACTTGTGATTTGCAGGATTTTCATCTCTTATAGGTCGCCATTTGTGATTCTATTCTCCTACGAACAAGAATTTGTAAACCGTGTGAGACATTTAAATCTGATGACACATTGCTTGACCTGACATTAGATTCTGTAGTCCTCCTCCCGAGTTTTAAAGATGTTTGGTTACCAACAAAGGCTAACGAGAAATTAGTGTTGAATCTATGCATTTGCATTGCAGGTTGGCAAGCTCGCTGATTTAGAGACCCACGTAATGTGCAGATATCGAAGATTGTGTTGAGCCATGTCAAAGTCATCATAAAGCATGCCGTCTTGTGGGTAAATACCCATCGGAGATCTATATGGTGTTACGGTGACCAAATGGTACGTAAAATTCGAAAAAAGATCTATCAGCATCTGGGCCTGATGAGCAATGCCATGTTTTTGTGTTGGGCGGGTTGTTTCCTAGATGTCGACATATTTATTTAATCCAGTCTCATCCCTTAATGCAACATATTTCATTAATCTATTCATATCTTTGTAGTTAATCATTTAATTACTTCGAGTCAATTTTCTATACCGAAGATTCAAAAGTGTTATAATATTATTTGTCACATCAGACTTACCAAACTGTTATATTCTCTGATCAATTCAGTCAGAAATTCCCACTCTCGAGTTGTATGACTAACATGCTGTATATTAGCAAAATGAACTGAAGAACAAAAATAACAACAACAACAAAATTGATTTGTAAAGTACATCTGAAAAACTTAATCAAATATCTAAGCAGGTCTGTTGCCTGCTTTGGCATCGAATCTGGTTACAAGGTTTTTACAATGTTCTGCTGAACAGTGATAAGGTTACAAAAAATGAAAGAATTTTCAGTTTGATACAACTAAACTATATAATTGTTTACAATGGTATAGATGTGCTATCACTGACGATGAATCTCCAAGGCTGATAGCAGGTGCAGGATTCTACCTCAATTCACCACCAAGAAAAGCTTTGCCAACTGGTGTACTTTAAGCACAGCTCTCCTGCCTAACTTGGGAGTTCCCTTTTGAGACTTCATAAGCCTCTGATGCCTATAGAATGATGATCACGTTACTTTTAAGTAGATAACAAGTTATCATTAAGGAGTTCGTTAAAAGATACACAACTGCATTAAACACTAGTAGATAATACCAAGGCTTGATAAACCAAAGCATACCGCTCGGTATGGACGATACGTACCGGTCCAATAGAGGATCGGTACGGGCAGTACATCAGTATACCCCAATGTACCATATATCGATATGCTCGGTACAACTCAATACGTATCATACTGACAACTGATCGGTACACTGGTACAGGCCGGTAATGCGAATCATGGATAACACCATTTCAATTATGTAGTTAAACACTAAATTTTAAGGTTTTCAAGTTGTGACTTTGTCAGCGTATTTAAACAACAATGGTCAAATAATACGTCGATGCATATTGAATTTGGATACATAACCACCATTTGTGTCATCAAAAGCCTGACAGGAGCCAGACTCCAGTAGACTAAAATGTGGGTAGTGGGTAGGTTCTTGACAGAAAAATTACAGCCATTGCTCTATCTACCCTCCATCCATGAGAAAATGGGAGAAAAAAATGAAATCTAAAGAAATTAGGATGAATCAAGATAATGGAAATGATAAGATGGGAGTTCAGCAGCCAGAAAAACAAAAGAGAAAATTAGGATGAAGCAACAAACACAAAACAGATATAGGAAAAGCAAGAAAGTAATCTTAAGTAATGGCGATCAGTTCATAAAATAACACATGAAAGACAGTATTGAAATCATAACTTCAGCTAAGATGAGGTCCAATAAATTAAAATCATGGTTTGGGAGCCCACTGCCACTTATCAAGTACCAAGGCTTCTTCATGATGGATAATTGATATGGATACTCGATTGATGAAGAAGCATGAACATGGCAATCGTCCTCTAGCAATAGAATTGGTTAGTAAATAAGAAATAATGCTAACCGAATTCCAGATAACAGTGTCCAAAGAAAGAACCTTCTAACGCAAAACTCTCATAGTTTCTTCCATCGACAATCATGTCTTCTATTCTTTTACCTTATCATTTACCATGTACCTAGCCCATTTATGAGGAGGAACCAACCAAGCTGCAAAAAGACAGGCGTCGCCAGCAGCAGATCAACAATCCACAAGTTTTAGCTATCAAAATATCCAAGAGAACTTACTTTAGAATGTATGTGAACGCATCACAAGAAAACCATAACTCAGTTTCCAGGATCGGTTGCAAACACCGATGTACTGTAGGTGAGCCTACTACCTTTCACACAAGGACAGCCATTACCGCCGAAATGTGTGAATGGGTAACAAGTCACCAGCTTACTTTCCTTTAGCTGCCAATGTGATATGCCCTCATATCAACTTCTCCCAATCCAAATACATAAACATCTTTAAGCCCCATACTCTTTTCCTCAGCCAACTATAATAACTAAAGCCAAAAGTCGTACAGAAACCAACTAGGCATCAAATTAAACATAGAATGTCACCCTTGGCTAATTGACTATCATATGTTCCAGGGTAGAAAAGGAGCTAAGCAAATGCAAACATCAAAGTGTTGTAGCTAAAATGATATCATTGTTTGAAGAAGAAGAACAGCCACTATCAAAGAATTTACTGTTCCCGATGTATAATTACTTCAAATTTGTTTCCATTTTTTTATTAGGGAACTGTTCTTCAATTTTCCAATGTTAGTGAATGCGTCTAAAAAGAAACCGCAATCAAAAGTTACCTCAAAGGACGCAAACACATAGTTACTATCGGTGTGCTTACTGACCATTCACACAAAGATTACAGCTGTTACAGCTGCGAGGGTGTGACTGGCTAATTGGCCACCAGCATAAACTCTATCATAGCTCCGATTTCGGAAGAGAACTTTGTCCAAATAGCAATGAAGTGACAGCAGAAAGCTAAATACCTCGCTCCTCCCACTGGAAACCACCTCATCCAAACTCCGTCGTAAAGCCCAAGTCTTCAGCTGCACTGCACAACAACAGAGAAGGAAAGAAGTCGAGCGTTTCGCCTACCTCGTCTTGTTTAAGGTTCGCAGATCCAGTTTCGCCATCTCGGAACCCTAAGTGGAGAAAGACCATGATGACGGGTATTGATCGCCTGAAGGAACTCCTCGACCATGGTGGCGGCGAGGAGAATCGAGGACCTCGTCTCCATGGCGAAGGGAAATTGGCCGGCGAAGATCGAGAAGAGCGATAGGGTTTCAAGCATTCATCGCGAGCTTCGAACCGTTGGATGCTTCAGCTGGTACACGTGTCGTCCATCGGACGGGTGCTTATACGACGGAAAGAGGTCCGCATACAACCGTTTTGCGGTCCCGAATCAGATGTGGTGGTTCGATTGTGGTCCGCCCTCTCTCTGCTCCCCGTCACGCATAAGTCGAACCATCCCGGTAGTACGGGCTAATTACACATAAGATATCCTCTACTTATACAGGAAAGTAAAACATTAAGATCTATTTATCTTAATAATATTAATTTTACTACCATAAATAAATAAATAATTTTAATATTTTAATTAATAATTATGGATGGTGCCGATGGCGATGAACGATGATGCTGCTAGAAGCTACGAGTGGTCATTATAGATGAAGAGAACGATAATATTGGCATTGACACAAATGTAGAGCTACTCTTATTTCTCGTCGTTGCTCACCTCATCCATAATAGTCACTCGTGACTCTGACGGCACTATCGTCTATCACCATTGATATTATCTATCGTCATCAATTAGAACGTTAAAATTATTTTTTTTATTTTTTATTTATATATTTTTATTAGTAAAATCGACGATGTTAATATATAGATGTATTATTTTTGTAACTATAAAGATGTTAATGTAACTTTTTTAAGTATAGAGATGAAAATACTAAAGATAGATAACTATAAAAGATGTGTATACGAAGCTTCCCCATCATTATAATGTCTTCTAATTTTATCAAAGAATGATCATTTCATATTAAGTTTATCATTATACTCAATACTTGATGATCGTTCGACTCTTATATCAATTATATCATTTGATGTACAACGAAGATTATAATAAAAATATAAAATTTAAGTATGACAGAGAGAAGAGGGAGAGAACCTTGACAAACGATGGCCGCGACAGATGACAAAAGAAAAAAGGTATATACATGTATTGCAAGTTCCGTACAGATGAATTGATTTAGTTTTAGTTTGTTTGGTACTTCAATCCTTTGAGCCACATACTTGTGCTGATGCTCACATGAATAATCCAATAAGATTGAGGTTTTATGGGAAAATCATTCTTTTCCCCTCTTCTAGTAATGAGTTTTTTAAGTTGAATTAGATGATTACAAAATAGTACATATTTTTAAATACTAATATCATTTGGAGTTTTAATGAAAGCTAATTAACCATAATAATATATTTATTTTATAAGCATATATACGATAAACTAAAATTTTAGAGAGATATATAATAAAAATCATGAAATATTTTTTTTCTCAATAAGGGTAAATTAAAAAAAAAAGAAATCTTGAGTTTTTTTTTTCTTGGGCAACAACACTCTCTTTTACGTTACTATTGTAGAACACCTTTATTTTCTAAAAGATTAAGATTACCTTTTGCTCTATAGTAATAACCTTTATCCTATTGCCCGCTGCTTTCTCCCTAATGCTCATCGCCTTTTGCCTCGTTGTAGCTGCATCCACCTCTTATGAATGCCCGTTCCACCGTGCACTTGCAAAGGCTACTAAGGCTCTCGAGCGCACCTTTATTTCTTGTTGTTATTATGTCGACCTCCTCTGTCGTGTTGTTGCTTCCCCATTGACCTCCTCCTTGTTACCACTACTAATCTCATCTTGGTTATTTAAAATATGGTGCTATTGAAGGGGGTGTTGTAGGCAACATTGATCAGCATGAACCCATCCATAGAGTAACAACCATGTTTGGATAGCACTCGAGCATCATGCAGTAGTTAGTAGTGTTGATATCTTGGTCATTGATGCCGAGGGTATCATAAAGAGAGGAAAAATATAAGGGGGAAGTGATATGTGAGCATTGGTGAAATAGAATTGGGGTGATGTTAGCGATAGACGAGGCTATTGACGAAGCAATAATGGACCAGGGCGAGGACATGCTTGAGGGCCTTAGTGGATGCAATAGAGAGCATGGTCATATGAGTCAGAAGCAATGGGGTCTCGTGATAGGCAACGAGGTAGAAGTCAACAACGATAGAGCAGGAGCAATCATGATGAGACAAAAGTCAATCGTACGATGATAAATAAGACTAATTATATATTAGCCCTTATACTTAGACTTTTTTAGCATCCTAATTCGTAGGCTTAAAAAAATTATACTAAAATCTCTATAATTATGAAAATAAAATATTTAATCTCATTTATCCTAACATCATCGTCTTTACAATAAAAGATACAACATATGACAGTACATACATAATGACATGAAAACAATGAACAAATAAGTAATTTCAATGGTGATGACGAATCATGTTGTTATGGGTGATTGTTGTAATGGTGGTTGGTGAGAACAATACAGTAGTCAGTTTTACCGATGTCAATCTAAACATCAACAATAAGAAGGAAGAGGAGATAGAGTGGTGAGGCATCTGCGTCGACGCCGCATTGCTTTGCCTCATCTTCCTCTTCTAACAATGTGGTAGTTGATAAGAACAAAGAGGAGACAAAAGCGGTATGGTGTTGATGTAGATGTATCACCTGCCTCCTCTTCCTCATCCGATGTCGTACTGCTTTGCCTCCTCTTTATTCTCATCAACCATCGCATCATTTGATGTAGTGTTGGCGCTACATTGCTTTGTCTCCTCTTCTTTCTCATTATCGATGTTTGGATCGATATCGACAAAGTCGATCATCGCATTATTCTCGCCACCACTATCACAACCACTCATAGTATCATCATTCTACCCACAATTAAAATTATATTTTTACTCATTGTATTCGTACCATTCATACGTGTCCTGTCATGTATTGTATCTTTTGTAGGTCAATACAATAATATTAGGATAAATATGATTAAATATTTTATTTTTATAATTATAAAAATTTTGATATAATTTTTTAATTTAAAAATAAATGATAAAGAGATCTAAGTATAAAAAAATAAATAGTATGTAATTAGTCCTCATGAAAATGAGATATTTTATGATCGGCGGAAAATAATGAAAACTTCGATTTTTTTTTAAAGAATTTGCCCATGAACGAAAAGAAAGGAAAAGAAAATAAAAGAAAAGATTAGAATCTGGGTCCTCTGTCGTTGCTCCACGACGAGCGAGGGCGGTCGGCTACCGGCGACTGCGGAACAACGCGATACGCGTAAACCACTCCCTTCTCCCAACACAAGCAGCGAAACACCGCCGTCGCTTTCCGCGACAGGCGCAGCAAAGAGGGGAAACCCCGACGCGGAAGAAAGCGAGGCGGACGGCGGTGCCGCCGCCATGGATTACCACAACAAGCTGGTTCTCGCCCCCATGGTCCGAGTGGTCCGTCTCGAATCGATCCCTTTTCTTGGTTCTTCTTGGTTTCTTGGATCCCACCGCATGCCCCGAATCTTGGCGATTGCTCCCGTTTTGGTTTTTTGGGATCCAGATATGACCTCTTTGTTTATATTGCTTCGAATTTGTATGTTTCTAACGCGTAGATTGAATCTCTTCTTTGGTTGATTCGTGGTTTTCGTGGTTGTGGTAGAAATCGGAAATCCACTTAGCAAACCACAGGACATGAATAATAATTATCTGAAACTAGCATTAGGGTTTTTTTTGGCGATTAGGATCTAGTTGTTCTCATCTTCTCCGGAATTGAGTATCCATTGTCTGTAACGTCGGATTTGAGGCTTTGAGGCTGATCTTAGTTGTAGGTCATGGATCCTTGGTTCCATCAATTAACGGTTCTTGAAGCGTTTCTTCTTGCAAACGTGCAACAATTTTGATATATTCCTTTTGCATCGTCATAAGAACCAAAATTGTGAACTGTACAATTGGGCGTATACCAGAAGCTTTGTTGTTTACAATTGGACTTCTGGTATATTCCTTTGTTGTTTACCCTAAAAAATATTCCCATTTTTTAGGGTACGAAAAATGATAATTCTTATTAGGGTTAGATAAAGAAGATAGAAGAGGAAAGAATCATGAGACGAGAAAAGAAAAATTAGGAAGAGAACAAACAAATTTCATTCAGTAACTGGTGTGAACTAATGCACCAAGTTACAAACAGATATCTTAATTCTTTATGTCAAAAGGAGACAAAATAGTAAAAGAGTCTGCAGTGTACGTAATCTTGATAGCTGTGACTTGATGATAACATAACTACTTTTTTGGTCACTACTGTTTACACTGGTGATCAACTTGAAGATGACTTAGTAGTGCATGTTCATCCGCATTGCTTTGGTGTTACTGTTGAAAATCATCCATCCCAGAGTCCTTATGATACATAAATTATTTTCTACTTATACATTGGATTTTTCTCATTAAATCAGGGAAAACACTGTAAAAGTTATGATTCACCTAAGATGACAATATTTCCAAGTTAGGGTAATAAGATTAAAAAAAAAGTTAAAATGGCAAGGGACGCTAGGAGCCTTGTATGATCATTAGGTACATTTGAGATTTAAGAAATTTTTTTATAAGATAATTGTTATATTTATAATAATTTTTGGATTTGAGTGTTGGGCAGTTAATAAACACTATATAGTTTGTGTTGCTAAGATGAAAATATTGATATGAATGCGTGGAGTTATTAGGAAAAATAAGAAAAGAAATATTTTTATTTGTAGACAAGTAGCTATCGTTTTGATGGAAATAAAACGGGGAAAAATAATTTAAGATGGTGCGAATTCAGAGGACCTATAGATGGGGTAATTAGAAGAGATGAAATGTTTGGTACGATGAGAGGCAGATGAAGACATAAAAATACTTTAATGAAATTATGAGTAAAGATTTAAATGTTATTAACTTAATTAAATATATGACTTTTTTACATACCTCAGTGACGGCAAAAGATCCATGTAGTCTATCCCAAATAATTGGGATTTTCCGGCTTTGTTGTTATGGTTGTGGAATAATTAGATGGAATCATGATAAGAGAAAGGAAAAACAAGGTAGAGAAGAAACTACTTTCATTCACTATCCTGGTATGAGCTAATGCACTAAGTTACAAACAAATATTTTCATCCTTTATGACATAAAAGAAGACCAGAGGAATAAAAAAATCTGGTCTACATAATCTCGATATTTGATAACTACCATTTGATGATAAATAGTGAGAAATTTGTCATTGGCTTTCCATATGCAAGTGAAATAGGACACTTGTTTAAACCAAATTTGGCATGAGTAAGCTCATGTCTGACCTGCTAATCCACATGTATTATAAAAAAGAGTGAAAAGTTCATAGAATAGTCATCACAAGATTGTTTCAAGCAAACAGCAAATTAAATGTCTCTGACTGTTTAAGTTGCATGATTCATTTCTCATGATAAAGTGTGTTTTTTTTTATTTATAAAAAGTAATCATTTTTTTGGTTAAGTGATCAGTTTGATTTGGTAAACTGAAGGAATAGCAACTTTTTTTTATGCATGATTTGCAAAACCTTCCTTGAATTTATGTAATTTTCTGTCATTGACTGTGTTACTGTTTATGCCTTTTCTAGAGACAACTAGTTTGACATTTTTCATCTTATTATGCAAATTAATGTTGTTTTCCCACCTTTTATAGGGTACACTACCATTTAGGTTACTTGCAGCTGGATACGGTGCAGATATAACTTATGGGGAGGAAATTATAGATCACAAAATGATTAAATGCGAACGACACCTAAATGGTACTTAGCTATTTGATATGCAGTTAGCTGCTGGCAATTATGTCAAGGATTTTTGGCGTGAATACTGTTCTTCTTTGCCTTTCCTACAACTTCTTTTGTGTACAGTGTCTGGGGCTTTTTTTTGGTTGGGCTTATTGCTGAATTTTCTCATTTATGTTTTGTCTATGTTTATATTATCTCGCTGTGGAAGTTTAGTTTTTGGCATCTTTTATGCTATCAATATTAAGTATTCTTGTTGTATTTGAAAACTACTTGGTTAGGGCATTAATCTGGCTATTTCCTTTTTCAGTTATTTCTTTGGGGATAGAAAAGTCTTATGGTAGATAACTGTTTCACCGAAGATGTGTGGAACCAGTAAAAACCAACCCAAGTACTGAGCAAGGACTCATATATTTATAGACCAAAATTACAACTAAACAGGAATCAGGAAATGCCATACATATTTCTGTGAGCACCATAAAGAAGTGGATATTCCTATTCCATTTTGGTTTCCACAAATTTTCCCATGTTTTGTCCTTAACCGTTCTATATTTCCCCTTGTTTTTCTTACACAACAAGGATGGTACTTGGGATGTGAATCTTTATTTAGAATATTTTTCTCTATTCATGGAATATGAATTTCTGAACCAAACAGTTCATTAGAAAATATTGGATCTTCCATTGATTGGAGGTTGGATTCATGCCTGTCCTTTTCTCCACCCAAAAAGCATTGCTAAAGCAAGGTTCATCGTACCGCTCGGTATATGCGGTATGTACCAGTCCAACAGCGGACTGGTATGAGCAGTACATACCAGCATATCGGTGTGTCACATCGTATCATGGGTCGGTACATTAGTAAGGTTCGGTACGTTCCATACCATTGGCTGGTTGGTACATTGGTATGGACTAGTAAAGCAAACCATGTGCTAAAGCAATAAGTATTTTGAGTGTGTGGACATAAAAATATTTTGATTAAAAATTCTGCCAAGTTGTTTGGCAGACTTCCTCTGGTTGGACTGCAGATTTTAATTTTTTAGAACTTTTGTCAAGGGTCCTGTTGAAGTTCTTCTATTCGAGTGTCAGGCATGAATTGCTAATAATAGTTACTCACTGTGAATTTGGTTGTTCACTTTCCCGAATTCTTGATGATGTCATATACATGACACAAACACTTTTTCGAGATACTTGTTATTACTATCCTAACTGAAACTGGAAACATATTAATCATGCAGTTTATGCTGAATGCATCTGTAAACAATAATGAGAACTTCTGTACAGGATAATAGAAGGTAAGGACAAAATATCAAAATCATAAATGGTTAGCTTGTTTCTCTCTGCAACATTGTTTTATTTTTTGTGGGTTGATGGAAATTCTTAAATTGGGATTATTTGTCACAATGTTGAACACCTGAGCTAAAGAATGTTTGGTAGGACATTCCTTAAATGTTCTTAGTGGTAAGACCACTGACATGTTGTCCATGATTGGATCAGCACTATTCTGCATATATTATGTTAGGATTTGTGATTATCATGATTATGTGATACTGTTATGCAGACCAGAAATGATGTGAGGTTGGTTGTTATGTTGCCTCGGATCATTGAAGTTATGGAAACAACATTAAAACACATATGGAAGGAATGAAATAGAAATGATTCTTTCTTGAGGATTGTGGGATCAAACAGGGAAGTGGTGGAGATCTTTAAAGCAATAAGTTCAGGTGTAATATCATTTTGATAATGATGCCCTGGTTCTTCATACAAGCATTCAAATTTCAGTTTCAAGAACAAGAACTGAGTGATAGATAATAAATTTTCATGTACTGATGCATTATAATCTATATTATAAAGTTAAAAGGATTTCTTGTCATCGAGACATGACGATGAACTCCTTGAGGTGATAAATCACATGATGACAACCTATTTAAAAGGGGTGAAGACAAACATGCATAAGTGCTTAGATATTTTGTTAGTTAAAGAAAATATTTTACTTACTATTTGAATCAAACTCGACAAGTAGGAGTCAAGTAAATAACTTTGCAGGGTTTGATTTGTATGAACTGTGGGGAGTTGACAGATGTTCAGGACTTTGGTGATTGTCTTGTCTACATGGGGTACAACCGTACAAGTTATATGTAGTGGATGGAAGATTGGCTGTTTATCTTTGGTGATGTTGCTTAGTTCCTTTTGCCACTCCAGGAGTAGAAATTGGCTTTGTGTAGATTGGTGCCAATGTTACTTCAGTTTTTGTTTGGTGATAGCATCTATGGGTGGAGACATTGATGTCAAATTGATCAAGTTGGAAGATGGACCTGCTGTTATATGGTATTTATCAGTGAAAATTTTATGTCCTTTAATAGCATACAAATTCTTAGTGTTCTTCTGGAATTTCGTGTAGCTGATCTGGATCATGCTTATTGTTTGTATGTTCTTTAGTTTGTAAATATTTATGAAAGATAACTTGTATGTGACTTGATACTGGCTAGTAGTGAGTCACATTTACTTCCATTCATATGTATGTGGCTTGATTCTAGCTAGTGATGATTCACAATTACTTTCATTCATGTGCATGTGCCTTGATTCTAGTTAGTAATGATTCACATTTACTTCCATTCATGAGGTATCATATGGTGGCAACATTTCATACCATATCTCTCTGTGGCTAATTTATGTTAATAATGCTAACATATAGGAACAGCTCAATGAACTTTTTTGACATATTGTTGGCACTTTAGTAATTACCTTCTCTTTTGTTGGAAACCTAATGTGTACTATGAAGTATGATCAGAATTTCTTGGCACAACTGATTTTGTGGAGAAAGGAACCAGCAACGTTGTCTTCAGAACTTGTCATGAGGAGAGGAACAGGGTTGTGTTTCAGATGGGCACGTCTGATGCCATGAGGGCTCTCACTGCTGCTCAAATAGTGTAAGAATTTAACAAGAGTTAATGTAATCACTACACATGTTTTGTTAGAATTAGATCATATCTGTCTATTGCCATTAGGCAACGAATAATTTCACTGTCAAGCTTTAAATATGTTCTTTGAAGTTTCTCAATTTAATACAACACTGAATTATGGATAATCATGTCTGGACACAATCGTAATTGTACTAATTTGCCTTACAATTTATTTTGACTTGACAAATCTCTTTCCCTAATAATCAATACCATAGTGTGTATCACTATGATATCATTCAAATTTCAAATGGGATTTACGGCTGCTTCGAATGTGATTTGTGGACCTGTAAAAGTCATTTAGATGACTATTGCTCAACTAGTTTGGTTATTGTTTATGCAAATTTTGATAATGAGTCTGGAGTCCTGTCTGGATTGAAGAGCTTCGAGGTCATAAGGTTATGGCTTATGATGATCTTAGTGTCAATTTTGGTAGATTCCTAGGACTCAGAGTACTTGTGATTGCTTACTAACTTGTAAAGTTAAAAAGATTTCTTATTTGTTGGGATTTTATGGATGCTTTGTTGTTGTTGTTGTAGCCTTTCATGGCTATTAGAAACGAACCGGTCAACGGCCCAACCAAGCTTTGAGTTCACAAGGTCGTCAAACCATAACTTTAAATAAGATATATTTTAAAAATATTATACAATATTATATTCTTTTTTCCCTTTTTTTCCCCTCTCCTTTTTCATTTCTTCTCCTTTTATCTTTCTTCTCCCCCTTCATATTCACCCTCGCATTCTTCTCCTTATTCCTCTGCTCCTCCCTCTTTTTTTCTTTGCCTTCTTCACCTTCTCTACTTCTTCCTATCTTGTTTCTCCTCTATTCCTTTTTCTCTTGCTCTTCTACTATTCTTCTTATTGTGCTCCTCCTATTCTTCCATCTCTATGTCTTCTCTTGGTAGCAGTAGATGTGACGAAGACATGAACATGACAGTGAGGCATGGCTGCAGTGGTGAGTATGATAGATGCAAGGGGAATGATGATAGGAAATATCTGATAGCTAGGTTATGATGTTGACATAACTTAGACGCCTACAATTTTTATTCAACTTGCCTTTGAAAGGAGGCATACTGATGTCTGTTGTGTAGGGAAAGAGAAAAAATCAGTCGGTTCATCTTCACCGAACTGGTTCTTGTGGTTCATTGCAAAATTACCTGGGTCGGCCAGTTTGCTCCAGTTTGCTCCAGTTTTATGGCACCATTGCTCCTCAAACAGACCAGTGTCAGACAGATAGCCAATTCATGGGTTATCTGGTTGGACTGGCCAGTCCAGTCTAGTTCTAGTAATCATGTTTAAATAAGTGCATCTGTTTAAAAGGGAAAGTGGCTGGCTGTTTGAAAAAAAAATCATACATGACCTCTGGCCACTAAGACAAGTCTGCTTTTGTATTTTGCTATGGGTATATAAAGCAGCAGTGGAAATGCTCTATTTCTCAGAGTCAGCTTTTCTTTTATTCTTTTTTATTGTGGCCCTTGAAAATAGTGCCAATTCCTTCCATATCTTGTGCCTGTTAGTTGCAAGAAGTGTAAGGACCAGTATTATTCTTCCATATATGGTAACCATGCTATTACCTTGTTGGTTTGTCATTTCCTTTTGGTGTTTGTTATGTTGCTATTAGAAGTGATACTTTTTTGGCACTTGTTGATCACATATTTTTCTAATAAGTAGTGATTTTGTATGCATACCTATTTTCTAAGGATCCTCCATCTTCTGGTATCTTTTCAGGTCTCCTGTTGTTCCACCTTGATCATTTTGAACATATTTTAGATGTTTGACCTGTTTTATATAACTATTAAAGCACTTACGGTCAGAAATTCTTATCAAGACCCTCGCTGTAATTGCTATGGTCGGCCTGATCGAAAAGATGTTTGACATGTTTTGATGAATCAATTTCTTTCTTGCTTCACATGTTACTTGCTACTTTTAGAATTTTATTATCTAACAAGTAACAAACAAGGTCTATTGTTCAAGGAGTTTACTTCCAAAAGTTTCCTTGGAAATTCACATGAATGAGTTAAAATTTGGAATTGTTACGATTTGAATAATTACAACTAGAGAGTTACTCATAATTGAATGCCATCTTGGATATTTCAAATTCGTCTCTTTATTCCATTGACTAGAGAGATGAGACTGTAAGCAGAAAGTAAGTTTCCAAGGCTGTCATTGTGCAATCCATTCCAGTTTAATATAAAGAGAATTATGTTCTCATCATGGTAATTATCATCATGCTGATGGCTTGGTATCCACCACAGTTAGAAAATATACCTCAATCTTAGCTTATCTAGGGAAGAAGCATAGTGCTCTGTGCTTCTGCCCTCAATTATCATATACTTGGGAATTCAATTCCACACATTTTGCCAAACTTGGCCAGTGGGTACTGCAAATGACAATGTGTTCCTTACTGACAAAAGTATTTCAACATTGCTTACATTTGTTCCTTCCATAGTTTATTGTATAAGTTCAATGTTTCTTCTGCTACCAATTATTTTGATGCTGCTAGCCTTATGTGACAGTTATTCTATGCTTTCCAGATATTTACTTCTATGGTATGATACACTGTGTATGACTATATGTAGCTTAGGATTGATGTTAACATTGTCACCATCTATTGTCAGTTTATATGTGGTTGTATATTTTTCAGGTGCAAAGATGTAGCAGCAATAGATATTAATATGGGCTGTCCCAAGTCTTTCTCCATTAGCGGTGGAATGGGTGCTGCACTACTCTCTAAACCGGAGCTTATTCATGACGTACTGCAAATGTTTAATTTTTATGCTATTGTAGTTTATATATCTTACTATCATCATGAGGTTCTTAATTCTATTAGATGACTGTATTTCTTCGTCATTTAGATATTGACAACCTTAAGAAGGAACTTGGATACAACAGTAACATGTAAGATTCGCCTTCTTACTTCGTCTCAAGCAACTGTGGAACTAGCACGCCGAATCGAAAAGACTGGTGTTTCGGCTGTGGCTGTTCATGGAAGGTATTAAAACTCTCTTTCACCCATCATCTGAAGTGGGATATTTTAGTAGTCAGGCATAGGGCTGGATATGGGCTGCTCTAGTTTCCCAGGAAAAGGATTATTTAAGTCTAGAGTCATATTTACAATGACCAATTAGTTTTAGTATCAGTTGGCTCTAGCTACTTTTTACCATGATGATTTTATAATTTGTTGATTGAGGGTGCAGTATGAACGTTTCCTAGACATTTACTTTGGAAGATTTATTGCTGTCATATATGGAGATATAGAAATTAATGAATTGTCCGGAAACAAAAATGTTTAAATTGAAAAGAAAAATGAACAATAGGTTGTCTTGCAACAGTATGGGTTAGATGAAGTAGGTTCAAGGACATTAATGTGTATTTTCTCGAATATATTTCTTATGTCCTGTTGGCCGTTATATAACATTTAATTTTTGTTCTATTGCAGAAGAGTGAAAGATAGGCCAAGGGATCCTGCAAAGTGGAATGAGATTGCAGATGTTGTAGCGTCATTATCTATACCTGTTATAGCAAATGGTGATGTCTTCGAGTACAAAGATTTTGGCAGAATGAAAAATGCTACACGTAAGGATAGCAATTACCATATGGCAAGCTTTTGTGTATATAGGACATGGCCTAAAAAAAGTCAATGTTTATAATCTAGGCACTCTGGTATAAGTTGTTAATCTGAATACTAAATTTTTCTAAAAAATCTACTATCCTAGATTTGGCAAATTTTGCTTATGTAATCTTGATATGTTCTTAGGTTTTCTATATATAAGTATATAGGTTTTTTACTTGAGTGTTGTCTCCGCTTGAAAATTTTCTCATAATGGCTGCATAGTGTCATCTGAGGTAGCTATAGAAAATGTCATTCTTGAAATATGTCAGTGCTTCCCAAGTGGCATGTTGTCTGAATATTCCAAGGATGAGTAATACTCTGATGTATTTCTTTGAACTGAATAAGAGTTATTTTCACTATAAATGGAAAAGATTAGAACCTCTCCTAATAGTTAATTATTTCTATGCTAAGAATGGGAGTCTTAGTTACCAAACTCTTATTTTGTTCAACCTCTGACGTTAGATCAACACTCTACAATCATCTGGTCACGAAGCTGGCAAGTGGGCATTAGATTTAGAATAGCTTTTAATTTTTACTTGTTTGGAACACTTGAGGTCACTTGCATACTCTTACGTATATGTTTCATGTATATTCAGATATGGGATGAGGGAAAAAGTAACTGCTTTAGCACGGATGAATCATTCCTATGATTTTCTTCCCCAATTATGTGTTTGTACACTTTCATAGATAATGCTTGATGTTGTTTGTTTACTCATGTAAGCTAAATAATAAATATTAATTACATAGAATTGCAATATTACATTTGTTTGATAATAAATTATGCCACATGTTAATCCATCTAAAGTGCTTTATATTATGCAAAAAAAATGCAGAATTTTTCTTAGTGCACCTTATGTACATTTCAGGGGCCTCATCAATTATGGTAGCTAGAGGTGCACTTTGGAATGCTTCAATCTTCTCTGCTAAGGGCAAATTGCCTTGGGATGATATAAAGAGAGAGTATGTCAGAAAGGTGTTAATCTTGAATGATTCAAATTTTATGTTTTTGCTCCTTTTAAAGTAAGCTATTTGGTCAAAGTTATTCACTTCTCCATTGAGAGAATTAGTTGTGTGAATTATACTGAATTGCAGAGCATTTTGTGGGACAATGACATCAAAAGTACAAAGCAAACTCTGAAGGAAATGATAATTCATCATTCTTGCCTAGAATTTGCTGAAGGGAAAGCTGTGATAAAATCTGAGACTAACGAGGATTTGGCGTAAGTTCTAGTCCAACTTATCTTTGTCACAAAAAAAAATATTTGCCCCTGTAACTCCGGCAGATTCTCTTTTTCTAAATGAATCATTTAAAGTTAGTTGTGGTGGTTGCACTCCTTTGCATGAAGCTGAAACACTAATATCCTGATTTTAGCATAGAGGTAACTTCATACCATCCTTGTACCGGTTGCTTATGCAGCTCATCTCTTTGCTGCAAAAAACACTGTAAAATGGATTATTGAATGCAATCTGTTAGAACTAGAATGGAGTATCATAACAAAATCTAATTAAAAATTGTTCCTGCTTTATTGTTATAGTTCTGCAGTGGATGGTAGAATAGATTCTACAGAACTCCATTTAACTTCATCAAACATTGAGTAGAATGAAATATATTCCACATTATTGTATTGCTAATTCATGACAACCATGCTACATATCTTTTAGTCAACATGTTTTTATACTGATGTCAGAAAAGCAGGTACTCTGCTGATTATTTGTGCTTGCATTAAGCAAAATTAATCAAAATTGTTTGAGATTATTTCTATAATAAAGAAATGTAGATTGTCCACCTTCCTAATTGTATGCACTTGCAAGTTTACTGGGAATATTTAGGAATATTTAGGCCAAGACATATAATAGAATGATCCCATTCATTGAAAGTTGGATACATAATTAGGTTACCCAAGGTTTGGTGTGCTGCTAGAATCCCTGCCCAAAATTTTAACTGGTGACTGGTGCAGTGTGTGCTGCCAGCTTGGTACCGCAAATCACCAGGATGAAATGGGGGTGCCAGCAGAAGTAGAACCACAAAAAGGAAAGCAAGGAAAAAAGAAAAAGGAGAGTGAAAACAAGGATAAATAAAGGAAAAGGTTGAAAACTGCCCTATTTTGACTTTGCCCTGGTATCAACCTCTCTCTTGGTGACCTCTCCATTAAAGGAGAACCATTATCCTTGCTTTCCTTTCCATCTTTTTCTATTTATGTTGTCTCCATTGTTTGACTGTACTATAGGATCAAGGGATGAGCCATGGGCCTGGTCAGATTTATTTTTACGAATCAACTCTATAAAATAGCTAAGTTAATGAATTAAACATGTAAACATAAAGCAAAAAAAAGGGCTGTGGCTGCATTTTAAGTGTGGCAGTTTGAGTCTCTGGGATTCCCCAGTTTCAGGTTATAGAACTGTGTGGATTTTGATGTTTCAGATGGTACCTTGGAATTGTGGCAGTTCAAACCAAGGTTTTTAATTTCGAATGATACCGCTCGTACCAGGCTATACCATCAATTGGGGCTGTTTCTGCCTCGTTACCATCCGAAATCAGTTGGCAACGATCGATTTCGATTGTTGCCGCCCACTACCGGGCGATATTAGCCACAAGAGAAGGAAGAAGAGGGAGAAGAAAGGGGAGAATCTGGAGATCTAGCGTCGCTCTCCCTCGACGATCCTGATCCGTCGCCGCCCTTCCTCGCCAAACGCCGCAGATAAGATGTCGCCTCCTCCTCGTTTGAGGTGACGAGGCATTGGCGTTGTCAACGACTTCTCCTCATCCACGCAGGGAGAAGAAGCCTCGGCGACGTCGCCAAGGCTTCGCGGGGAGAAGAAACGAGGCGACATCGCCCTTTTTTTATTTTTTAACTTTTTTATCATATATATACCGAGCAGTATGCCCAAGCGTATCGCTCAGTATACTTGTATTGTACCAAGCTAAGCTTGATACTCCGGTATGATATGAAATTACGAACCTTGGTTCAAATATTAATATCAACAGACTCTTTAAAATCATTATTTTTGACGTGTCCTTTATTCATAAGTTGTCAGATTGTTATATACGCTATAGGACAAGCAAATTATTAGGTTTTTTGGTGTTAACTATCAAAAGAATGAATAAGAGATGCAATTTTAACTGAAAATAATTCTCCTATTAAAGAGTACATAGTGGAGATACTATAGGATGATTCCTAACTGAAAAATATAACCTCTGAAGGGAAGGAGAAAACATGGAAACCCAGTTATTGTAACTGATGTGGGATACATGTCTTTTAAGCGTTCCAATTAAGTGAATGCACATAATTTTCCTTCATGTGTTGAATTGGGGTATAAATTGAATGTCTGTGCCCATGTTGATCTTGTCATCTTGTAACAGGAAGTATTAACTAGAAACATTACACCTAAATGTATTTTGGATTTTCCATGTGTTCACATGTTGTCAATTTTATTGATCAATCTTCACTTCCAAATTCTCTATCATCTTGTTCCAACAGTGCGATAGCATGTTAAGTTGTTCACAAAATTTTGGGATTTGTGATTAGTTCTTTGAGTAAAAATCTCTTCTGATGTTTCAGGAAACTCTATGATGAAGAGGACTATTATCATTTTGTTACCTCGGGTAGGCCATGAGCGGATCAAAGATTATCATTTGCAACACTTTGTGTTGACATCACCTTGCCAGAATAGCATTTCAGGTAAAAATTTTGTCATTGAGAGCACTGACTAATGACCATTTTTTCCACAGATGTTCTAATGAGCTAAGATTTGATGTAATACTGTTAAGAAATTTAACAAGATTTAGATATTGTGTTTTTCTTTTGTTTTCCATATAGTTTTAGTTTTCATTATGATTAAATTCATGCCTATGAAGGCAATTTTCTTATCAGTAGATTAAATTCTCTATCAGTAGATGGTGTTTATCCTATGGCAAAGAGATTTGATATTGGGCCCATTGTACTCATTCTAGACCAGATTATTTGTAAACTTATTCATGTAGTAAGCATCTGTCTGGTGTGACTGGACATGCTAGGGGACCAATCTGTGTAAATTCCTAAGCTTCTGCCTACTGTGTCTGGACATGTGATAGGCAATTTATCAAGAGCTACCACATGGGTTACCTGACGTTTGGCTTGTCTGTTTTCAAGTGGATGATGGAAGTTATCGTGGTTGCACATGTAATTCGATAGATGATGGCTTCTTTAGAGCGCCACATGAATTACACGAGTGTCAGTTTTTCTATTTTCAATGGAGAATGAAAGTTGTCTTGTGTAAAAAGGTGTCGAGTCCCCATCATCAACTTTTACCAGTTATTTTGGCCTTTTATTTTGAGCCATATCTATTGTCAAATTGATTTCTATGGTGTTTTGTGGAGAGAAAATGTTAATTTGAAACTGATGAATAAGAGAAGGAACCTCCAGACGGGGTAGAGAGGATGTGCTGCCTATGCTGATCCATGCTAGTGGGCACGACAGCAACATTTGTATCCACACAGGGTTTGACGAATGTCATTGGGTCATCACAAAACTCTTGCTAAATCACCTGTGCAGACATTACAAGGACATGCTATAAAAGCTGAAATCTGACTTGAAAATTGGATACTATGCAACATCCTAGTTTGTTTTCCTTGTCTTTCATTATTGGCCATGATTTGCACTTAGTATATTCAATTAGTCTATGAAACTGAATCATTTGTGTCGATCTCAAAGAAGCTACTGTTTTACTTATCACGCTATATTAAACAGTAATATTCAGCTGACACACTTGTGAAAGAAATTGATATTCAGTATGTGTTGAGATTGATTTTTGGTTAGAAAACAACTTGTGGTAACTAAGAAGCCTTGGCTTTACATTGGAGTGATCAGCAGAGCTCTATGTTAAATATCTCGAACCACACTACTGAAAGGGGTGCCGTTGCTTGACACGGTCTGTTGGATCTATTGTTTGAGAAATAAAAAGAAATGTGTCACCAGAATTTATTAGGTACTGTGGCTTGACGCCATCGAAACTGTCTGCGCATTTGAATACCATTTCTGAAAGCATAAACTAGGTTAACATGCTTGTTATTTCTTTTCAGTTGTAACTTGATTGTGCGCTGGATTTGTTTCAAGAACATGCTGTATCCATTACAGGATTTTGTGTACTTCGATGAGGAAACATTCAGCCTCATGGAATTCAACTTTATCATGGTACAAGTTGATAAAATATAGTTGTTTCTTCAAGTACTTAAGACAATCTAACGATCCTTCGCTAATGGTCTAGTTTCTTGGCTATTCTTACAGTTTACAAGTTAAGATGGGGGGATTTCCGATGCATCTGAGATATGTGGACTTACAAAGGTCAGTTTGTGTTTCGTTAAATCATGGCCGAGATCACTGGAAAAGAACAATGATGATGACCTGATATCAATTTAAAATACTATTACTTGGCTTGTACTACATATTGTTCAATTGTTTCATGAAGGCTGGTTTCCAGTGCCTCATGCATGTATTATGTTTACAATGCTGAAATCATCCGTGCAAAATACATAAAAGAATGAAACATTTTTTAGGTACTTGAACACATGAGTTAACATATGGGATACTTTGTATGTTATGTATATATTATGTGCGTGAATCATTTTCTCTAAGCGTGCCATTTAGGATTATTTGGGGCGTGATGGTGGTGTCTAGAGGCCGGTGGAAGTTTGCTTTGGTTCTCGAGGAGTTACCGCATCGCAGGCCGGCGTCGGCTGGCACACACTTTCTCCGCGGTGAGAACCCCAAGTCTTACCTCCCTTAATTTGTTAGTTACCCTCCGAAACACTCGAACTGACGTTGTCAACCTCCAACGCCAAAAATTCAATGGTCTTCAGCCTTTCTCCTTCTGATTCATCCTATGATTTGAGCCCTCAGATGAGTTGATCCAAAATATAAGGTAAAGACGTAGTTCTTAAGCGTTAGAAATTAAAATTTTATAACCTTTGGAATTTTTATAATTTAGCATAATGTATAATTATATACTTGGAAATATTAAATATGTAGATGCATCAATTGACTCACCGATCCAATCGATGACTATGCGTCGGATCACATTTTCCTTTTCCTTTGGTTGCCTTGTCTCAGGAGAAGTAAAGTGTGAAATCATTAAAAGTAAATTAGTAGGTCAAAATAAATTGAGTTGAAAACCTGATGCTCGGACTAATTTAATGAGACAGGTGAGGAGGTCCCCCACCAACATCATATCGCTCATTTTAATGCAGCATGCAGGTGGATGGACTTAGTCGGCATGACTTTGTAGAGGAGTGCGATAGAAAAAGGCTGGTGTGCTAGTATCACCCATCGACCACAGCGAATTAGACCATTTTATATTAATGCAATGTCAGAAATAATGATAATTAACATAGTTATTATTTTTATCCACTTCATCTGGTCAAAGCAACAGGTACAAGTCATTCACAGTAGATGGGAAAATTGAGAGTGACAATATCAGCACTCCCCGCTTAGAAAACTTTAGACACTCGAGTCAAAGACCATCGTAGTAATTAGCTTCTTAATATGGTCATTAAATAACCCAATTAAGAAGATAATATATATAATGTGGGTGCCGATGGGAGCTCATTTTGGAGGCGGAGTCTTCTCCTTCTTCTCTCCCTTCTCCGCTTCGAAGCCGAGTAGATCTTCCTCTTCTTGCTGCTGAGGGAGGAGGATGGTGAAGGAGGGCGAAACCCTGGCCGAAGGCGTCGTGCCGTAGGGGTAGATTCCGGCAGGAGGAGCTGCCATTCTTCGGATCTGGACCTCGCGAGGGTCCGAGACGCTGGAGACGGCTCGGGAGGACGGATCCCGCCGCCCGACGACCATCGGACGGTGATCTCTGCTGGAATTTGTTGAGGGTTGGGCGAGGAAGGGCGAGGATGTACAAGAACCAGCTGCAGGAGTTGGCGCAGCGGAGCTGCTTCAACCTGCCGTCGTACACGTGCGTACGGGAGGGGCCGGATCATGCGCCGAGGTTCAAGGCGGCAGTGAACTTCAACGGCGAGGTGTTCGAGAGCCCGAGCTTCTGCACCACGCTGCGGCAGGCGGAGCATTCGGCGGCTGAGGTGGCTCTCGGCGCCCTCTCGCAGCGCGGGCCCTCTCACTCCCTCGCCGCCCGCATCCTGGTCAGTAGCAAGTCGCCGCCTCCGCCCCAATCTTCCTCTCTCCTTAATCCATAACCAAACGAATCCTTCCTCGGTTCTTCTGTTTCTCTCTAATCTGGCCAACACAACAGAAAATTGTGCGAAAAGTTATCTTTGTTTCTATGTCTTGTACGCTTAAAAAAAGCTATTTTTACCACTCATCTCTCTGTCGCTTTGAGAAGGGATTTCGGTTAGGTTAATGAGGTAACTTTGGGGGCGAAAGAGTGGAATCAAAATGGTGAACCAAATGGAGATTCTTTCTTCTTGAATTCCTTTCGTTGGACTGGAAATAATGTTCTTTGAACGAATGAAGGGTGGGAAAGGAGCAGACTTTCTGACTTACGGTTGACTAGCTTTCTTCTTGTACAAAAGAAAATGGTTTATGGTCCCCCATCTTCGCTCACGAAGCTTCGCCGGAACGGCGACGGAGTCGTCTAAAATTTGACCCTTGTTCCCGTTTACCGATAACAATAACTGCTTGGTTTTCCATTAGGGCTGCGGCCGAGCTCATCGATCTCGGTTAACATTGTTAGTCCGTATATAAGGGGCATTTTTGTCCACAACAGCGACTACTGTTCTTACCAAGTGTTTTGGAATCTGTGCCAAGCTGTTATAATATTAGTCTCTTAAACTTTTGTCTTACGTAGTTAACAACTTATATAGAGTATAACATAATAAACTAAGTTTGCTTGCGCTTAACATTTTGATCATGGATGGTGGATGCCTTTCCAGCCAAGGTTTAACCTAGTTGTACTAGCAGCTTACCTTGTTTTTTAGACACCATACAACAAGTACAAGTTTAAATCCAATGTGTTTAGGAATAAGTGGTGACTCCACAAGCGTAACTCTTGAGACAATGATGAGGACATGATGCAGGTTGTCTTGAATTTGGTAGCCACACCTAACGGCACCCATGAATACATTGCAAGTGGATTGAAGCTACTCAGTGGGAAGGCCACAAGAAATTGAATTATGCTCAAATGATACATCTACTTTGGAGTGTCGTTGGTGGAATTATATATGGATCCATTGATTATTTCTGTGATTGTCCTGTAGCAGCTTTGAATCCATCATTAAATTAGAAGTTCTTGACCTCTTCTGAAATTTGTCTAGTGAACACTGAAGATGAGCAACTGAGGATTACTTAATATTTGTTTTATGCTTAGAGAAATTTCTATTGTAGTCATATTCTTTTCTGGCTCAAGTTGGCCATGTAAATTATAGAATATCCTTGTCTTCTCGGTGAGTCCACTAATATTCTGAGTTCAGGCTGTTCTGTGGATGGATAAAGTTCATAGTTAACCTATAATATTTGATGTCATAGCTATTATTGTACCTTAGGTTTATGAATCGCATTTCAACTACCTATCCTTTTCTTTCCTTCACTAGGTTTCTGAGTTCAGAATGTTCCATAAATGGATAAAATTCATTGTTAGCTTATGTTGTACCTTAGGTTTATGAATCACATTTCAATTCCCTCTCCTTCTTTTCTTCCCTTCATGCTCTTTATGGCAACTAAGAAATGGATGTTTTGTATTGGCACATTTGTCTAATTGCACAACTTGTTTGTCAGAAATGCAGCCATAACATGCAGCTTAAGCTTCATAATATAGACCGTGGGTTCATGTCTTTGTTATGCATGTTAAGATAGCTTTCTTTTAACAGTTTATGTTGATGGATTTTCTGCTGATTCCATTTGTTGCAAGTTAACAGAATCAAGATGAATGATACCTAAACAGGCAGCACAAAAGCCTGATACTGTTATTTTGCAAATGTTAGACCTGCTAGTCTTGTGTTACATTGTTATGAAAGATAGATGAAGAACAAGCCTGAAGTAGCAGGTTCTCTGCTGTCTTTCTAACATCAACTTCTTAAAGTCTGCTCTAAGCAACTGTGTACTTGAGTTTTTGGTCTTTGCCCCGATTTGGTTGAGTACCTTTTAACAGAATTTAGAAAAATGCACATAACCTGTAACTGCACAAGAATTTGTGTTTTTACTCCAGTAGCTTTTATGTATAACATATTTTCGGTAAAACCATGAAATATGATTAATATGTAGCCTTCCAACTGGGTTCCTAGTGCCAAAAATATTTCAAACACAAAGCCTTTTATTCAGATGAGGCTACCCCTTCTGAGTTATAATTTTATTATCTCCATGATATCCTGAGACTGATTATGATCTTTTAACAGGATGAGACAGGGGTTTATAAGAATCTCCTGCAGGAAATTGCCCAGAGAGTTGGGGCACCATTGCCATCATATACAACAATCCGTTCGGGACTTGGACACCTACCTGTCTTCACATGCACGGTGGAACTTGCTGGAATCACATTTACAGGTGAACCAGCTAAGAACAAGAAGCAGGCAGAAAAAAATGCTGCTTTGGCAGCATGGTCATCATTGAAAATATGTGAGTCCTATCTTTGTCTATTATGTCCTTGCTGGCATTCTTGCAATGATGTGAATTTGTTTGTTATTTGAGTCCTCAACTCAACACTCTGGAAAACATCATAAGCAATAGCATTACTCAGAACCACTAAGCGACTTTCTAACTAGTAGATCTGTGCTAATTCATAATTCACATATCTATCTAATGAGATTTTGATTAGGATTCCACGGAAGTTAAATTGTTAGACAGTGAAAGTGTCTAGACTCTAGTACATGTCATAAAACTATGAATGGGCTTTTGGATGCTCTTACTAGTGTCTTCTTGTATCTTTTCCTAGCAGTGTCCAAGTTTGCTCCTGCTTTGGCTTACCAAGGAAAGTAATTTCTTTTCCAACAATATCTACTCTGATCTTTGATCCTTAGATAATTACCTTAGCTCTTAATAGGAGTACATTCTAGTTTGAGAACCTTTGGAGCTGTTTTCCACTAATCCAGTTGGATTTCAGTAGCACGCCTAGAGTTGATTCCCTGTCAAATTTGTCGATGTTGCTGAGCTTCTGCATTAATTTTTTGTTACCACTGGTAAATGTTTCTAATACTATTTTCACGGCTACATAGTGGCAAAGGAAGCAGCAAACCTATCGACCGAACAAGAGAATAATGATGAGCAGGAGCAGATCACCATTGCTCGAGCCCTCCTCAACTACTGCCTGAAGGAAAAGATGGCTATGGCAAACAACCCCCGTGCAACTCCTTTCCCCAGGAGGTTCCCGATTCAGCTGGATAAAAGACCAGCTTCGGTGCAACCTCCTCCATCGGTATCAAAGATCCTACCTCTCATCCAACAAAGGGCTTCTCCAAGAGTTCGTGCAACCTCCCCCAGAATAAACAATTCAACTCATGTGTCATCCTATCAGCAGGCAGAGAACCAGAGTATGCGGCCCCAGAAGTTCCCTGCTGCTGGAGCAGCACCATATTTTCCAGTTAGACACTTCAATGGGCCTTGCCATGGCATGGCACCCCCTGTGACAGTAAGGACATCAGTTCCAGTCTTTTCTGTCCCACCACTGCCACCACCAGCAGCTCAGTTACGGCAGCTGTCTTCTGCTATTGGTCATACACCAATCCGCATGGCATCTCCAGTCCGCATCAGACAATCTGTGCCAGTTTTTGCTGCTTCACCATCAGTTCCAAGACAGATGACTCCAGTGAACCCAGCTCAAGTGAAGGAACCATTGTTAGTCGTGTCATCCTCTCCATCAGTGTCATCCTCTCAATCCATCAAGGAATCTGCTCCAGTTACTGCACCAGCTGTTCCTGTGCAAATAAAGGAACCAGTGCCAGTTGCCACAACATCCCCATCAGTAAAGGAAATGTCACCAGTTATTGCACCTGCTATTCAAGTTCAGGTAAAAGAAACATTGCCCTTGGTTGACGTCCAGGAATCTTCAGTTGTGCCCATGGCCTGCGCTCCACCGAAGCCTTCAATTCGGATAGACGAAACTGTGGCTGGTGATGTCACAAAGGATCTGGAAGAGTCTGAATGTACAGTGATGGATAGCTTGAAACGACTAGAAATCTGATGATGCAAGAGCTCCAAGGATCCTTCGAGACCTTTGATCCTTTTCATTTGCATTTTCCTCATCTTGCTTTCCTATATCAACCTTAGGATTTTGGAAAGACTACACTCTACTAGATCTTAGCTTTGTAGATGCCAGTCTCAATCTTTAGGCCAGCTCACACAATGTGGAGGTGTGTATATTGCATGCATCTTGCTTTTGAAGCCTTGACACCTTCATTTGTAGGAAATGAAGTATGTTCTGCTACCATGAGGACTCCTTTTAAAGTCTGCCTGGATGTTCATAATAGTCCTTAGCATCTGGAGTTCCATGCTTTTTTAGCTTAGTTTGCCCTTTACCCAGTATCCCACCTGTAAGAAGTTACTCTTCTATTCTTCAGTTCTTCGAAAAAGCCAAAAATTCATCTGAGGACTTGGAATGAAATGAAAATTCATCCGAAACCTGCTGAAGAGAGCTCTGAGGGGGCATTTCTTTGTCAAATTTCTACTTGTTTCTTGCTTGTGTAGATGATGTAACATACTGTGAGTTGAAAGCAGTTTAGTAGGAACACTGTCACTTGAATGTTGAAGACGAGTAATGGTTGTGTGGTCTCATACTAGTCCTAATATTTTAGCCATCTCTTTGTTTCTTATGTCATAATGGCTTATAATTTTTGGGAGGCATGGATGCGTTACATTGTGCTGTAGTGTCCACAAGAGCTAAGACTAATTGTTTGCACATGATGCAGTATTGTTAGGATCTGTGTCATGCAACTGTAAGACCTTCCCTACCGTCAAAGCTCTACCTCTTGTGGGTCTGTCCGGTCTGTTTTCTTTGCCTTTCAACCTCTTTATTGATCCCATTGTAGTGTATTCATTCTCGGAATATTAAATATTAATTGATGTTTTCTTTAAGTTTTTATGATTAGTAGGGATCATGAATTATTGGGTTAATTATATATTATCCCTCTTATATTTATCATATCAAATCTTATAATTTAAAAAATTGTATTGACTTTCTTATAATTACGAAAGTGAAACATTTAGATTTATTTATTTTAATATCATTGGTTTTAAAAATAAAGAATAAAAAGATAATTTTAATGTTTCAGTCGGTGATAACGAACGATGTCGATGATGGTTAACGATGGCGTTGTTGGAGGCCACGAATGAGGAGAGCGATAATGATAGGTGAGAGTTATTTTGTCTAGTGACAAAAAGGTTGTTTGACATTTGCATCAACATTGATGCAGATGCAGAGCGGCGTTGCTTGACAACTATATCAGTGTTGACACATACAGAATGGTACCGCTCGGCATTTGCATCTGCGTCAACACAGGTGTAAAGCGGCTCTCACCTGTTGACATCGCTCTCCTCATCCACAACAGTCATCCGTAGCCCCTAGATCATCCGTCACCACAAACCGAAAGTTTAAAATTATCTTTTGCCTTTTCTTTTCGTGTTTATGTTGGTCAAATTGATAACGTTAGAATAAACGAATCTAAATAAAAACTTTTAAAAATGTAGAGATCGGGGTGCCAATGTAATTAACCCTGAACTCTCGTTGATAACAAAATCCTCAGCACACTTTAAATTAAGTGAACACAAAAGGATAAATTTGATAAGAAAGATCATCCCAGATTTATTATTTGAAATGTCAAAATACCATAAATGATATTTTATACTGATTCACATAATTATTCTGGATTTAGTGAATTATTTTTGTCATCATCTTGACTTTATCTTAGAATCTTAACAACCAGAATGATATACGTGTGGAGTTTGGTGTGATTTGAAAATTCTCATGTGTTTCCTTAGTTCTTTATCGTCTCCTTAAACCTGAACCTTAGTTGAATCTGTATCTAAGATGTATGTAATTATCCATAGTATATATTTTCTTGTCTTTCCACTTAGTCCTTTTTCAGCATTTGCATTGTAGGCCATTCGGACACAAACTCCGCGAGTGCTAAGCACACGCTCAATTCTATTCGTGCTGTAACGAGAGGAGTTACGTAGAGGTAGTTTTGGTCATTTCAGTTGGCTATTGCGTGTTTCTTGTTTTTGTTGGATCATCTTACTTGGGTTCTGCATATGACATTACCATAGTACGATCAGCTTCTTTCATTATGATGAGTTTAGAAAGCCAGTTTACTCGGTTCAAATGTGTAGATTACTTTGAAAGAGCATCAGATTCATCCCATCATGAATAACATGTTAATATCATTTATTTTTAATGCTATATTCTAACTCTGTAATATCTATATATATATATATATATGCATATATATTTACTTTGATTATAAAGATACTTGCAGCTTTATACAGCTCTTCTTTGATCATCCATCCATCTTTTCTCAATTTATCAATCTAACAAAAAGAAAAGACACCAGATTTAATATTCTGTTCTTCGTTTTCCCATCAATATATCGAATTATTGATTTTTTTATGTTGATCTATTTATTATGAACGACAACGATAATTTTCTTCACTCTTGTGGTTAAATGTTTCTATGTTAGGATCCTCACATTTGGTAATTTTGGGTAGTTGTGCATTGGGGAAGAACACACAAGCTGTTGAGGATAGAAGTTGACCAGAAGCTGTAGGAACATCATATTTCATCATAAACATGTCGATGATGCAACCAAGAAAGCCATGCTATGGCTAATTGTGTCTTCTTCCTTCATTCTTATGAACATTTTTAACTTTTCATGTTTGCCTCTGATGAATTCAGAAAATCAAAATCCTCAAATTTGATGGTTGCCCTTTTTTTCATAAGTTCACAAAACTCAAACCTCATCACCGGTTAGTACTTCTCAAAACATTTTCACCGGTTCTTCCGAGTTCCTATATCAAAGAATGACAAAATACATTTAAAAAATTGTTTTCTTTTTACAAATCTGAAGAAAAACATACAATGGTTTGGCACCATTTTGAACTTCAATCACATTAAAGAATCATCCGACAAATTCAATCTGCAAATCGTGAACAAAGAAGATGATCAACATATCAATCAACACGTTGATGAAACTAAAAAAAAAAAAAAAAAAAACTCTTGTAGCAATTAATCTAGGAAACAGGCTCACCTCGGTATCACGATGGATTAATAGGGACAGCCTTGGCGACATCAAGTTGGTTCAACTGGCAAGTTCCCAGCAGGAACTCTGGAAGCTCTTCTTGCTTATCACCCTGCATGATGATAATATAAATTTTCTTTTTGTGTGTGTGATGATGTGGAACCACAAGGTTATTTCTCTCCTGAGAAGTGTTGAAGAAAGATAAACAAAGAAAATCGTTGCTCCTTGATTTAAACATTTGAATTAGACATTTGATTGTCGAATTAAACATATCTCATCATCAAAGATAAGCAAAGAATCTGTTCATTCTTATGAACAAATGTCATTATCATGCTCAAATTAAACATTTGATTGTTGCAAACTTCCAGATTTGTTGACAAATTTTTTGTTGCTCCTTGGATTATAGATGTGGCTTCACATTGGTGCAAAATGAATGTTTAAAATCTAATCCAGGCAGTCAATCTGACAGAAATAGAAAAAACTCCAGTTAGTACCTGCATCAGGAATGCCATTTCTATCACCAAGCTGTTCAAGTAACCAACGACAAGACTGACAACACTCCTAGCGACAGTGGATGAACCAACATCGATCGCAACCTGGAGATTTATGCCCACAAAATCATACAAGGACATGGTGATAGTAATCACAAAAGGAGTAATTTATGTATCATGCAAAAAGTTATACCATCTACAAAATATTGAGATATGTTCACATTTAAGCAGGCTCACATTCTCTTCATATTTAAGCATAAACAGGCTCACATTCTATTTACGTCTTGACAAAATCATGTCGTCAGCTATATCTTAGTGGTGGCATCCAAGAACATCTTGATGTTTCTTTTCCCCTGATGCCCTCAAGGGTATCACCCTATATTTGGCTTTCCATTCATTCTTTATTATAGTCAGCAGCATAATATGTAAGTTTACCTCAATATAGTTGCTCCCATGAAAATAATTGATATCAAGTGCTTGACCCACAAGACATGCTTTCTGACCAACACTTTGCTTCACTAACCAAGAACCCTGCAGCACGACAAAAAAGAACTCAGATTAATATTAAAAAAATACTCTTTGTATATATTTACGATAACCTAACAGATGATGATAGTTTAGAACCTATTAGGTTTCATATGCACCAACCTTTGATATATATGGGATGAGCTTAAACCTTGAATTCCTATACGCATCATTTCCTTTGACAAAACTTTCTAGAAGAGGGACGTCTTCCAATGGCGTATCCATCATATAATATAAAGCTAAACTGTATGTGGTTGAACCTGGAACCTATTACATGTACACCATGATAAGACACTTGGCAATTAAAGATTTATTTTCAGTATAGGAGATTGTTATCACCACCCTGAACTTGAGAAAGTAAATTATTATACTTACTTGCATGTTCACAATAAAGAAAAACTTGCTGCCACCCTGTGCTGCATATTTCTGCAAGTTTCAGATTTAGATTCTATGCTACAGAAATTCAAAGAATGTTACAACTGCCAGGGATGTCTATAGAAACCTGAACAATTCCACCAGGCCGACCACCGAGATCATCTTCACGCTTGTCCGATTTCAACCAATCTGCAGCTACCATTTGCATCAGGGTATCGTTTGCTTTTACCTGTGGGAAGAGAGTATTTGATAAATATGGCTGCAATACATTAAAATAATAAGAAATACATAGTACCAACTTCAGTTGGTTAAAGTTCGAAGAAGCTAAATGAACAACTTATTACATTTTAATGATGATAGTTCACTAGTGGTGCTTTTGGCAGCATGTGCTTGGGTTGTCGATCACAGACAGGTTAAGACTTTAAGTGGTATGAAATAGTAGGATAAGTAAAGTCATTTTTGTTAGCTGGTAGCTCTGTCATAAGTTTAAATCTGAGGAGGCTTTAGTCTTGGTAATTTAGTATATAAAAAATTAGTATATATTTATGACTTTTGCTCAAAGAGAGCTTTGTGTAATGGTAAAGTTGCTTATTTATGACTTGGGTATCCAGGACCTAAATCATGAAATAGTCTCTCTACTTTAAGGGGTAAGACTAAATATATTAACCTTCCCCAGATCTTACATTGGTAGGCAATGGGTTTGTTCTCTTATTCATGCTTTTACATAACATTATTGTACATAGAAAATATGAATTAAATGACTGCCTATGCTTTCAGCAAGTCCTGTGAATTAGCCTAGTTCATTGCCATAGGCTCCAGCTGCCTAGCCAATAGTCATTTCGGTGTCAGACCTCGTTGAGCAGACACAGGTGGCAGCTACTGGCAGTACTGAGTTTCAGAACATTCTTTAAAAAGAAAGGATTAACCCTGAGTCAAAGCACGTATAAAAATGAGGCAGATGCATTATATGATCAGGTAAATTTGAGTGGTCAATGTTGCAAACCTAAGCGTTGGGCTATAGTTTTGATATCTTGAGACAAGTTCAGTGTCTCCTCATCTTGTCTGTATATATTTTCAAGGAACTCATTTTCAGGAGGTTACTTGGTCTTTTCTGCTTTATCAAGTAAATATAACCTAATATAACAATGACAAGAGTAGGTGCATTTAGATTTGGCTGGACTTATTCAATTGGCAGACATACAGAACACAAACAAAGATAAACCTTTCAATACTAAAGAAGAGGTGTTGCTTAAATTATATGAAAACCCTGTCCTGATTAGAATAACCAGAAACCTGATTCTAAAAAATGTCTAACAATTTTGAACTCTCCGAATCATTTTTATTAATTATCACATACCTGCTGTATAATAATGTATCCATCATGCACTCAAGTTCCATCAGTTCGAAGTAATGAAAAAAAAAAGATCTTTTTAGCTTCTATAAATAATCATGTAGAACCTAGCAGATACCTTTTGATGGTCATGTAAGTATGATTCACCACGAATCAAGAATGTAGAAGGATCTGCCATTGCCCAACTGCAAACCACACTGCAATTTGGATCTTTTGGAAGAGTGGTTCCATAGTTGCATGACATGCTATCTCCGGTATCTGCCTCTTCGAAGTCAGCATAACCACTCTTTTGAACTGCATTGATAGAAGAAACAAGCAAATTACATAAGGTGCAACAGCAACAATAAAGATAAAACAAAGATATTGGATTAACCTGAAACATCATGCTGCTTCTCTATGAAAACTGCAGTTGTAGATAGCTCACCTTGGCATTGGTCTTGCACTAACTGATAAATAAAATTCCAACAAAATTAGAAGTTACCTCTCGAAGTAGCAAAATTTTCAAATCATTTTGACAAGCAAAATGAAACATATATAGGCTCAGTATAGATAAATGTTTTCTATCATAAAAAAATAAACATAACATTAAATCTTTAATAGATGACAAAATGACAATGAACCATCTAGATGATATGGACATATTTAAAGGAGACTTATAGATGTTGTCGCGAGACGATGTAAGACAATTAGTATTATTAATATGAGGAAAGAATATAAAGGGAGGTGTAAGAAGACTTTACTAGAAAATAGAAACTATAAAGTAAGATTTAAATGCTCTTGATTTAACTAAGAATAATTTTGTGTGCAAAGCTCAAATGTAGAAATAGATTCATGTAGCTACTACACATAGTTGCAACATTATGGCTGTTGTTGCACAAAATATCATCTACGTTCCAGAAATAAATCATCATGTCACTAAAATTACTAACCTGGGTTTGCATGTTTTCATCAGCAGGCCAGAATTCTGTTTGATCATACTCTGCTTCAGTGAGAACATCAAAGAATTCGTCAGCTGCATCATTAAGTTGACATAATGACCCATTGCCAGCATGTTTGGGAGAAGACATTTGTATCTCTTTGGCAAAGCTTTCAATCTTATTGTTTTCATCCACTGACTGCATATCCAGTTTAATTTGCTCCTCAGTCTGTGGCAATACTATCTCTCTTGTCAAACTATGTGATGAGAAATCTGAGAACGCAGAGTGACCAAGTTTTGCTCGGAAGAATTCTCGGAGAGCTGCTTAGTACATAATTGAATATCTTCAATATGCAATTGATATACCTTAAGATAGGAATATGTTGTTGGAAATTCCGAAAATAGATTCTCATGATAAAGAAACAATACCTGCAACCCTTTCTAGCATCTTTGTTGTAATGCACATTGAAGATGAGGTAAAAATATACAATTTCCAAAACTTCCAATCTATTGCCAGCATATGCTTTACAATTGATTGTTTTCCTTGATTCACAGGAGATATTTCATAGCCTCCACCTGCAGAAGACCAACTCAACTATTCATCATAATTAAGCTAGCATACTGATGCGATAAAAGATCTATTGCTCAATATCAAGCATACATTACTTTTAAGCCAGGCACGAACATATCCTTTTTCAGGTTGGCATTTATGGTGGACGACTGAGTGGTATAGGATAACTGTCCAAAATTTAACAATTTAGTTAGTTCATGGAAAAACTCTAGCCATGGCATTTTCCTAGATTACATAAATTGCCTTACCATATGTTCCATTATCTTCCTTCCTCCAGTAACGCCGTAACAATAAGTCCCTTCTTTTCATTCCCCTGAAAAGATTGATCCAACAGCATCAAGTAGGAAGCCATTCCCGGCTAGCAGACAATTCAACTTTAAAGATAATTGAAACCATATCTAACCATGGTAGCCAATCACCACGCAACTTTTTGTGGATAATATCAGTGTGATCATCCAAGTTCTCAATGACATTTCCCTCTAACAGGCAAAAATCCCATCTGCAAGAGATTCAGTGCTTCATTTTCCAGAACAAGGACAGTAAAACCAATCTCATAGGAATTGCATTACTGAAATATGCATTTGATTTTCCTTATCCATCACTTTGTGTCTAAAACCCTAAATGCTATGAAACATCCCTACATTTTGAAAACCTGGTACCAGATTGTATTGAATCTATCTGTTATACATAACAATGCTTTGCATTGTTCATCTCCTGTAATAAAGAATCATTTGATGATATAATAAAATAGGCCACTGACTTTGTCAAGTCTCACAGCTTGCTTTCCAGTTTCTTATTCTTTGAATCAAGATAATACAAAGCCCTACACAATTAGAAAGTCACAATCTTACTCTGATCTTGACTGTCCAAGAGACATTACTGTCTGGAAAATGGACTCAGATGCTGCATCGACAACACCGACCGTCATTATAGCCGGATGATCTTCCCAATTCTGAGGAAAGTAGAATGATTCATTTCACTAAGAAACTCATGATAATGCATCTTTTATGTTGAGATTATAGAAATACCTTGTTAGGGAAGTCAACATCTTTTGCTTCTTTGAACAGCCGTAAGCCTATGTGAAAAAACCTTTAAGTTTCTTTGGAACTTCTTAAAAAAATAAAAAATTCAAGTTATTACCATTTTTACAGCCAATTATTGTCCACATGGAAGGTGCTATAACATCGAATGTCATTGGATCAGTGTGGATGGATGAGAAAACTGTCCAGTCTACAGAGAGTTTGAATAAGGTAAGAAAGTGCCAGAAAAATTTATCAGAATCAGAATAATTTAGTCAATAGATCTCCAAGTCATCCTGAAAGGTGATAGAATAAGTAATATGGACTATTTACTTGAGAAACAAACAACAAACATTGCTTACCTATAGAATGCATGCGACTTTTCTCATTTCTACGGCTTGACCTGGATATCATGATACTAGTTAATGAGAACAGTGTAAAACAAAATTTTTTTGGTGAACCTTTATTCACAAAAGAAACACTGGTTTATACTATTAGGAAGAAAAGGTAAAAGTCGGATGAAACACAGAAAAACCAAGCACACACATCATTGAATGTACATCTCTAGCCTACATAATAATTGGCACCACAAGAAAGTTGAAAGTTGAAACTAGTAGACACTCTAATGCTGGTAGACATCCTAGTGTAAGATTACTACTACCGTCGTGAACCTTTTCTCGATGGAACATTTCTTTGACATAGAAACTACAATCTAATTCCAAGTGACTAATGGAAAACAAAGGCCACACTGTTTATAATCCAAAAAGAGGCTTTGATAATATGATACTAAACAAGCAAGCCCATGGTGACTCTGTATCTATATTCTTGATTCTGTGAAAAACTCAATATGTCATGGCCTTTCCCATCATTTTGACATGACCAGTGAACATTACAGAAATTAAAATTTACCAATCCTAAACTTATTTTCCACACCATAAAGCAAAAGCAGTGGAATTTTCAACCCCATATTCAATGCAAATTATGGCCAATGGAAACTACTAGAGAGAGATTTGGGAATCCAAAAATTAGTCAATCATAAGTACCCCACACCCAACACGTACACACAGAGAAACCACAAACACATGCAAAAATAGAGAAAATTACTGCCTCATTCCAAGTCTTGTGAAAGAGTTTGTCTACATGCTCTACCGGACTTTGATGTCTAGGCCTAACAAATTTAATTAAATCATGCAAAAATCCTTTTTCTTCATATATAAGCACGCTTTGATATTTTAGAGCAATAGCTGTCAATATTAAACTGAAGGAAAATCAAGGAAAATCAATTGAGTGGATCATGAGCCTGTATAATTTATGAGAACATATATCATTGAAAGCATGATGCACATACATTGTTAACCTTCCGTTTATGTTTGTTAGTACACAACAATTGTTTTGATCTCTCTCTATATAGTGTTCTCATTTTTCTTCATTTCTTGTCTCTTTTCCTTTTGGTTGTCTCTTCACCCATTGCCTATACCATGACTGACCTAATCTTGTTGCTACCTACCATTTATATTTTTGTTTTTACTTTTGATCTCTTTTTTCTCCACATACCAACTTTATAATTTATTTGTATACTTTCTTTGTTTCAGTTATAATATTTTCTTTCTTTCTTTTTTCCTTTGCTACTACCGATGACATGACTTACTACCATTTTTCTGCACTTTTATCATATTTTGCTACTATATTCTGCTCCTGGTGCTTAAATGCATCTTTTTATGTTATTTCTGCCACTACTATCTTTGTATCACCATGTATTTCTATAAGCACTACTACCAAGTTGATTAAAACTTATCAATTCTTGCTTCCTCCCAATTATTACTTTATCCCTAGATGTTCAAGAAATTGCATATTTTTGCTAAATTGAGTAACATTTATTGACACAGGTCATGATAATTTTGCATCACTTCTGCACTTTTTTCTTTCCTGAAGCTCTTGGTTATAAAAATATATGGTTATTTTTTATCATATAAATTTCTATGGAACAGTTTTTTCTTCTGTTTATAGATGGAACACCTGAAGGCCACTAATGGGCCCACGTAAAGGCCTAGTCGATACTTAACTGGTAAGAGGCTTTTGATGCTTATGGGTTGTCTTGCCACCCTAACATCATCATCTGTTCCCCTTGCTCTTCTTCCCGTGAATTATAATCTTGTAAATATGCCGATGACACTGATCTAATAGCCACTTGTAGCATGTATAGCAACATGAGCAGAGGTAAATGCTAAATGACTGGGCATGTAAAGCTAAACCAACTGTAGCTTCAATCATTTGACAAAAGAACCAATGTTTACATGACCATGATGAAGCAATAGGACTAGCATGCTTTCTTGAAATTGATCTAATCTTGTCAGAAACAAATAAAAAGTATGTCAGTTAGTAATTGGTGAATGTGGAACTAGCTAATAAAAAAATAGTAATGTGTGACCTAAAAGATTGTCGTCTTCTCTTCGAACAAGCCGCAGCATTATCTTCTTTGTTTGTGTCCTCCTGCAAATGCAGATGTTATGACATATTTGTCAATAAAAATCAATGAGACTAGAGAAGGCACCAACCATAATTGCAGCTTCCATTGAGGAGTTGATTCAAGTAGCTGCCTCAGAGCTCCTTGCACCCAACTGCAGAGTTAAATGAATCTCAGACCATCGCCAAATGATATGTCGGAACCAGCAATCAAAACCAAACTACTGGTGGCTGCCACTCTAAAGCACATACTAGTGTACGCTTAGATGATTGTTGGGACTGAAAGCTCTATAAAGAATAAATATATAGATGTGCCAACAGGCCTTAACATTTACAACGAAGCTTGGCAAAATTTTAATTATGTGTAGCAAAATGGAAAAGATGAAAATATGTTCTGAGAGTAAAGATAATCTGGGTTCGCTGTTATATTTCTGTGTATTATCTGTCTACTGTTGTCCGTCACGCACATGCAGGAACCAATCAGTGCACTTTTTATAGGAATCTGAGGAGACGACATATGCACATAAATTTTAGCATCATCAGTATGCCATCACATGAGGATAAAGCTTGATGGTCAAACAATTGTGAGGCTCTGCAGATATCCAAATTTGGAAAAGACATCATTGCGTTGGCTTCTCCAGTATCAACTTTTCACAATATGAAGGGCAGCCCTACCCGAAGAGAGTCCATTTATCGATCTTAAGTTGAATTTAATGGGCAGTTAATTAATAATTTCTGCTGTTAACTTGTAACTCTTATTTGTGCACAGGAACTTGACCTAGGATCAGTAGCATCTCAATTATCACCCAAGAAGCAGCACAAATATGACGCCTTCCAATTTTTATAAGTGTGCTTGATGCAATGGAAGGAAGGGACTAGAAGACAATCAGAATTGTATAACAGAGTAAAAGGGATAAAATTGAATGGAATACAAGATCAACAGCAGCCAACAAGAAAGATGACTTCAAATAAAAATTGTTTGACAAAAACATTGCTTGATGCAATGGAAGGAAGCGACAAGAAGACATTCAGAAATGTATAACAGAGTAAAAGGGATAAAATTGAATGGAGTACAAAATCACCAGCAGCTACCAAGAAAGATAACTTCAAATAAAAATTGTTTGACCAAAACATGGCATCATCTTAAATAATTCAACACCATTTATCAAACAAAATCAATCTAAACACCGTAAATTGCTAAAATATTTAAATTAAAAGGAAAAAAAATTCATTGAATTCTCCGAGCTGTGCATTATAGGATCATATTGTTGGCTAAGAAGAGAAGAACCACTACTTCTTGAAACTTCTCAGTAAAATTCCGAAACTGATAAGTTCTCCTACCCTCCACATTTTTCTACTTCCAGTCCCAATCCCAATAATGATCAAACATGAACTCAAACAAGTGGTCTCAAATTGAACTTACATTCTATCAACACCGTCAAAAGTCCAATCTCCTTTGCCCTTTAATAGTCAACAAATGCTAATCTGTATCTGATCATATCATATTCAAAACTATAAAATATCAACCCGAACTCTGACGAACAAGAAGAGGAATTAATAGAGCCTTTAGAAAGAAGACTAACTCCCCAAACATCTCTCACCCTTTCTGTCCATCAAACCAAACATTGCATCATTCAACCAATCTTTTTCCCCTAGGAAACAAAACCAACAGCTCAAGAACTTATCTTTATTCAAACAAAACAATCCAAAAAAATCCATCTCTTTTCGAGCTAACAAGTATAACGAGCGAATGCGAGAAGACAAACCAAGAAAGAAGAGTTCCCTACTACCTCTCTGGTGGACGCTGGCGCGTTCTGGTAGCAATTAGGGGAGTTACTTTCGAGGACGACGTACCGTTTCCGGTAGTTCTGCAGGCTTGCTTAAAGATCCCTCCCGCTCTCTCCACTCCAGCGCCCGGAATGCATCGAAAATGTGCGACCTTTTTGGCGCGCTTCAACTGCTGAGGGAAAAATAGGAGGGAAGGAGTCTTTCCGCAGCTGATGGAAGCGAATCAACGATTCAGCAGTGGCTATATCGTCGTCGTTGTGATAAAGACGGAAACTTCATGAGTGGAACAGAGGGAAGAAGGCAGGGAGGCGTCGTAAAAGTAATGTTTCTGATGTTGTTCTCTGATACCACACCATCCCACCTCTCGGAGAACAGGGGATGGGGGCAGAGGAGGGATCAATTAACTACAGACTCCCACCACCTCCACCACCAACACCACCACCTGTTCTTAACCTCTCCTGCACTCCTTGAAATTTGGATAGCAACACACCAAATAGTCTCTCTCTCTCTCCCTCTCTAAAATTGGTGTCCCCCTGTGTCAGTTCAAGAAAGACCACAATTTTAGGAGCACACAAGGCAACCCATGAGGCGGGGAGCGAAATCTCGGATGCAATGAGTTGGCCGCAGTCTCCTCCTCAAACGAGTTGAGTTTTTGTTTGGCATATTAATAATGATGGGAACATCAAACCAAAGCCCGAAATTTCCTATTAATTCGAAGAACCGAGTTCGGAGTTCTCTTCTGGAAATGCTCTTCTTTTATGTTCTTGAATTGACACTCGAATCAATCAACCATTGTCTTGATGGCTTAACTTTTGGCACCGTTGGCTCTCTCGCCTACCTGAAGCCACTTCGATCATGATCAAAATGATTTGAATAAAATAAGACAAAAGTGTCAAGGAAGCACTATCCAACCACAATTTAGAAAACAGAGAAGCATTTGTTGGAAGAGAATCTCGCCATCTTTTTGTTTCTCTTTATATAGAACGTTGACATGCACTGTCATGTTCTCAATATTATTTACATCTACAATGTTTTAAAAATTAAATGCATTTATTTTATGAAATTTTAGCAACATATTTCCATAAATCCTATCGATCACATAATTTTTAGCAGATCTCAACCCCGCCCTTCCTCGAACTCTTCCGACAAGTCCAACATCAAGTAATCAAAGAACATCTCTCCATTTGGATGCGGAATGGTCTGTTTGCATGCACCATACTTTTCTGCCCATCATCGAAGCATTCATTCGGTTGTCGAGTTGAAAGGCTCGAGTCTCTTCTTGCCCGTTTCTCTCATAATAACAAAGGCATGCGTTCCCAAACTTGCCTTGCTGTATGAAATGAAGAAATTAATAATCTCCGAGTTGTCTTATCTGTAAGCGATATACAAATATATATATATATATATATATATATATATATATATATATATATATATATATATATACATATACATATATACATTCCTTTTTCTTTGTAATATACATTCCACTAATAGTTACTAATTTTCATATCTATTCTTTAAATTCAAGTTTACAGATTTATCATTGGTATTTATCTCCACTAGTTGATTATTAATATAATTATATTGAGACACAAATTGATACTTATACTATCTTCAAATCTTGATAAATGTAATACATTATATTTTAGGATTTAAATTTTGATTTAATGACAGTTATAATTAATTACTCGTAATTGCCAGACGGATGTTAATAGGAATGATATATAAAATTTAAAATATTTAGATGTACCAATCCAATTTACTATATGTTGGGGAAGGTATAAGCTAGCTTGGCTAGTAAAACCTTGACGATTTATCATACAAATCTCACCTTTGTCACTTACTTAAAAAAAAATAAAAATTAAATAGGTTCATATATATATATATATATATATATATATATATATATATGCAAAATCAAAATCTTTGAATATATACATGTAATAAGAAAATTCAAAGAGGTAAATATGCTATCACAAAAGGATATATAAGTAAAACCATAATAATATAAATAGGAGATTACTATTTACAACTTCTATTTACTATTCATAACTCTATTTTAAAATTTTTTGATATTTAAAAAATATTCATTAATAAATAAACATAAATATCCTTTCTTTCTCTCCTCTTCTTGTTCTTCCTTTTTTTTTCTCCTCCGTAGTATCGAAGGAGTAACGAGCGATATCCAAGTATGAGCTGAAAAAACATGATTAGGAGAGGCAATGATCAACACGGAGCGTTGGCTGAGGGCGATGATGGATAGGGAGAGTGAGTGATCACCGGATTAACGGAAGGATAAAAAAGAAAATTATAATCGAAGAGATTGTAACTATTAAAATATGATTTTATTAATTGTTTAAAGGAATGATGAACAGTAAGGGGTTGTCGTGGCTCCCATAAATATGCTCAGAACGGTGTCGCGTCCGACCGACGCAAACACGGCCGAACCCGGTTTGGCTCAATTCGAAGCTCTTCTGGCGCGTTGCTCTCCCTAGGGTTTCCTTGGGAAGGATCGCCGGGAGGAGAAAGACACCGGGGAGGGCTTCAATTCCTCGACGTCGAGGTTTTTCACTCTTACATCTGTTGTTTTCTTCTTTTGGACGGATCTTTGAGCGTTTTATATTGTTGTTTGTTGTTCGATCGACGCTGTTTTTTGGGCGAAAAATCATTGCTTTTCCGAAATGTTCATGGATATGATTTTTGAGGTTCGACTCTTTGTTCAGATTTATTTTGACGATAACATCTTTGTGCACTGTATGCTCGTTTGCTTGTGCGAGTGAGACTTGGAGTAAAGACGTTGCTTTTTTTAGCTGTTCGGAGGTGGGGTTTTAAGGTATTTTCTTGTGGTGTTGCATTCTTTTGGGTGGCGAGTTTAGGGTTTTTCCATGTGTCGATTGGTGTTCCCTGCTCTTTCTGCCGAGTACTTTTCGATGGTTGTGAGGCTTTATTTCTTGGAGATCAAAGGGATCGTCTTAGCGTCTTCGAGGCACAAATAACTCGTCGCCTTCTCTCCCAATCGTGTAGTTTGCGCCGTAACGTTGTACACGTCAGCGCTTGAGGAGTATCTTTGATAATGGGATCTTTGTGAGCTGTATGCTCTTTTTGCTCGTGCGATTGATACTCTTTTTGTTGGGGGAAAAATCGTTGTTGTTTTTGAACTATTAGGGTTTAAGGTACATTTATTGTGGTGTTGCATTCGTTTGGGTGCTGGATTTGAGGTTGTCCTTTATATTGATCGGTGTATCACTGCTCGTTCTGCCTAGTATTTTTTTTTTTTTTGATGGTTGTGAGGTTTAATTTGTCCGAGATAGAAGGGATCAACGCAGCATCTTCTGGGGAGGAATAACTCATTTCCTTTTTCTCCGTTGAAAACATGGATTTTGAGCTGTAAAATGTTGTACACATCCACATGAGAATTTGATTGCCCTATGATTGTATATGGAAAAACAAGCGATATGTTTCTTCATTGTGCTTGAGTATATAATTTCTGTTAAAACTCTACTAGTTCAAACTTGGATAGGAATGTTTAAGTACAAAGGATTGGTTGGCTATGTTGATCGATTCTTTTGAGTCTGTCCTGTGTGAAAGAGAGGATACGCTACATGTGTGGTGATGAGTACACAATGATGAGTGTGTTGTGGTCGAGGTTAGGGTTGGTCTAGGGAGTCTCATTACAGGTAGTCGCTGGTCCATATCTAATCTGATCAAATCAATCTTATCTTCATCAAATATTATAGAGAATTTGTGACCAGTTGGGGTTTCACATTCAGAGAAACTGGGCCTTCATGTTAATTTATTTTTTTCCTTTTATGATGAGCTGTAGTTGAAATTAAAATTGAAGCAAACAAAATGTTTTAATTTGGCTTTTATCAGGAATATGATATAGAATAAAACTGTCTGGCTGAAAATTGAGCTGTTTATTGTACTTTTGAGTCAAAGCCTTTTTGTTTCTTCTGTTTGGATTTTCGGGTGAAATTTTATCAAACCACATGTTCCTGCTAGTTAGCCTTTGTGTTACTCAATTGTTGTGATTCATGATTGATGATGAGGATCATGCCTAACAATGGAAATATATCAACAATTTTGATGCTCGTGATATGTTATCCTTATAGTTAATCTCAGATTAGGCATGTCTAATGGCTTTCATTAGTATATGAGTTATTATCTACGTCCAAAGAACTTCCTTAGGGGGCTTCCTCCATGTGGTTTTAAGCTCAGGTCATGACACAATCATCTTAAAACGGATTTGAAAGAACTACCATTATAAAATATGATTAGGGAAAAAAAAAAGGAGGAACTTATTTTTTATTGTTGTCCCGAATGGTTACTTGGGAATCTTAGTAGAACTTAGACAATGAATTAGCTTTTTAATGCCTTGGATATGCTTGGATTGCCATATATTTGCATGTAATCACTTATATCTTATGATCGATATGTTTATAGTAAGTGTGACACCCTAATCCAGTTCCACATGAATCAATAATATATTTTTATCAAGTTAATGAGTTAGTTATTCCATTGAGTTGGATTATAAAAAATAATTTTATGATAAACGATATAGTGAGGCATCCAAGCATGGAAGGACTATCCTCGGATATAAATAGAGTTACATTACGGCATAGTTAGACCTCATGTGTATCATGCTAGAGCTTGATTTAAGGTTTTGTTTGGATCTTGATGAGGATGTCAAGCCATAAGTGAAGGCGATTATGACATTCCAATTTAGTCCTATATCAGATGTATAAGGAGAATTGAGTTAGTTTATTGGGTTCGTTGAGTCTATAATATTTACTCAACCAGCAATTGAAAAAGCGTTAGATGCTAAGGTCCCAAAATGCTCGAAGCATTAGGTTCTCATCCGAGCGAAGCAAGACGCTTTGAAATATTAAAATATAAAAAATATAATATAATTGATAAATATGATTATATAATAAAAATATGACATTAAATATAAAAAGATCTAAAGTACCAAGTCACATTATCCATTTTCTAATAACAAAAATATCAAAAAACTCAAAACAATAAAGCTTTATATCAAAATCAATCATCATCATAATTAACAACGATATTCTCAAACATATCATCATCTTTCTTTTCCTCTCGTCCATCTTCATTAAAATAGGTTTTCTCCTCTTCAACAATAGCAAGAGATGAACTTGAGGTTTTTTGTAATCACCAATGTTTTCTCCCTTAACATAAATTAATTACTATAAATAATTTATTGCTTTATTATTAACTTCCATGTTTGTGTGTTATAGTTAAGGAAATAATTAAATTTGATTTCCTTAATCGCGTGGATAAGTCAGGAATCTTACTAATAAATTAGATTATTGATTGATTTATTTCTTAACAAGTGATATGATTTTTAGGAAGTAAATAGTATACATTTCATTTTTAAGTATGAACCATTATAAATGAATATTATGTTTCTATCTTTGTGTGTGAAAGTAAAATAAAAATAAATTTAATATAAAATTAAATATTTAGTTACCTTTTGGGGAGATCTCATCTTCTCCTATATAAGGGAGCTCCTTTTCCATCGTTCCTCACCAAGCCTGACAATGGGAGGATTGAGGAGAGGACTTCCCGAGGAGATGATCTCGAGAAAAGGATAACTGAGAAGAGGTAGGATCCTTTTTCCTTTTTTTATTTGGTTTGATTTATGTTTTGAAATATTGATATTGGAATGGTTATAAATTTTATGATGCATAACAATATTTGAATTTTTGAAATTTTATGATTAATAAATAATGATAATTGATTCATGATATTAGAATGATTATTTGATTTATATTAATCTCTTAAGCTTAAGTGAGTTTTAATATTGATTTAACTATTAAAATTCTTATTTTTAGATTAACAGATCTAATTTATTTAATTAGATATTTCTGTATTTTAAGAATTATGTGTGAATTCCTATGATTTAATTAGTTTTAAATTTAAGATTACGGATTTAAATTCTTTAATTCATGGATTTGAGTTATTCTTGATAATTTATAATTTTAAAATATAATTTAATAAGAAGATTCTAATTGGAGTCTGACTTGAGTTAAGTTGATCTGCTAGACTAGATCGACTCAGCCCATATGGTTATGTACGACCCAATCCATGTGGTTAGGTACAATTAACCCATGTGACTAGGCATGATCCAGCCCATGTGGCCAGGTAAGAGCCAACCCATGTGGTAAGATATGATCTAACCTATGTGGCCAGGCTTGATTCAGTCATGTGGCTAGGTATGATCCAGTCCTTGTGGCTTTGTACGTCCCAGCCCATGTGGCAAGGTACGACATAATCATGTGGCTAGGCATAGGCCAACTCATGCGGCTAGGTATAACCTATTCCATATGGTCAGATACAACCCCAAATTATATGTTTAAGCATGACCCAACTCGCGAGCCAAGCATAACCCAGTTCAGTGGTAAGGCTTAGCCCAACTTATGAGTAAGGCTTAGCCTAGTCCATGAAGTTAAGTCGCCCAGCGATGCGATTGGCGTTAGATACATCATCACTCCTCTATCTAGCCCGTTGTACCTCAACTTAACCTATTACTTAGGACAGGCATGTGTAGCACATATGACCCATTCAAGACTCAGGTGGGTTGGTTCAGTTTTGGGCTAGTACTATATGATATAGTCTGATTTCCACTTCCTTTATTGGTTTGAGCTCTTTTGACTAAATCAAACATGTTTAATCGGTTAAGATCAGTTTATGGTGATTCCAGACTAACTTGACTAGTTCAAATCTATTTGACCTAATCGAGATCAATCAAATCTAAATTAGACCAGTTTAGGGTGATTCCAGATCGGTTCTATAAGGATTTGAGGTTGATTCTATTAGACCATAATTGGATTGAATTTGATTTAAGCCAATTGAGCTATTCCAATTAGGGTTTTGGTTGATTGAAGACTATTAAGAGATTGCTGTTTTTTAAGCCTTTATGATTTGATGAATTTAAAGGTTTATTTGAAGATGTCATTTGAAGATGTCATTTGAAAATGATTATTAGTTTCCTACTTTTCTTAAGTTTATGATATTAATATGATTGTACCATGTAGTAGATGTAACTAGGCTAATGGTCTATATTGGAAGTGCAACCTGTGAAAGGAGCTATGGGCTCATCACAGTGTAGAGCCACCAATGGACATAGCCTAGTAGATCATATATAAAGCATTGTCTCTTGTAATATTTGATCATACTATTTCTTGGATGCATGTGTGAATGAATGAGTGAATGTAAATGAATGATCATGGATGTTTATGTATCTCTGCCGAGGGCAGGTATGGCGATTCCCTTCGGGGATTAGCGAACCATCAGACGTGATGGTTAGACGGTTCCTCCATCCGCTGTTGGGAGGAACGTGTCCCCACTTAGGCGGGTGAGGGATACCACTCCATCCGCTGTTGGGAGTGCGAAATGGAGTTCCTCCATCCGCTGTTGGGAGGAATCCATCCCGTGGAGTATGCCTCTCCATCCGTTGTTGGGAGAGTGCACCATCGGGTGTGATGTACGCCTTTGTTATCCAGTTATCTCGTATGTGTTGCATGTGACCGATGCATGGTTTTGCTTAAGAAATTATCATTGTTTTTCAGATATTTAAGTTTTATAATTAATTGATATATTATTACTTCTTATTAAATTATTTCATGAATGTTAGATTATTTTTATGATTTTTCTGAGGTTCCTACCAGCATGTGTGGTTGTTGATATATTTTTATCTTATATTTATTTTCAGCATAATCTACAATTTTGCAATAGATATGAAGCTTGGGTGGAAGAGACTTGTAACCCTACCAAGAAGATGTGATCTTTTCTTGTTAATAAAAATATTTACTATTGTAAATGCAAGGATTTGAATTCAAGAAAGGAGTGTATTTTATGAATTACGAATAATAAAATAATAATTTATTATATTTTATAAATTCTGGGATGTGATATTTTTGCACTCATTTTTGTTTTTGTCATATGCCTTATATATGTCTATAATTCTCTAACACATGAGGCTCTTACCATATCTCCCCATGTTAAGCTGTCATCTTCAAATATAAGTTTATTTTCGACATCTTATAAGTTCGCACCCATTTGCCCCACCAATCATTCATTTGAATCATCAATGTCTTGTAATGAGATTGGATCACTATTATTTCGCAAATCTTGACAAGCCTTCAATTTTTTATTATACTTTATATAAACCAGTTCATGTAACTGTTGATGCTCTAAGTAATTTCTTTTCTTTTTGTGAATTTATCATGTTATATAATTTAATATTATATTAATACATCTATTTAAAAAAGAATAGATTAATTAAAACAAAAATATTCTGTGATTCTAAAGACATTTCAGTTTTGCTGACAACTCGCAGCACTTCAAGTCAGTTTAAGAATTTTGATAGTTAGTTGCTGCAAGTTTGAGGTGGAATTTGTAAATAGACTTAATCATTCAGTTGCAAAATTTACTTTATTATTAACAATAACATATTATACACGAAATTAAATATATAAATTTATAAATATCCGGGCTTATAGTTGTCTTAGATTAAACTGTCATTGGAATCTTAAAAAGACCATCGACATTTTTATATAAAAATAATGTAAGTATGATCTTATCTTGCATCTTAAGCTTGGAACCAATCTTGCAATGCATTTATATAACCCATTTACAACTTTTGCATCTTTCGTCAATGATTACAAATATATTTTTATACTTTTTTTCATTTCCATTAAAAGACTTTTCAATCATCTCCTTTACTCTATTTTTGATCTCATAAATATATCTTATTGTAGGCTTCTTTTCATTATCTGTCCACCGAAAGATTCAAACAAGAGGGTCCATTACCTTTAATGTATAAATTATAAGATTAGAGTGAAAGACATCAAGATGATATCATCGGTTCTTTTGTCTTTGGTTTCTTTTGCCCATTTGTTTATCATCCATTTCTTTGAGATAAACATATTTTTTTTTGTTATGCTTTTAACAATATATGCTCTGTAATGTCAAGAAAGAAATAGCAAATCAGGTGACACTATATCTCACCAATTTTTTATTGGCTATGAATTTTCTCATCATATTCAAAGTCCCACTATGATTATAGAGAAATCCAATGACAAAGATTGTCCTTTCTAAAATCTTATTAATGTTAGGAATCTTTTCAATATTCTTCAACATTAAACCAATATAATGTGCCGCACATGAAGTCTAATATAGGTATTGTCTTTTTGCTTTAAATAATTTACTTAAGACAAAGGATAATAAAATTAATAAGACTTAGGAGTCACATAGTGCTTCCATTTAAATTGGAGACATAGAGTAATTAAAAGACTAAAAATTCAGAAGATAAATCTTACCAGTTAACAAGTAGTTGCTTCTATTGTTGGTTATAACTTGAACAATATTTTGTTTACCAATTTCTTTCACAAACTTGTCAAGCAACTCATATATCTTTTCTTCAGATTTCTAAAAGATGATATATCTATTAATTTCACAAACATGATTTATAAAGAACAGTTGACTATAAAATTAATTATACTCCTATGTCTCCTGTCGGTTAAAGCATCTGGCATAATAGAGCAATCATGCTTTACCTTATGTCCTTTTAATAAGTCATTTGTATAATCTAACTCTTTTTTCAGGAATGAAACTCGCAACTTATAATAATTTGGATGTTTTAATCCCTCATAATATCTTTCAATAGCTTCAATCATCTCTTTAAGACTATCAAAACAACAAGTACCGAGGGGAACGTTAGTCTGATAGAAGAAGCGAGCAATGTATTGAATCGTTCTTCCCCTTATTTCCTTATTACAAGCATCACTTATATTTATTTGCCTTAATTTTGCTCTTGTTTGACCTTGTTGTTTTTGTGATCTTTGATACATATATATGTCCATCGATCCTTTTTACCTTTCTTAATAATCATGGTTTCTTTTTCTTTTTTGTCATATACTCTATTCCTACTTGCATTAACACTTTCCGAATAAGCTTGTTCTTCATCATCTCTAATGTGTTCAACATTATCTTTGGATAAAATCCTATAAGATTCATTTCTTTGCATCTTTTTTTCAATCATATAAGCCAATAACTCTTCATTTACATTAGGTGGGCACCTCTTACATGTTGATGCATTTTTGAAGTTCCATACTGCTTTGTACAGAAAATATCACCTCTAGTAATCTTATCACAAAAGATGCAAGTAACTGCATTAGGATCTTTATGATCCTTTAAATAATTGTATTTTCAAGCAGGATCCTTTCTTGAATTTTTTATGAATCTTCTGAATTGCTTTGTATACTTGTCAGTAATCTTGAAATCTTAATAGTAGTTCTAAATAAATAGAGATTAGCAATGCTAAAATCTAAATAGAGATTATTATATGATTATAATAGTTAACAAGCTATTGTTAACAGTAGTTAGAGGGGATAAAAGAGTCACCAACGATGGAAAGTGGGGAAGGAGAGGGCGGCGGTGATGGCGACGGTGATTTGGCGAAGGAGTCGTGGATCGGCAAAGGCGATGATGGCGAGGAAGCTTGAACAACAACAAAGAACGGAGGAAGCAAACAACAACAAATGACAACATAGGAAATCGCAAATGACGTGCCTTGTTAAGGGCTCGATAATCGGCCAAGAACGAGAGTAAGCTTCTCAAGCTTCAGAGGCAGGTGCTTGGACCAACTAAGCTAGTGTTCAACCGAACTAGATTTGATAATCTGGTTCGGTTGCTTTGTTTGAACCGAGCGCTTGCCTGAGGTGCCTAGGACTTAGGTTCAAGTGAGCGCCTAGGCGGCGCTTAACTAAAGCACGCTGCCTAGTAAAGTTTTGAGGCATGCAAGCCTCACCTCACCTCAGCTAAGCGCCTAGGCGAGTGCACGGGCATCTATTTAAACCAAGGTTTGCAATACCGAATGATACCATCTGGTACAGACAGTACATATTGGTTCGTCAATAGATCGGTACACGGACCGCTCGCTACCGAGCGGTATCGTCGATTAAGCCCATTATCGTCGACGGTGATCATCGCTCTCCTTGTCCGCAACTTCTCATCCGCGCGTGGGAGAAGAGGCATCGACATTGCAGGGCGAGGAGGGGCGAAGATTTTTTTTTTTTCCTTCTCTTCTCGGGTGAAGTTGCAATTTTTTTTTATTTGTGACGTTGCCTCGGCGACGTTGCCCAAGAAGAGAGGCAACGCGTTGCCCTCTCGGCGACGCTTCCGCAATTTTTTTTCACGCCTCGTTCCTCATCTACAACGCCGCGCCTCTGCGACATCTCTTTTTTTTTTCTTATCTATGACGTCGCCGAGAGAGGCAACGTCGCCTCGTCTCGGTTTACCCCTATATATATACATAGGCGACATCTCTTTTTTTTTTCTTATCTATGACGTCGCCAAGCAATTGGCGAGAGAGGGCAACGCGCCTCGTCTCGGTTTACCCCTATATATATATATATATATATATATACATATATATATACATATATATATATATACGAACGTATATCGAAATATACCGTTCGGTATACAGTACCATACCGTACCGAGCAAGTCTCGAAACTCCAATACGGTATGAAATTTCAATCCTTGATTTAAACCACTGAACTCAAGCTCGAGTGATTTGGATCAGTGATCCAGGCCTATTTGGTTATTGTGTTGGTTATTTCATTGAACCAAGTAATGATAATAGGAAGGGTTTCATAATATCACATATTTTTACAATAATAATGGTCCCATGGGCACCTGAAGAGAACCTATACAGCAGACAAGCTGTATGATGTCTTGGGTACATTCATTTCGACTACCATATGCAAATATATATGACATATATTTTTGGACATATGGTCACATGCATACATTCATCTGTGAACATATAAAAAATATCTTGTGGTGTGTACTTATTCTCCTCCAGTCAGTGTTTGTCTTATATTATGAGAATGAGATTAATTATACTTTACAAGCTATTTCTTTAAAGGCTATTATAATTCCATGTATTCTTGGAGAGTCAAGGTACACTTAAATTCTAAATTTATAGATGTCTACAAAGAACTGGAATTCATATCTTGCACTTGTGGCCTTTTAGTTATAGACTGATCAGAGCAACAACACTTTAACAGACTCAATATCCTGGCTGTTATCCGAGTTACTTTACTGTGGGAATAGGTTTTTTTATAAACATTTTGCACCTTGTTAGTATGCTTTGGTGTAAGAATGTCATTTAGAGAGACGTCAGTCCAATTCTTTTAGAAGCTTTCTTTCTTTGTTGTTTCCATTGTAATCAGTCTTTGCTTACTGATGGAGTTCCATATTCTTAGTCGTCTGAGCTTTTAGTTTTTTATTTTAATGCCAAAATGAATATTAATTAAGCTTCCTTTTTTTGGTTCTTACTTTCTCTTCCTGTTTCATTTTGCAGTAGGCCAATGGAGGACGACACAAATGTATGTTTTCTACTCTCAAGTTTTTGGTCTTTTGGTTCCTCTTGTATGGACAATTTGATATTTATGGCATGACCATTCATGAATTTGTCATTTTTTTGTGTCATCAAAGGCTTTAAAGTTACATATTGCTCATTTTCTTTCAAGGCATTTGAAAAGTATGATGGGAGTTGTTATTCAGCATCTTCTATTAAAAAGTTTGGATAATAGTACTTCAATGGATGAAGGATGTTTAATGATAAATTTTGTATATATGAATTTGTGGTTCTGCCAACAAATTCCAAGTTAGGTTTTTCACATCTTTAGTATGAGAGTCCTACATATGTTGTCGTGTCCATGTTTTAGTTCAAATCAACATGGCTAAAAACCCTTAGTTCAAACTGAATTCATTTTTAAGCTCTACCTGGAACACTCAGTTGTGTTTTCGTTTCAAATAGAATTGGGCAAGGAGCCCATTGTTGCTTCTTTCAGCGTCTCTCATCATTTGAATTAGATGGCTTCAATGGTTCTAGATCTGACTCTGTGCTTTGTGGTTCATGTTATAGATAATCTCTGAGTATCATTTTCTACAAAATGAGCATAATGATCAGAATTTAGAGGATCAGTGTCTTTGTGTTGTTTGTATATGAAACATATAATGACTAACGAGGTTAGGCATATGCAAAAATATCTATTTTAAGAATGTGTGAGAGCACAGAGCTTGCTAATCCATTGAGATCATATAGAATAAGTGTTGAATGTATCAATCATTTTTTGTTGAAATAAATTATCACCAAGTATGGTGAAAACATAAAAAATTTGAAGGAGCTGGCTGTTGATATATGTGACTATATATCTTTTTTCTCATCCTTGTTCTTTCACTTGTATACAATCGTTCGTTTTGACCAACTTCCTCCTCTTGACTAGTAAATGGAAATGGTGCGTGATCTTTCTATTAAGTAGTTTTCAATCATAGAAAATAAAATTAGAGTTTTGAAACTACAGTTTTCTTCAATATTAAGAACTTTGTTTCTGATTACTGCAAAGCCACATTATACTCAAATTCCATCTTTTCACTTGTACAAACATTGTCTTAGTTTAACATGTTCAACTCATATGTTCAGGCCAAAAAAGAAGAGGAGGAATTCAATACGGGACCTCTCTCTGTTCTGATGATGAGTGTCAAAAATAATACACAGGTATGAGGAGTTTTACATGTTCTATGATGCTAATGTTATGGGTGCGAGTTTTACATGTTCTATGAGCTATTTAAAGTTTATTTTAATACCTTATTTTGGTTCTTTATTTAATGGGTTAGGCCATTTATTTAATGGATGCATAACTATGTTATACTTCTAAACAATTACAAGATTAAATAAGAAGAGAATATAGTTTTTTTGTGATTATCGTGACCATCTTTGTAGAGGTCTGATTTTGGATATAGTGGCAAATGTTGGGGCATGTCGAACTTTCACCACCTCCCCATTTTTTCTGTAGTTCATTTGTCTTGAGATGTAATGGATGGGGAATATTCAAATGGTGGGTGAGGGGGTTGCTGTGAATATCATTTGTCTTGTTAGTAGAGGTCTGATTTTGGATATAGTGGCAAATATTGGGGCATGTCAAACTTTTGCCACCTCCCCATTTTTTCTGTAGTTCATTTGTCTTGAGATGTAATGGGCAAGGAATATTCAAATGGTGGGTGGGGGGGTTGGCTGTGAATATTATATGTATATGTACCATTGTTTTTCTATGGGGCATTGTTCCATATGTTTATTCTCTGGTTAATTTTATTTTTATATTGTTATCAGAGTCGTATTAACAATACATCTTCAGTTGGCATCAATATGTTTGTTCTGGGTGCAGATATAGCTTCTTATTTTACAGTTATCTTGTTGGAATTAAGCAAATTTGAGAATTGTACTGACACTTATTCTACAACAGGTGCTTATCAATTGTAGGAACAACAAGAAGCTTCTTGGCCGTGTGAGAGCTTTTGATCGTCACTGTAACATGGTCCTTGAAAATGTTAGGGAAATGTGGACCGAGGTAACTTTACTACATATTTTCATGATTCATATCTTCTGACCATCTCTAATAAACTTTTTTTGTCGCTGCAGATACCCAAGACAGGCAAGGGAAAGAAGAAAGCACTTCCAGTCAACAAGGATCGATTCATCAGTAAAATGTTCCTTCGAGGGGATTCAGTCATCATTGTGCTCAGGAATCCCAAGTGAGCCTTCTCAGCTTAAATGCCATTTTATATGGACACTGACGTGCGAACTGTTATCTTGTTTTGGGACTGGCTAGAAGATACATCAGTCTTTATTGTGTTGAACTTTGTTTCTTTTGAATACAATGGTTAGAATTGATGAGTATATATGATTTGTGTTTAGTAATTTCTCACAAATGATGACTTGTCATGATTTTGGCTTTTAGTCGCACATTTGAATACTATGGCTCCTAATAAGCGACTTGTCACCACCCCCCAATTTCATCTGCCAACTTGCATGCTGTAGTCATTCTCGTTTCTTTGAGCAACATCTTTCATGATGCTTTCCTTAAGACAGTATGGAATTTGGGTCATAAATCACTATAGTTTGACATGTGTTCATTATTGTATACCGGTATCATATATAGCATAGTCAAGTACTTTAGGAGTTTTTCTGCAAACATTAGTATGTTAAAATTCTGACCTTGATCAGGTAGCATCAGTTTTTCTGTAGTGGCAAGTAAGCCTGTTGTGACAATGAGTTTGCTAGGGATGCAAGATGAATTTAGATGCATTATGTTGATTGTATAGGCTTAGATATTGAACTGGTTTATTGTGTTTAAGATAATTAACGACCAAAATAGACAATGTCTTCAATTGTTTGTTAATTGGTCGTTTTATAACTATTATTATTGTGTTGCAATGAATCCATCAAAGTAAATATGTTGTAAAGGCACCATCTATGTTCAATTTGTAGCCCCGATACTCAATTGGTATTATGCATATGCTATACATTCATGTTTTATATCGACAAGTAGATAGAAATTGGTATCAGACAGATCTCATGGGTTACCAAAACTAATATCAGAACCAGTATTTAATATCTTTTCGAACATGAATAAATACCACAAGTTCATGTATTATGTATACAAATATATAGGCACAACTACCCTAGAATTTCCCATCGTCTACATCCTGAACAAACTCCGTTCATTCTTTTGAAGTGCTACTGGAAGAGCGGCTTGACCAGTAGCAGTACATATAACAGGCATTGGCCTTCAAGAATTGGCACCATCTAATTCCTAGGCCTAGCACATTTTCTCCTATAATTTCTTAATCTGATGGTCAATAACACTATCTGTTCATGAGGGTAGAAGCTACATGGATAATATTAGCTTTTGTATTATATCCTTCTGCAGGAAATCTCTATTCTTTTTTATTTTATTTTACGTTGCCCTATTGGAAATAAATAGAAATGAGTCCATTACTTTTGGCCTCCCAAAATGAAGAAGGATCAGCAGATTGAAAAAATTAAAGCTAGAGTTATACAAAACCATCCAATTCCTCCACATTATAAATCTAGAATGGAGGGGGTTCAGGTTGAAAGAGTAGTGGGCAGCAATTCCTGAATAATCCACAGCAGCAGAGACACCAGAAGCTGTCATTATGAAAGAAGAGGCCACACCAATCAGTAAGACATTTACAGGGCGAACCCAAACATATCAAAGTGGATCTGACACCAGCTACCTCCCAAACCTTTGCACTCCATATTACAGTCAGTGAATAAGTCAAAGAATCAGAGAGAAGCTAAGAACCAGCCATGAGGCCAGAAAAATAAAGGCTAAAAGAGAGATGATGTTGTTGTCAAATGAGCCTATTTATATGGTTAAAATGAGTCTACAATAATTAATTTAGGATTAAGTATTTTAAACTAATGGTTCAGGCTAATTATTTGATCGGACCACATCGTCCCAAGTAATATCAAAGAGGACTTATTATTGGGCACAATGAGAGATCCAAGTGGAGCTGTAAATGAACTTGGATCAGATTAAATGGTGATAAAGGACCACTTGTGAATGGGCTTAAATGAGGTTGAAATAAAATCATTATGTAGAGTCACCATTGAATTGAACTTTGTGTAGTTTGACTTTAGACTATGTTGGTACTTAACGAGGATGTTAAGTCTTAAGTGAGAAGATTGTAACACCTAGGTGATAGTTCTTTATCGGATATGGATGCCCATGTTTATGGAGCTAGAATGAGTCTATTATCATTAATCAGGGTTGAAGTATTTTAAGTTTGGACAACCACAACCCATGTAGTTTTGTCATGTTATTCTTGTATCCTACATCTTTATCGGATATGGATGTCCATGTTTATAGAGTTAGAATGAGTCTATTATCATTTAATCAGGGTTGAAGTATTTTAAGTTTGGACAACCACAACTCATGTAGTTTTACCATGCTATTCTTGTATCCGACATCTTTCCTACTTGTTGATCAATCATTAGACAAAGAAAAATAAAAAAGAAAACTAGGATTTACATCTTGTCCTCTACACTCCTCTGCACTACACATCACCTTCCAGCCTTCAATAGGTTCATTCATGATCATATTGGTGTGGGAGAGGAAATGGAGCTCCCCTTGTCCATGTGAGCACAAGTGCACAGTAGCTCCTCCACTCTTTTTAGGTTGGTGAAACATGTTAAGCCAGGTTTTGCCACACCCTATCATTGTAAATGACACAAATGGGAGGGTGAGGGTGTGACCAAGCAACAAGATGTTGCCAGCCCCTCCTGTTTAAAATTTTATATTGCAAGTGTTGGGACGGTAAGAGCTAAATGTTTGGTCACATATGAAGCGGGGAAGAAAGAGTGGAACCTCCTCTCCTTTTCTTCCCTCTCAAAGAATTTCTCCAAGGCATAAAAATATTTTGCACAAGTTTGGAATGGCATTGAGTTTGGATCATGCTTCACAAATAAATGGGTAATTGTGACCACCTGATGGCAGCTGAAAATTGCTGCCAACTGTTCAAGTGATGCATCACAAGATCAAGAACCTGGTGTTCCTATAATTTGTGGTCTGATGCAGAAACACAATGGCAAATGATGTGGCCCTACTGCACATCATTTCATAGTTTGTTTTTCCCAAACAGAAAGGAATTGCATACACATCTCTTATTTCTAATCCCATATGTAAGAACTGCATGGCAAGGTTTAATTAGCTTTCATCATCATAAAAATGTTCAGCATGTTAATTATCTAATGTTTATGATCGACTTATTGTTTATGATTTTAAGAAAAGAAACAAGTTAGTTTGACCTCCAAATCCACACTGTACTCAGCAATGCATGGTGTGGGAACAAGAAAATCAAATCCCATCATATTTTTTTTTTTTCAGGTTCCAAACTGATTGATGTCATTTTCTTCATCCTATAGCATTTATTATCCGTGAAGGCAGATTAATATGCAGAGAAAAACCTCATAGGGGATCAACAGACAAATAAATGTAGCAACTGGCTATCCAACACCGCATCAACCCATAGGAGGTTCCACTCTCAAAATTAGGCAATTTAGATTTGACGGTACGATGGATGTACTACTACTAACTTGGGTCTAAACATCTTGGACTAATGATTCAAACTCAATAAAACTAATAAGTTAATTATCCATCAGATTGGATCATAATAGTTATTATCAAATTTGAGATATTATGAAGGGTTCAAGTAGCAAAGAGTTCAACAAAGGTTCCTGAGTTATTGTAACGAGACAACTTAGTTTCAGTGAGTTATGACTACCCATGTGAGCATGGCAAATATTTGGTGATTGTGATCTTCTTGCACAGGTTGTGAGTTATGACTGCTGGTCTTGTGTAAAACTGAGTCGAAGGACTTGAGCTGAGACTTCAAGCACCAAGTTTTAGTGTACAGAAGAAACTTCCCTGCTGCTAACATCTCTGTGTTTTCTTGTTTGCAATATTCTATATAACTCAAAGCAAATTGGCAGACGGTTTACGATGCTCGGAGCTTCTTTTCACTGTGTTTTCCATGGCTGACAAGATCTTGAATAGGACCCAAGGGAATGCTTGCTCGTTTAGTAAATGACCAATTCAACACATGCGCAAAAGAAAATAATCCAGAGAAGATCAAAGTCAATACAAGAGAATAACCATGTGTTGTGATATAATAAGAACAGTTTAAGGTGGTTGTCAGCCTTAAAAAGTGGCGAAGAAAGAGTCCTTACCAGCGCTTGAACCTCTCTCACCTTTTGTTCCTTCTGTTTATTGCGAGTAGGTGGCATGGTTGGTGAAGAGCAGTCCACACCAGACTCCATCTGTTGGAATTCGGAACCAGCATTCAATTTTCACAGCCTTGACCTGATCAACTCTGGTACGTGGAAATCTTCTCAAGAACACGGAATTATTCCGAGCCATGAATACTTGCATCATAAATAAAGGGGTAGGTATGGCCGGCTACCCTTTTATTTATTGGAACAAGAGGTGCATCACAAGAATAATTTGGTTCATCTTTCATCATAAAAAAATAATTCTCCTTTAGGTTGTTCTTTTTTTTTTTTCCCCCCCAAGCTAGAAGTAGACTCCATCAAACCAATGATTTTGGTTCCTAGATTTTAGGAATCGAAATTGAACAGTACAGAGCTAGTTCCGATAGTTTCGGTTCTATCTTGTACCGTCATTTTTTAATTTTTAATTAAAAAATAATTTAAAATAATAAAAAAATTATAATTTTATAAAATCAAGAATCGTTTTAGTTTTAGACAACTATGATCTATAATGAAACTGTTCAAGTTCGATTCTAATTCGATTTGGAATTGACGATGAATCACTAGGTCCATTTGATTTAAAATGGAACCAAATCATGGCGAAGAGAAGATAAGACATATTTAAATTTATTATTATTATTTTTTTTTCATGCACTAGCTGATTAGTATGCAGAAAAGAAGCGCATAGGGATCGAGAGACAAGTGATTGTAGCGACTGATTCGGAGCATCCAACCCCTTTGACAATTGAATGTGATCTGATCTTTCACCGTCCAATCCCGATCCGACGGTCCAGAACGCATTCCAACGAACCCCGCCCCCGCCACCACCTCCCTCTATTTAGGAACACCCCGCACCACCCCACCACCACCACCCCGCGCCCCCGGCCCCCCCCGCCCCCTTCCAGTTTGCACCCACTCTTCTCCCACCGATGGAGGTCCAGAACGGCGCTGCCGGCGGCCTCTGCGTCGAGACAGACCCGCTGAACTGGGCCACAGCCGCTGAGGCGCTGGCGGGAAGCCACCTCGACGAGGTCAGGAGGATGACGTGGGAGTTCCGGCAGCCACTGGTGAAACTCGAAGGCGCGACGCTTAGGATCTCCCAGGTGGCAGCGATCGCGGCCGGGGCGGACTCGGCGGTGCGGGTGGAGCTGTCGGAGTCAGCGAGGGATGGGGTGTGCGCGAGTAGCCGTTGGGTGGTGGACAGCGGTGGAATCACCGCAGGGTTTGGCGCAGCCTCTCACCGGAGGACCAAGGAAGGAGGAGCCCTGCAGAATGAACTCATCAGGTGATTTGATATCATATGTCTCTCTGTCGCTGTCATTGTCTTGCAATTGAGACCAAGATTCTCCCTGCTGCAGATTCCTTAATGTCGGAATATTCGGCTCCGGGGCAGAGTCCGGCCACACGCTGCCGCCATCGGCCACCAGGGCCGCCATGCTCGTCCGCATCAACACCCTCCTCCAGGGCTACTCTGGCATCCGGTTCGAGATCCTCGAGGCCATGGCCAGCCTCCTCAACTCCGGCATCACCCCCTGCCTCCCGCTGCGCGGCACCATCACTGCCTCCGGCGACCTCGTCCCCTTGTCCTACATCGCCGGCGTGCTGACCGGCCGCCCCAACGCCAAGGCCTGCGACCCCGCCGGCGAGACCATGGACGCCGCGGAGGCCTTCCGCCGCGCTGGAATCCCCCACGAGTTCTTCGAGCTGCAGCCCAAGGAGGGCCTTGCGCTCGTCAATGGCACCACTGTCGGCTCCGGCCTTGCGTCGGTCGTCCTCTACGAGGCCAACGTCCTCGCCCTCCTCGCCGAGGTCCTGTCGGCAGTCTTCTGCGAGGTGATGCAGGGGAAGCCGGAGTTCACCGACCACCTTACCCACAGACTGAAGCACCACCCGGGCCAGATCGAGGCCGCCGCCATCATGGAGCACATCCTCGACGGCAGTTCCTACATGAAGATGGCCAAGAAGCTGCACGAGCAAGCCCCCCTGCAAAAGCCGAAACAGGACCGCTACGCCCTGCGCACCTCGCCGCAGTGGCTCGGCCCACAGATCGAGGTCATCCGCTACTCCACTAAGTCCATCGAGCGGGAGATCAACTCCGTCAACGACAACCCTCTCATCGACGTCGCCAGGAACAAGACCCTCTATGGCGGCAACTTCCAGGGCACGCCCATCGGCGTGTCCATGGACAACGCCCGCCTGGCGCTCGCGGCCGTGGGGAAGCTTATGTTCGCGCAGTTCTCCGAGCTCGTCAGCGACCTGTACAACAACGGGCTGCCATCCAACCTCTCCGGCGGGCGCAACCCGAGCTTGGACTACGGCTTCAAGGGCGCAGAGATCGCCATGGCCGCCTACTGCTCCGAGCTCCAGTTTCTCGCCAACCCCGTGACCAACCACGTCCAGAGCGCCGAGCAGCACAACCAAGACGTCAACTCCTTAGGATTCATCTCCTCGAGGAAGGCGGCGGAGGCCGTCGACATCCTGAAGCTCATGTCCGCCACGTACCTGCTTGCGCTCTGCCAAGCGATCGATCTGCGTCACCTGGAGGAGAATCTCAAGAACGCCGTCAAGAACACGGTGAGCCAAGTCGCCAAGAGGGTCCTGACCACGGGCGCCAACACCGAGCTCCACCCCTCGAGTTTCTGCGAGAAGGATCTGATCACTGTCGTCGACCGGGAGCACGTCTTCGGCTACATCGACGACCCCTGCAGCTCGACGTACGCTCTGATGCCCAAGCTGAGGTTGGCCCTCGTGGAGCACCAATTGAACAACGGCGAGAAGGAGAAGGACGCGACCACCTCCATCTTCCAAAAGATCACCGCGTTCGAGGAGGAGCTGAAGGCCGTCCTGCCCAAGGAAGCGGAGGCGGCGAGAGCAGCGGTGGAGAGCGGCACTGCGACCGTGGTCAACAGGATCAAGGAGTGCAGGTCATACCCGTTGTATCGGTTCGTCAGGGAGGAGCTCGGCACCGAATGCCTCACCGGCGAGAAGGGGCGGTCGCCGGGAGAGGAGTTCGACAAGGTGTTTGTGGCTATCGACAGAGGATTGGTGATTGATCCCCTTCTCGAGTGCTTGAAGGAATGGAATGGAGTTCCACTCCCCATGTGCTAAGAAGAGAGGTGATGGAAGGAGTAGTTCTTCTTCCAATCCTTCTTACAGTTATGTGAAGAAAGATGGGGGAATACACGCCGAACAATCATAGCAGCTGTGTAACCTTAGCGACAAAAGTTGACTCATTTCGAGCCAATGTTTTGAACTTATCAAGGATGGATCAGATGTCATTCGTCAAATTGAAGATATTATCATATGTTCGTTTTAGGAATATAGTTAAATGATTTTTAACTATTGATAATTTCGTATATATATATATATATGAGATATGATGTGATATTAATGACAAATCGATCCGAGTCGGAACACAGTGAGCCAAAGTAGTCAAAGGACAACATAGGCACAACAAACCGAGACCGAAGAGAAGGCAAGCATCCATCTGCCGACGACGTCCCATGGCGCTTCCTCACGCTCCGCTGCGGCTCCACCACCGCGCCGCCGCTCCCATGCTCCGCCGCTCCCTCTCCTCCCTCCTATCCGCCCCCGCCCTCCTCCTCGCCGCCCTCCTCCTTCTCTCCTTCCGCTCCGCCCTCCTTGCCGGTACCCTCCGTCTCTCCTCCCTCCCCGACCGCGACCCCGCTGTCGGCTCTCTCCTCCGCCGCCTCTCCTCCTCGCACGCTTCCCCTCCCTCCCTTCCTCCTCCCGCCGCCCGCCGCCGCCCCCTTTGCTTCACCTTACCCGCCTGGGCACCCTCGACGACGATGGCCTCTTTTCCGACTCCTCCTCTACCGCCGCCGATCACCGCCGCTCCGCTGCCCACAACGCCACCCTCCCCGCCCTCTTCCTCCACGGCGGCGGCGCCGTGGGCCGCCAGAGTTCCGCCAAGCCCCTCAAAATTAGGGTTCCTGACTATGCCCCCTCCTCTCCCTTCGTCTTCTCTTTCCCCGATGCAGCTGATGCTATTGGCGTCGAGGGAGATCGAAATCGGTCCCCCGATCTGCGGATCCTCGGGCGGGGATTTGACCTCGACCCTCAAGACACCACTGCGATCCTTTACCTCCTCACCCTCCTCTCCTCCACCCACGCCCTCGCCATCCTGGGCTTCATCGTCGCCTACACCTCCGCCCTCGGTGTCGTCTTCTTCTCGATTACAGCCTTCCATCTACGGAAGCCGGTCTCTGCCATAGAGACCATCTACGCGGGTGTTCGTTTGGGGATGCGACGGCTCACGGGATTCGTGTTCTTGAGATGGGCCGCGAGGGACGCTCTGATCCAGTTGTTGTGCATCTGGTTCTTTGCCGATGTCCGGGATCAGAATGTACTCTTCAAACTCTTCGTCAAGGTCAAGTTGATGCCTTTCTCGCTCTCGCCAATGAACCCGTGGCCCGGGCCAGCCGACGAGGTTCTCTCGGGGTTCTTCTTTGCCTGGGCTATGGTTGACACAGTGGTGTCTCTTGTGTTTGCGGTAGTCCCATGGGTGGTCATCATGGACCATGATTTGCGGCGACGAGGCCAGGATGTGGTGAAAGAGGGGTTCTATTTGATGTCCCTCATGCCGACACAGGCCATTTCGATCAAATTTTTTGAAGCATTGGTTTGGGGTTATCTGGGGGCATGGATGGCGACGATGGTTGGGTGGAAGTTGTTTGCAGCAGCTTTTCTTTCACTTGCAGAGGTTTACTTCATGGCTGTTTGGTTGGTATTCTACTTTGCAGCAAGGTGTGAAGATGGAGAATTGATAGGGCGGCAGTTTGGAGCAAGAGATTTGGAGGATTGTCTCAATGGCCTCAGATGACTCGGAGCTCTGGAGCTGGTTGCATGATTTTGTTCATTTGGTTACCTTGTTGTGATGCAACTGTGAGGTACTACTGTAACACCCTCCAACAATTTACTGTGATACAATTGCCATTTTTATGATTCCTCTCATTTTATGCTATGTTGTTATGCCTGAGTTTGTCAATGAGGAGGATGTGAATTCAAATGTACAGTTTTTGGAGGAAGGATTATTTGTACATTATCCTGTGCATATATGAAGGTGCTTTTGGTCAGGATTCTTGTAGCTGTTAGTATGTGGACTACTGATATGAGTCTGGTAGTTGACAATTTGAGACTTAGCATTTTGTTCTTATGCTTCTTTGCATGATTTGTGGAGCTCATTTCATATATAATGATGCACTTTAGTTGACATGGGGGCAATAGTGCCTTGTGTCTTTCAGTTTATTTTCATTTACTTGTTCTTTCAGCATTGGAAAGCATTTAGTACATATATTATTGTTTTGAATTTTCAAGTTCTATAACTCCTCTTTGTCAATAGAACATGACAGAAATTTGCTGGCATGTCTCGAATGCTATGGTCAATTCAAAGACTGATTTGGCTCTTTTTTTTTTTTCTTGTTTCCCCTTTCTCATTTTTTGTTGCTTCTTTTCTTTCTTTCTCTTCATCTCCCTCCCCTTGCCACCGTTTCCACTTCCTCCTCCAGTCCTGCCCACTCTCATCTGGATGTAGCAGTACCCAAGCAAGCTGGAGGTAGAGCATGTGCTTTTGCATAACACCACCTGGTTGTTGCTCCTAGTTTGCACAGACTGGCTTGCCAACAACACTGCTTGAGGTCGCTAACACGCTTGATGCAACCTTGTCTTACCAATTGACATGTTAGGCCGACCATATTGTGGTCTATGTTTTGTCCAACAAATTAACTCCACACTGTGGACTGTACTCTTTACTTGTTGAACATATCTCTCAATTATTCAAGATTATTGGAGATTTACTGAATAATTAGAATTGATAAATAGCCAATGATTGACTAGTATAGATGCTGGTTCACGCTTTATTAGGTTGACTATGAATTTCCAAACTGGATCAGGTTGCATCAAAAGAGATTGTATTACGCTATATAGATGTGACAATATTTGCAGATTGTCAGATTGTGACGGAGGAAACTACTATTTGATGTGAATCTCACGTCGTTGCTCGGGTTTCAAAGTGCTATATAGAGATGTGCAATACTTGCAGTTTGTCATCAGACAGTCCCTACTTTCCTGATGTTGTCAACAGACGGTCCCTACTTTCCTGATGTTGTCAACAGAAAGAAGGTGGTACTTGAAATTTTCATTATTGGTTCCATCCTTATGACAACAGAAACTGTGTTGAGGTTGATGAATACCTGCTCAAACAGTATTGCTCACCTAAATGGGTGGACTTTTTTTTTTTTTTCCTTCTGCATGGATGGACTGAATGTTGGATGACTTTAATAGTCAGAAATAGAGTTCTCAGGACAATGCTTTAGATTATAAAATCATGTAAAACGCCGTGTGGAAAACACAGTGACTGCATTAGCATCGTCAACGACTCAGGAACTTTCTGTGGGTGTTTCTGGTTGTCTTGTGGGTAACTCCATTTGTGCATGTAAAATGTCTTGCTGCCTTGATGTTCTTATTTTGTTCATTTTAGTTCTTTTTTCCTTTCTATAATGTTGTTTTGGTGGTACTGATCTACTTGACAGCTGCTCATATTAATAAGTCTTGATGGATTTTGTACCTTTCTTCAGTAATGAAACCGCTTCAGTTTAATGTTTTCTGTTTATCTAGAAACGTTAGAGTGAGAATATAATTGATGGATTTGAGCTTCTTATTTATTTGGTGTGGTAGTAATGTGTGTTGGTATCTCTATGCTTGCTGTTAACTGGTTCTCCTTCAGACTAGATTATGTTCAACTATCGGCCCACACAAGTCATCAGCCTTTGAATCAACTTGATCATCTTGCAATAGGAAGAGGTTACAGGCATGGCAAGGAGAAGATGGTTGTGGTTGTGGTTGTAAGCAAGTGTTGAAGTCTGTTTTGTGCATCGATCGATCCTCTCATTTCCTAGCAATGAATGACTTGTTCTCACTGTGAGTGATAGTGTTAAACCAGGCCATCAATAACTGTATACAAGTGTTGAAGTTTAGACGGGCAAATACAAAAAAAAAATTAATAACTTTGAAGGAATATACATATATATATATGTATATACATATATATACATGTATATATATATATGGCATATTATAACTTTTCCTAGATACTTAATTAATAACTTATAAATGAAAGGGACATTACTCCTAGATTTGAACTCCAAAAAAATTTATACGGCATATTATAACTATATAGATCATTTAAGAACTCTGTAAATTTTGAATTGCTTTTCTTGCTCTTATTAAAAGCGAGGACAGTCTTTGGAACCGAGAAAAATCGTGAATTTAAATTTTAGATTTAGAAGAATATTAAAAATAAAATAAATAAATTATTAACTAAATGCAAGAGCGTGACTGTGAACCGGACGGAGTTGCGAAACCGGAGATTGGGTCTAAAAGTTCCCGACTCGATCGATCTCCGGCCTCCTCCATATCCCATCGGATCGCCCTCCATCTCTGCGCTTCTGCTCGCTGGATTCCGGTTAGTCGCCTCCTCCTCTTCCTTTTCTTAGGCGTGCTGCTTTGATCCGTGATGATTCTAATACGGTTCGGAGATGGCCTGGCCGAGCTTGATCCATCCGGGTCGATCGACCTTATAAACCTTCAGAACGACGCTCTGCCGGGAGGCAGCAGTGTTGTCGGGACCGGGATATTCTCTTTCTAATTCCTAGCGAAACCCTAAGTCGGATCATGTTGTACACAATCATGACGGAACCCTAGCTGGATGTTGTGGTTCGGAAAAGATTTTTTTCTCCTGATGTTTTAAAGCTTAAACGTAACTAAGATTATGGAAACTAGGGCAAACATGTTATGGCCTAAATCGATCTAGGCTATCGGAACTCTTTCGATTGTGAGTTGGAGTTGTCTGACAAGCTGAACTCTTTCGATGACCAATATAAATCTTCCTTTAAGATGACCAATACTATAAAAAGTATTCATTCTTAGATCCTGGCTGATGATGTACTTGTTAAAAACTTACTGAAAAAATCTCTTGAAATGTTATAAACCAAGCTAATTGTTGAGCTTTCATGAAGAATACATGCACTAATGATTTTAGTACTCATACCATATATACTAAGAGTTAGTGTAAACAACTTTATGCCGTGGCCTCGGGGTCGTCGTGGCTGGATTCGGGTCGAATGTGGAGGAGATCTTCGGGTTGCGTCCTTCGAATCTGAGGCGACGGCGAGGGCTCCTCTGGCTGTCACACCTTGCTTTTGTTCCTGCACAAAGATCGGGTTGGGAAGAACTCCGCCCAACCCCTCCGACGATCAAGTTAGTAAAGATAGGCCTTTTAGGGCGTTTATTGGTTGAGAAGGAGAGAAGTCCCCTGTTACGCTCATCTACCTGGGTTTTTATGGACTAGGTTGCTTGTTCTTTGATGTGCTTGTGGCGTCGTGCCTCTGATTGCGTTTGACAGCGCGCCGAGGGCCTGACCCCTACGGGATGGTGACGTGTCTCGGCGATCGTGCGGCCTGCGAGGGGCAGGTGGTGTCATATCGGTCGGTCAACCCGGGCAACAGTCGGCTGTGTGCGGGACAGGGGACGTCATTCTGGTGTAGGCGGCGTGGGCTTACGTCACTTCCTATTTATTACCCACATCATTCTCTCCCCCCCCCCCAAAAGGAGCCCTGCCTCGGTGCTTATTCAGGGGTCCGAGGCTGGCTTCAGGTGGATTTTTGACTGGTGCGGGGGGATGCTTTCCATGGGCTCGTAACGGACGTCTGCCGATTCATCATCCAAGGGGCGACGTGACTGGAGTGCTTGACTCGTGCTGAGGTGCGGACCCAAGCGGGCATATGGCACAGAGGCGGGCGAACCGCGCTGAGGTGCGCGAAGGGCAGCTGCAGTCGAGGTACAGGCTCAGGCGGTCGTACCGCGTTGAGGCGGGCGTACCGCGCAGAGGTGTACGCAGCGGGCAGTCTACGGTCGAGGTGCACGCTCAGGTGGGCGTATCGTGCTAGGGCGGGCATACCGCGCTGAAGTGTACGAAGGGCAAGTTACGGCCGAGGTACAGTCTCAGGCGGGCGCACCGCACAAAGGTGTACGCAGCGGGCAATCTGCAGTCGAGGTGCACGCTCAGGCGGGCGTACCGCGTAGGGGCGTTCCGGCCGAGGTGAGGCTCGGGCTTGCTGGCCGAGGCGAGGCTCGGGCTTACCTGGCCGAGGCGCCGCCTGGTGTGGCGATAAGCCAGTAATGGGCCATGCAGATGGTGCAGTAATAAACTAGCGATGAGCCATGCAGATGGTGTAGCAGTAAACTAGCGATGAGCCATGTGATCAGGATCTCGTATGTCGCACCCGTTGAGGGGTGGGAGATCACTTGGTTGCTGGCTTGTGTGAGACCCCAAGGGCCAGTTTCTTGCGTCATCCAACCTTTTCGGAGTCGGTGTCTGTAAAGGGTTCTTGGGAGCCGGGATTGAGGCGATTGCGCGCTTCCGTCGGCCGCGCCTTCCCACGGTTGCCACGTTTGGCCTCATTTATGGCGGGGTGTCCCCTGGTCTTTCCGAAGCGACGTGCCCTATGGGCTGTCACGTCCGTGGTGTCGCCCACTCCGCGCAGACGAAGAGTCGGGGTTTTTGGCGGGAGTTCGCCTATAAGTGACGTGCGGTTGCCTCACCGCACGCCCCTTATCTCTCGAGCTGATCCTTCCAGATTTCCTTGATCTCGTTGCCCGGTGGTCTCCTCCGATTTCTGCAACTCCTCCCGTTTGCGTCAGCCCTTCCATTTTCCTTTTGAAGGTCAGTATAAATGGCCTCTTCTTCTTCGCCTGCTCCCACTCCTGCTTCATCTTCTTCTGCTCCCTCTTCTTCTACTGGTCAAAACCTTCGCCACACGGCTCGCCTTCCGACGAGAAGGCAGCGTGGGCCCTTGAGGCCATGCGATCTCCTCACAACCTTGACTCTACCATCAGTGGATCACAGCTCCTCGACCTTCGGGGTCGTTTCTGTGTCCCAGAGGACTATGTCCTTGTGGCCCCGGAGAGAGGATAGCGGGCGTATGATGCCATTCCTGGGGGTTTTGCGCTATCAGTGGATGCCCTGGAAGCGGGGCTGCGCTTTCCCCTGCATCCGATCATTGTCTCTTGTATTTCTAGGTGGCGTGTCTCGCCATCGCAAATGACACCCAATTGCTGGCGAGGCTTGGTGGCGTTCCTAGGGGAATGCCACTACGCTGGCATCACTCCAACTCTGAATCTGTTCCTATCTTGTTTCCGCCTCTCCAAAGGATCGGGGTATATCTTTCCGCCCGACCGGGCTTTAGGGTAGGTGGCGCCCCTTCCAGTAACAAGGGGTGAAAGGGGCGATTTTTCTTTGTGAGTTGTGTGAGGGACTGGGGCTTCGGGCTCCAGTGGTCGGCTCACACTATCGACAACATTACTCCTGGTCTGAGCGATGACGAGCTCAGGGACCTCCGGCGGCTGAAGGAGATCCTTCCTTCCTCCACAGCCAACCAAGACATAACTGAGTCATGGCTGATCGAGGCGGGCCTTAGTCCAATGCCTCTGGGTACGCTTGTAATGCGTAATTTGGGGCTTTCCGAGCTTTCGCGGGCGGGTACTGACCAATATTTGTTTGCAGGGATGGTGAACCTCAGATCGGTTCGTGGCGGATGAATCCCGTCAACCCCCTCTACGCGCCCGGCGGCCGAACCGAAGACTGGTACCAAAGAGATGCCGGTGGAGGTCGAGGCGGATCACCCGCGGAAGAGGGTCAAGGTCCTTGCCTCCAAGCAGCCCGCCGCGATGACGGCACAGCCGGAGGAGGCCGATGCGGAGCGGGCGGAGGTGGGCCCCAAGCCAGGCGGGGACGAGCCTGGCCGAGGGGCCGCAGGAAAGGAGCCTCGGCTCCCTTCGGTCCGGGAGTTGTGTTAGCTTCCAGTTGGCGCCAAGGAGGAGCCCTTTCAGGCTCAGTTGGTGGGAGACCGGCCAGTGGGGGTGGCGCACGACCCCCTGCTGGCCCGCTAGGAAAACCTATCCGTCAGGGATAGGGTGTGGGCTAACGGCGATGCCGCAACCACATTCCTTCGAGGAGGGCTTCACCCCGGGATGGCCGGGGAGCTATACACCCTGCCCTCCGAGACTCTTCTCAGCAAGTCCGCCAAGTCGGTGGTGTGGGTATGTGTTGCGCCTTAGGCTTCTCACCGGCACCGGAGTGCGCCCGCTCTGACTCTTCTTGTTTGCAGAGCCACCACTATATCGTGGCGCTGATGGACCGGGTGCGGGACGCCGGTCGGATCGTCAGTGGGTTGGGCATCCGCAACATCGAGCTGTGTCGGCAACGAGAGCTGTGCCGGCAACTCGAGGAGGCTCGCGCGGCAGTGGGTCCCGAGGCTATAGGCCGCATGAAACGGCGTCGACTTGGGCAGAGGTGACCCACCTCATGGCTAAGCTTTAGGCGGCCGAAGAGCAGAACGACAGTCTCCAGGGACTCTTGCGGGTGGATCGGTCCGAGCTTTGCCTGCTGAAGGCCAAGGCACTCAAGCTGAGCAAGTAACTGGAGGCGGCAGATGCCAAGGTGAAGTTTGCTTCCGAGGCCGTGGCCGAGGAGGCCTGTCAGAGGCCGGAGAGGAATAGGCAGCTGCTCGAGGACTACAAGAAGTCCGAGGGCTTTCAGCTCGGGCTGACCCGGTCGGGGCAGGTTACCTATGAACATGGGTACCGGATTGCCTTGGCCCGGTTTCGGGCACGCCACCCTACCCTTGAGGTGGCGGAGGACCCCTTTGCCTCCTTCCCTGAGGACTCGGGAGTGGAGATGCCCGAGGAGGTCCCTTTTGACGATAGCCCGGAACCCCCAAAGGGTCAGCTGCCATGAAATTTTTCAGGGAGTTGGTCTGTAAGTCCGGGTCGTCTAGTCCTGTAACTTTACTCCAGTTTAATGAAAAATCCTTTTGTCAAAAAGTTCCTTGTGTCGCCCTCTTATTTTTCTAAACGAAAAACTTTTTGAGGTTCTGCATGTTCCACGTCCTTGGCAAGATGCGGTCGTCCATGGCCGCGAGCCGATAAGTCCCTGCTCGGACGACTCCCGTGACCCGATAGGGTCCTTCCCAGTTGGGAGTAAGTTTACCGTGCGCACGGGTCGGGTTGCTTACCTCAACCCTGCGCAACACCAGGTCGCCGAGCTTGATGGGTCGGGGGCGTACCCTACGGTTGTAAATCCTGGCGACGGCCCTCTTGTAGGAAAGGGCCTTCAGGTGCTCGTCGGCTCGCCGCTCCTTGAGCAGATCCAATCCTGCTCGGAGCCCCTCGGCCGAGGTCCCCTCCTCGTACCTCTCTGTCCGAGGGGTTGGGATAACCACCTCCGGAGGTAAAACAGCCTCGGTACCGAACGCGAGGCTGTAGGGGGATTCTCCGGTTGTGGTTTTAGGAGTGGTGCGTAGAGACCATAGAATGCTCGAGAGCTCGTCTACCCAGGCGGAGCGAGCTGCGAGGGTCCTTCTCCTGAGCCTGTCCAAGATGGATCGGTTGGTCACCTCTGCAAGGCCGTTCGTCTGAGGGTGGGCCACCGAGCTGAACCTCAGCTGAATCTTGTAGCTCGCGCAGAACTCCCTAAACCGGGCACTGGCGAACTGAGTCCCATTATCGGTGATGATGGCCTTAGGCAGGTCGAACCAAGTCACGATATTTCTCCATACGAACTTCTCCATCTGGCGTTACTTCGCTGTCGCTTTGCGCGGCTCGGCCGACCCACTTGGTGAAGTAATCTACCCCAACGATGATGTACCTCCTCTGCCGAGGCCGGGGGGGAATGGCCCAAGAGGTCCATACCCCACTGCGCGCGAAAGGCCACGTCGCGATCCACAGTGTGGCGGAACGCAGTCGCCGAGAAGCGTTACGTGCGTGCCTCGCAGCACGCATCGCATCGTCGGACATAGGTTCGGGCATCTCGGCACATAGTGGGCCAGTAGTAGCTCTGGCGAAGTATCTTTAACGCCAAGGTGCGGCCGCCTATGTGTTCTCCACAAATCCCCTCGTGGACCTCGGCAAGCACCGACTGCGCCTCTTCGGGGTCCAAGCACTGTAAGAGGGGGCGCGAGAACGACCTCTTATAAAGTCGGCCGTTGACTTCGCAGTACCATGCCTGGGTGCGGCGTAGACGCTGGGCCGCGGCTTCATCGTCGGGCAATCTACCATGCTGCATGAATCGCAGCATCTCCTGCACCCACGTCATTGATGCATCGGCCGCCATTACCGCGGCCACTGTAATTGTGCGGAAGGGGAGCTCCTCGATGTCGGGCTCATCCTCAGGGCCCGACCTCGAAGCCAGCTTAGCGAGCGCATCTACCCGCTCGTTCTGGCCCCTCGGCATCCTGGATAATGAAAAGCTGGAGAAGTTGGTGATTAGACTCTTTACCTCCGCTAGGTACTTCGTCATGGAGGGGTCGCGGGCCTCGTACCCGCCGTTGAGATGTTCGGCCATGAGCTGGGAGTCGGTGTGGACATGCAGGGCGCCTACTTGCATCTCGGTGGCCAGCTTGAGTCCGGCTAGGAGAGCTTCATACTCTGCCTCATTGTTCGTGGCCTTGAAGCCGAAGCGAAGGGAATGCTCGTACAGGCGGCCGTTGGGAGCCTGCAACACCAACCCAGCCCCCGCGCCCTTTGAGCATGATGCCCCGTCTACCCGCAGGACCCATTTGTCATTGGCCGGCTCGGGGTTGTGGGTCGGACCATCTCCGAAATAAAGTCGGCCACCACTTGGGTTTTGATGGCAGTTCTCGGCACGTACTGGATGTCGAACTCGTCGAGCTCCACCGACCACTTGAGAAGGCGACCTGCCGAGTCGAATTTAGTCAAAATCTGTCGAAGTGGCTGGTCGGTAATTACCTCGATCGGGTGAGCCTGGAAATAAGGGCGCAGCTTCCGAGCTGTCAATACAAGGGCTAAGGCCAGCTTCTCGATCGGCGGGTATCGCTCCTCGGGACCGCACAAGACGTGACTGGTATAATAGATCGGCATCTGCTGCTTTGGGGTCTCCTTGATCAGCACGGAGCTAACCGCGTGTGGGGATGCGGCCAGGTAAACGCTGAGCTTCTCCCCGGGGGAGATAGAAGCGAGGCGAGGAAGGTCAGACAGGTGCTGTTTCACATAGCGGAAAGCCTCCTTGCAATCCGCGGTCCATTCGAAATTTTTTGGGCTCTTCAGGGCACGGAAGAAGGGGAGGCACCGATCGCCCGATCGGGAGAGGAACCGGGATAGAGCGGCTAGCCTCCCATTCAGCCCTTGCAACTCCTTGAGCGTTTGTGGCGCCTGTATGTCGATGATCGCCTGGACCTTCTCTGGGTTGGCGTCGATTCCCCTTTCATGTATGATAAACCCAAGGAATTTACTCGAGCCGACGCCGAATGCGCACTTGGAGGGGTTGAGGCGCAGACCATATTTCCGAAGCGTGGAGAACGCCTCTACCAGATCGTCCAAATGGGTTGTGGCCGCACGACTCTTCACGATCATGTCATCGACCTAGACCTCCATGTTTCGCCCGATCTGCTGGGCGAACATCTTATTTACGATTCTCTGATACGTGGCCCCTGCGTTCTTCAGCCCAAAGGGCATAACCTTGTAGAAGTATACTCCGCGATCGGTGAGGAAGGCCGTGTGTTCTTGATCTTCGGGCGCCATCCTGATTTGGTTGTAGCCGGAGAAGGCGTCCATGAATGATAGGTGGGCATCACCCGAGGTGGTGTCGACCAGCTGATCGATCCTCGGGAGGGGATAGCAATCCTTCGGGCACGCACGATTAAGATTGATGTTGTCAATGCACATCCTCCAGTTCCCATTGGGCTTTTTTACGAGGACTACATTGGAGAGCCATCGCGGATACTTGACTTCTTCCACGAAGCCTGTCGCCAGGAGGTGCTCCACCTCCTTTCGGACAGCCAGTTGCCTCTCGGGGGCAAACCGTCGGGGCTTCTGTTTTACTGGGCGCACCCCGGGCGAGATGTTCAGATAGTGTTGGGCTACCTCGGGGTCGACCCCAGGCATATCCGCTGGGGACCAGGCGAAGACGTCAGCGTTCTCTTGCAGGAAGTTGATGAGCTGCCTCTGGTCCTGCTCGGGGAGCTCCGACCCGACCCAGACCGTCTGGTCCGGTCGATTTCTGCGTAAAGGCACGCTGATGGTTGGCTTCGTTGGCTCGGGGTGCCGGGCCGACTTCTTTGCGTCCCTGGGGTCTTCCATGGGGAGGTCGGTCCTCGGCCGCGATGAAATCGCCGCCGTAACACTTTGCTTGACTCAAGGGGACTTCCCTGCTTTCGTGATGACCCCATCCTGGGTGGGGAACTTTACCGTCCTATGATAGGTGGATACGACCGCTTTGAACCTATTGAGGGTCGGTCGCCCAAGTATCACATTATATGCAGTGGGCAAGTCGACGATCAAGAATGTCGTCATTACCGTCTTCGTCCTCGGCGGGTCTCCCAGAGTTAGGGGCAAGGTAACTGACCCCAGCGGCGAAATTGCATCGCCAGTAAATCCAGTGAGGGCGGAGCGCATCGATTCCATGGCGTCTCTGTTCAGGCCGAGCTTCTCAAAAGCATCGAAGTAGAGCACGTCGGCCGAGCTTCCCGTGTCGATCATGATCCTTTTAACTTGGGCGTTGGCAATTCTCGCGGTTATTACCAAAGCGTCGTCGTGCTCAGACTGCCCCGGCTCCTCCGCCGGAAATGTGACCTCGGGAGCGGACCCTTGTCTGGAGCTCTCGCCAAGAGCCGCTCGGGCATACGCCTTCCGCCCGGCCATGCTGTTTCCTCCGGCGGCGGGACCACCGGTTATAACGTCAATCTGTCGCTCGACATGTCACGGACTTAGCTGGTTTTGCCTAAGCCGTGCGGCACCAATGCGTATCACCGCAAAGGTCAGCCTCCCCGAAATCTCCTACAATCCCTTAGGACCTGTAAAAGAGAAGACGGGACAGAGAAAGCGCTTCACACGGGATCCGCAAGCCACTCTTTTAGCAAACACATTATAGCCAATGCAAATTCCAACCATGGATATTACAAGCTCAGAACGGTTGCACAACAAAGGTATAAAATTGGTCCACTACAGACCGAATTCTAGTACAAGTATTCACTTGACGCAAACTTTATGTACAAGCCCACAATGGCCGCCAAACTCACTCAAATGGGGTATTTAACCTTTGGCAAGCCCTTTACATGCTTTACAAGCTATAACAAACCAAAAGGGACACGGACACGCATAAGCATTTCACCGAACAAGCCGTTTACAATTTGTCCGTGACAGACAGGGCCCTCGGGGCATGGTGACAAGTTTCCGGCCTGGTGGAGGTAGCGGGCCAGGTGCCCCCTGTGGATGAGTTCCTCGATTTGTCGACGCAGGTCATAGCACTCCTCGGTGTCGTGTCCATGCTGTCTGTGGAAATGACAATATCTGGACTGATCTCGCAGTCCAGGGGGACCCCTCATCGGGATGGGCGGTTTAAGCAGCCCCTTCTCCCTTATTTGGAGGAATATTTCAGTCTGGGAATGGCCCAGCGCGGAGTGGGGGGACCTCGGGATCCGCGGGTCGGGTCGGCCCGCCTTGCTCCTTGGCGTTGGGGCCGGTCACTCCCGTGAGGTCTCGGGCCGAGGTCTCTTGCACTCCTCGCGCTTCCCGGCCATCCAGGTTTCCGCCGCAATGAACTGGTTTGCTCGTTGGAGCATCTCGGGAACCGTGACCGGGGGCCGTTCCACAAGGGACCAGAAAAACCTGGAGGGTCGCAACCCGATCATGAACGCCTGCATCAATAAAGGGGTGAGTATCCGGCAACTTTCAAATCTCTGTGGCGAAACGATTCACAAAGAGGGAGAGAGGCTCCTCGTCCTTTTGGTTGAGTCCTAGGAGCAGCGCGACGGATGGCTTCGGCCTCGCATACGCCAGAAAGTTAAGCTCGAAGTCTTTTGCGAGCTAATCAAAGGATGAGAATGCCCCGGCCTTAAGGTCGCTGTACCAAGTTCGGGCCGGCCCCCTGAGCGTCGTGGGGAATGCCCGGCACATCAAGGCGTCCGACGTGCCGTAGAGCGCCATTTGGGCGCGGAAGGTGGCCATGTGCTCCGCCAGGTCGGCGGCGCCGTCATATGCATCAAGGGAGGGGAGACGGAAGTTCGAGGGAACCGGTTGATCCTGTATCTCGAGGGTGAACGGCGATCCCCCGTACATGCCTTCCCCCGGCTCTTCCTTGGACCTACGCACCTCCCTCTGTACCTCGTCGAGCCGCTGGCTGACGAGGCGCAGTTGGGCTCGGAGGGAGTCGGCCGAGTCCGAGGATAATACCTCGGGATCGGGATGGTTGCTCGGGTCATCCAATACCTGCCCCTCGAACGGGACCTGTCATGTCCGAGGCAAGGTCGGGAGTGCCGAGGGAGTCAGGTGGACCGGCGCAGGTGGGTCCGACCGGAATGGCGGGTCCACCTCGGGTGGCGACGCCGATAAGGACACAGGCGGGATGAAGGCCTGCATTATCCCCGCCAAAGTCTGAACTTGGCGGGTGAGGTCCTGAAAGGCTTCGGCGGATACGGGTGACGGGTTGGTGGCGGCGACACCGGGCGGGAGCAGGCCCGGGTCGTTGAACAGCCGCCAATAACGTTCCGTGGTGGCAACGGGATCCTCGGCTCGAGGGTCGTTACGGGATGAGCCTCCTGCCGGGGCTCCAGCCAAGTGTGACTCCATGAACATGGGCTCGTCTGAGCTACCCGGCTGACCTCTCGACATCGGCCCTCCTTCTAGCGCCAATCTGTTAGTGTAAACAACTTTATGCCGTGGCCTCGGGGCCGTCGCGGCTGGGTTCGGGCCGAATGTGGAGATCTCCGGGTTGCGTCCTTCGAATCTGAGATGGCGGCGAGGGCTCCTCTGGCTGTCACACCTTGCTTTTGTTCTTGCACAAAGATCGGGTCGGGAAGAACTCCGCCCGACCCTTCCGACGATCAAGTCAGTAAAGATAGGCCTTTTAGGGCGTTTGTTGGTTGAGAAGGAGAGAAGTCTCCTGTTACGCTCATTTGCCTGGGTTTTTATGGACTAGGTTGCTTGTTCTTTGATGTGCTTGTGGCGTCGTGCCTCTGATTGCGTCTGACAACGCGCCGAGGGCCTGACCCTGCGGGATGGTGACGTGTCTCGGCGATCGTGCGGCCTGCGAGGGGCAAGCGGTGTCATATCGGTCGGTCAACCCAGGCAACAGTCGGTTGTGTGCGGGACAGGGGACGTCATTCTGGTGTAGGTGGCGTGGGCTTACGTCACTTCCTATTTATTACCCACATCACTATGCATGTTCCATAAGGCTGTCTCATCTTTTATCACTCTTTCTCTGGTAGTGGATTTAGTTTTAATAACATTTATGGATGCTTTTTAATGGGAAATGATCTAGCAATGATATTTATGTTTCATGAATATGTATTTGGGACTACTTGATCTCCAAAAGCATTATTTGTTTACCACACTCATACTTCGACATTTATACCAAACAAGTCGATTGTTGAATTATTCAAATCAAGAGTGGAATCATCAAGTTTCTCTATTAATTGCTTTATAGTTAGTTTCTAAAGGTTAAGAAGAAAATTACCAAATTGTATAAAAATATTGGTACATAGCCTCTATGAGAATCTAACTCTAGCACGAGACCGTCACAAAGATAAAATAATCATGTATCTAGCACAAGACCATATTAACCCTGCTTGTATTTCTGCCCATGCAAAATGTTACATGAACTCTTCTGCAGGTTTTAACAGTTCATTTTGTCTTTTTCTCGAGTTATAACTTGGTGTAACAAGGCTACTTTTATTCAGATTGTTTGTTGATTATCAAACTTTGTAGAATCTGACTGAAAATAATTATTGGATGACAGGAAAAAATGGATAAGAATTCTCGTTTTGCAGTTCATGCAGATGCTTCATTTGCTCTTCGCGGTATGTGCAGCACATATAATTTACCATATGATATGGTTTTTGATTCCTGTAGATTGAAATTTCATAAGAATTGTGAATTTCATGATGATCCATTGCTCCCCTAAAAATGGTTGCATCTTTTTATGTGAATCAATGTGTGCCAGAAACCGAGACCTGACAGACTGTTTCATTTATCATATATCCATAATGGGTTATAATCGCTAAACACATCCATAAGCAGGAAAAGTTACGGGCATAAAATTTGCATGCCACTTGTATGGGCAAATATAGATAAGGTGTATGCTTGATAGTTGTGCATTGGTAATGTTTCTTTAACCAGCTAGCTACCAATACCATGCTTGTGTTGTTTATAAAAGATTTTCTTCAATATGGATGTGACAAAGCTCTATTTCCAACATTTTCAGGCTTTCTCAGTGGTACTTCAGTATGCTCAAGGATGGATGGGGGTTGCCAGAAACTACAAAGTCTTGAACCACCTAGGGGCTGTAGAACCGTAATGAAGCTTCCTTATGGATGTAGTTTTCTCCCAGAGAATTCTCAGCCAATGAGCTCAATCCATGGAAGCCGAGGCATCCATGTAACCCGCACCTTGTCTGAATCCACAAGAGGAGTTGTTTCAAATCGTCCCTTATCTCCTCATCTTCCAGTGAAGAAGCCACAGCTGAGTGCTACGTTCTCGATTTCCCATCGGATATTCGGAGCTTCGCTGGCATCTGCTATATTGTTGATTCCCATTGCTTGGCAGTTCAGTCTCCTACTCGACATATGACGCTCGTGATCGATCACTCATTGGTGTCAATTCCAGTGCAAACCAAGTTTTTTTTATCAGCATTGCCACCCAGAAGTGAGGGAACATGAACCAGTTTTATCACTATGTTGCTTGAAAAATCATCCAGAAACAATTAAGAACCAGCTGCTGGAGTAATTCTGATTGCAGTTTTCCTGCATTTTAAGGTAGTCTTTATCTTTACTTCATTCTGAGCTGATTTAGTTGTTGATATTGACGGGTATGCTATCTGAGGTATACTGTAGTCGACTTGTTATCATGTTAGAGAACCAGGAGGTGTCCATGCTTGGTTTCCTGCAATTCATTTTTCCCTTAATTCACTATATTCAGTGATTGGCATTTCATTTTAATTCAGTTATATGATTCATCATTTATTTCTGTGATAGTGCATGCTGTTGCTTTTATTCATGATGATGATGGAAAAGAAAATTGCAAACGCAGACTTCAGCAGTGAAAGCTAAAACCTGCCTTTTTCATATGGTATTTCCAAGTATAATGGCTGTGTGTATCCATTTACTAATGGAAAACATTCCACTGACTTGAACTCAGATATTCGAGACATTGAATTCGCCATTGACCTTTTGGAGAAAAACATGCATCTATTGTTGGTTTTTGAGATTACTGGTCATCAATCATAAATCTTTTAGAGTTGTAAGTTTGAATTCTGAAGTATCTACTGTAAGTTTCATATGTCAAATCTGATCCAACTTGCATGTGAGAGGGGATGTTAAAATTTAATATAAACTAGAATTCTTTTAATAGCTTAATCTTTTAGGATTGTTGGTCATGTAATAAAAATCTTTACTATCTATTCTGGAAGTGTAGTTCTAGCTTGCTTATAGGATTTAATCTTTTTGGGACATTTAGTTTCTGTTTCCCTTTGAGACTACCATTACTTTTGTTCAGGAGAAACGAGTACTGCTGAGAAAGCTTTAAGAAACTTTTTCCTTGGATGAGGTCTTTTTCTACGAATTTATTACCCCTGTCAGAGCCGACCAGTTTCATATTTATAAACATTAAGAGTATTGCTGGTCTTATATTTTTTTGTATGTTAAATTAGTTTGAGCAAACTAATTTCTTTGGTAGATATTATATTTGAAGGAATTTATAAGCCGCACTAAAATTCATCGTGAGAATGCCAATTGTCAATTTCGATGGTCAGTCAGTCTGATATGTTGAGTGTAATCCGACCCGATCCACTTTTCGAAGCATGACATATGTCGAGGTCGAAAACTGGATGCGAACAAAGTGGTATAGAGCTATCGTCAGGGCAGGAGAAAGATTGTTAGATTCTGTTGATGCTCGAATTAATTTTGATCCAGGGATAGTATGGAAGGAGGCTCTTTCAATCATAGCCATCAGAAATGGAACTGCATGGAGGATCGAATCAGAATAATTGGGAATCGATTGGTTCTATTTACTTGTTGGTTCTGTTATGTTAACAAATTGAAAGCGATCGGTTTTTGGATAACTCATTATGTATCAATCAGATTAAATTAAATCGTTCACATTTTTGTAAGTCTTTCTTTTACCACATTTTATTTTGTTTGGGGGCTGATTAGATATTATCCTTTGTTAGATTTTTTTTAGCATCTTGATCCATTGATTTAATATTGAAATTCTTATAGTTATTAAGGTGAAATATCTAAGTTTATTTATTCTAATATCATCGGTTTTTTCGATGAAAATATAAAAATAATATATAAAAATATAATTTCAACGTTTTAGTTAGTGATAGTTGATGATGTCAATGGCGGCGAACGACAACGCCACTAGGGTCGTGAGTGGCTATTATGGACGTGGACAGTAATAACGAGAGATGAATGTTACTCTGTATCTATGTCGGTATTGATGTATTTGTCGAGCGGCCCTTTCATCGCTTTACATCTGTGTTGACATCGATACAATTGCCAAGCGGCGAAAGGACTGTTTGACATCTGCATTGACGGCCTTTTCACTGCTTGACAACTACGTCTACGTCGACACAGATGCAAAGCGACGAAAGAGTTGCTCGGCATCTGCATCGATAGCCCTTTTGTCGCTTGGCAACAATGTCAACACCGACGCAGTGATTTACCCTTTCGTCGCTCCACATCTATGTCGGTGTTAACGCAGTTGTCGAGCAGCAAAAGGGCCACCGACGTAGTTGCCCAACGGTGCTCATTCTCTTGTCATCACTCTCTTCATCCATATCAATTACCCGTGATCCTCGATAGCATCGTCATCCGCCACCACTAACGTTGTCCATCATCATCAAATGAAACATTGAAATTATGTTTATGCTTATTATTTTTATATTTTTATTAAAAAAATTGATAACGTTAAAGTAAAGGAAACATAAATGTTCACTTTAATAACTATAGGGATTCAAATATAAATTTTTTAAGTCTAAAGATCAATATGCTAAGAAGGCCTAACTAAGCTAATAAGTAATTAGCCCTTTCTCTTCCTTGGTGTAAAAAAAATTATTTTCATGATCATAAACATACATTTTGATCTCCAAGAAATTCAAATGTATCTACTAAGTAAGACGTGACAAACTTGTTGGATAAATTATTTCTTTTATATTGTTGAACTATTTATTTTTAGTTGGATTAATATATCAATATTATCATGTGTCGTTTAATCCGGATAAACATTCATGTGTATTGCATTTGTTGATGCTATTAAATTTATCATATTTTATATTGTTGAAGTTTCGTTTCACCGGTGTAAAACTATTTATCTTTATTATTTTTAATAGTTTAGATTTTTATTGCATATAATTTTAAATTATTTATATATTTTAAAATATTTCTAATTAAACATGCAATCAAATCAATTGATTCCGATCCATAATTTTTTTTTATAGTGCTTTGTCCCTAACTTCATATCACGAGGAAAGAATATTCTATGGCCACGCAAACCAATCTCAACAACCTTTGAATGATTTGAGGATCGATGTAAAATATGTTCCTTGTCAATGACCATTCCCAGATCATGTTACAAAACTCGAGATACCGAGCTCTTCTGACAAAACTAGATGCATACAATATCCTAAAGGGGTTTTAAACAGAGCCAAAAACCGCAAAACCATATGCTAAAGAGATACCTAGAAATGCGTAACATCAAGTTAAAGAACTGGGTGACATCAAGTTAACGTTGCTCATGTTATGCACGTACCTAGAAATGTAGATGTTAAGCTCCGCAGCATCGCATCTGTCTACATGCCTTTTTTTGTCACCTCCGTAAATAAGTAAATGAATGATTGTTTCAGAACTAAAAAAGATGATTTACTATTTCGTCTACACATGGATGGGAGAAGTGTAACAGCACATATAAAACATAATTCACTATCAAATGAAAACTTTGCCACACCAAATGACAAACTTGATTAAACGTTCCGAGGTTTCACACACTTTCTCTAAATTGACTGGTAAAAGCATCGGCTATTTCCTCACTGTGAAAGAAAATATGACCCAAGGACAATAAATAGGGACATATACATGGATTACATGCAGGTATACAAGAACTGCATGACCAGCTATAGCTAAATGAGCTACTCCTTGAAAAATTAAAAGATAAGGAGATAACTCTGAGTTGTCGCAGCAATTTGAATAATGAGAAAAAAAAAAAAAAACTTGCTTGTTCATACTCACACAACAAAGTCAAAATCCTATCACCATAATCACACAAGCCTGAAGGAGGAGCAAAGATTTTACCTTATTCCTCGAGGTTTGGATCAGTCGAAGAATAACACACTGGATTCTGAATCAGCCTCTCTTCCAAAAATCTAAGATACAGCTGTAAACTTCAAGTCGAGGGGCCTCAGAGCTCCCTGCACTACATCTTGAACCGCCCTACTGCGTCGGCAAACATCCGAAAGCTCCTCGAGTGTCTCCGTGAGGGCAGAACTCTCTGATCCCGATGCAGCATCAGAGAGAGCGTTAAGGAAGGTAGAAGATTCAGCCTCTGTGAGGGCAGTGTGTGGTATAAGTGAGATACTCTCCTTTGCCCACACCAAAACCCTTACACCATATGTCCTGGTTAGGGACAACAGGACGTATGTCACCTGTCGCAACAACATACACCGAAGAATAGCATATTTAGCAAAATTGCTTTTAAAAATTTTCATTCCAAAGGAATCATGTGGTGCTTATATACCTCCTCTAATCGAGAAGACGGAAGTGCTCCAGTTAGAGATGCAATCAAAATTCGGGTAAGAGTAGCACCACGAGGAATTATTGTACCATTTATCATGGACTGGTACTTTTCTCCAGCCGAAGAATTTGCAAGGTCAAAGACATCAGACAGAAAGTTCAATAAGGACTTGCAAGCATCTCTGAAAAAGAGACGAAAAAGAAGTTAAAAGGAAGATTAGTCTCTCAAACAAAACAAAAAAGTCCACTAATAAATGTGGATGCACATGATACCTGTGCTGTATGGTGATCCCAACCATCGAGCAGTCAATTAGAGATGGAAATATAGAAGAGGGAACAAACAAATCAGGGCAATAGCGAATGCATCTCGAAGCCAACAGAAAACAGTCATCCGCTATGTCTGGTCTAGCAGTAAAATCCTGCATTAGAAGGAAGAAAGGGCAATCTTAGTGGTTATATTAATTAGAGGTATAAAAACATGTCACCTTGCAAGAGAATGTAACACAAGGGAATCTAGAAAAAATTAGTACTTGAATAGTTGTAAGAAGCTTTGTTGTATGACTGAAAAGTGACTCGATCAAATTTCTAAGGTAGTCGGCGCAAGAGGGATCTGATCCAAACATCTGCCATTCAGGAAATCCATCAATAAGAATAACGTGAAAAATGATATTAAAAGGTAGTACTGATATGTACAAATACCATACCTTTATAACTTCACTTGACAAATAAAGGAAGCAAGGTTGATTATGCTGCTGATACAAGACTTGAATCTCCTCGAGCATTGAGCCTATGGTAACTCCCATGAATCTTCCACAGGTTCTCACCTTTAAATCAGTAAAAGTCGCAATTACTAAATCTAACAGGATGTAAATTACAAAGAATATTAATATGCAGTTGATCCATAGGCAGACAAACAAAAATATAGAAGTAAAGCAAATTAAATAATTCAACAGATGTGGAACCAGCAAGGTTTTAAGAGAATAAAATATTAGTAACTGGTAAATGGAAAATTCATGCAACGTTTAAATTCATACAACAGCAAAATTATTTAATGATGTATAAAATACAAAATCAGAGCCATTCTTATTGCACATATAGGCGAAGGTTTAAGTGGAAGGGATCCAATTGGGCCATACATCAGCAATTGCTCAACTCATATCTAATTAAAGTATTATCGACATGGAAACGATAAACCAACATCCAACCAATTTATTTAATATAAATACATACCGACAGATCAACCAATTTACAAATCAAAATATCACTTTACTAATTGAACTTCAAACAGAAACAGGTAGACGGAAAAGAGAGTATTGTTCAATATCTAAGTCTCCAAGCCTTCATTTTGCTTGTCTCAGTATTTAATATTACAAAGTCAAACACAGATTGACTGTAGCAACATTACAAACTGGATTGCTGTAGTATGAACTCTGAAAAGTCAAATTCAAGATTCTAAATTATCAACGTTATTCAATTTTATAAATGTAAACAAATAATATTCATATACATTCCTTCTATAAAGTCCTTTAGGAAAAGCTAAATAACAAAACCACTAAACAATAAAAAAAACCAATAAATTCATAATTTGTGATCTGCTATTACTGTAATTCAATATGAAAAGTAATGAACCAACTAATTGGTCAGAGACTGGGAGGGAGGAAAAAGTGCGGTTAGAGGAGAAGATAGAGGTATGAAAAGATTAGAATGAATTTGGGCTGGGAGCTAGGAGAGAGAACAATTCACAAGTTGGGTTTAGGACCCAGGAGGGAGAAGCGTAACGGAGGAGAGAGATGGAAAAAGTGTCATGGAATGGGCTAGGTTGTCTTTTTTTTTCTAAGAATTTAATATGGTTACCTTAACCTAAACCATTTAATAATGGTGTGAGAAGAATTCACAAATAGAGCCATACTGTAGGGTAAAATTGTTAGTTGTGGAGCTTAAAAAGAATATTAATGTGAAATCAAGATCCAAAGGGATCTCTGTTATTTCTCACTTCTCGAGAAATAAGCATGAAATTTCTCTGTAATTTAATATTATAAGCACAAATTATGTAAACCATGGCACCAAAAGTTATACAGTTTAAAAGTGCTATACTAACCTACCCTATTAACTCTCCATCTTTAGAGGACAAATTTAATTGTTCAATCACAATCATTATGCTTAGAGTTAATGCATACACTATCATCGCCATAGTACATGCTCATAAAAATCACCATTGGCAAACAACATACCAGGACCCATAACATCCTTGATCATGTAGATATGTACACTATAATCCATGAACAATATGAGCAACTACAAGTTGGCCGATGTTAGTTGTGCTTTAATTCACCACATACCTTCTGAGTATCTAAAAAATATGGAATCATGCAAACCAAATGTGCAATAGTACAAGCCCAATCTTGATTTATAGTATGATCACTCTGGCCATATATGACAATCATGTGGTCATGGCAATGGATTATAATTTTTTAGTTATATGAATATAAATATAGCTGTCAACCACCCACCGATTTCTTCCAATAGTTGCCAGCCTACAGCAAGGAGGGAGAAGGAACATACATCAAACAACAGTGACCCCACCAACCGGCCATGAGATTGCAATCATCTATATTGGTCCTTATAGCCTAACAGAACAAACTAAACTAGTAGAAAGAGTAATGATGTCTCCAAAGTCCAATTATCGATCATCATAGCCTGACAACAAAAGCAAATGGACTACTTAGTTTAGGTCAATTAGAGATGCCAAGCAGATGTATGCCACTAGCAACAGGCTTAAAAATCTGTGCATCCGTGCAATGTCACTGCAGTACCATACTAGTAGATAGTGACCTTCCAATATGTTGCCAGACAATCCAATCATACCAATGAATGGCTGCTTCAGAAACCAACTTGAAGGGCCTTTCCCATAATCAAAATATTTACAACATACTTACAGCATATTTACAGGCACGGCATAGAGACTCCATCGTTCGCATGTCCCAGCCACGACTACATCAGAAAAAGATGATAATTGATTTCTACAGATATGCTACACATAAAGATCATTAGTATTATAACCTTAGTAGGGTATCTGATCCTTACTGATCAAATATGGTTTTGAAAATTGGCCAGAACCTGTTGACTGCTTCTGCTACAATTTCTGGAAGACTTACATTCCTGAAAGTGCACTTGCAGATATAAAATCAACCTCCAAAACTATATGACCATCAATTTAAAAAAAATTTAACCACTACCTGAAAATGCATGCAAGACGGTCAATATGAATCGTCAGCTGACTTGCAGGTGTTTCCTGCATGGATTCTCCACCGTGATTGGTAAACTCCTGATTTTTTGTCAGAAAAGCAAAATGGATTACCAAAGTGAAATGTTTCAAATACTTGTCAACACATTATAAAGTCAGTACTAACCTGTAATGGAGTAATAATTGGCAGGCAAACTAGCTCCAAAGCCTTCTTGGCATGCTCAGGTGGAAGTTCCTTAATGACCACACTGCAATATATTTTCATAAGCACCAACAGAATCCTGAGCTACAAGGATGACTACACTATTGAAAAGAGAACAACCTCAATGCTTCAACCAAATGCATTGAATCATCAGACGACACTTTATATCCCCCTTCTCCACTAATGGCTATATGGTAAATATGGAAAAGACCATCCAGTGCTCCAAGAAATTTCCTGCTGCAATCTGAACAAGAGAAAGCAGTCAAACCAGCATTAAAGAAATAAAATAAGGAATCATCATTCAGAACAAATAGAGAAACATAAAAGAACATTCAATTTATCATAAACAAGTATAGCACTTAAAGGCTAGGGATGTCAATAGTGTGGGAAGGGGCAGGGCAGCGAATGCTTCCTCCATCCCCATCCCCGCCCCATTCCCTATTTAGGCGGGGCGAGGGTGGGGATGGGGAATCCCTGTTAGGGGTGAGGAACCTGCAAGTTCTCTGTATCCTCCTAATTAATTTAATCAATTAAAAAAATAAAACAGCTGCCGCGGTGCGGGATTGGGTGTGCACAGCACATAGGACCACGGAGAGTAGTTGTTACCATTGAATGATGAAATGTTTTATTTGATTCAATTGAGCCAAATGGTTCTTAATTGAATTATAATCAAGTCAATCAAGGTCCACCTAATCGAATTTGAATAACAAAAGTCTAGCCCGCCTAGCATCTCAGCCCATGTATTAATGGGCTGGATATGAGTACGGGTACGGGGTGGAGAGTGCTCTACCCATCCCCGCTCCGTATTTGCGTGGGTGATATAAAATGCCTTCCATCCCCGACGAATTAGGGGTGGGTCCCTGCAGATATAATTGGCATCCCTACTCAAAGCCAAGACCCCAATAGCTAAGAGGAGGATGGGACTAAACTTAAGCAATATGATTGAAAAGAAACACATTATTGGGCCTTTTTAAAATGTAGCAACAATTTCAGGCATGGGAGAGGCCATGGCTTGTATGCTTAAATCCAGCCTGGTAGGTTACATAAAATGCGACTTCCAATACTACCATGGTAACTTAAAACAAGTCAATCTAATAATCAGGTCAACAAAAATATATCAGTCTTTAACAACAACATCAAAATTTGATGAGCATAGGCTATGTTGTGCAAAATAGGACCTAAGATTTTTTTTTTCTTTTTTTTGAGGATGGACAATAATATTAAGAAAATTGTATGAACAGTTGGAAGTAGCTCAATCTTCATAGTATTTCAGTGAACTGATAAGATTGTAACCATCATCAGTAGCATTCAAAAGCAACATCAAAAGAGTAGCCAAGAACTTGTGCAGTTATAGCTATGTACCTTCACATATATACTTAAATGCAACTGCAGCAGCTGCAGCATTGTCTTTTGAAGCACTCATGCTCTTGGTAAGAATATCAACTAGTGGTGGCAAGATTGAAAGTTCAACTGGAGCAGCATCAATCCATTTTGAATATGCACCAATGGTAGAACAAACTGGGGAATTTCAAAAAACTTGAGCTCAATTACTGATACTTGTAGTCTTGCACACTTATGAAACAAGTTTTAACTGAGAACATTAATGATTGTGTACAACAATGTTGAAAAGTACCTGTTTGTAACAAGTAAGGTTCATAAGGAAGTTTTGGAAGTAACGCCATAATCTGCAGAATACATACAAGATCTAAGCAAACACATTCCATTAAAAACCCCATAAATTATTAGTTGTAAACTAATAGCAAATACTTCCACTGGATATCTAATTATAAATAAAATGATATTACAGTACAGAGCACGCTTCCCACAGGCTATCATTTATATAAGCAAAGAAGTGGCAAATTATATTTCTACACAACAGGGCTTGGTTGTCAATTAGCCTATACAACAACAGGTGATGGATCGACCCTAATGCTCAAGCAGTGGACAAAGCCTACAATGATAGCTCTAGGTCACAAACTTAATGAGAATCATTCCATTCTTTTGAGTTACTATTGCTTACAGTTCTTATCAATCTCATGCTCTTTTCAGAAACCTAATACATCTTTGTTTCAAACAAATGAACAGGAACATTTCACCAAATCCTAAAGATATCTTGTAGTTTGTTACATCAATTGAACTCAAAAATACAACATAATGCAACAATGTGGAAGTAATAGTTATAACCATGTACACTGAACAATTTCTTTCTATTTTACATGTATGCATTGTGTCCTTCTATAAACTAAAAGGCAAACTCATATGTGCATAAAAAATTTAGCTAAGCAAACATATCTAAGTAACCCCAAGCTTTTTTGGGCCCAAGGCAGTAACTCAAGTTAAGATGCTTAATTTAGCAAAGACCCCATCATAACCAAAAAGTTCAAGAGTCACTGGAGCTTCCTTGGTGAGAATAATGGTAAAAGTACAATGAAGTTGTTCTGGAACTTTTGGTATTATCATTTCAGCCCCAAAATCCACAAAATGCCTAATCGAGCAAGAATTTCTTACTGCTTGAACTACCATTTTATAGAATGAAGTTTATTAAATGTGACAACCATGCTACACCAAAGGAATAAATAGAACCTGACAACAATTTGTCAAGGACTAATCTTATCTGCACAAACAAATGTAAATTAAACCAAACTGAAATGCCAAAGTAACACTAGAAGCAACTACAACAAGCAAACAACTCTAGGGAAGAAGTCACTTTATTCATTTAATGAGAACGAACACAGTAAACTCTCTAGGCAATAAAGAGTTCTTCAAATCACTAAATATTAAACATAAGGAACACCTTAATTTTAAAATCATAGTCTCCTTGCTACAGGATGCTTTTAATTTAACTAAGGAGATTGCTTTGTGCAGAGCTCAATAGAAGCAAAAGATCTATGTAGCTGCTGAGCCCAAATAGTTGGGACATTACGGCCTATCTCCTCCTTGTTACAGGAATACCGAGCCTGACTCAGTCTGCTAAATCACAAGGAGCCAAGTTGTCAAATTAATTATTTCTGTAAAACAACCTTCAAAATGACTGTTTTGTAACTATCAACTATTCAAGGGATAATCAATATCTCACCAAGTTCAAGAACTTTGTAATACTGCATAGATATCACATTATTAAGATCATAGCGATGACACAGATATGAGATTGAACTTAAGACTTAGTGCAACTACAAAACCAAAGACACACCAACTAAGACATGAGCTAATGGTTAGTTTCTCCCTTTCATCTCAATAAAGCAACCAAGTTCTAATCCATGTAGAGATGGTGCCCAAGTGCGGAGTTCAGATCATGGTGGGGTAACAGCCATCCATTAATCTTTAAACTAAAAAAACTAACCTGAACTTCAGAAACTTCTACTGAGAGTAGAGTAGGTGGAACCCATGGAACAAAAATCTTCAATTTTTTTAACTTTAAATAACCATAGCTACAGCATTTACCAAACTATCCATGATAGTTCATGCATTACATCCTCATTTCCTATTCACAACATCATATTTTGACTGCAATAGTGTAGATACGAGTTTAAAAAGACAATGCCTCAGATAATCAGATTAGAGTTAACTGACATGTTGATGAAAGAAATAGTGCTCTATTGTTGGATCAAATCATGACTATTTTAAGGATCCAAAAGAGGATATATTTAGCAATCATTAAAGATCAGGGTCTGTTTGGCGTATACTGTGAGAGAAACTTCTCATTAATAATTACAAGCATATACACCACACAAATGTATAAACAACAAAGAATTTGAATACTGCTGGACCAATATTTACTGATTGATACTTACCAGTCCAACTGAATGACAGTATTGAAGAGAATAGCTTGATACTGGTACATACATACAATTTATTTCTATTTTTTTAATTATTCAGTGATGCAAGAAGGTATATGTTGGTAATACCATCCTGGTATACAGGTACCACTCCACTCCAATAGGTTATGAAATTGGAATTGGACCACTATTTGGATCCTTATATACAGCATTATGACAATTGCAGCCACCCAAAATTCATTAGCTTCCAGAAAATTTTTATCGAGAACTCCACTGCACAATCCACTTACACAATTTTAGATTTCTTGCCAGTAGAAGCATCAGATATCCCAGAGTCCATAACATTTAAGGTTATTAAGTACAACAAATAACAGAATTTCTTCAGAAATTCTATTTACATCCTGGAGATCACCAAAACTGCAGCCATTTTAGACTGACTGAACAATAAAGTTATATACTCTACAGAGACTAGATCATTTGACTCCACAAGGTGCATGCAACTATCCCTGTAGTCCAAGGGACTCAGTTACACCTACAAATTATATCATAAAACTTAATTTAGGACATGATGGTGCATTGCTGGATAATTGACCCCCACCAGTCCCAATATCAAGTAGAAAATCAACACCATGCATCAAGGAAAAGAACTAAAATGTTTATCAAACTTGCTAATTAAGAAAAGGAACAAACAACTGGAGAAATTCAGCTTATCAGTTTGTTTAAACTAGCAGAAGTAGACACCAATACAAAAGAAAATGGCTCTCGTGTAGACAAAATCTGGTGCCTTTTACTTAATGGACTGTTCTTGTGAACTAACAAGCTATTAAAACTAGAATTGTTTAGCAGCAATGATTCAGATATGACCCAAATTGATAAATCTACCTGGGGCAATACTTCTGCTTCTTGAGTTGAAACAGTCTTAGCCACTGCTTGTATACAGAATAGCGCAGCCTCAACAGGCTGCCATTTGAAGCTCTCACCATGTCTGTGATTTCCAACAGCCTATGATGTGACAGAAAAAAGTTGGATTAAAGGCTTAAGTCAACAAAAGGAAAAATCAAGCAGCCCCAAACACTATAATAGAATTGATTTTGACACAGATTATGAATTGCCTTTACCATGTGTCATGAGCTGTGCAGCATGAGACACACGCAAGCCAATTGGATATCAACATCAATGCCCTCGTATCTAGGTAATAACTTGGCATACCCAATTTTAAGCCATCCTTTGTCAACCTGCAGACCATAAGGAAATAACCCTTTTCTATTCTATCCCTCTCTCTTCCTTTTGTAATCATGGCATAACCATGACACACATCATACACACGACAATGCCAATGACCTGTAACCAGCATGGAGCATTCTATCACCCTTGTCAAATCAATCCACTGCCTTCCCTACTCATTTTCTTTCACTCTTCAATTTCGTTCTGCCATCAATATATGCACCACGGATTAGCACAATGCTCCAACCAGCATAGGGACTTGCGGCAGCAAGACAAATGCTCATGCATATAACCAAAATCACCATATCCAATCAGTTACATAACCTAGTTCGCCAATGTATGGGACCTGTGTCACCCCCAGCACACCCCCAATATACCTCTGTAACAACAGAAGTAAAAGAGCACCAAGCGTTGTGACCAAAGATGCTGATTACGATGTTAAGATCTTAAGCAGGGAAAGTTTTCTTCAATTTCAACTTGCTGGTGATACCTGCTCTACACGGTAGTGGAATAACAGCCAAAGCTTTGACTGAAAAAGGATCTTGTTGCCCCAGGTAATTAGTTGATGCAAATAACTAAAATCACCATATGAAAACAATTGTATAAGCTAACAGTAAAGACGAGCATCCACATCAATTACATTTTTCATAAAATTTTCCATAAACTTATGACATATAAGTTTATAACAGCACACTCTAGAAGCAATTCTCAATGTTGAGCATTATTCACTTATACTAAACAATGCATTCTTTGGTATCTTTTGTCTACTACTCTTGCCTTGGGTTTTATAATCAATTGTGTTTTAACAGAAATCTCCCTCCCTCTCTCTCTCTCCCTCTCCTCTCCTCCCTAAACATCAGACTAAACATTCACTATAAAAAATAAAGAGTAAACAATCAATATAAAATAAACATCTAAAAGACATAAATAGTCATTTAGAAACAAAGAAGTCCCACCTGAAATAGCTTCATGGAGAGAATCTTAAGTGTTTGTTGACCGCCTAGAATGGTTGTTGCATCAATTAATACATCACTAACAGCTACCAAAAAGAAAAGAAAATTCATTACTTCATAGAAGTGCTCGATGACAGGCATAATTAGCAAGAAACCATGCGTGAAGAAATATATTGACTTCCACAATGAACAGACTAATTGTATTTTTGACAACATCAAACCCAACTAGTTCACTATATTATACCAATATGCATTTTATTAGATTAATATGCACTTCCGACACAACTAAACATACGTAAAGCGGTAGTTAGTGGGTCCGAAGTGACATCAAAAATGATCATCAGACACATCTAAACAAAATGCTGCACAATAAAGAGTATTCATATATTCAAACAAGTAAAACAAGAACTAAAAAGAGAGCTCTAAAAAATAAGTCCATTTTTACCATATCTAGTATGCTTAAAATCCTTGTGGTCCTCTTCTGACAGTTCCTCATAGTCTTTTGGATATTCAACTCGAAAACTTACCTGGCAAAGAATGTTTTAGAGTCAAGTAAGCAGAAGTATCAGGAAAAGTGAAACAAAGAAATCAAGCTAAAACCGAATGAAGGTATAGTTCATTAGTTGTTAAGAATTATCCATAACATTTGCTATAAAGCACTTGATATAATTCAGCTGAACATACAAGAGACACCAGCATCTCAAATGGTGCACGGAAAACATGTAACCTCCTATTCCTTTCTGCCTCGATTGAACCCTCAGATCCATATGTCAAGTATGATTCCCTGGAATGTTTATAGTTTATGCAACCATTTCCTGATTAAACAGAAATACCAGATTTAACTGACTATTATATACAGTTACCTTCTGGTCAAGATAGTCTGGAGGTTGTGCCAGAAGTTATATGTCATTGATGAAATGTCATATTCAGGGTGTGAAGCAACTTCAAGCAGTGCTTGTATGATAAGCATTGAATCATCAGAACCTGCAAAAAAAATACCAGTGTCAAGCGGATGGAAGAAACAACCAAAACTTCCAAGTTCCAACAAGAAATTACTGAGTTGAACACAATAAAAAAAATCAACAAATTGCAATTGTACCAGTTGCAATCAACTCTACATAGGAATCCCCCATGTCTGCAAACAAGCGAGCAATGGCCTTCACATCTTCTTCATCCTGACCATTAATTTTGACAAGATCAAAGAGGTAGCCAAGATTGTGTAATATCTTGAACATCAAAAACACAAAATGCATAAAATTCTGAAGAAAACATGATACCAAGAGGAACAAAGTCAATAGTTACTAAGGACTAGATCTTTTGTATCCTCCTGTCAGCTTGATATCTTTACTGTTTACATCTGCTTCTTTAGCATCAACCAGCAAACTCAGAATAGGCTTTGAATCCAGTTCCTTTCATGTTGTAAAGGTTGGAGCATACCCTTTCATATATTTTAGTGTAGTTACTTTGTTCATTTCAATTTTTTTTTTAAATTACCATAACTGCATGATGGTAAAATTTCAGCGTACTCATGTTCACTGTATCCTACTTTTTATGCAATATTGTTCATAGTGCAATTTGGGCCACAGAAAGCGTGGACCCCGACAAACAAACAAGAAAAAGAACACAGTGCACCAATATTGGGTCCTAGTTCATTTAGAGTAGGTATTTTACGCCTATTGACTTATGCAATGAGATGAACAAACTAATTTCAAACCTTGGCCTTCAAGTTTTATAAACCATGAATTAGTGGCTTCCACTAATTCATAACATGGTACATGAGAAACTGATTAGGCGCGATGGCCATGAAAGAGCACACAACAGCAGTCATGTAACTATAGCTCTCAATAAAAGAATATAGAAGCAACGTCTACAATACCATACCGGGCGGTACGTACCGGTCCGACAGGATACCGGTACATGGACCGCCCGCTACTGGTCGGTACAATTTTTTTTTATTTTTTAATAAAAAATCGTTTTTTTAATTAGTCACGCCTGCTCCTTGGGCAACGTCGCCGAGGCGACTTCTCGAGCTCGGCAACGTCGCCCGAGCCTTGACGATGTCATCATGAAATTATATATATATATATATATATATATATATATATATATATATATATAATATTTATTTATATATAATATTTATAATTATAAATATATATACCGAACGGTACGTCGAAACATATCATTCGGTATTCGGTACCGTACCATACTAAAGAAGCATCGAAACTCTGGTACGGTACGGTATTACAGACATTATATAGAAGTAGAAAAGGTAGCCCAATAGTGAACTCAAGAAATTTAATTAAGGTCTGTCATGTAAACATGTTCTTGATCATTTAAAGATTGTTTGGTTAGGAGTGGGGTAATATAAATTATTTTCCTACAAGACAAAAGGACTAGACAAAATGTTCGATCGGATCAGATACATAACAAATAAAACAGAAAGCTATAAAAAAGGGAATTAAAATTTCTAATCCTGTTAACATTTCCCATAACAATGTCGTAGCATATAACCGGTTCATGCTGCAGACCATGACCCATAACAACATTGTAGCACATGGCCGTGCCCAGCTCTATTAAGGTCATGACATGACGTCAGACCCGGGCCATCCAACCCACACATCTCTATTGAAACCTTTCCAACACAACATTATACAATGTTTATGTCTGTTGGCATCAAATAGGAAAGTAGTTCATTGAAACTCTCAAAGCAACTGACATTTTCGATTGCTACATGTCCAGCCCATCTTCCAACCAATTGAACTATGAAATATTAAAGACCATATCGCCATGCTTCTTGAATATCTCCTAATACCATATCATTGTTACCCTCTACGTTACCATATGCACCATTGTTCATTATTTATCATACAAGATGTATCAAAGTGTGTCTCGATCCTCTTAGTGAACTGAATCTGTGTCAATGCCCTTGCTTGAAACAAGTTACAGTGTTAATGAACTACTGCATTCTCCAGATGCACAGAAGCAAGAAAACACCTGTTTTTAGTATAGTGCCACAAAAAAAATGGAGAATTGCAACATAAAATATCCATTCAATCAGGTTCATTGCTTTACTTCAGGAAGTTGATTTTGGCAATCGACTGCATAAAGCCAAAGCTTCTGTAGGTGCTGTTATAAACCAGGCGAAGGATTGTAATTACACTGAATGGAGCAGTTGACAGCTCATGCAAATCAATTGAGATGGCAACAAATATGCACAGAAGCAACTCCAATACAGTGATTCAAAAAGCGCTAAGCGCCAAAAGGCGCCAAGGTCCAAAAATGCTCGAGACACTAGGCGCTCGTCCGAGCGAAGCGAGACGCTAAAATATAAAAATATATAATATAAGTAATAAATATAATTATTTAAATAAAAATTAACATTAATTTCAAATAAATAAAAAAAATAATAGTATTAAAATCAAAAGAATATATTATTAATCTAATAAATAAAAATACTGTTAACAATTAGCAATATACTGTTAACAGTATACTATCGAGAAGAGTGTAAGGGAAGACCGAGGGCGATCGAGAGCAAAGCGGCACAACGGCAGCGATAGCGGCGGCGGAGCAATGGAGCGGAGCGGAGCAACGAACGGCGATAAGATGGCATGATAGCGACCAATAGCGGTAGTAGCCCGAAGAACGCGCGAGAGCAAGAGTGGGAGCGGCGACGATGGCGGCAGCGATGATAGCGAAGAAAGCGAAGAACGGCAACAATGGCAAAGAAGCAAATGATAGTGGGAGCGGCGAGCAAGGTTAGGGTTGGGGAAAACGCGAGAAAAAGGTGCTTTAGTTGGTTCGATTGAACCAACTAAAGCAGACTGAACCAACGTTTTAACGCTGGTTCGATCGCTCGGTTTAACCCGAGCGCTCACCCGAAACGCCCGACGCCTGGGCTCGGGCGAGCGCCCAAGCGGCGCCTCTTTGAAGCGCGCCACCTGGAAATGAAGCGAGGCGCTCGGACCTCGCCTCGCCTAGCCCGAGCGCTTAGGCAAGCGCCCAAGCGCCTATTGAAATCACTGCTCCAATGTAAGTCATATTGTGGCTGTTGATATCACCATGAAGGAGCTAGCGTTATTGATAGCAACAGGAGAACGTAAGCATCCACCATAAGTGTTGCAGATGCTTAGTAATCACCAATGGAGATGTAGAATATGTTGACCCACTCCTAAATTGCATGTATTTGCAGCTAGGACAATAGTACGGGCATTTTTGTGCTGGTAATTGCAATGTGTATGTCAGTGCAGGAGGTGGTCCTCCTAGTATAGTATGGTCAGCCCCTTTTAAGAGCCTATGCAATTTGGTTGACCATAGTGGAGGTCATCATGGGTGACATCTCTTGTTCTGTAACGATGGTTGATGGTGTTTCAACATCCACAACTTCCTTCCCTTCGCTCAACCTATAAGTGCTACCACTTGATTGATTTGGGTAGGCAGAGTAGCATTCTCACCAATTGGTTCTAATGAGGATGGCCACAAGATGATGGGATTATGTCTTTCCTCCCCAAGATTACCCACATGTACGTCATCATCTTGTCAGTGATGGGTTGTAGTAGAGCCCAAGGAATACAATCTCGGGTACCAGACCTATCGGTATGCCGATACATACCAAGTTTCATAGAAAGCCTAGAATGCTGTCTAAACCTTGTGGGGTTCCTTGCATCAGTATATATATAGATTGCTTTCTATAAAAAAAAGCTGTCAGAAACAGTTCATTTAATAAGCTAATCATTACTTTCAAGAATATTTATTCCAGAATCTAAACATCTTTCAACGAGATCAAGAATAAGAAGTATATATTGACGAAAGTGATATATTCATGTATAGCAACTTCAATTTAACAGGTTCCAATAACCAATTTCATAAAGAAATTAAAGACAATAAAAAAGAGGAAGCATCATCTATACCTTTGAAGAATCTCCAAGCTGCTCCTTTAGACTCATTACATGAGGCACAAGAACATGGATTAGTGGCATTTGTGCAGATAGATCACCGGAACCTCCACATACAGTGAAGTGTATCAATTCTGATATCACTGCATAGGATACATAAAATTGTCAAAAAAATATGCAATAAAAGCAAAGTTCACTATAACTGCAAGATGATCATCCTAAATGATTTCATGTTTCTCAACACAATCAATCAAGTCTTTCTTGGCCCCTTTTTTTTAAATATTCAATAAAGCCATGAAGATAAAAAACCCCCAAACCAGCAGGTACAGAACTGTTTTATGTTGCACATAGTTGAGCAACATCCATTTGGTGGTTTTTAAATTTTAAATATGTGTATAACCACTGAAATCGAACAACTTCACAGACTAGCTCCCTATTACTAACATGTTCTGGGTAGAATAAAAACAAAGCAACATTAAAATAACTTTACAATTTAAAGGATTGTTGTCAGTCCATGCTGAGCTACCAACTAGCATGTGCCATACCAGACGCATCCCATGTGGATACAAACCCATTTCAACCAGTATTTAAGAAAAAGAGATGATGTTTCTGCATATACACATTTAGTTAAATTTTAAGAGGCCCTTGGGTTAACAAGAATATATGTCATACACTTATGAGAGTCCTATGTAGAGCCAACTTCTGGTTGGTTATTTATGAATATATAAACTCCGGAAAACAGATAGAGTCAACATGCCAAAGATCTTGATTAATCAATCAATTACATATCTATTTATTATATGTTAAAAGGGTTCTTTTACATACCATTTACAGCTGCCTCCAAAAGTTGCTCTGAACTTAAGCTCGATAAAGCTGCATGCACTAGAGGATGGGAAGCAAGTGTAGAGGCAGGAATCCTAAAAAAGACAATGTCAGAACAGAAGTTTCTAAACAATAAGCATGATTGAGGCTTCCTCAAAATTCAACAAAACTCAAATCCTTTTCAAATAGCCTATAGAGTTTCAAAAAAAAAAGTTTCATATATTCCAATTACAATATTCATACCCACGGCTCAAGCGAAGCCATGAAGCAAAACCCTCCAGAACCTGTCAGAGAATAATGTTGGTTAGTACCATTATAAAATTCACACAGTCAACATTCTTAACAGTGATAACCTAGCTGACCACATTTAGCTCTAATGAGTTTTTTGCAGGTTCTATACAATCATTTTCAAGTAATTGCAACAACATAATTTTTACTCTAACAGTATATAACAACATCAAAGCAAACAGGGTAAAACTAAGAACTTTATACAGACAGACTGCAAGTGGGTCAAGCTTAAACAAGAACGTTGGGCTCAATATTTAATCACTGAGATAGGGTACAGAGAACATAAATCATGTTATAGTTAATCACTGAGATAGGGTACAGAGAACATAAATCATGTTAAAGGACTTAGAAATCAAGTGCATACCAGCTCAAAATTTTGCTCCAGGTCCAAATTGTTATAAATCATTAACTAAAAAAAGGAACTCAAAAAGTTTTTGCTAGATGAATATGAATATTTGATCAATGATCTTAAATTAGCATGTCAAACAAGCATAAGTAAAGATCAAGCGAAGGAAACTTGAAGCATTATTCTGTAATTAGAAATATGGTAAAAGCCAAAATTTATGATGCAAGCAAGAACTAGTACAAAAGAAGACCAATGCATAAAGGGGAAAAAAAGATTATTAGTAAGTACAGATTATAACAGACAGAAATTGATGAACAAAAGTCACCATTTTTTATGGTTCTTGCACCCATCTCGGGATCAAAAGTAAAGAGAAATTTTCGTGGTTGATCGTATTGAAATAAGTATCCACCCATCCAGTGTCAAGAAAATACAGCTGTAAGACCTTTTAAAGAGATGATAAACCCTAAATTTACTTCCAGAGTTATGATCAAACAGTTATTTAAGTGATTTAATCAGAAAGTCCACATAGAGAATCAACAATGACTAATAATAACTAAGAACATTTATCCAATAAATAACATCCAACCTTAACTAGCCTAGTTGAAAATGGTCCTAGAGTGAATGAACGTAGATTCAAGTACTAAACACAATCGAGGACAGTGAAAACCAATTGGTAGAAGGCCAATAAGAAAATTCTCTATCAATCTTTAGCTGGGCCAGCTGTATTATTCAAAAACCAGAAAAGAACAAAAACAAAATCAAAAGAATGTGAAGAAACTAGTTAAATCCATCAACTAGTAAAGATAATCTGTCTGATTGAATCATAATATCCATAAAAGATCTATTTTAACTGCACGAAAGATGGACTATTTGTAGTGCACTGCAAAAAACAATCAACTGTAATTAAGCATCATCTACCTGCTCTTTGAAATGATCAAAACCCAAACAAGCAGTCAAGAGACTTAGAGCAACTTCAGCTGATGAAATAAGTTCCTTCTCAAACTGACGCCGCCTTTCAGGACGAGCGGCTATCTTATAGCTATAAGCTTCCTGCAGAGAAAAGATACAAGGAATCAAAGATTCTTGGAAGTAAATGTTAGAAATAGCACTCAGAAGTCATATACGAACAATTTAAAGATAAGCAGAACCAGCAACTACTGAAATCAAAAGACACAGTGTTGAAGAGTTATTTCAATGCAAGTGTGCTGCACTGTCTGCTCAAAATTGTAGAATGTTAGATTAAGAAAAGGGTGGCATGCATGGAACTCCTGCTAATATGGAGCTTAGGAAGGGCCAGCTTTTGCTGTACCCATGACTCGAAACCTGATCATCCAAGTTGCAAAGGAGCAACCCTATGTGATGTGAAAGCTCACAATCTCAAAATTGCTAGTTCTGTCGCAACATTCAAGTCAACAAAACTAAACTCTAGTTTGCAATATTCAGATTTACAGAAAGCAACAAGCTACATGGATTTTATCGTTCAGTGGGTTTCTTAATTCCCGACATTTTCAGCTCAAAAACATGTTGAAGACTAAAGAGAGAACTATATTAAATGCAAGATAGGATTATGAGAGGGCGCACCCACAAACAAGAAATTGGTGCAATTAGACAAAATATGAAAGAATATGCCTGGCTCATGTAGAAGTCTAGAACATAGTTAGACAAAATGCAAGATAGGATTATGAGAGGGCACTATGTTAAATGTAAAATAGGATTAAGTCTAGAACATTTTCAGCTCAAAAACATGTTGTCTTAAGAGAGCACTATCTTAAATACAGGATAGGATTATGAGAGGGCACACCCACAAACAAGAAATTGGTGTAGTTAGACAAATATGAAAGAACATGCCTGGCTCATGTAGATGTCTAGAACAAAATTAATCTTCACTCTGCATAATGGCATGATGCCAATAACCATAGCCAGTTGGCTCAGACCATCCTGTTTGGACAAAGAACAAAAGAAAATTGCAACTAGGGGACCCAAGAAAGTTCCAACTAAAGCAGAAAGGGTGATTTTGAATAGAACCTGGTAAGTCTGCATAGTGACATGATGCTAATGTCAAAGAGGGTGAATCAATAGATTTGAGGAAGAGAGAGGGGAATAGAAAATATAAATACAAATACAACAGCCAAATTTGGCTGATGCTGAAAACTAACAAAAGGGGTGAAAGAGGGCGAGTCAAGAAAGTTGACAGCAGCAACAAAGAGAAGTAGAAACAACTGCAACAGCCAAAGAAGGCAACAAAGAAAAGGAACAAAGAGAGGGGGCAGTAGAAATTTCGTCATGGATAACACCATCACTCTCATTAATCAACATCATTATTTATTTGTCTGGTCTCAACAGAGATACATATTGTAAAAGAGAGAAAGAGAGAAGAGGGAGAAAAAGTGGGGCGAAATAGAGAATCAATAGAAAGGAGAAGGGAAAACTTTTGCCAGCAGGAAGGTTCAAGACTTGGTAAATTAAATGTTTCTCAATTGTATATTTCAATCAATTTATAAATGTTACATGTAAGAACGTGAAAACTTTTCATATATAAGATCCTTTTTCACTTTTTAAATTATTATTATATTTTTATTCTTTTGATTCTTGCATTTTGTATTATAGTTTTCAATGATACATGATACTATACAACCATCCTGCAAACCCAACCCTAGATTTCATGATTGCCCACAATACCAATCCTGTTAAAACCACATATCAAATGCACAGCAAATCCAGATGAATCCACCAATTACCATTTTCAAGGAAATAGAAAATCACCTGCTATGCCAAAGCACTTGAAAACAAAATAAATGAAGTGCACAAGGCCACCATAATGATCAATGACTATTTCCATTGATAACTGCATAAGACCCAGTGATTTAAAAAGCGCTAGGCGCTAAAAGGCGCCAAGGTCTAAAATCGCCCGAGGCGCTCGCCCAGGCACTAGCCCGAGCGAAACGAGGCGCTAAAATATAAAAATATATAATATAATTAAAAATATAATTATTTAAATAAAAATATATTATTAAATTTAAAAATTAGTAATATTAAAATTAAAATAATATATTATTAATTTAATAAATAAAAATTTGTTATTAGTATACTGTTAACAATATACTGTTAACATAAAAAAATCAAATTTTTTAAATAAAAAATCAATTTTTAAATAAAAAAATCAATTTTTTAAATAAAAAATAATTTTTAAATAAAAAAAATCAATTTTAAATAAAAATCAATTTTTTAATAAAAATCAATTTTTATTTTTTAAGACTTGGGCGACGTCCGAGGTTCAGCGACGGCCATAATGATCATTTTTAATAGAAATTTTTTTAACTTTTAGGCGCGGCGTCGCTGCTGAGCGAGGCGGCGACGGCAGCACAATGGCGCCGAAGTCAACGATGCAGCGGCGGCGGAGCGGCAGGCGGCATTTCCATTGATAAGACGGCATTTAGCTGCATGCGACGGCGAGCAATGGCAGCGGCAAAGCGGCGCGCAGCGAAGGCAGCGGCGAAGCGGCAGCGGCAGCGGCAGCAGCGGCAATGGCAATGGCAAGCAGCGGCATTGAGCGGCGGCAGCGGCAGCGAAAGCGGCGTAAGACCTAGTAACAATTATAGCAGGATTCAGGAGCGAGCGCCTAGCAGGATTCAGGAGCTAGCATACGAAACTTTCATATTTTCTCCACCATGTCAATCCATGGTGGCAAGGTAATATTTCTAGTCAATTTCTACAAATTTTCATGTTTATAAAAGACTTATACTGTATGCTGCATGAAGATATGAGCTTCAGTAGAGCTCCTGTATTCCCATTTATGCTCTGTGCATTGCTGGGAAAGCAATTGGACAAAATCTTGTTCTGTCTTTTGGCATTGAAAAGGAAATCTATGCAGGATAACAAGAAAAAAGAACTAGTGCTCTTTTTCTCCCATGAGAACAAAAAATCTTCTACCTTTTAGGTAATGACATTGAAGGTCAAAAATTAGGCAATTGGGCAAATAAAACGCATGCTCTAGTTAGTGACTTAGTTCCACCACAGCTTCATGATTTTGTTAAGTCAACCAAACTAAACAAGTTCAATTTTCCTATACTCGTATTTCCTTCTCCACCAGGATATTATTCTTTACTTTATCCTCACATCTAGGCAACCAATATGGGACCCTATGTTTGAATTCTAACTTTATTCTTACAGGTCTTATTCAAATCCATCTCATCCTGACTGAAACAAGGATAATGTATGTGAGATGCAGGGTGAAGCCACCATGTAAACATATGCATCACATGAGATGGAGACGACGTATGCATATTTTCAGAGAGTCTAGAAAAGATAAAATTTCTCACCTTACAGCCAGTAGAAGACAGGAGATAAATCTTTATTTGCTTCGCATACAAAATTTTATCTATCTATGCAAATTGCCAAGCTATGGTACCACAGCTATCATTACACATTTGATTGACAAAAGAATTGTGAAACTAAACTTAAATTAGGCTGCCTTTTACCAAAATTTGCCTCTCTATATGAGTGTATATCAGCCAAACCAACGTTGCCCACACATAGAAATTTGTCATTATAAAGTCCAAACGAAAGTATACCATATTTAGTTGAGCATTTGGTATAGAAACTTCTTAGCTCCTCAAAGTTATTTATAATGATTATCATCTCTATAAATCTGATTGATTCCAGAAAAGATTAATTTTACTAATAATCAAGCAGAAAAATCACATTTTTACAGCCATCAATTTAAGATAGATATCCAAAATCCTACTTCCATTAACCATGTAAGGCATTTACATATGATGACAGATGGCAATATCTAACTCTTAGGTAATTATGTCAAGATTTATACATTCAACAGTGTCCAAATGAAGCTATAAAATTCAAGAATGTTCAGGAAAAGTTTTACAAGGCACTAATTCATAACCAAATTAATTTCAATTCCCAAGAATGATAGCCAAGGTTACAAGGCGCAAAGAGAAGAGAGTAGCACATTGTCACGAGAATAACCAGTACAAACAAATCTACAAGAAGCTGTGTGCAAAGATGTACCATGCAGCAGAGCTTCTGGCAGAACTACTTTCTTTAGTCTATTTTCATTTTTATGGTCCTGATGTCCTGTTATGTTATTTTCAGCACATATGAAGAAGGTTCAAACATAAAAAAGGAATACCTGAGGCAAGACAGTCAGCAACTCTAGGAAACTTCTCATATACTCAGGATGAGATTTCATCTCACTGCTTAACCAATTTACAATACCACCATCTCCCCAGTCTTCGACGGATACATGCACAGCCAAAGCAGCAACAGCAACACAAATCTAAAATAAAGATAAAGTTAATATTGCACTTAAAGACAAGACAAAAACTGAGGCAACAAACATCCACAAAATTACCTGAGTTCTGACTTTAGGGGGGCCTGTATCAAGTTTCTTAAGCAATGCCTGCATTTGCCAGTTCTAAGACAGTCAAATCTAAATATAAAGCTATGTAGAAAATACCTAGCGAAATTACTTGAAAAAAAAAAGTGAGAAAGTGACCACCTCCCTTTGTCAGTGATGCCATAGGTCAAAAATTAAAAATTCTGTGATCCCTTATGCCCACTTGTCGATTGAGTGATTTACATGGAAAGTAAATTTAAAGTACAGTACTCTCCAATCTCTACCAATGATCAACATCAAGTAAACTAAATTAACAATCTCATTATGAATACTTATTGCCCTACAATTAGCTTCCACTATAATAACTCTACAACATGGTATAAGCTAATAAAATATCAATTACAAGAGAGCTTTTCTCATTATATAACCCTCGACATGAAACTAAAATTGTTCAAAATATCAATGGTGTTAAGACTTAAGACCATATCAGAACTATTAACTCAAATGACTAATTTTACATATTGAGACTAAGGTTTTTAAAACTGGGTGCACCAGCTTGTACGGCCATGTATTTACTAGTCTGAAAGGGGACCAACAAGCAATCATCAAGTACATTTCATACATGAAATCATATCTTAGTTTAAGAAAAGATAAAGTTGTTCCCACAGCATATCTCAAAAGTTCAAAAACAATGTAGAAATAGGTTGCATGGATGGATAAGATTCAATTACGGAAAACTAAGAGAAAATATAACACAAAACGGAACACTACAGTATCATTTACTCGTTTGGAAGCATGTTTCATTCATGAAACCAGAAATCTTTACAAACATCCATGTGACACTAATTTGTTGGTCTCCATCAATGGAACTAGTAGAACCAGAGTGCAACCAACAACTTAATATGTTGGCATGAAGGTTCTAAAGCAAGGTTTTAGATAGCAGTACTAATATTTGTAGCAAAATCTTTCAAAACTAGTACATTTTGACCAGTACACTACAATATCAGGGTTCGCCATTTCGGATACCGGACCCATCTTGGAGATTTGTTGGTATGGTACGTATCGATCTATACTGGACCCATCTTGGAGATTTGTTGGTATGGTACATATCGATCTATACCGATGTACTGAACCAGAGTGCAACCAACAACTTAATATGTTGGCATGAAGGTTCTAAAGCAAGGTTTTAGATAGCAGTACTAATACTTGTAGCAAAATCTTACAAAACTAGTACATTTTGACCAGTACACTACAATATCAGGGTTCGCCATTTTGGATACCGGACCCATCTTGGAGATTTGTTGGTATGGTACGTACCGATCTATACCGATGTACTGACACACAATATGCCAGGACATATCAACGGAGACTCGAGCGAGTCGCATCTCGATGGTGAATCGGACTAGTACATACCGCCTGTACCATACTAACTCGGGTGGTACAGCAAACCATGTACAATATAACTCCAAACACTAAATAAGTTTAAAAATTATTTAACATCTCAACAGCAACTACCGCAATTGGTATACTTGTAAGCTATTAGACCTGTATATTAGCACTAGCAAACTGCTGTATTCAAAACCATATTCTAGGGTACTACCATACTAGTGAAATAATAGCAACCTGCCAACCTCTTAAATGAATTGTAACATTGCTTGAATTTAATTTTGTAATCTCACAGATGTTAATGATAAATAGCCATTCATGACTTATGGATGGTGTAGATTGAGAGAAAGTATTTTAGGGTTTATAATCATGCACATCAGACAGTAATTAAAATTAAGTGTCAACATTGATAGTAGACAAAGAAATCAAGATCACCAAATCCAAAAATAAGACGTGAAAAGACAGACAATTGGAACACTAAATTCTCTCTTATTATATTGCTGCTTTAGTCAAAAGTTCTAATACTGCAAAATAGAAGAGCAATTTTTTTTTCTTATAACTAGTGCTTTAGTAAAAATTCTACTACTGCTTTAGTCAAAATTCTCAACATTTAATTGTATGAGGACAGACATACAAGATAAATTGGTCCTAATAAACTAACTGAAGTAGGTTCAACAATCTTGAAGCATTCATATTAAAAAAGACTCAACAATCAGAAAATACAGTTGTGAACCAAAATGCCACAATGCAAGTGCAAGATAGCTATTCTGGCAAGCACGCACAGCAACTTCAATTAACTAGGTAGCACATGCATATGCTAAATAATATTATAATATGTCACATTTATTAAAATGTGGAACTCACATATAAAGAATCACGTAACGGACGAAAGGCTTCTGAAGGTAACTCTTCAAAGTCCCGTTGTACCTAACAGTGGAAAGAATTGTAAACAATCTAGCAACACAAGAATGGAAGGGTAGATCACCTTTAAGCCCCATAAGTTATTCTTGAATAAAAGCACACAATATTACCTTGCTTCTAAGAGTCTGGGAACAGAATATCAGTGTCTCCATGTTGCTGTTGGCATCATGAAGTAAGTTATCAGAGACCTGAAAAAAAAAAATCACAAAAACTTAAATAAGTATTACTACAAATAAAAATCAAGCTAATACATCTGAAATGAAATCAGAAACTATACGATAATGAAGGTAATTAAAAAATAAATAATGGTCATGTTTTAGCAGCTTTATCCTAGCTACATTTCATTATAATGGCTTCATTTTATTAAGTATTCTGGTCAAGCACACATGCTATGTTGCAACAAGATGTAGAAGATGTTTCCCTGATTCCCAATATCTTATAGAAAAATATGACCCTTCTTCCCAAAGATATTTATAGTCTTTGTTGCACTATCAAGTAACTCAGACTCCCAAAATCTGCATATGTTTTTCTAAAACCATCCTAGGACAAAATATGTCCTGCCAACTAGTTAGTGCACATATGCTGCCGACCAATACACATGCCATTCTAATGAACTTCAGCCTAAAAGGCAGACATAGATATCTTTACTACTCATTCTTTGTGTTAAATCTAGTTATCATTATCATTTATTTTGCTTGTTTAAGATTGGGAATGAGCAGAAGATATATAGAAATGAAAATGAAGGCTAGCTTTCATGTTAAACAGTGTAGAACCCAGCAAATTACAGAAAAGGAGACCCACCTAGCCTCTCCCACCAAAGATTGCCCCATCTTGCACTCAATCCACATGGATGGTGTCAAATACTTATGAACTGCTATGTATTGGGTAGTTCCAATTCTGTATCTTATGCATCCAGACATTCTTAAATACGAAGATGTGGAACTTACGGAATTCCCAAGGCCCTCATCCATGCCTATTGCATTCTTAACTGAGTTTACTAAATTGTATAAATTGAAACACCAATTTAAATAGAAAAACATAGGGCTCAAAGCAAAGAATTTGATCAACTCTCAACAAATTTTAAATACATTTAAATATTTAATTAAATGCAGATGTAGCAGAAACATGCGATTCTAATGTTCCTGGATTACAGATCAACAGATATAAGTCTGCTGCTATAAGAAATCAGAAAAAGAATTTAAAGGAAAAAATATCATGTTGTTAAGTCAAAACAGTTGCAATAAGCTTTCCAGAACAAAAAGACGAGAGAAAATAGAAGAGCAATGACAAGAAAACGAGCAGCAGGATAAGAGGAAAAAAGAACTGGAAAAGCCAACCTAATAGATTCCTTTATTCTTAAAGAAAAGAAACAAACAAATTTTCCCATTCTATATCACTTGCCTTATTAAGATTATATCCCAAACTAGATGCTGCACCTTTCTAGAATTTCTTTGGTGCAAAAAACCCTACTCTTGGAACGAATATGTAGATAATATAAGACCCCCACCTTTTAAATGGCAGCTGCCATGTCATACATGGTAAACCATCATGTGAACAAAGGTGCTGGCAACACCCAAAAAAAGGGAAGATCAAACAACAGATAACACAAAAAAAGAATACTTACCTCTCCTTCTCAAGCAAAGTATAGCCCTCTATGTTCTCTCTTCTAACATGAGACAACAAAAGGAGAGGAAAGAATGCAGAGAGGATGGCAGCATCGTGTTTTGGCAGCGGAGAGAGGAAGAGGAAGGAGGGAAGAGAAACAGAAGATGTAAGAACTAGAAGAGAAGAGTAGATGCATTATATAGAATATAGAAAGAGACGCGACTAGAGGCAAAAGAATCAGTAATAAAGATAATAGGGCATAGTGCAGGTGTCAGGTGTGGGGGGATTATATTTGGACCAGGTAGGGGGAAAAGGGCCAACAGAATTGGGTTTGAATCAGGTTGAAGATCTGGATCACCCAGGTCAGCCTCAGCAAGCACCTGGGATGCCTAGTGCCTCAACTAAGGTGCTCATGGACGGTGCCTAGTTGAAGGCACTGCATCCATAACCCATCGAGGCACTTGGGCCTAAACTCACCCAAGTGCCTTGGCAAGCACCTGAGCACCTTTTGATGTCCCTGATACTAACTAGACTTATCTTAGTTTCCAACTCAAGCTGCACCATGCTGCCAAAGCAGTACAGCACTGAATGAGACTTATAGAGTCCAAAGCAATAGTTTCTGCTGAGAGCAGTTCCTATATGGGATCAAGAGAGAAACCATAGAAGAAGTTTGATTCAATTCTTATGTTAAGCTAAACCAGTGAACCACAACTCTATAGAGTGGACAAGATATACAAATAAAACTCATACAAAGAAGACATCACATAAGATTCCATCAAAGATGGCTTCTTCTAGAACTTTGTGGTTTCTACAATAAATCTGCTTCTCTAACCTAACTACTCAAAACAAATGATAAACAATATATTCGACAAAACAAAAAGTCCAGGCTGTTAAATGCTTCAGACCAATTTTCATTGCAAGAGACAAAATATCACAGTTCCCATTCATTTTGCATCCAGAACCCGGACCCTCAGTAATGAAATCACAAATAAAATATCTATTCTTCTCAAAAAAATTTAGCCACAACTTGTACTCTATTAATTTTCAGTCAAGTTAATCAAATATATGTAAACAATTAGCTTCTTTCGTAACCTTCAGTTTTCAAAATCATATATAGTTGGTATTAGGAACATAGCAATTAGCCTGTTTCCATCGATGAAGTCTACCCTTTAACCCTCACAAGAAATGCGAAATATGAAGCAACAATGTAACCACATGATTCAATGTGCGGACTTGCTAGTTGTCTTCAAAGTTCTCATTAGCCTCTTCAAATGGTTTCTCAAACTATTGCTATTACAACAGTTTGTGGACTTTGTATAAGCAATCCCTTCTATTTGTGAACTTTAAAATATATCCTTGTCTAATTATCATTTAGCAATTTCTAGAAGGACCTACAGTACCTTCAGCTATTAGATACATGAAATAATTAATACATCTAAAAGATGATGTAAATATATATTAGGCATGTATAACTCTTACTTTGAAGAGTTAAAGTTCTGTTTTTTTTTATTGCTCCTTCCATTCAAGTATTACATAACATGTGTGCTTGACGCTTACAGGACTTGAACTCCTGGCTATTGACTGTGGACACAAACACCAAATGAACAAGAAAACAAATAAGAAAAGTGGATTATTTAATTTTTGGCATGACTGGATGTACCTGTCTCTGACAGGCATTGGCTTTTGATACGAATAGAATTGAAGCGACACCATCCTCAAATAAAACAGTTATCTTTAGCGAGCTAACTAACACATGGCGGATGGAGGAATCTGTGATAGGAAATGCAAATCGAGACCCAACTTGAGGGACCACAAATCATCTGTCTGGTTCTATTTCCTCATTAAACTACCACGGATTTCACAGAAAATACCAACATTGGAATAATCGTACTGTAATCCCAAACCCTTCACACTACTAGATTAGCGAGTGGCAACCATCCTCGACAAGATTCTAGCAAAAACAGGAGGATCATTGACATATGGGTACGAAATTCCGGATATGACAAGGACCAGAGTAGAAGCGGAAGGCCGTGGCGTTACCTGCCAGGCGTCGATGGTGCGCTGGAAGTCCTGGAGCCAGCGGTCGGCGCGGCCGCGGACGGCGTCGTCGGGGTGGTGGTAGAGGGCGTTCAAGGCCTCCTTCACCGTGTTCTCGAGCTCCATCCACCGCCCTCACCTTCGATTCAAGGGTTAGGGTTTGCAGGGTTTTGGGGGAGCGAGCGTTCCTCTTTCTTCGCCTCAATTTCGCCTCTCCCGACCCCCTCTCCTCCTCTACTCTTATCTTCCCTTCTGATCTTGCGGTGGATCGAGGGAAAGAAGAAGCGGAGGATGATCAGAGAGCTTCGTCTTGTGCGTGTCCTCCGTGAATTGTTTGAAGAAGATGGCTGCGGTGCCATTTAAACGAAAGCCTGCTTCACGACACGACTAAAACAACGATTCCGGCCGCGGCAGCCCAAGATCCGTGTTCCCTCTCCCGACTCTCGGTTGTGACCAAAGCCGTTGTTAGTTATTTGAACGCCGGACCGAGTCGGAACTTAACCCGTGACGACCGAGTTGCTGAGCTCCCCGAGCACACAGTACAGTAAATGGCATAAAAAAAATTATGTAACAATTATTTAATTTACCGTAATTATAATGTTTCTGTTTTATTTTGATTCAATTGTCTCATCAATTTTAATTCAATTGTGAAGATATTGATTTTTTTATATATACGATGATTTGTAAAAGGATTTTATCTTAGAGCGCCACTTTGTAAATGATATATCCAAAAAAAAAAAGGGATTTGAACGATTTCCATTTTTTTTAAGTTCTTTTTTTTTTCTTCCCAGTAGGTGTCTGTTTTTCAAAATGATACCTCGTAATTTAAAAAATACTATCTCTCCAAAGACTGGTTATTGCTCAAGTTTAAGCCACCCCCTGGATCGATCTAGTGGATGGATCGATAGCATGATCTAATCCACTGAGGTCTAATCATCTATTACGCAATTTAGGGAGTCACTCTTTTATTTTTTTTATATTAACAATAACAACAAAGATGTGAAATGTGTTCTTCTAAATATTGTTTGAGGTTGTTCTTCTTTCAAGTTTTTCCCCTCTTTATAGTGTTTTATGGCTTGTTTTTTTTTCTTCTGATCAAACATATAAATTTAATCCACCTTTTACATTATTTTCATCATGCTTTCTTTTTTAACAATGATTTGTGTATGAATATGTTGAATTATGAACTCTTTACGGTATGTTATTTTTAGATACAGTAAACACTATATATATGAACAAAAATAATATGTAGATATTCTAATGTTGAATCAATTGATGAAATATTTAGATATTCAATTGATGATGAAGTCAATTGGTGAAATATTTGTTTTAATGTATATTATCAAGATAAGTGTGCAGGAATAACTACGATGGGATAAAAACATAAAGCGATTTACCGTGGTTAAGTCCGTGGGGTGTTCAAGAGTTCATTAGAAGTTCGAGAAATCGTTGGAAGTGTTGCCGGAACCAACCAAGATCGACTCAGAGACTTACCGAAGTTTTCGGAAGTTCGTCGCAAAGATCGTCGAAGGTTCACGAAACTTATCGAGAAGATTCGGAAGCTAGCCGAAGACTCATTGAGCTCGCCATACAATCCGGAAGTATGCTGGAAGTCCGCCGGAAGAAATCCGAGGGAAGTGTTGGAAGTCCGTCGGAATCTCGCCGTAAAGCTCGTCGGAAGTTGACTTGAAGAATGTCAGGTTAAATCACTTAGAATTATGTTTTAAATTAGTAGTTTGCATGTAATTAGAGCAAGGATTTAGAAATAATCCTGCCTAAATCTGGTAGGGGCCAACCGGGCTCTTACTGGGCCAACCTGGGCCTTAAACAAGGCCCATTCAGCCTTTGTTGAATGGGTCAGGCGGTAGCACCGCCCCTGTTGTGTCAGTCTACCAGACTAACATGCGGTAGCACCACCTTTGACATGCGGTTGCACCGCCCGACATCGGGAAACTCAAAAAAATTCAAATTTGGAGCCCAAATTTGAATCCATTTTGAGCCCAAATTTGAATCTATTTTGAGCCTATAAATACGCCCTCCCCTCCCCCCTTTCTCAGCTGAAAGGGTAACCTTGAGAGTTAGAATTTTGAGAAAAGGTATTTGAAAAGTCTTGGCAAAGTCTTGTCTCTTCTTTTGCTAAAGTGTTCACCTCCTTCTTCTCCTTGTGAAATCTTGTAAGAGTGTAAACCTCTTGTAAAGGGTTGTAAGAGGGGTATTTGGTCCTTCCCCTTCAAAGGGTTTGCTAGTGGAACTGCGGAGCCTCATCGTGAAGGCTTCAAGAGTGGATGTAGGTCATTTGACCGAACCACTATACATCATTGTGTCCATGAATGTGTGAGTGTTTACATTTCTGAATTATTTCATTACTTAGCTGCAAATCGCTTAGTTCCTTTCTATTTTCTTTACTTAAGCAACTTCATTCAAGTTCTTTTTCGTCGAATCAAATCTTCTTACGAACTTATTTTTTTGCGAAATCGGTTTCAAAATTACGATTTTAATCCGCTGCACTAATTCACCCCCCCCCCTCTTAGTGCCTTTCTGATCCTAACAATTGGTATCAGAGCAGGTTTACTCTCATATTTGGTTTAAAACCCAAGAGAGATGGCCTACTTCGGTATGCAAGAGGGTCACTCCATTACTCAGTCCGCCTATGTTTAATAGGTCGGATTATACGTATTGGAAGACTCGTATGAGGATTTTTCTCATTTCTATGGACTTTGAACTTTGGAACATTGTTGAAAATGGCTTTGCAAAATCTTCTCTTCCGATGAGTGAGTGGAATGAGTCGGAAAGGAAGATTTTTGATCTCAATGCAAAGGCTATACATGCCTTATTTTGTGCGCTTGATAAAAATGAGTTTAATCGGGTTTCTATTTGCGATTTGGCATTTGATATTTGGCGCACTCTTGAAATCACTCATGAATGCACTAGCCGAGTGAAAGAGTCCAAAATCAATATTCTTGTGCATTCTTATGAACTACTTCGGTATGCAAGAGGGTCACTCCATTACTCAGTCCGCCTATGTTTAATAGGTCGGATTATACGTATTGGAAGACTCGTATGAGGATTTTTCTCATTTCTATGGACTTTGAACTTTGGAACATTGTTGAAAATGGCTTTGCAAAATCTTCTCTTCCGATGAGTGAGTGGAATGAGTCGGAAAGGAAGATTTTTGATCTCAATGCAAAGGCTATACATGTCTTATTTTGTGCGCTTGATAAAAATGAGTTTAATCGGGTTTCTATTTGCGATTTGGCATTTGATATTTGGCGCACTCTTGAAATCACTCATGAATGCACTAGCCGAGTGAAAGAGTCCAAAATCAATATTCTTGTGCATTCTTATGAACTTTTTCGGATGAAACCAAATGAGTCCATTGGAGACATATACACCCGCTTTACGGATGTCATCAATGGACTTAAAGCTCTTGGTAAAGGTTTTTCTAACTTTGAGTTGGTAATTAAAATTTTAAGATCCCTTCCAAAGAGTTGGGATTCAAAAGTTACGGCCATTCAAGAGGCCAAGGATCTTAAAACATTTCCTCTTAAAAAACTTATTGGGTCTCTAATGACCTACGAGATGACGTGTCATGCTCATGAAGAGCTTGAGAACCCCCTTCCAAAGAACAGGAAGAATATGGTACTTAGAACACAAGAAGACCACTTGAAAGGAACATCAAGTGATGAGGACAATGACAATGACATTGCACTTTTAACTCGAAAGTTTAAGAAATTTATAAGAAAGAACAAACTTAAAAATGACACAAAAAATAAATTTGAACACAAAAAGGACCAAGTTATTTGCTACGAATGCAAGAAGCCGGGACACTTCAAGAATGAATACCCTTAAGCCAAGAAGAAGCAATTCAAGAAGAATAAAGCTTTGAAGGCCACATGGGATGATTCAAGTGACTCCGAGGTTGAAGAAGCTAGTAATAAAGAGGAGGCCAACTTCGCGCTAACGGCCTTAGGAGAAGAGGTTAATGAGTTATTTAATGAAGAGTTATCTTTCGATGAACTTTCTATCGCTTTTCATGAGTTATTTGATGAATGTAGAACTATTAGTAAGAAGTTCAATTTGCTTAAGAAAGAGCATGCTTCATTACAAAATAAGTTTAATAGTCTCCAAATCCCTTCTATACCCCCATGCTCTAAGTGTGAACATTTAAAAGCAATAAAAAGGGAGAACTTTAAACAAGTTTAAGGTCGGTAGCAAGGGCTTGGACATGATCTTTGCTAACAAGGGTCACGTCGGAAATAGAAGTAGAATCGGATTTGTGAGTGGATCTCACCAAAATCCCACCACCTTCATTAAAGGACCCACATTGCATGTATCACCCCATTTGAAATGTAATTTTTGTGGTAAAATGGGACATGTTGCTTACAAATGTCAATTCAAGAAAATTAGTCCACAAAAACTGATATGAGTTCCTAAAGGAACCATAAACAATTCAATGATGAATTACAAATTAAGTAGATCAATTTGTAAGGCACTCAAAATCAAATTGGTACCTAAAAACCATCCTCTTTTGTAGACAAACTCACAAGCTAGGAGCAAGAAATGGTATCTTGATAGTGGATGCTCAAGGCACATGACCGGAGATCCATCTTATTTCTCTATGCTCACTAGCAAAGAAGAATGGTATGTCACCTTCGGAGACAACAACAAAGGTAAAATCATTGGCAAGGGAACCATATGTAACAAATCAAGTTTTTCAATTGGTGATGTGTTGCTAGTTGATGGTTTAAAACATAATCTTTTAAGCATTAGTCAATTATGCGATAAAGGTTATGTTGTTAGATTTGAATCTAATGTTTGCATCATTGAAAAACTAAACAATGACATATCCATGATTGCTTTAAAACAAAACAATGTCTACACCATAAATATTGATGAATTAAGTAATGAAATATGTTTTTCGGTTTTGAATGATGATGCTTGGCTTTGGCATAGGAGATTAGGACACGCAAGCATGAAACTAATTTCTAAGATTTCATCTAGAGAGTTAGTAAGAGGAATCCCAAACATGAAATTTGTCAAGGACAAGGTATATGATGCATGTCAACTAGGAAAATAAATAAAAACTAGTTTCAAATCAAAAAATTAAATTAGCACCACTAGACCATTGCAATTGATCCATTTGGACTTATTTGGACCAATTGACATTAGGAGATAGCAAATATGCTTTTGTAATTGTGGATGACTATAGTAGATATACTTGGACCTATTTCTTGGCTCACAAAAGTGATTGTTTCAAATGTTTCTCTAAATTTTGTAAACTCACTCAAAATGAAAAAAGTTTTATGATTTCATCAATTCGAAGTGATCACGGAGGTGAATTTCAAAATCATGACTTCCAAAATTTTTGTGAAATAAACGGATATAACCATAACTTCTCTACTCTAAGAAATCCTCAACAAAATGGAGTAGTGGAAAGGAAAAATAGAAGTTTGTAAGAGATGGCTAGAACCATGTTAAATGAATAAATTTATCAAAATATTTTTAGGCCGAAGCCGTGAATACGGCTTACTATGTTATGAATAGAGTTCTAGTGAGACCATCCCTATCTAAAACTTCATATAAATTATGGAATGATAAAAAAACCCAATATTTTTTATTTTAAAGTTTTTGGTTGTAAATGCTTTATTTTAAATGAAAATGACGCCTTAGGAAAATTCGATGCAAAAATCCAATGAAGGCATATTTCTTGGTTATTCTTTCGTTTCTAAGGCTTTTCGTGTTTTCAACAAAAGAACCTTAGTTATAGAAGAATCTATTCATGTGATTTTTAATGAAATTTTTGAATTTAAGAAAAAAGATTTTGATGATGATTTTGGCTTTGATAATTTAAATTTGAATGAACCCACTCCTTAAAATTATAACTTGGATGCATCTTTTTCTCAAACTTCTTTACCCAAGGAATGGAAGTATGTATATGCTTATCCCAAGGAGTTAATTATAGGAGATGCATCGAAAGGGATTCAAACTCACTCTTCTTTCAAAGATTTTTGTGCCCATGCCGCTTTTCTTTCTCAAATTGAACCTAAGTGCATTGACGATGCCCTGAAAGATGATTCTTGGGTTATCACAATGCAAGAAGAATTGAATCAATTTAAGAGGAATGAGGTATGGAAGCTTGTTCCTAGACCTAATGACCACTTAGTTATTAGTACTAAATGGGTCTTTAGAAACAAGCAAGATGAATATGGTATCGTGGTTAGAAACAAGGCTAGACTAGTGGTCAAAGGTTTCAACCAAGAAGAAGGTATCGATTACGAAGAGACCTTCGCTCCTGTGGCAAGATTAGAAGCCATTAGGATGCTCCTTGCCTATACTAGTAGTAATGATTTCAAATTATTTCAAATGAATGTCAAAAGTGCATTCTTAAATGGTTTTATTTTCGAAGAAGTGTATGTCGAACAACCACCCGGATTTGAAAATTTTCTTCTTCCTAACCATGTGTTTAAACTAACTAAGGCTCTATATGGTCTAAAACAAGCCCCTAGGGCTTGGTATGAGAGGCTTAGTTCTTTTTTAATTTCAAATGATTTCACTAAAGGCAAGGTTGATACTATATTATTTATTAAATATTTTAAAAATAATTTTTTTATTGTTCAAATTTATGTTGATGATATTATTTTTAGTTCTTCTAATAAATCACTATGTGAATCATTTGCCAAGAGTATGAGTGATGAATTTGAGATGAGCCTAATGGGAGAACTAAATTTCTTTTTAGGATTACAAATTAAGCAACTAAGTGATGGTATATTTTTAAATCAATCAAAGTATACATTAGAATTGTTAAAACGATTTAACATAGATGGATCAAAAGACATTAGCACTCCTATGAGCACCTCCATTAAGTTAGATATGGATGAAAATGAATAAAATTTTAATCAAAAAACATATAGGGGCATGATAGGTAGCCTGCTTTATCTCACTACAACTAGACCTGACATCATATTTAGTGTGGGGCTATGTGCAAGATTCCAAGCTAATCCTAAGCTATCTTATTTCAAAGCCGTTAAGAGAATCCTTAGATATCTTAAAGGGACTCCGAATCTTGGATTATGGTATCCAAAATCCGATAACTTTGATTTGAAAGCTTATGCAGATGCAGATTTTGGTGGATGTAAAATAGATAGAAAAAGCACATCTGGAACATGCCAATTTCTAGGATATGCACTTATTTCTTGGACTTCCAAGAAACAAAATTCGGTTACATTATCTACGGCAGAAGCCGAATACATAGCTGCAAGTGCATGCTGTGCATAGGTTATTTGGATGAAAAATATACTAGAAGACTATGGAATTTATTTAAAGAACATTCCCATAAAATATGATAACACGAGTGCTATCTGTCTAACTAAAAATCTGATTCAACACTCTCGAACTAAGCACATTGACATTAGGCATCATTTTATACGAGATCATGTCAATAGTAAAGATGTCACCCTTGAATTTATCGATACAAATAATCAATTAGCGGATATTTTTACAAAACCCTTAAATGAGGAACAATTTGATTTTATTAGAAGGGAATTAGGCATGTTAAATTGTCCTAACAAATGAGCTTTATTGTATGAGATTTTTCTTTGAAAATTCGACTTTTGTCGATTTGCTTTCCTCTCGGATTTTTTTTTAATGATCTAAGACATCATCCCATCCTTAAAACCTCTGAAAACAAATTTAAAATAAATTTAAAAAAAATTCTGCCATCGGCGGTAGCACCACCTGGGTAGTCGGACCCCAGGCGGTAGAACCGCCCGAACACCCTTTTATAAAAGGGGTGAGTTAGGGTCGGCGGTAGAACCGCCCCCAACCTGAGAGCAACCCTTCTTCACCTCCCTAAAGCCCTCAAAACACTTCCAAGCCTCATTCTCTCCCTCTAGAAGCCTAAGAAGGGAATTTTTTCTTGATTCAAGCTCTCTACCTCTCAAGGAAACACATCTAAGGTGAAATTTTCTCCCCTTTTCTTCTCTAGTTTTAGTTCTTTCCTTTAAATTGATTATTGATCTATCCTCACTAGATATGGCTCCTAGAAGATCTTCAAGAGACAAAGGGAAAATGGTGAAGGTAGATTCATTTGATCAATTTCTTTTCAAATCAAAAGATGCATCCCTTAGGTTTTCAGATCTTGTTACTAGAACCATTCATAAAAGGAAATATGTTGATTTGGGTCAATTAGGGAACCTAGAACCCATTATGTGGTTTGCTAACTTAGATATCTTACCCATTTTGTAAATTGATGAACCCATTTATCCACGCTTGATTAAATTATTTTATGCTAATTTAAGCATGAATGATGATAGTTTATCTACCTATCTTCTAGAAAATAAAATCAAAATATTTGATAGTAGATATGCACACTAACTGAAATTGTTGAGAAAGAGTTAGGATGCTATTTTAAAAGGAAATGGGACATGAACACAATCGGAGCCACCCACTCCGAAGCCTCAGAAACCGTCTTTGCAAATCCAAACTTAGGCATAATTCCCAAGAGCTGTGAACATTTGCTGTCTTTTAGCTCTAAAATTCTACATCACATTCTTACAAGCATTATCATTCCTAAAAAATTTCATCATGATGAGATTAGTTTAACTGAGTTAGGTACCATATATTGGATTATGATAGGACAGAATTATTATTTTGGATACCTAATCCAACAACACATGATAGAAGTCATTTCTAAAGGGTTAATGTTACCATATGGAGGATTGATAACTAGATTGTTGCATGCCCATAATATTAGTATTCCACCTGATGAAGAAGTAGTACAAGTGGACAAATATAACATGAAACTACTTAAGAGACTTAGGTGTACATTTGAGAATGGAATAGGGGTTAGACAACCAAGAAGGAGTGATATACCTCCTTCACTAGTAGAACATCCTGAAACATCAGTCTTTAGGGGAAGTGAATCTCCTCCTCCTGATCCCTTTGATACAGCTCCATCAGTACCAGCTTTAGCTCCACCTTCTGATGATCCGATCATGAGAGAATTAAATGAAGTTAAATTACAGCAAATTGAACTTTTAAAGGAAATGTGAAAGATGAACCAAAAGATATATCACATGTATAGGCACTTTGGCATTCCTCTTGAGGAGTAGTTTGTTGTATTATATTTTCTTTTTGAACATTGTAAACTTTTATGCAACTTTGACATCTATGCAACTTTGAAATTATCTTTACTACATTTTATCTATCTTGGGCATTGTGGAATGATATTGTCTATTCGGATTTTTGAATGATTTCTTTTCCCTCGTTTGTGATATTTTTTCGATATCTTTTTACATATCTTTGGATGACGCACTCATAATATTTTCGGTTTTCACTCGTATATGAATCCCTCTTTTCCTTTTTGTTGATGACAAAGGGGGAGAAATATGTGACTAGTGAATGCATTTGTCATGATTTGCAAGTTATATGCATTTGCCATGCTTTGCAAGTTATATGCATTTGTCATGCTTTGCAAGTTATATGTATTTGCCATGCTTTGCAAGTTATATGCTTAAAATGCTTATTTAGGTTCTTGATATCATTTTTTTAATTATGTATACTTCATCTTTTGACTTAACGATGAATGTCTATAAGTCTCATACATCGACATTGTCATCATTAAGTAAACCATGAAGTTTCTCTTTCATATGATTGGACGATAAGTTAAACTTATCATGTTGAACTCAAAGAAATTGAATTCAAGCAGTTTTTACTATCTATGGCATATAGATAGAGGGAGTTAAGTGTAACTCCATCATCAATTGATTATCATCATCAAAAAGGGGGAGATTGTTGAATCTCGGATTTTGATGATGAAGTCAATTGGTGAAATATTTGTTCTAATCTATATTATCGAGATAAGTGTGCAGGAATAACTATGATGGGATGAAAACATAAAGCGATTTACCGTGGTCAAGTCCGTGGGGTGTTCAAGAGTTCATCGGAAGTCCGAGAAATCGTCGGAAGTGTTGTCGAAACCAACCAAGATCGAATCAGGGACTTGCCGAAGTTTTCGGAAGTTCGTCGCAAAGATTATCGAAGGTTCGCGGAACTTACTGGAAGATTCGGAAGCTAGCTGAAGACTCGTTGAGCTCGCCATACAATCTGGGAGTATGCTGAAAGTCCACCAAAAGAAATCCGAGGGAAGTGTCGGAAGTCCATCGGAATCTCGCCGTAAAGCTCGCCGGAAGTTGACTTGAAGAATGTCGGGTTAAATCACTTAGAATTATATTTTAAATTCATAGTTTACACATGATTAGAGCAAGGATTTAGAAATAATCCTGTCTAAATCTAGTAGGGGCCAACCAGGCTCTTACTGGGCCAACTTGGGCCTTAAACAAGGCTTATTCAGCCTTTGCTGAATGGGCCAGGCGGTTGAACCGCCCGGCCTGGGGCGGTAGCACTCCTGGCTGGGGCGATAGTACCGCCCCTGCATGTGTCGGCCTAGGGCGGTAGCACCACCCCTGCTGTGTCAGTCTGCCAGACTAACAGGCGGTAGCACTGCCTCTGACAAGTGGTAGCACCGCCTCTAACAGGCGGTTGCATCGCCCGACACTGGGAAACTAAAAAAAATTCAAATTTGGAGCCCAAATTTGAATCCATTTTGAGCCTATAAATACCCCCCCTTTCTCAGCTAAAAGGGTAACCTTGAGAGTTAGAATTTTGAGAAAAAGTCTTTGAAAAGTCTTGGCAAAGTCTTGTCTCTTCTTTTGCTAAAGTGTTCACCTCCTTCTTCTCCTTGTGAAATCTTGTAAGAGTGTGAACCTCTTGTAAAGGGAGTATTTGGTCCTTCCCCTTCAAAGGATTTGCTAGTGGAAGTGCGGAGCCTCATCGTAAAGGCTTCAAGAGTGGATATAGGTCATTTGACCGAACCACTATACATCATTGTGTTCATGAATGTGTGAGTGTTTATATTTCTAAATTATTTCATTACTTAGCTGTAAATCGCTTAGTTCCTTTCTATTTCCTTTACTCAAGCAACTTCATTCAAGTTCTCTTTCGTCCAATCTAATCTTCTTACGAACTTGCCTTTTTGCGAAATCGGTTTCAAAATTATGATTTTTAATCCATGCACTAATTCACCTCAACCCCCCCTCCCTCTCTCCTCTTAGTGCCTTTCCGATCCTAATATCTAAAACATCCTAAATAATTTTTTATAACTCATATGGAATACATTATGATCAATTATGCCTCTATAGTTTTTTACGATACATTATGATAAATATTCTTTTATGAGTTTATGGAATACATTACGATAAATTATGTCTCATTTGCATTTGTTGACATGACATAAAGTGAAATGAATGATAAGAAATTAGAAAATAATATCTTTATATTTTTTTGTTCGTATACAATATATTCATAATATGAACGACAACACTATAATAATGCTTCAAAACGCACAAATAATTTTTTATAACTTTTGCGAAAGATACCATTGCAAATTATGCCATGCTGAAGTTGTTGACATGGTGTGAAATATAATGAATAATAAGAATTTGGAAAATGATCCTTTTACAGTATTTCTCTTATTTAGATATTGTGTTTTTTTATATGAATGAAAACACTATAAATATTTTTTTGATATGTGAAATATATCACTGCAAATTATGTCAGTTGTTGATATTATATGAAATTGAATGATGAGACTTTGGAAAATGTCCCATTTATAGTGTTTTTTCATTCAGATATAGTGTTTTCCATATACAAATGAAAACATTGTATAGACGTTCTAAAACACCTAAATATGTTTTTATGACTTGTATGGAAACTAGCACTATAAATTATGTCATATTGTAATTATTGGCATGGTATGAAGTGTGATGAATGACAAGAATTTGATATATGACTTTTTTATAGTGTTTTTTTTTTCAGATATGAACGAAAATACTATAATGATGTTCCAAAACACCTTAGATGACTTTTTATGACTTATACAAAATACATCTAAATTAAGAGGAATATAATGTCAATTATAATTTTTTTTAATAATTTTATTGTATTTTGGTCTCCAGAGTAAAAACATTATAAAACCTATTTGAAAATAATGTAAATCACTTCTAACATCAACAAAAACCAACTAGAATCATATGGATTTGATAGTATAATGATCTACGAGTAATGATATTTATAAGAGTCATAATATTATGATGATTATAGTATTTTTCAATAGCTTTATAGCATTTTGGTCATCATAATAAAAATACTACAAAGCCTACTTGAAAATACTGTAAAAACACTCAAATGACTCTTATTCTCAACCAAAATCAACTATGAGCCTATTAATTTGGTATTATAATGGCCCATGAATAATGATATCGTAAGAGATATAATATGATGTGAATTACAAGATTTTTCAATAGCTTTACAGTGTTTTGATCACCATAGCAAAAATATGATAAAGACTACTTCAAAACATTATAAATCACCCAAATAATTTTTAACCTCAACCAAAACCAACTAGAGGCTCTACAAATTTGGTATTGTAATATTCTACATGCAATGATATAAAAGAAGAATAATATGACGTCAATTATAGTATTTTTCAGTAGCTTATTTTAGCTACTATAATAAAAATACTATAAAGACCATTTTAAAATATTGTAAATCACTCCTAATCTTAACAAAAACAGAACTATTATGTTGAATAGTATGTTTAATAATACTATATTATTTTGGTCACTATAATAAAAAACATTATAAATCACCCGGATAGGCTTCTAATCTCAACAAAACCAAACACTATTATGTTTAATAGTTTGTGAACAACACTATGCCAAATACAATGTTCAATAGTTTACAAACAATATTGTGCCCATTACAATTGATGTTAATCTACAGTGAAAATTAATTAAACGAGGATACAATAGCACCAACCAAAATTATGCAAACAAATGGCAGGAAATAAATTGAAAATGAACAAAATTAAAATAAAAGTAACCAATATAGGACATTCATGGAGAGATAAGCATTGCTTGATATGTGCAATCAATGGAGAGAGGAACACAAATAACTAGCAAGAAAGAAGACAATCGATAGGAGAAATAATACAAACCCTGAAAAAAAAGACAATCGATAGGAGAAATAATACCAACCCTGAAAAAAAAACACAATCGATCAGAGAAGATCAATGAGTTATACCTGACGAAAAAGGAAAACCAAACCTTCGCAAGAGATGAAAAGGGTTTTCCTTCGGATAATCATCAAACTAAAATGTTATAGCTTCTTCAAGGGGAGTGAAGGAGAAAGAGCCAGCAAAAGCTACAACGCCAGAGAAGAGAAAACAGTTGACAAGAGTTCAGGGTTTATTATGTGATAGGAGAGGAATGAGAGTTTAGAATTTAGGATGTAAGAGGAAAGAAAACAACTAACAAGAGTTTAAGGTTTCAAGCACGAGAGAAGAGGAAACAACCATCAAGAGTTTAGAATTTAAGGTGAGAGAAGAGAGAAAACATAACACCAGAGTTGTTTAGGCTATTAGATAAGAGAAAACATGATGTGAGTAAAACAACAACATAAGCCCCTTCGACGAGAGAAGAGAGAAAACATAATGAAAACAAAATGTGAAATACGAAGAAACAAGAGTTTAAGGCTAAGAAGGCAAGAAAACAATAACAAGAGAAGACAAACCTAAGAAATCACCTAAAATCAAATGACAACCGAAAGGAAACTAGAAGAGGTCATCGAGAGGGTGCGGGGGCACAAGATAAGGGATCGCATGCTTTAATTGATTGATTAGTCTAAACCTTAGATTGATTGATGGGAAGCGAATCAATCCGTAGGGTGCCTTTAATTGGTTAATTGACAAGAAAAAGTATGATTAGCCTTTTTAAGATAGTTTGTGTATCATATGAATTAGATAGGGAAAAATAAAGACATAGGGTGCTTTTGGGAAAAACAAATAAAGCAACTTGGTGAGGAAAACCACCCAATGGATTTTATCTTTTGTAAATAATATTTTTGATCCTCTACTCATTTTTTTCATTATACTTATATGTTTTCTTTCTATTTCTATCGTATATACAAGCAACCCCCTTCGTTATGTCATAATCATATGTTTTCTATTAGTTATAGGTGCCCTACAAACTAATCACATGAATGATTATACTTGTGACATGCTGTAATAATCTCTTTGCTTATTATTATTGGTATTTTATCACATTATATATTATCTGAATGTATATTGTGATATCCTTAGATCTATACAATGGAATTCAAATCGTGATAAGATCATGATAATGAGACCGATTCACCTTTAAACACGGATCACAAAGCGTCCCAATCATAGGTTACTAAAGAGGGACATCAAGATAATCGAATAGACCGATACGCTGTATATTCGTCCATATGATAGAAGTGGTTGGTCTTATAGCTGCTTGTGTGTAGACACTTGAGGTACAGTGCAGGTGTTCATTGGAGAATAAGTTCATTGATTGATCTGCTGATGTAATATTGTATAGTTAATGATGCCTAATGTTAGATAATGATTTCATAGTCTCAATTATGTCTGGTCCTTAGACTTGAGATACCAAGGATATCTTATATGAGTATTCTATTTTTTAACGTCAGACTTAAATACTTAGAAGTTCCAAATCTAGTACAACCAGTTATTAGGAATGACAGCTAATCTTACGAAGGCAATTAAGTATCAACAGAAGATCATCTACTCACAGTATTATGAGAGGAATATCTCATGTGTACTCGCATAGACAAAATCCCTCGCTTGAGTCGTTTAAAATGAAAGAGGAGTTCTTCGAGAGAATCCGATTAGAGCATGACTTTGATAGGATTTCATAGGAGCCTGACATTACCATGCCTAATATATAGTCTCTAGGATATTAGATGAATGAGGGATTATAGATATATGATAATTGTGGATAGATAGGTCTGATAGATTAGAACTCTTATACCGTTTGGGGACTATAGTGTAGTAGCCTAGTATATCCATAGTCGATGAGTCGAGTGAATTATTATGGAGATAATGATTCACTATATCAGAAAAAGCTTTGATAGGAGTGACTCACGGCTAGCTCGATATCATGCCTATATGGTCACATACATATTGTGGATGTTGCGACGAGTAGAGGTATAGATATGAGACATCTGTGGAGCCCCTATTTTGGATCCTATGGATATGATCCAATAAGATTAGGTAATTGGACATAGATCCAATAAGATTATGTAATTAGATAGAGATCCAATACATAATAAGGGTATAATTAATCAAGGGTTAAACTACATGCACATATATAAATAGGAGAAACATCAAGGTTCATAGGCTAGAGCTTCTCGTGGTCACGCCTTTTATTCTCCTCAGTCTCCTCTCCTCATCCTTAACTTCAGTAGCTTTATGGTGTATGTGGAGAGGGAGATTCCACAACGATCTCCTGGAGCGTCATCATCATTATGTCATGTGAATCGCTGCTAGAGAGGAGCACATGAATTCTCCTTCATTCTCTCCATTGGATCTGAAAATTTCAAGAATATATAATCTCCTTAGGTAACACAACTCACATGATACGTATGATTTTCAGTTTTATGATTTTCTCGCGCACCAATTATCGTACATTGATTAAGTACTTGATTTTAAAATTTTTAATTTTAATTTTATTTTTTGCTATGCGTGAGATGCTGATATGATATTTTCCAACATACTCTTGTTGGGTTTCAGATTTTAATGATGAAACTAATTGATTGTATTTTGTTGTCTAACTACGTTTTGAGTAACGCAGGTTTATTATCGATCAGGATTAGATAGTTGACACAGAAGGAATCATAATTGTATTAGAGGAAATTATGTCAGGAGATTGGACGTCGAGCCAGAGGTCCGGTCAACAATCGGCAAAAGGCTTCAGAAAAAGATATCGGGCATCATGCCAAGAAGAGTGATGTTGCGCCAAGGATATCAGGGTTGCGGAGATCAACTGCTGATTGGGAAAGAGGCCGCAAGAGAGGATGATGCGTCGAAGAACGTGACGAAGTGCCGACTAATGACATACTAGGCAACAAGAGGTTGATTCGTGCAACTGACTAGATCGAAATAGAGTTAAGGTTTATGTGTACAGGATTAACTATGACAACTATGAAGATATAAAGCAAAAAAAAATGTTGGAGTCAAGTATAATCAAATCATTAGAGAGTTTGACGAAACTCTCGGCCCCTAGGAAAAATAGAGTGATAACACCTACCATATATGTGTGAACCTCTAGGCCCAATATCGAGTTGGCCATGAGTCATATTTGTCAGAACTCCTTCTGACTTAGTGAATTATTATCTCCATAATAATTCACTCGACTCAATGACTACGGACGTACTAGGCCTTAGTCCTCAGACGATATAAAAGAATCCAATCCTTTGGACTTATCTGTCCTTAGTTACCATGTATCTATAGTCTCTCATCTATTTAATGCTAGTCATATGTGCCCTGCAAGCCAATCACATGAGTGATGACACTTGTGACTTAATATGCACTTTATCTCTTTACTTATTATTAGGCATTTTATCACTTTATCTTGCATGTTGCATATATTGTGATGTCCTTGGATCTGTGCAATAGGAATCGGATAATGATGAGATTATGATAATGAGACCGATTCACTTTTAAACACAGACCCTAAATTATCCTGATTATAGGTTACTCGAGAAGGACATCGAGATAACCGGATAGACTGGTGTGTTGTATACCCATTCATATGATGGAGATAGCTGGTCTCATAGCTACTCATACGGGGACACTAAGGTTACAGTGCAGGTGCTCATTGGGGAATGAGTTCACTGATTGATCCACCTACGAAATGCTGAATGGTTATTGATACCTCACGTTAGACAGCGATTCCGTAGTCCCAATAGTGTATCTGGTCCTTAGACTTGAGACACCAAAGATGTCCTGTATGAGTACTCCACTCTTTGATACCGGACTTATAGGTTTGGAAAGTTCCAAATCTAGTACAGCCAGTTATTGGGAGTGGTAGCTAACCTTACGAGGGCTATTGAGTGTCAATAGATGATCATCCGCTCTCGGTATTATGAGAGGAATATCCTATGTGTTCTTGCTCGAACAAATCCTTGGCTAAGGTTATTTGGATTGAGAGAGAAAGGGTTCTCCGGGAGAATCCGACAAGAGCAAGACTCGAGGAGAGACCGTATAGGCCTGATAGCACTATGCCCAGTATAGGGTCTTTGAGATATTAGATGGATGAGAGATTATAGATACATGGTAACTGAGGACAGATAGGTCTAAAGGATTGGATTCCCCTGTATCGTCTAGGAGCTGCGGCATAGTGGCCTAGTACGTCCGTAGTTGATGAGTTGGGTGAATTATTATAGAGATAATAATTCACTAAATCAGAAGGAGTTCTGACAAGTATGACTCACGGCCAGCTCGATATTGGGCCTAGAGGGTCACACACATATGGTAGGTGTTGCGACGAGTAGAGGTTCAATTATGAGATATCCGCTGAACCCCCTATCTTATTGGATATCCATTAAGCCTCTGAATTATTGGATCGTGAGATGAGATCCAATAATTGCTAATAAGAGATTATTGGGTAGAGACCCACTAATCCAAGAGGCTTGGATAATTGGATGGAGATCCAATACCCAATAGGGCAAAAGATCCATTAGAGTTTTCAGGGGGCCTCTATAAATAGGAGGGAACCAAAACTCTATAGGCTGAGGGTTTCTTTTGGTGGCTACCTCCTGTTCTCCTCTCCCCAGAGAGAGAGGTGCATCGTCGCAATCCCTACCATGTGGATATCGCTAGAGAGGAGGACGCTTGACCTCCTTCATCCTCTCCGACAGATCTGCAGGAATTCAGGAATATACGATCTTCCTAGGTATCTTCTTTTACACGTGCAGTTTTGTAGATTTATTTTTGATGCACCGATCTTTGCACGATGATGGAAACTTTCCATGGGAAATCTGGGGTTTTGTTTTCTGTTCTTCCGCTGTGCATGTGATGTCGCTCCCCTGAAGGATTTCCCAACAGTGGTATCAGAGCCAGATTGTTCATGCGAAGATCGGATCTTAAACTGTGTATGTTGTGTTTAAGATCTACTTTTGACACCAAAATCGTTGGCACGAAGAGCGAGAAAGGGCAGCAACTGTTGCTGCCCGCTTGTGTAGCAACTGCAAGGCTTGCGTATTTTGCTGCACCTGAAAGAACCGATTAGCGGCCTACGAGCCACTCGTAGGGCGTTGTGGTGCCAGCCAGGCGCGCCACGAAAGCCGCCTTCCGGGATGGCACGGGCAGCCCCCTGAGGCCGTGGCGCTCCGCTCACAAGGTAGCGCCTTCAGTGTGTACACAAGGCGTCGCCGCCGCCCGCGAGCAGGGGGCCATGTGGCGAGTGGCGGCACGCGCAGCACAATGCAGCGTAGCAAAGGGGGTTAGGGTTTTAAGGCAAAAGATAATTTTGCCCATCGAAATTTTAGAAATTCTAATTTTTGTCCTTTTGGCCAAATGACCAAAATACCCTTGGGAATTTAAAAAATTCCCTATATGTCCCTGAATTTAGAAATTTAAATATGTTAATTAAATAGTTTAATTAACTATTATTATTTTTTATCTAGTAGTCCTATAAAATAACATATACATGTGATGTATGATGTGGATAGATGATCATGGACCTATGATGTGATGTGTGTATATATGATTATTATTATTGGGGCCTGCGAGCCTCTATTTTTCTCGTTTATTGTCGAGCTTGCGTGCTACGCAGCGGTAGCAGGACCGACGAGGTCGAGACAGATGATCTGATGCATGGAGATGCGTTGAGATGCCGACGGATCCAACAAAGTGAGATAAATGATCACAGGGCATGAAGATGCGCCGAAGCACACATAGATCTTGATGTGAGTAATTGGGCCCACTGTCTCTGGCCTGATCATATTAGGATGTGGTCCATGATCATCTGGTGTAATTGCTCATGTGATGTGTGATTAGTTATATACCTACTAGATATATATATATATATATATATATATTTGCATGTGATGTAGATATATATATTAAATATGTATGTGTGTGACACATTATATTAGGAGACCAAATCAAAAATCCTCTCTATAAATAATATTAAGTCGGTAAACATGAGGCAATTAGATTGACCCACGTGTGGCCTTCCATCGTTATAGGTAGGAATCGATTCCCGGTGTAGGTTGAGTTGGTCGAGTCCCTCGAGACTCACCTATATCGCGTTTCACTATCTTATCTACGACATAAAGATGTCACCGGTGACCTGAGGACATAATATGCTTGGTCGAGTCCCTCAAGAGTATATCATCGAATCAGACTCATCTTGTAACGATGGTGATGACTTAACCGAACATCATGGTTGGTCGAGTCCCTCAAGGCCATGGTGGTTCGGAGGCCGAATAGGAGGGGAATCACAAGGAGTTGTGATTGGCAAGAGTTGCCTACCTTTATGAGCTTAACGTGATTGGTCGAGTCCCTCGAGGTTATATTAAGACGTCGATTGGATCCTAATCCCCACTAGAGATCCGCCGGGGGTCTCCGATTCACATACCATAGGGTGTTGTATGTCTCATGAAAAATTAGTGGGAATGCATTAAGATAGAAGTCCTTATCTTAATTGTTTAATTTTTGCAAAGTCTGCATGTTATTTATTTCTGCTACATCTTTAATTTCAGAAAAATGTCGCTTTCAAATCCTTTACGTGACATACTTGATGCCAACCGCCTTACTGGTCCAAATTATACAGATTGGCTTCGCAATCTGAGAATCGTTCTCACGACGAAGAAAATCACGTATATCCTTGATACAGTGATCCCTATACCTGACGAAGGGGCAAGCGAGGATGAGATCGCTCGTTATGTGAAGTACTTAGATGATTCCACTCTTGCTCAGTATTATATGTTGAACTCTATGACTACTGGGTTACAGAGACAGCATGAAAATATAGATACTAATTCCATACTCCTGCATATCCGCAAACTTTTTGAGGAACATGGAAGAACTCAAATGATATGAGATATCAAAGAGTCTTTTACGTGCCGGGATGACCCGAGAGGACAGCGTTCGAACCATGTTCTTAAGATGATTGAGTGGATCGAGAAACTCACAGGTCTAGGAATGGTCCTAGAGGATAACCTATGTGGATCTTGTGCTTTAGTCCCTACCGGATTCCTTTTCTCAGTTCATAATAAATTTTAATATGAACAAACTTGAGGTGACCCTCCCAGAGCTCCTCAATATATTGAGAGAAGATAAAGCACCATCAAGAAAGAGAAGCCAGTTCTCTATGTTGGTGAGACTAGAAAGAAAAGGAAGGCTGAAAAGACCCTTAAGAAGGGCAAGGGCAAGGGCAAAATGGGTAAGGTAAAGGTTGCCAAGAAAGACCCAACAAAGGACAAAGGCCAGTGCTTCCACTGCGGCAAAGATGGGTACTGGAAGAGGAACTACAAAGAGTACCTTGCAGAGAGGGCGAAACAGAAGCTTGCAGAAGCTTCAGGTATATTCATGATCAGTCTCCATTTATCAGAATCTTTTGATAACACATGAGTATTGGATACTGGGAGTGCTTATTATATTTGTAATTCATTGCAGGTTCTGGCAGGACCTAGGAGATTGAACAGAGGCGAGATGAACCTTAAAATAGGCAATAGAGCAAAGGTTGCTGCAGTGGCTGTTGGCAAGGTCACCTTACATCTGCCTGGTGGAGCTATTATTGCATTAGATGCATGCTATTATATTCCTTCTATTATCAAAAATATTATTTCCATCTCATGTTTGACAATTATTGGATATAAATTAGTTTTTGAGAATAATAGTTGTTCAATAATATTTGATGATCAGATCATCACAAGAGGAACATTGCATAATAGTTTATTTATGCTAGATACAGCTCCATATATCATGAGTGTAAGTGAGTCTAAGAGGAAATAAGAAAAGGTGAACAATGTATATCTTTGGCATTGTAGGCTAGGTTACATCCACGAGGGAATGATTCAAAAGTTGCTAAAAGATGAATATCTAGATCCATTTGACTATGAGTCATATGCGACATATGAATCTTGCCTTCGGAGAAAGATGACCAACTCTCCATTTAGTAGAACTAGAGAGAGAGAGCCATTGAGTTACTAGAATTATACATAGTGATGTATGTGGTCCCATGTTGACTCATGCCATAGGTGGTTACTCCTACTTCATTACTTTCACTGATGATTTCTCAAGATACGGACATGTATACTTGATGAAGTACAAGTCTGAAGCTTTTGAGAAATTCAGGGAATATAAAAATGAAATGGAGAACCAAATATGAAAGAGTATTAAAACCCTTCGATCAGATCAAGGAGGTGAGTACTTGAGTACAGAATTCACCCAGTTCCTCAAAAACTATAGGATCTTATCCCAATGGACACCTCCTTATATACCACAGCTTAATGGTGTATCAGAAAGGAGGAATCGCACACTGTTAGACATGGTGTGTTCTATGATGTATTTCACTGACTTACCCATCTCATTCTGGGGATATGCCCTAGAGACCGCAGTTTACCTTCTGAACAGAATTCTAACCAAGTCAGTGATATCTGCTCCATATGAGATATGGAATGGGAAGATGCCTAATCTTAAGACTGTTAAGATTTAGGGCTACCCTACCCACGTTAAGAGACACAACCCTGACAAGTTGGAATCTAGGACAGAACGGTGCAAGTTCGTGGGATACCCTAAGGAAACTTATGGGTATTATTTCTATCACCTGAGGACCAAAAGGTCTTTATAGCCAAGAGAGCAGTGTTCCTTAAGAAGGAACACATTCTTGGTGAAGACAGTGGGAGCATGATAGATTTGAGTGAGGTTGGAGAACCTAGCTCAAGCACCATTCCACAGCAAGAGTTTGTTCAGATACCTGGCACACAAGTTCCAACTTTATGTAGGTCTGATAGAGTATCCCATCCTCCTGAGAGATATGTGGGACATATCAGAAGAGAGGATGTTGAGGATATTGATCCTCAGACCTACGATGAGGCTATTATGAGTATAGACTTCGGGAAATGGTAAGAAGCCATGGATTCAGAAATGAATTCCATGTACTCCAACAAGGTTTGGAACCTAGTTAATGCACCCGAGGGTATTGTACCCATTGGCTGTAAGTGGATCTTCAAAAAGAAGATTGGAGTAGATGGAAAGATAGAAACCTATAAAGCAAGGCTAGTGGCTAAGGGGTATCATCAAAGGCAAGGTGTTAACTATGACAAAACTTTCTCACCTATAGCTATGCTAAAATCCATTCGAATTCTATTGGCTATTGCAGCACACTATGATTATGAGATCTGGCCGATGGACGTCAAAATCACATTCCTCAATGGTAACCTCGAGGAGGAAGTGTATATGATACAGCCTGAAGGATTCGTGTCCAGGGATAACCCAGATAAGGTGTGCAGGTTGCTTAGGTCCAATTATAGATTGAAGCAAGCTTCCCGAAGTTGGAATATAAGATTTGATGATGCGATTAGATCTTATGACTTCGTTAAGAACGAAGATGAGCCTTGTGTGTACAGGAAAGTAAGTGGGAGGACTATCACATTTTTGGTATTATATATGGATGACATCCTGATCATTGGGAATGATGTAGGGATGCTCTCCATAGTAAAGACTTGGTTATCTAGGCACTTCTCCACGAAAGACTTAGGGGAAGCATCTTGCATATTGGAGATATGGATCTATAGAGATAGATCCAAGAGGATGCTTGGCTTATCCCAGTCCAGGTAATAGACACCATTGTCAAAAAGGTTTGGCATGAAAAATTCCAAGAGAGGTCTCATACCAATGAGACATGGAACATCACTTTCTAGGAGTATATCCCCAAAGACTCCTAAAGAAAGGGCACACATGGATATGATATCATATGCATCAGTGATAGGTTCTATCATATATGCTATGCTATGTACCAGGCCTGATATAGCGCATGCTTTGAGTGTCACGAGTAGATATCAGGCAGATCCAGGCTTGGAGCACTGGAAAGCAATAAAAAATATCCTTAAGTACTTGAGAATGACTAAGGATCTTTTACTGGTATATGAAGGTAGTAGCCTCAAGGTTGAGGGCTACACAGACTCGAGCTTCCAATTCGATGTCGATGATAGCAAGTCTAATTCAGGGTATGTATTCACCCTGAATGGAGGAGCAGTATGCTAGAAGAGTTCCAAGCAAGACACTATTGCTGACTCGACCATAGAGGCGGAATACATTGCTGTGGCAGAGGTAACAAAGGAGGGAGCCTGGATGAGGAAGTTCATCACGGATCTAGGAGTCGTCCCGAGAAGCGAGGAGCCAATTTCCTTATATTGCGATAACTACGGGGTAATTGCTCAAATAAGGGAACCTGGGTCTCATCAGAAGTGTTCTAAGGAGGTTCCAACTTATTAGAGAGATCATGGCCTAAAAAGATGTACTAGTGGAAAGAGTTCCATCCGAAGATAACATTGTAGATACATTGACAAAGCCATTGACTCAAATTATCTTTGAGCATCACAGAGGTCTGATGGGGATCAGATATGTTAGTGATTGGCTTTAGGGCACGTGGGAGATTGCTAGTCATATGTGCCCTGTAAGCCAATCACATGAGTGATAGCACTTGTGACTTAATATGCACTTTATCTTTTTACTTATTATTAGGTGTTTTATCACTTTATCTTACGTGTTGCATATATTGTGATGTCCTTGGTTCTGTGCAATGGGAATCGGATCGTGATGAGATCACGATAATGAGACCGATTCACCTTTAAACACAGACCCTAAATTATCCTGATCATAGGTTACTCGAGAAGGACATCGAGATAACCGGATAGACTGGTGTGCTGTATACCCGTTTATATGATGGAGGTAGCTGGTCTCATAGCTACTCGTGTGGGGACACTAAGGTTACAGTGCAGGTGCTTATTGGGGAATGAGTTCACTGATTGATCCTTCTACGAAATGCTGGATGGTTATTGATACCTCACGTTAGACAACGATTCCGTAGTCCCAATAGTGTATCTGGTCCTTAGACTTGAGACACTAATGATGTCCTGTATGAGTATTCCACTCTTTGATACTAGACTTAGAGGTTTAAAAAGTTCCAGATCTAGTACAGTCGGTTATTGGGAGTGATAGCCAACTTTACGAGGGCTATTAAGTGTCAATAGAGGATCATCCGCTCTCGGTATCATGAGAGAAATATCTCATGTGTTCTTGCTCGAACAAATCCTTGGCCAAGGTTATTCGGATTGAGAGAGAAAGGGTTCTCCGGGAGAATCCGACAAGAGTAAGACTCAAGGAGAGACCGTATAGGTCTGACAGCACTATGCCCGGTATATGGTCTTTGGGATATTAGATGGATGAGAGATTATAGATACATGGTAACTAAGGATAGATAGGTCCAAAGGATTGGATTCCCCTGTATCGTCTAGGGGCTACGGCGTAGTGGCCTGGTACGTCCACAGTCGATGAGTTGGGTGAATTATTACAGAGATAATAATTCACTAAGTCAGAAGGAGTTCTGACAAGTATGACTTACTCTGGCCATTTCGATATTGGGCCTAGAGGGTCACACACATATGGTAGGTGTTGCGACGAGTAGAGGTTCGGATATGAGATATCCGCTGAACCTCATATCTTATTGGATATCCATTAAGCCCCTGAATTATTAGATCGTGAGATGAGATCCAATATTGCTAATAAGAGATTACTGGGTAAAGACCCACTAATCCAAGAGGCTTGGGTAATTGGATGGTGATCCAATACCCAATAAGGCAAAAGATCCATTAGAATTTTCAAGGGGCCTCTATAAATAGGAGGGAACTAAAGCTCTATAGGCTGAGGGTTTCTTTTGGTAGCCACCTCCTGTTCTTCTCTCCCAAGAGAGAGAGGTGCATCGTCGCAATCACTATCGTGTGGATACCTCTAGAGAGGAGGACGCTTGACCTCCTTCATCCTCTCCCACAGATCTGTAGGAATTCAAGGATATACGATCTCCCTAGGTATCTTCTTTTACACGTGTAGTTTTACGGATTTATTTTTGACGCACCGATCTTTACACGACGACGAAAACTTTCCACGGGAAATCTGGGGTTTTGTTTTCTGTTCTTCCGCTGTGCACATGATGTCGCTCCCCTGAAGGATTTCCCAATATCTAATATCCCAGAGACCATATATTGGGCATGGTGCTGTCAGGCCCATATGGTTTCTAGTCGAGTCTCACTTTAATCGGATTCTCCCATAAAACTCTTTCTCTCTCAATCCGAATGACCTTGGCTAGGGATTTGCCTGAGAAAGAACACATGAGATATTTCTCTCATGATACCGAGAGTAGATGATTCTCTATTGACACTCAATAGCCCTCGTAAGGTTGGCTGTCACTCCCAATAATTGGTTATACTAAATCTGGAACTTCTAAACCTATAAGTTTGGTAACAAAGAGTGGAATACTCATATAGGACATCCTTGGTATCTCAAGTGTAAGGACTAGATACACAATTGAGACTATGGAATCGTTGTCTGACGTAAGGTATCAATAATCATCCAACATTTCGTAAGTGGATCAATCAGTGAACTCATTCTCCAATAAGCACCTGCATTGTATCCTCAGTGTCCCTACAACATTCCCTAACTATTATTTTTATTATATTCTTATATTTTCTATAATTTATTTTATTGCCCTCATGATTTTTTCTTCTCGTACTTTGCTTTTGCCTCTACCTTTTTGCCGAAGGATGGTTCATTGGTCACATCATATATTGATAATTACTACTTACTTTGATAATACATTATGAGGGAGAATCATAGTCATCATTATGAGTGGATAGATTGATAATATATATATATATATATATTTAAAATTAGCATATTTCACTACTTATTGATCACTAGTTAGGTAATTTTCAAAATATTAATAATGTATTTGATAAATTACCAAAACCTTGAAGGGCCATTAAGATTTTATATGTTTTGAGACTTCATAGTGGCATGCTTGACGGATAAAATATATATCTAAATATAATTATCATTATTAAAAATTTAATAGGATGAAAAATTATTTAAAATTCAACAAAAACTAAAAAAAATTATATTGGCCTCATTGTGCTCGTAATATCTTCGTCAATAAACCATTTGCCACTTTTATTTGCTTATATAATTGTTTGATAGTATGTTTTATCTTATTTTTATATATTTTTACTTGAAAAACATATACATGAATAATTTATAAAGTTATAAAGAGATTGCTCAACAGAATATGTAAAATTATCCTAAAATAACTTAATTTTTACCTATCATGATATATTTTTTTGTAGGTTATGCAGAACCGTCAATCATCTCAGCACAAAACTCTCGAGTGGCATAAGATTATTTGAGGGTTTGGAATAGTGTTGAGCGTTGATTGAACTTTTTGCATGTAGAGTTTATAAAAACTTGTCGACACATTAAACACTTAGTTAAACACTCAGTGAGCAATTATTTGTGGACTTACAATTATTTTTTTATCTTCTGAAATTATTATTCTTCAATTTTCTTTTCCCTCTATTAAATACTAAGTATTTATTGAATTGCTTATAAAGTTATCCTCTTTTATGGGATATTGAGATTTATTTGTTGTTCTTTTGAACTAATCAAATTATTTTTTGATATATCCTTCAAGACCCGAGTAAGGTTCACACTAATTTTGTTCGTATTTGCTTCTTTGGTAGCTATGTTCATTTACTCGATTTTATCTTTCGGCTTTGTCTTTTGATTTATTGGGTTCCTTTAAGCGAATATGATGTTTAAATTTATTTAACTCTCTAATTACTCTGATCATACCTTAGTATGATCAAGTCCCCACTATGGGGCTCACTGGTACTTGTACTCAAAATTCTCCTTCGATGGTACATAACCCCGATATGCTGATGACCAAGACTTTTATCTGATGCAAAATTTATGCACACACAGAAAACTTGCCTTTGTGGTATCATGACATTTACTTCTTGAATCTATAGCTCTTTTTGTCATCATATTGTTCACCAAAGTGGAGCTCTTAGTAGCACCCGATCATACCTCTATATAATCTAATCTAACGCGAAACTTCTCATGTATGTGTCATAATACCTCAAACTGTTCCACCACGATCCACTGCACCATGTCACCTTCTTGTGATATCCTTATTACATTCTGATTTTTATGGGATGAATCCAAATTATAATCTCTCCATGGGTGGCCTCTGGCAACACATTGTAGGGCCTCTATCACCTTAGATTGTGTTTGGTCCCTTGGCAATCGACATTCATCCATCTACTCTTGGGTCATACTTGGACGAAGCATCGTTTTAGAACAATTCATCGCTTAATAGCTCTCAAAGCCCATTAATTTCACTGAACTTAGTGGGCTATTATTTGAATCCTAAGCCTTTGCCCCTAACACAATCTCCACTATGCACTACTTCATTCGCGATAACTTAAATAGTAAAACTATGATATATTCTTCAAGAGTACTCACTTTCGTATCCTTTTGCCCTTTGACAAGGTCTTTTAACTATAAATTCGCCTTTGCAAGTTGAATTATCTTGGTTTTTCTATCAAATGCTTTGTCGAGATAAGATGCATGCACCTCAAAGCTCCTTTCAACTTTGGCATCATATAAGTTGAGTTCACTCCATCAGAATAAGAGACCTACGTAATGATATGATCATGCTCTTGTCTCTATAAGAGTTTATGTCCTTGAACTCTGTCTAAAGAAAGCTTCGTGCTTCCGCTCTATGTTTTGTCTTTTATGTTAGCTCCCTTCATATAGCTTGGGTACTTCATTAAGTTGTGCTCAAGTTGCTCTGCTACTTAGTTTGCATTGAATTGATGGTAGCTCTCGATCCCACTATTTCATGGGTTAGCCCTCCGTTGAGTCCAATTATCACATTGACTCTAAGTGTGTATTTATTTGGTGTTGCCTTAGGTCGCTCTCCCACTTGATCTCACAATGCGTCCACTAATATATTACCTCATGCAAGATCATACGATAACTTCTCATTGCTCACTCAGTCCATTGAGATTTTGTAGAGTTATTATCTTAAGGCATCTCTCCTTAAAATACGCAATTCATTACACGTAATTATCCTTAATGAAGAATTGAGACTTATCTCTCTTGCATATTTGTCTCGTTTGAAGTAAGTTTTCTCTTTACATCATTTTCTTTGAAAGTTTCAGAGATGACCATCCCCTTGAGTTACTCTATCTTGCTAAATAAACTGTGCAATATTCTGCCACCGCAAATACACTTATTAGATTGTGACTCTTTATCAATACAACCCTCATTGTATCCCTCAAGGCCTAGCAATATATTGAATTTGTTGTACACTTTATCCTCTTTTAGACATATCCTTCCCATATTGATGAGAAAGTCTCAGTGATCTATGACAATGAGTTTTTTAAATTAGAAATTTATCTTACCTCTATGAACTTTGCATAACTCTTTCGATCATTGAGCAACCCATCCCATCTTGCACGATCTTATCCTTTGTCAAGCGCCTCGCTTGCCTTGAGTACAATCAAGTTTAGTTGTCAATAATGAACGGTAACTCAAACTTAGCCAAACTAACCTTTATGCGTTAGGTATTCTTCATAACTTATTTGTCCACGTGATGCCTCTCATGCGAAGGGTTAGTCATTCCTCTAAATGTCAATCGTGGATGCCTACTCATCTGAGTGGTTCCTTTCTTTATGTCTTAATATTCGTTTCCTTCAAACGATCGCATGTATTACTTGCCATCAACATAGCCCTACTATATCCTTCACATTTGCATGCCAAGTATTTTTATGTGTTTGTTCTACTCTAATAATATTTGTTATGTGCTTAGTTGGTTTTGTCTAAGTCATATGAGACTTTTGTGTGTTCATTTACAAAAAGATAGCCCCCCTCTTTAAAACCTCTTATGGTCCCTCAAGGACATGAAAAAAAAAAAGATGAATTAGAAGAAACATTTCACTCGGGATCCACAAGCAGTCATTTTAATAAACACTTTACAACTTTTAAATGATCATGCGACAAAGGACCTAAGGTGGTTCGTTGCAGTCAAAAGTCCTCAAAAGTGCTCATATGTCACTACTGCATAACATGACAACGAACCAACCCTAGACACTATCCCAAAGACCCATTTAGTTATATGCCACTTGGGTAGCTCTTAGATGCTATTCTGGCTGACACTCTACACTTTACGGATCTATAAAATCCTCAAACTAACTATTTGGCTGGCCTATTTCTAAACAGTTATGTCTCTACATGATGATTGCATAAAACCCTATATTTACAAACCTGAAATAACCACAAAAGCTAACCAAAATAAAACTGTCAAATCTACTATAAGCCCTCTGCATATTGTGCAAAGCATGAATAAAATCGAAAAACATGAATATACACGAGTATTACATCGAATACCTATGTTTATAATCTTGTTTATGATAAAATAAAGTGAAATCAAGTAATTGGTGAAGTGACATATTTATTTATGTTCTAAAGTTTTTATTTTTTTTTAATCTTTTATCTCTTGCCATTTGTTGAATTAGTAAGACATGAAGAATTTTTTACTATTTATTTTTTAAATTAATTATTTATTTTTATAAGTTCTTAAAATCTGAGCGAAGTTGCTTTTAAATTTATCATAATGCGTGATGTACAACGCACTATGCTATACGACATGGCGAGTTATGATGTTTTTATATGTGGTTAGTCGAAACCTTCTTGCTCCTACGTGTAATCGCTTGCATGCTGCCACATGGCTGCCTTCAATTTAGACCAGAGAACTCTATTAAAACCCCTTCATCTTTTTGACTTTTTAATTTTTTAATTCATTTATTATCGTTCTTTTGAATTTTTTTTTATTTTTTTTATTCTCCTTAAGACAATCGATCCCAATTATATCTTGAGTAAATCCTCAACGAACATCGAGAGTGAAAGAAATACACTTAGAATATCGTATATCATCCATTTGGATTTTAATTTCTAATTTTTTTTAAATTATTATTTTTTTATTTTTATATATTACTTCTCATCAAAGTATTAAATTATATTCTTATTCTAACAAAAATTTAAAGGGTTTGTTAAATCACTATAATTTGAGTGGGATAAATAAAGTTTCTACTATTGCTAATTGCATTAGAACACCCTCATATTAATGCTTTAGGCGTAACACACTTCCAATTGATTTGCCTCTGGTAATTATTATTAATCCAAAAGGTATTTTGAGATTTCAAAAAGTTATAGATACTTTGAACATGGATCGACACAATTCAAATCGTTTCGAATTGGCTATGTTGAGACATATCTTAATCTAGAAATTTAAAAGAATATGTTGTAATACAGAGGTTAAGAATGCCTATCCCAATCTTAAATGATACACGAAACTTTACATCAAAGAAACGATGTGATTGATATGAAAGCCTCTGACTTGATGAACCGTTGGGGAAGGGATGGGGTGTTGATCGGCACGAATCACGAAGCTGCACGCCTACCCCTCCTGTCGTAAAGCGCCACCTCCTCTCGAGGACGCCGCCCGTATCCCGTGTGGAATGATTAAACCCTAACGGCCCTCGGAGTGCCCTTCCTTTCTTCGCCGAACCTAAAGCGGAGCATCGAATCGAAGCCACAACGGACTTACAAGACGATAGATGGTGTGCGTATTGTGTTCTGCCCCATTTCTCTACTGGGTTTGATGCTACTGGTTTTTGGCGTAATGCGATTTTGCCGAACATTTTTGCGGTTTCTTTCAACGGTACCGTGCTAGTCTTTCGATATCTTCGATGTGGGTATGCTCTTTTAGGCCTTCCCCACCCCTCCTGATTCCGTGAAAAAAAAAAAAAGATTAATTCTCGTGACAAAATACGTGGGCTCGATTTGTAATTACAATGAGAAACTAAAATTCGCTTCTTTGGTATCGATTATTTTGGCATTGTGGATTTTTCTAGTGTCGAGCTCCCAAAATTTGTTCTTTTTTAAAGGGTCATTGCGACTTTTGGGTATTGATAAAAAAAGAGCAGCTTTCCCTTCTTGTTCTATTGATTTCTATCATATTTCATGAAGAAGATTGATCGACGGTATTTTTTGTATACATTTTATTCTTAGCAGTTAATCTTGGTGGTCATCTTGTTCAAACACCGGGGAGTAATATGATAAGAAGGATGACTTGATTACGTGGAGCGTCAGTAATTTCATTTTTCTACTGGGATAGATGACATGGTGAAGATGGTGTTCACGCAGCAGTGCGCGAGTGACATTTATTGCTCTTATGGATCATCATTCCCATTTCGCTCAATCCATGGGTATGGTTCTCAGGCATGTTCATCTACGGCGCTCTCTGCGGTTCATGTGGATTACTCGAAGAAGCTCAAGCTCAAGCATGACATACAGCTTGATAGTTCTGCAGCTCTCCGAGTTGGCCCTGCAGATACAGTTGATGGAAGCAACAAAAGCAACTATAATTCAGAAAAGGCAGCACCGGTCAATTATGCTAAACCCCTGCGATTATCAACTTCCAATGCAAGTGGCTTGACCCTTGATGGGTACCGTGTGGAGCATGATGAGACCTCCAATAATGATGTCCTTTGTAATCTCTGTGAGAATGGAAAACTCATGGAAGCCTGCAATTTGGTTGATGTTATGGCTCGGTTAAGTCAGGTACCAGATCTCCAATCATGCGTAAACCTGATTCGTGGATTGATCAATGTTGATAGGATTGAGAAGGCCACTCGTGTTCTTCAGGTGATGATTTTATCTGGTGTGGTTCCAGACATAATCACGTATAACAAATTAATCGGTGGTCTCTGCAGGAGAGGTCAGCTGAATTCTGCAATCAAACTAGCTGAAGAAATGGGTTTCTGTGGTTGCCCTCCAGACGTGATTACATTTAACACTTTATTTAGGTCCATGTTTGAGCATGGTAAGTATGATGAGGCAATCTGGTTTTGGAAAGATCAGTTAAGGAAAGGTTATCCGCCTTACCTCATTTCTTACACAATTCTTCTCGAACTCGTGTGCAAAAACTGTGGTATTCAGAGAGCCATGAATGCTATGGAAGATTTGGCCTTTGACGGATGCCATCCTGACCTTGTGACCTTTAATTCTCTTATCAATTTGATATGTAAAAGGGGTAACTTTGAGGATGTGGCAATGGTTGTAGGTGGCCTTATGTCACATGGCCTGGAGCCAAATGCAGTCACCTATAACACCTTACTTCACTCATTCTGTATTAAGGGAAAGTGGGCTGAAGCTGATGATATGCTTTTTATCATGAAGGAAGCTTCACACCCTCCAACTGTGGTTACGTACAATATTTTAATCAACAGCTTGTGCAAATACCAGATTCTAGATCGGGCAATTGATGTCTTGCATAAAATGTTAAATGAGGGATGCTCCCCAGATATAGTCACTTACAACACCCTTCTTGCAGCAATGTGTAAAGTGGACATGATAGAAGAGGCTCTAAATATACTTCATAGTCTGAGGAATAATGGATATTCTCTGGTTGTCATATCATATAACACCTTGATAGATGGATTAGCAAAGAAGGGTGAGATCAAGAAAGCAATGGTTTTGTTTAATGAGATGGTCAGTGATGGTATTACTCCTGATGATATCACTTATGGTTCTCTAGTTATGGGATTTTGCAAGCAAGACATGGTGCACGAAGCAGTAGAGATGCTACAAGAGATGGTTAAGACCAACTGCAGGATTAGAGGCAGCACTTTTACCCTTGTGATACAGGCACTATGCAGAAATGGAAAGCTAGATACTGCTATTGAGATTGTAAGTATCATGGTATCAAGATATAGTAAACCCAGTAAAGCAGTATGCACATCGCTAGTTAGAGGAGTTGCAGCCTCTGGAATGACTGACACAGCTACCAAACTGCGCGAGGCGTTAATCGAGCACAAGATCCTTAAAGAGGATTCTTAGATAGTTCAGTTTAGAAACTGCAGATATGCTGATATGAATGCAGTCCCTTTGAACATGTGTGTGGCATCAGTGTTTTGGTTGGTTATTTATCTAAGAGGTAAGAGATTTTCTTGTCTTGTGTTTTGTAGTCGTGCTGGTTTGTGGTTCAATATTTCTTTCTTCTCAGAAGTGTTAGCTCTTCGGGTTTTCCACCACTCATCTCACTTATATGGTACCTAGTAAATGATTCTATTTTTCTTTCATGTCTTAGATAAATGTCTTTTCATGTGCCGAAGACATAATCTGCCTCCTCAACCTTCTTCGCATGCTCTTTTGCAGAATGATCTCCATTTGTTCGACTAGATGCCTTGGCTTGCAACATAGCAAACTTATCAGCAGTAACATCTTTGCTAATAATAGTTGTCTAGAGGATCTTGGTTCAACACGCAATAATCTGTATCTCTTAACCCAGATGCATATCTCAAAAATATACATTTAACAACCTAAGTTCTAGCTTTGCAGAATGATCTTTTGCATATCTCAAAACTTCACATGCTCTTCTGGAGAATGATCTCCACTTATTTGACTAGATGCCTTGGCATGCAAGATAGCAGACTTATTTTACTATAACATCTTATGATATTAGTCTATAGGATCTCTGTTCAGCACACAATCTGTGCCTCTTATGCTATATGCATAACTCAAAAAATATACATTTAAAAACACGAGCATAAGGCAGGCAACCAAATGTTTTCAAGTGGGAATATCAGTAGGGTTCCAGAACATACCTCCTCTGGAGTGTTACAATCAGTGGCACTAGATGGTGATCTACTGACCAAATAGCATGCTGTAATCACAAATTTAAAAACAGTAGCATGCTGTATTGTTTCAACATGAGTATTTAGGTATTATCAACTATCAATAAATATTTTAATATTTTAAATTTGACTAATTATATTATTTTATATAATATTCATATTGTTGATCTAAAATAGTTGGAACATTATCAAGCAATCCCAAATATCAATTAATTTTTGGTAATTGTTCTCATACTAGTAAGAGAACAACAGAAGAAGCCCACACACACACACATATATATATATATCTTAAATTTTACTATCAATAATCAAAGTTCTATGAGTTTAGTTGACGCTTTCAAAAATTTGTTCCATAAGATCTTGAATTCTCAATCCTTAATAAAAGGAGCTAGGTATATCAAAATCCGGTTATATTTAGATATAAGAATAATATTTTTAATTAAAATAAATAAATAATAAAAATGATATTTCATCATAAGTTCTTGCTACCATCCTAAAATAAATAATGAATAGTGTATTCTGAAGCCAAGAACAGAGTGCAGACAATGGCATCATGCAAAGAATCATAGATTTGTTGGCTTTGTTCACAACATACAATTCCCTTCTGGTGTTTCCTATCTCATAACATTAACATTGTTTCGCGACCTCAACCAAACCAGCAGCGATGCAGTGGCTTCTTTGGTCACTGCACCCTGTAGTCCTCCTCCGTCGCCTGCGACGACGGCTTGGTGTTGCTCTCCTCACCTGCGGGCGGCGCCAACGCTGGGGCCTTCGACTTGGAGCTCTTCACCGAGCCCCCGGCGCTCGAAGAGCCCTTGTTTTTCTTCCGGTGCGATTGCTTGGGGATGGCCGGCATGTCCTGCCCCGGTGAGTCCGATGGCCCGGCCGCTTCCTTCTTGCGTGGCTTCCGGCTGCGCCGCGCTTCGGTGGAGTCGCGGCCTGGGGAGTCGCCCGACAGGCTTCCATCCGATTGGTGCCGTCTTGAGTGCTTGGGTTTGGTGGACGCAGGGAGCAAGTCGGGGGAGTCGGGAGATGGCTCGACCGCAGAAGAGCTGAGCTTTGAGCTCCCCGCCGCTCGTCGATCCGAGGAGTCTTCCATCCCTCCGCTTGCAAACTCTGCAACAGCGATTGCAAGGTATCATCATGACACCCAAACCATGAAGTTTGGTGTAGTCTACACTGATGCATGTTTTGGTGAACTACTGCTGAACTGTGCATCAGCTACACAAATTCCCAACAGTAGTTGAAGCAGAAAGAGTTGGATTGCAATTAACTTTGTGATGCCAAATTCCCATTTGTATCAATAGAATCTGCATAACATGTAATTCAGCTTCTGTGTTATTTATGGTAATGCATAACAGGATAATCTGATTCCTAGATTTTGTCTTCTTTGATGTGCTGCTGCTAAACTGGTGATCAGCTACCTGCATCATGTACTTTCGAGTGGTGAAGAAGCAGATGATGACCAGATGGTAATTGATCATGGAGCATATTTTGATGATAGCAAACACTAAGTTGTGTGCATTAAACTGGTGATCAACTGATCTGCATCGTTTTCATTTATGAAACACTACTTCAATCTTCATGAGATTGAAGGGGGGTAAGGTGTGGTTTTAATGGCTTCCTTCAGACTAATCTCAAGAGTGACATAACCAGAAGGTTATTTTGATGCTTCTTCAAGTGGTGAAGAAGCAGGTTAATTGACTTACCGTCGGGCTAATCTCAAGAATGATACACGAGAAGATGAAGATGGTCATGGAAAATATTTTGATGCTTTCACGTAGCAAAATTTAGATTGGGTGTTGCATTGTTGAAGAAATCAGTTGGAGCAAATCTAACCTTGAGAGCCCCATGAGTCTGGCGGGGAGCTTTCCCGGCCATCTTCTCCACAGGAGGAGCTGAGTGGTGCTGAATGGTACTCCTTCATCTATGCACAGTTGAAATGAGAGATCAAAGCTGTGAACAGAAACCAATGAACAGCATCCAAAGCATCAAGTCCATTACGGCCTCAGGCAAGACTACTAATTTACCCAGCTTGGGGAACTAACACTGGGTCCATCCCATCCTATGTGTGCCACATGTTTGACATCAGTTGGAAACCCAATCTGCATCTCAGCTTCCTTGTTATCTGTGGTGAAAGAATTGCTCCTCAGTTGAAGACTCGAGCACCATCAGAAACCAATCACAAGGAGATCCAAGAGTGTGTTTGCATACCAAATATTTGGGAAAAATATTTCAGGGGCTTTAAGATGCCCTTCTTCATCTTTGTGCCCATGTCTGCCTCTGGTACTGGTACTACGTGAGCTCTTCTAACCTTAAAAACAATGAGCAAGAACTGTATGTGATACATATGGAGATCACTGATTCATGCAACAAACAAAACCACCAATGGGGTGAGGATATATCATCATATTTGAGTTTTAGCTTTCAGAAAGTAAATGCTTCTTAAGAACCACAAAATATAATTGTGTGATGGAGTGCTAAGCATGTGCAGAAACCTGAACTCCAGGAACAAGAGAACAAACTCCAAAAGCTGATGATAGGACGGACTGAAGACAGAAGATTAAGCAGACCGTCCCAAGAGCCACAAGATATAATTATTCTCTGATGAAGCAAAAAGAATCTCCAAAAATCTGGATTGCATGAACAGGAGAAGAAGGCCTCAAAATGCTTATGGCAGGAAGGAACGAAGACAGAAGATTAAGAGGAAGACTGTTCTGGGAGCCAACCGCGAAGAAGAGGAGAAGAAAGTACCAAGCTCAGCTCGGAATTACTATTCCCACTTCACACCGGCGTTGCTTGAATCGAACCCAGGCGGATGCAGTGGCGATCTGAGAGATGTAGCGAACACAAAACGATTCGAAGAACGGCCAAAAGAAAGATCAGTTGTTCTGAACAGAAGCAAGCCTACCTCCAAGATCACAGGACCAGTCAAGAACAGGAAGAAGAGGCGTCCAAATGAAACGCTCAGAGCGAGAGAGGAGAAGCAGAAGAAAGAGACGCCGACGGAACGGAATGCGTTGTCATGACCAAAAGGGGAGCCATCTCCGATTCCTCCTCGAGGTGACAGTTCGGTGGGGGGTCGTTGCCTGACACCTCGCACTCGGAACGCGGCCGATCGAGGTGGCCGATGGATGCGAGTCAACGAGAGGAGGAGGAGGAGGAGGAGGAGGAGGAGGCCCTTCTAATTACGTTCCTAACATTAGTTTTCTTCTTCGGACTGCTGCTGCTGCTGCTTTGTTTTTATTATTGCTGATGTGCGGGGGCGAGGCAGAAATGGGTGGTGGTGGCGAGTGTTTCCCAACTTGGGAGTTGGGTCTCCCGCGAAGGGCGGCAAGAAGAAGTGGTCGTTGAAATGGTCGTTGACATAATTACTTCGTCGTTGGCCATGTTAACCTTACAAAAAAAAAAGAAAATACAGAAAATAAAATTACATATATATATTGCAAATATTTAAATCCTTCATAAATCAACACTATTAAGATTATTTTTAAAAAAAAATTAAAATGCTTATGTGATCTTTATTTTTTTTCACTGGTCACTTAAATCGAAGGGGATAAATATAAAATTATCAATATACAAAAAATATTTATTTTGGAAATTACTAATGTCATTTAGTATGTTATTGATATTATGATATTATGCTAAATTTAAATTTAGATCGACAGTGTCTTTATTATATCTATATCTATTATTTATTATTATTAATTATGTTTTTTTGTTGATGATGGAAAGGATTTTTTGCAAGAGGCATCCTCAATAGACTCATGTAATAAGGTCACATCATGATGTAAGTATCAACCTATACACGTGATTGCATTGATATGTGTCGCCCACATGACATCCCTATGACTCTCATGCGAGATGCATACGGTGTTCACATGGCATCCACGTTTTACGCAACTAATGGTGGATGATATATTTCGTTAATTGCATTATCAAATGATGTCTATGTCGTCTAGAAAATCTAGATACATACATACATATTTACGATGAAAAGAAATAGCAATTATTATTCGAGTTAGGCCTATAAGAAATTGTAACCTAATAATTTTTTAGTGCACATTTGATAGAGAAGAAAACGGCAACATATTTGGATACTTTAAATGTACGAACATGTATTACGAGAAAGTTTCAATCACATACCCAATGATTATTCTATGATCAGCTTCGGAAACATCAATGGTAGATTGATTTTGTTCGGATATCATTTTTAACATTAAAGATCAGAAAAAGATTAGTTATAATTTGTTAATTGGGTCCTAGATTCCATATACATACACACCTCGTGTATTGGTATTCATCATGATCACAATTAAGCTAGATGACATTCAAATAGTAGATTTTGGTAAATGGTCAATCTACACCTTAATACAGTCACCGAAAAAATTTTAGAACAAAGATCATGGATATAATGTCATCATGACTCGTAAAAGTGACAAGAGAACTACGATTGCAAGCAATACAAAGTAATTAGATTTTTTTTTTTATAATCATTGGGTAAAGGAATTAGATTTTATTATGTGTAAAAGACTAAGTAAACCATCATACACGAAGGACATCCAAAAAAAGCATGCACCAAATGAAACGTTTTCCATGAATAGAAAGTGAACTTGCAAAGATGAACGTTTGGAAGAGAGAATTTAGGAATGACACAGTTAGTTCGAGGGATGAACAGATATTGCTAGATGAAGTCATAGTAATATAACTCAAAATTATTTTGATTCATTGATGTGTTGTCACAAACTAAGCACATATGAGACCTAAAAGAGAAAACGATGGAGTTGAAGCCTTTCCAAACCCTAACTAGCTAACTTGTGCCTAGATCATTAGTTTGATACAGCTCTTTGTTTCTTTTTTAGATTGTTATTTCACTTCCTAGGGTTCTGGATGTACATTTCTTAAATCTTTAATAATCTTTATACCAAATGTCTTTGATCTTTAACACCAAAATTACATTGGTTCTCTCGTAGATCTTACATTTGGCGAAAATCTTGAGCACTGAACTGCCCACTTTATTAGTTAACTATGTAAACATGTTAATTTTGCAAATTTAAAGGGCTTAGAAAAGCTAGTCATACTTAGAATGCAATGTAAGCTTGCATCATAGACAATTGAAGAACATGAGAGCTAGTTTTAATTGATCCATTCTGATCTCTTAATTTTCAGACTAAATATAGGCAAGATACACTCAAACAGTTCCAATAACAAGAACAACTTAAAGATCAGATCAGAATAGTACTTGTCAAGCATATGCAAAGTTGACATCAAAGGGCTATTTGTGAAATTGTTCTTGACATCTAAAGTCGATGATTGAACACCATATTAGAAGGATAAATTTTATTTCTCGTCCAATGCAGTTAGTTTCCTTCATCATGATGATATTCAAATGAAATTGGCTCATCAGAGATATTCAAATGAAATTGGCACTCAACTCGGCATCATGAGAAGAGAGCAACCTTGGTCCTCGCTTCAAGACGCCTTCATATCATCAAGACCAACACTGGCCTGCAGACGGAGCAAAGCAATGAGTTTCAGACTTGACGGAAATGTATTCGAACGTGAAAATTGAGCATGTGATTCTTACGAGGAACTTGTGGTTCTCTGCTAGGAGCGGGGCGAAGGTTGTGCAAAATTTTTCCATATCAGCACTGACATCACCTGATCCACCAATAACGTCCATAAATTTCTTCCTATCAGGAGCAAGTTTCATAGCAACCTACAACCAATTTTACCTGTCAGTTGGAGAGCAAAAACCTTCAAGTTATCAAGAGTCACATGGCAAGCTTGAGAGTTCAAAAAGAGTTACATCGATGAGCTATCTAAGCATGATCTGTTTCCAAAGAGACAGGAAATGGACTTGAAGATCAGAAACAAAAATGGATAATACTATGGTACTGAAAGTATTAGTTCACGGTCAGTTGTACAAGGGACCATGAAGCAGGTTCCAATTGCAACAATCATGACTATATGACGAAATTGAGTGAGGGCTTCATGACGACATGGATTTTCTTTCTTGGAGATGTATAAGTTACAAAGAAGGATGGGCAAGAAACAATAAGGATGACATATTTATCCGATAGTTGAACTGATTGAACTTACAAGTGCTAAGTGAGAAATGTCAAGTGTATGTTGGGTTTCCTATTTTTTAAATATAGGAGTTGCTTCAAACATAAATATGTTAAGAATAAACCCCAGAAACAAACAACATATGTTACCGTGAAACTAGAACTGGCAAGCCAGCCATGCCATTTTTTTAAGGTCGTGCTGTAAGAATCAGTACAGACTTGTGACATACTCCAGCCTGGATGCTCTAGCAAGTTCCTGAATATTTCCACCAGAAAGTCCATTGCCCTGAAATATAAGTACATACATGAACCATATATTTGCCTGCTGATATTTACCATGTAAATGATTCAGTTACGCTACAATCAAGAGTCTTTGTTGAAAAGATGACATTGATGACTACTTGTTCATTATGACCTGCAACATCCATACCCCACATACATTTCCAGATGCCTTTTGAAAAAGCAATCTACACATCAGATGATATGTAACTTGAAGAGCATTTCTTTTTCATTAACAAGTACCCATATACAGCAGGAACAGTGACTTGAAGATGCACTTCTTGTGTTGGTTATGTTTATGCATATGACACCATGAAGAATAGAGACATTATCTGCTTCTTAAATTCATCAAGATGCATGTAACCACCTCAATAATTGATGGATGTATTCATCTAAAGATTTGCCACAATAGTAAAAAACAACATACCCAAGCACTACTAGAGTTAATAAAAATACCTTCAGCTCTAGGAGATGAACTATTTGCTGTGTTTAACTATTAAAGGATCAAGACATCAACATCCATGAATTTCTACTTAAGCCATATGAGACGAAGTTCTCATATATGTTTCTCAAGGAAGATCTCTTTGATTATCTATCCCAACAAATTATATGATTGGTGCGAGAAATATCTCATCTCAAGTTTCAGGTAATTCAAGATGATATAACTAGTAAACGTGTTCATCTTTGTCTTATTGTTTAAAGGGATCATGTACTTGCTCTTTGGTTCTAGTAGTTAAAGTTTACAATAACTTCTTGCTTCTATCCAACTGTTTCTGTCCAAGTCTTGGCGACTTATGTTTTCACATGGATCTACATGTCACATCCTTTGTCACCACGATGAATGAAAATTTTGCATATCCTCTCTATCCACAATTTATATTGACATACTTGGACATGTCTCTATACACATTTATGTTCTACATGCATTACATAAACATATGATGTGAAAGTTCTCACATGGTACAATACCATTCAGAATTTTTAAAAGCTTACTGAAAATGAATCAAACAACACACCTTGTTAACCATAGAAGCCCGTTGGTACAGCTTGAAGAACCTTTAGCTGTTTTAGCTTCAATTTCAATTTGCACCATGCTGTATAGATGTTCAAACTTTGATGGATCAGAATTATACTTGGTTTCAAGCCTCTGCAAAATAAATCAACAAATATATGTAAGTGATATAAATGAAAAACAAGGCAGCTGAAATATTATACCGAATGAATGAGTGCATTATCTTAGTTGCATGATAAAAATTGCAGCAGACCAACCGATTGTTGCCAAACAATATCAGTGTAAAATTACCCGCTCATGTAAGAAATTTAAAAAAAATCCTAAAAAGCCTAACTTCTTATTAAAGGTAACGAGAATACAGATTTCTCACCGTTATGTTACCCCCTATATCAGATTTGACAAGTGACATGGCCGTTCCAAACTTGTCTGGCAAAAGCAAAGCGAAAATTAGAAGAAATGCCATGGAGACAGATATTGTAAGATGAAATATTCAGCTCTAAAATAATGGAAGAAGAATCTGATGAACAAGATATATTACACTTCACATTTTTAGTAAGCAGCAAAATTCATAATAATAAGTTCCAAAACTGAATCAAGCATCAGCTCAAAACATAGCTGGCAGAAGTTATAGAGTTAAAGAATAAATAAGATGTACATGCTTATAAAGTATACTAGATAAAACTAAAGACAATGACACACTGATCGTAGCCAAAGGAACAAGGATCACTTCAGAAAAGAAGATGCTCTAATCTATTATCACGGCAAACTGGTTCACGGTCGTGATAAGCATACATTTATTGAGCTATGGAAGTGAACATATCATTTTCTGGAGAAATGCTTTTTAGGTCAATATGAAAACTTAAAATCAAGGGCTTCGTGCAATGAAACATACACAGATTGGTAAACATTAATAAAAAAGTGTCATGTATAGAGCTATTGTGCACAAGCAGAGAGATAGCAACATAATAATATAACTTGTTATGTTTGATATCTTCCAACAAACCATCAAATATCTGATGGTTAAATTTCTTGTAAATATCTTGTAATAAAGCAACTTTGCAGATACTCACTGAGATACTAACTTAACAAAATATAAACAGCATATAAGCAATTAAAAAGTAAGTCATGCCTAAGTTGGCCTAACATGTCTATAAAAAGAAAAAAAAAATCTCTATTGAGATCCAGACATGGCAAAAAGCAAAGAGCTCCACTGGAACTTTCTCCTGAGGGATGAAAAAATAAGCAGAGCAAACCAAGTACCTAAAACTGGCAGGATGTGCTTGCACACTTCAAGGAAAGGTTTCGTTAGAATTACTCCATTCTCAGACTTGACATTGTTGATTCCTTGCAATGAGGCAGTGAACACGGTCCCTTCCATCTCTACTCTCTGATCCTTCAACCTATCAAAGTCACAGTAAAACAAATCTTTCTAATTTTGCCCCAGAAGGTACATACAAAAAGTAAAAACTCAATAGTCCTTAATGGAAAAGCAGTCACAAATGCAAGCGATCAGATCCAAGTATCAAAGACTTCCCACTAAAGTTTAATCCAACGAATGACCCATATAATGGAAAACGTTTAACAGGCAAATACTAGTCGATCCAACTCGAAAACGTAAACGGAAAAAGGAAATATTAGTACCGAACAGTTCTTGACCTCAGCTCTTCTTACCAATAAACACATTTTAACCTAGTGCACGCATAAAAGGGGATAAGAAAGCATTCTCAGAACAGAGATCCATCTAAAAATTCCATCTTTTTGTTTTTTTGGGTTCAGATCTAATAACAAAAAAAAACCAAAGTTCCGATCTTTCTGCCGGAACTCATAATAATTGATCAAAATTGTAAGAAATGCTTTCAGGTGATCTGGCCGGGAACTAACCGATGGGATTTCTCCGACTCGATCGGTTTTCTTTCTTCGATTCTCCAAGACTTTCAGATCAAGATAAAGAGGTCGCCAACAAAACGCTTGAAAAATCAACGATCTACTCGCTTCGTATGGGGAATTCTTAAGGAGTTTGGGTAAAGCAGCCAGAGAGGGAAAGGAATCGAATCAACAGAGAAACTGTAGCGCCGTCGTATTGGCTATACGACTTTTTTCATACCCTCCGATCTACCTGACCATTCGTTGGAGATATCGTGATCCAATGTGTCGAGCTCCACAGGGTCCCACCTGAATCTACGAAAATGTGCACGTACGTTTACCACAGAGCGTTTACATGCATGCAGGCCGATCAGGGACCGCTCCCGGTTCAGGTAAACCCGGTGCGGGAAGATGTGCACCGGTTCAAATGCATCAGTCCAGACCGAATTGCTTGGGTTTATATGAATTCGTGGCACAAAGTGGCTGTTGTGATCTCGGATTTAAGAAATTGATTTGATTGCTTCGGATCTTCTTGATGAAATGATCGAAAACTAATTTATAGATTGTGTTGTCAATGTGTTAACGGGTCAAAATTAGGCTAAATGAGTCAAAATTGTGTCACAATTGGTTGATTTTAACCACCGCCAAGGCAGGTAATTTTGTAATTTCAAGAAAAGATAGGGTGATTTTGATGCCAGGAGTATGCCCTAGATCGGACGGTGAGGAAACCAAGATTAAAGTGCTGATTGACTATAAAATCCTAGCCCACCTCATCTCTCTCTCTCTTGCCCTCTCTCGCTCGCGGCGGACGTCTCCCTCTCTAGCCCTCAAAATGGTGAAGTCCTTTACTGCCTTCGCTTGTTGATTCTTTGATCTGTCGAATCGGATCTGCGTCTGTTGGCCTGTTCTACTTCTTGTTCTTTGTTCTCGAGCTGATTTGGGGGCCTTTTCTTATGGTTTCTGCAGCCGTTCAAGCGATATGTGGAGATCGGCAGGGTTGCCCTCGTGAACTATGGGAAGGAATACGGCCGGCTTGTCGTCATCGTTGACGTTATCGATCAGAACAGAGTGCGTCTCTTAACGCTCTTCGCTCTCTTTTCCTCTTGATCTCGAGAAAGATTCGAATTTGGACGTGATTTTTTTTACGTGGATTTACTCAAGGGCTATTAAACTTGTAATTATCTTCTCATGCGTCAAAAATCCATTATTTACAGTATTCATTTTCTTTCTCAAGTAGTTGTTGCTTCATTTTGTTGCCTTATCGCACGAAGTTACATATGCACATTAATCATCCAAAGATGTGATGGTATCTACTATGTAGGATGCATTAGTCTTCTGTAGTTGTTCATACAGCTATTCCTGTTAACAGAAGGCCCTATTTTGATGTGTGCTTGTGTTGCCAAGTTGCTCTTAGGGGAGGTTATAGTTGGGTTTTTTTTTTAAAGAACGAAATCAATTAAAAGTTTAGCAGTTAAATTTTGCCACCATAATGATTTAGAGAATTGATTTTTCTATGCCCACTATAAAGGAGTGTCATGTGGATTGTTTGGTCGGCTGTTCAACAAACAGTCGGAATCAATGCAACAAACAGTCACAATCAATGACTAGGTTTGTGAAGAATGGTGACAGTGTATAACCTTCATCATTGAAATCTATTTTTTGTATCATGAGAAACATAATAATTAAACATCGAAAATCTTTTTTTTTCTTTGGTGCTCACTGGTCGATACTACTTCAACTAAGACCACAGTTTAAAGCCTTAGCTATCTTCTGTATATATTTGGCGATCCAGTTATAACCATAGCATGGGATTTCAGACATTGTTTTACGTGTCAGCCAATTTGTTTGCCTTATTATTTATTTGCAGCTCAGCCTCAAATATCATTGCATGCATATTTTCATTAAGCCCCCTTTGATAAATCATAATATATAATTCTCATTGTCATATCCGAGAATTACATATGGGAGGCATATAAGATTCTGTGCTATTCTCTCTGATGAAACATATATAAGTTTTGCAAACTTTGTTGTAGATCAATCAACTAAACTGTTGTCTTATGTAATAACAGAAAGGTTCTAAAATCAGATCTTGATCTCCTTCTTGTAGATAATTTTAGGCTTCTGTCTGAAGCTGTTTCTATGGTCTTATGTTTGTCTGTTTCTGTTCATTTGTCTTTTTAATGCTTCTTTCAATTTTGCTCTTTAGATCCTTGAGACGATCTTTTTGCCCTAAGCATCTGCCCCCATGCAATTTAATGTTAGTTTTGAACCTGTTCTAGAGACATGTTGTACGACTATCATACATACGACACAATTTTACATGCTCTGAAATATTTTATCTTTCCAATATCTGTGCAGTCTTAGTTTTTATTTTGAACCTGAAAAATTCATGTCTTTATAATCGAAATTCTTTGATCTTCATTGGAGTAAGATTTCTCTAGTATATGGTAGTTTAGATAGAGCATAGAATCATGTGTCCATGTTAGACAACAATGAGTTGATGTTGGACTTTATTAATTCATAAAAATTACTATGCTATTTATAATAATAGAGGCTTTTGATGCCAATATGATTTATTTGTCCACATTGTAATTTGTCTTGAAATTATATATGCCTGCATATTTCTTTCATCATTTTATCAATGGCAAGTACATTGTTGTCGTCTTCTTACAGTGAGAATGTTGAGTTCTTGAGGTTATGAGTTGATAATTGGTCTTTTCCTAAATGTACTGTAAATTTTAGGCTTTGGTTGATGCTCCTGACATTGTACGTGGCCAAATGAACTTCAAGAGACTCTCTCTTACTGACATAAAGATTGACATACCACGAGTCCCCAAAAAGAAGACCCTTATTGATGCCATGGAAGCGGCTGGTAGGATGATTGATATATATTCCCCATTGAACAATGAAATTAACATAGAATTCTACAGTTGTATAATTAATATACTGCCACAGATGTGAAGAACAAATGGGAGAAAAGCTCATGGGGCCGGAAGTTGATTGTGCAGAAGAGGAGAGCTTCATTGAATGACTTTGACAGGTTCAAGGTCATGTTGGCAAAGATTAAGGTGGAGATTGAATCCTTTAAAAATTTAATGTTCTTGCACCATTTATTTGATTCTTTTAGTTCGCTTCAGTTAACAAGTCTATATATTTGTTCAGAGGGGAGGTGCTATCAGGCAAGAGCTGGCCAAGCTTAAAAAGGAGAATGCGGCTTGAGCTTCTCATTGAAAGTTGATGGGTTTTGTCAAATTTATTTCTTGTCAAGCAGTGGTGTTTGTCTTAAATCAAAAATCTCTGTTGCAACTTTAGATTTTGCATTTAGTACTGGAGCTCTTAAAAGGTTTTTGTGACACTGATTCAGCTATGGTTTTAATGTTATGTTTTTTTATCATCATTTCTCCTGGAATTTCGGCGACACAGTGATAAAATCATGAAATATAATTGTTTAGGTCATGTATTTGCAGCAGTTTAGCTTAGTTACCTGGAATGAAATGCCGGGGTGTCAATTTGATTTCTAGATACCGGTTCGATCCATGCATCATTGAGCTGCCCGATGCCCGAAAGCTTCAAAATGTATTGTTTTGACATCGGAAGCAGCATATCTTTTTCTTTGTGGATGAATCCTTGTGACTTTGTTTAATCTTGATATGTTGTTACTGTCTCAATTTCTTTGGTGTTCATGTTTATTAAAGAACATGTTTGGTTGCTTAGAGACGGGATGAATTTTAAACATCGACTTCCTCAGGATATGTAAATCATGTTCGATTGCTATGATCTATCAACTCATCTCACAAAATTAAGTGATCTAGGAGCGTTCATGTATGCTTTTCATACTAATTTTGCAGCTCATTTCCTGATTTGGAAGATCAGGATACAAAATAGTCTCTAGAAATGTAGGATGATAGAGTCTCATTGGTATGGAAATTAAATCTTCTTCTATATTTTAAAAATATAAATATTATATCATATATATATATATGACGTTCACAAAGTCGAATTCAAAGACGAGTCTTCTTATTATATATTGATGCGGCATATCATATATTGCATCCATGTTCGATGCCTCGTCCATTACAGCAAATATTTGAACAGCACAAGCTACATCCATGGAACTCACCTTTAGTCTATTTTTGAGTCATTCAAGTATTTCTCCCAAGGAGATGCAAGTTCACATGAAGAACGACAGTGGCATACAAGTCTGCATCCTGATCCGACTATAAAATTGGTTCTTTTACATGATGATGATGATGATATAAGTAGGGACCAAAGATGATGATATGAAGTACGATCATGTGTGTGACCAATTTGCTGACCAAAAGAACTCATTCCATGCTATATGCTCGACAGAAGCAGATCCATCTTCCTTGTGTTCATTCATCTCCCATGATTTCGTATGATTTCAGGCAGGTGGGCTCGTCATGCTGCCGGTTTCTTCTCGCTGTTCTTGCTGCGGAAGGGCGAGAGGAGGGAGAATGGACGAGAGACTGCAACAAGAATCAAGTCTTTGAGAAGGACTAATAAGCAAATGACTTAGGTGGAAAAAAAGCAGCAAAGAAGATTTTAGCTGTGAGAGAGGCTCGAGAACTTTTGAGGTTCCTAATAATTTTCATCGTAAGAGCTTTTATGTACATCATGTAGACACCAATCGAACAGCTTGAGAGTTGAGAAAGACATGTCTAACCTTTAGCCGGCGTGCCTCCAGCATTAGTATCATCTTGGGCAATGAGATTCTTCAATATATGAACTGGGAAACAAAAATGAAAATGTATCAGATACAAGGATGATTTGACTAGAGGTTTCAAACATGCTTGTGCTAGAGCTTGATATTTATTCTATTATAGGTAGTGTATGATCTGAGGCAACCACAAAGATAAGGAATAGAAGAATCTAAGATGCACAAAGATAGCTGCAATCTGCCTGATAACGAGATCATAAATGTTGTTTTTGAAAGTTCATGTAACTGCAGAATAAATGCAGGAAAATGGAATAGTCATTATAGCCAGAAAATGGATGAGTTAGCTAGCTAGGTTAGAGATATGAACCAGGTTAATAAAAGGTAAGGCTTTTCATTTTTTGATTAGTTGAATTCAGTTGTTTGGGCAAATAAACTAGTGTACTATTGACAAAATTGTGTGTAAACCTCAATCAGCAGGAGGTGGGATCTTACCATCATTGGACGAAGCCACACCGACTGTTTGATCATCAACAGATGAGGCATCTGAGTCGATGTTACCTTCACCCAATGCCGAGCCGTGGCTCTTTCGACCAAATTTTAGCAGCTTTCTGAAACCTTTTAATTCCTTGCCTCGAGGTTTCTCATATGTTTCATGAGGTTGACCCCCTAGGCTCAGGTTCTCAAAATTGGATATACTTGTCATGGTATCCACAGCACATATTGCAACCATTTCAGATTCTGATGTATGTTGACCTCCATCATTTCCTAAATTAGTGGTTACAGGATCATCCAAGGGGGTTGATCTGGAAGAAGGGGCTTGATAATTCTTTTCTACTGCAGTTGAGTTTGAGAATTTCCGAGGCTCATTTCTTGTGTAAGGAACAATCACCTGATCAGCATTAGCAACATCCATTCATGGTCAGCCCATTAGTAGCTCAAGCAATGAAGAAGGAAGCATCATCTACCAAAAAGTTTAAGCGCTAAACCATAAGCAAAGACCAACATACCTATAACTTTTCTTCTTGAACATGATAATATATGTACTTGGATCCATAGCCAGAAAGGACCTTATGTGCTATATTTGAGTACTATTTAGTATTTACTATGTAAACAACTTGCTCATGTATAATGCAGGTAAAGAAAAGCACTAAACATGGAAATACAGGCATCAACAAAATCACTGAAACCCTAAATGAACAAACTACAGAACTACTTCCTTTACATGAACTCAACAAAATGCAAAAGATGTTGTGAAATATGATGCTTGCAACATAAGTGGATACAAAGAGGTATACTAGTGAAGTATGCCTTTTCATAACAGTGACCTACAGCCTGCGGCTAAAAGTGAACATCATGCTCCAGTTTGAGAATATAGACTTTAAACAGAAGCTAGAAACTATTGTTACTTACTCTGAAACATATCTTCATCAATATATCCTAAACTTAAAGATGTGTGACTGTTCTCTGATAAAATATACCTTGTAGGAACTCAGTTGTTCATCCAACCAGCCTCCAGAATCCTCAATCTGATCTATAACAATTGGTGTACATGAGTCCTCTCCATGTGATGTCTCTTTTGTGTCTAATGTCTTGTTGAGTTGCTGAAAAACAGGAGCAGTGACCACATTATTTTCAAGCATTACAACAGTCTTCTCAATCACCGGATTTTCATCGCTGTTGCTAGGTGGCTTATCACCAGTTAAATTCTCGTTGATACTATCAGAAGCCTGAGAAGATTTTCTTCCAGTCACTCTCTGCAACAGGTCTTTGCTAACTGATTCCTTTTTAATTCTATCAGATGAAGTTTTTGATGAATTAATTCTAATCTCTGGCAGAGTTGCCGACTTACTTTTGTCCAGTTGCATAATTGCAGTAATCTTTTTCCGAGACTCATCAGGCATGTTTCTCTTAGGCACTTGAGCAGAAGCTATGGACTTCACTGAGGATGCACGTTGAGTGTAACTACCTCTTGGATCAGAGAGTCTTCTCAGTCGAAGACTGTCTGCCTTTGCTTCTGGCGTGAGTCCTTTACTTTCCCTTTTAATCTCAGGCAATGAAGATAATGATCGAGTTAACCCATGATTACTGCCATGTAATTTGCTAGATTTGGTAGCTTTCTGGGGAACACTGGATCCAATTGAAGAGGTTCTGATGGGCAATTTATGGAAAGGTGAAGAAACAGGCTTTGAATCACTAAACTTTGATCCTTTGTAAGGACTTGGCAAAGGCTTTGCAGCTACACGGGCTTTTGTCTGCTGTGGAGTCACTGCCATCCGAGTGGCACTCGAACTACTTCTTGCGGCTATACTCTTTTGCCTCTGTCTTTTTAAAGCTTCCAAACGCTTCAACTCTTCCTCTTCCTAAAAGTGGAAACACTCAAAATTAGCCAAGCAGACAACCAAAACAACCTAACTAAACCATTATGTACTAGCAGAGAGTGTTTTTTCATAACATTAACATGAGTTCTGCAATAAAAACATCACATAAACGATTTATAAAGTCAGCTGAACAACAATCATTAATGTCATCTTAAAATGTCAATTATACTTGTCTAAACTGTTACAAAGTTTCAAACCCAATATGAATTAATAGGAGGAAAAAGTTCTTTATGGACTAATATGAATGACATAGTATGTGACTTCCTAGGGATGTCAGTGCTCCAACCTCTGTTTGCTTAAGGAAAGGTTTCCCCAAGATGTTACTCGAAGAAAACTTGTACATTATGACTCGTGGAGAAAACTTGTAAATTATGACTCATGGGGAGATTCGAACTTATGCCAAAAAAAAAAAAAAAAGTAGCTAAAGGAATTTAGGAAATATGCAGCCATGTTCATGTTGATTTGGATAATGAGAAGTATTATGTTTTCACATTCTGCAAATTTCTCAGAATATACTTTCCCTTCTAAGCATCTTTTATCAGATTCCTCTCTAGTTAGCAACTAGAATAATAACTGGGAAAGTATCCAGAGAGCCAACATAAGATGAATCATATGAGGTACCCTTTCTTTCTTCACTTTCTGAAGATCAGCTTTGTAAGATCGCAGCTTCTCTGCACGTTTTTGTGCTTCAGTCAGTGGCTTAAGCCTTGAGGATGCCCCTTTCTTCACCAGTCCATCCTTCGTCCTTTTTTCCATACTATCATTTGAGGCTCTTGAGCTCTTCTCCTTGTCTGATTTCTTTGATGCTTCTTTAATGCTTGTTGAGAGATCCACTGTGTTAATGGCTTCCAGCTTGACAGAATTTCCAATAGGAACCTCAAAATCATAGTCCATTGCTGGATCATAACCCATAGATACACTTTCCATTCCACGTTCAGGAACCAAAGACAGATCGTCTGGTTCATGGTTAAGTTGACTTTTGACCTCATTCGAATTTTGAGCTTTCTGAAGGGCTGAGGGGATCTCAGAATCCATGTCAATAGCATTTATGCTGTCTGATCCAAGATCCTGTGAACCTGACCTATAAGGAAGCATGAAGGACTCATCTGCTATGTTGTATGATGAACGCTTTATTGCATTAACAGCATGCTTGCCCAAATGATAAACTAGTGGATCGGAAGGGTTATTACTGATGAAATGCTTTTCTTGGCCATACATCATAAATTCATCACTGCTCATACGCCGGTATGCTCCTCCTCCATTTTCTATTTCCTTGAACTGGTTATCCATTGAGTCTCTTCCAATTCTTGAAACTAACAATTGATCATCAGAAGCTGCCTGCTTCATTCGGCTTGCCCAACCATTAACTGAATCAAACCCTACCATCTTCCGGTCATGAAAATCACCATAATCTCGGTCAGGAGGAATGATAGGATCAGCTTCACCTTTACTCTGTTTTCTCTTTGATGGCTCGTTTTCTCCTGCTAACATGTCTTCATTAACTGTTCTCGACTTTTCTTCAGCTTTTAGTAATAAATGCTGAAATGCTTGCCAATTTCCAGAATCTGCTTCATCCCCATATGTAACTTTATCATTGCTATGGGCATCTGAGTATTCTACTGGTTTTGTTCGTCCATCTTCCTTCTTGGAAGTCCTTGTGGAGTGCTCATGCTTGCTTTTTCGCATGTTAGAATGCAGATTATCACTTTCTTCTTCAGCTTCAGATTCAGAGACAGACTGTGATTCACTTTCAGATTCTCCAGCACCATTCTTCTTAGATGTGACGTAATTTATGTTCCGAATTACAACAACACCAGACTTGTTCTTTCCTGGTCGACCAACTCTTTTATGACATTTATGACCATGAGAACCTTCTTTCTCAAGATCTGATGTATTTTGGTCCATATCATCATAGGAATGTGTGCTCCTCTCCCAAGTCTCAGATTCAATATCTTTGTTATCCATAGATTGCCTTCTCAACCCCTTTCTATGAGAGCTGTTGAATCTAGGATCCTCCGTTGGATGATATGAAGGATGGAAATATGGGATGCTCACTGGATAGTTCTGATAATAAGGCATTCCTTGCATTGGATAAGGTTGAAACACAGGAAGACCTGGTGGAGAATGCATAGGCCATTGTGAATACATGGGATGCTGAAATTGACCTTGTAAATGCTCCTGGTGTCCTGATGGCACCTTTGGATCTGAAGGGATCTGTTTGTCTGGGCAGGAGAAACAAATGAATTCAAGGTACCTTGATTGGTCAATTTTGAAATACTAGTCACAGAAAAAATGAAATTGAAGTAAAGCTAAAAACGAAATGCAATTTGCAAGGAATTGCAAAAACATTTTCCAGATGTTTCATGCATGCATTTGTTTCATAATTCATTTTATGTAAATGAAGATAGATTAAAATTATGTCAGTATTGAAATAAAACAAGGATCACCAAATGGAAGGTTTTCTCATAGGAAACTTCATGTGGAATATTATGTTTTATTAATAACAAGAAATTGGAAACTGCTATGTTTTAAAAAAAATGAAGTTACTGTAAATTTGCTGATAGGAGAGAGTGCATTTAACTATACATCAAAGTGTAGAATCAGAAAGGGGCTTGGTACAACAATTAATTAAGATTTCTTAGGTCAAATATCAGAACATTTGAACATTTTCTTCATGATAAATCTGATATAGATTGCCATAATAAGTTTTTTTTTAGCTGCCAAAACCTAAACGACATCATGGTAGATTCAGAAAGATTGCAGCTTTCATGTTCAGAGTATATGCCAGCTTTACCATCAGTCTCTACGACCATATCACCAGCAATAGATTGTGAATACCCATGATCTTTCTGCATCATAGAATCTCCAGCAAAAATAATGCCAGATGCATTCAAAGTAGAAAATTCAGACTGTGTTGACATTGCTTCTGCAGCCTCAACTTCAAGCCACTGTCCACTCTCATGCTTTTTCTTCCATAGCTGCATAAATTGTAAGCAGGCTTCCCTATTTTACAAGGTGGAAGAAGTCAGAACTGCGAGAGTCGAATCTAAGATGAACAAACAAATCAGACAACCATCATGAGAAATGTATCAAGGCCTTTTGACTATATTAGAAGTTATGAAGTACATCTAAAATTTTGTTCTTCAAATGATATCTCATGCTTTCATATTGCTCTTTGCTCCCTCATTTCATGCATCCTTCTTAGATGTAAATGCCAAATATAATCCCACTTCTCCTGTTATTTGCAATTGCTGAATGATCCTATATCTCGATCTGACAAAATCAAAATAACCAGAACAAGGAGTATTTTACAATATGTATTGCTTGACATAGAAAAAACTTACTTTAAACGTAAGGCACCAAAGCTTTCAGCAAATGGTATCAAATCTACCATTTTATCGATATCAAAACCAGCCGCTGTAGCACGTGCAAAGGCCATACCCTGTTCTTTCCGCAATACTATTTTGCGGGTCTCAAGCACTCTCAAAAGTTGAACCCTACAAAAAAACATTGTGCAGTAGAAATAAGAATAACTTCATACTAAAACTTTTATGCAATATAATGAAAATTATAGACAAGTACTAGAAGTATATTTCTTGTTGCAGTCACCAAACTTGTAGTAGATAGTAAACAGATGCCAGCATCCACAAAAGCAAGAGATTTGTTCTTCCATTGCCATTTCATTCATGTAAAAATATTTCCATTAGCATCTAAAAATACATAAATATGCCTTATTTTTCTGTTATTAATTTAATTGTGTAGTAATTGAAAAAATTGGAAGAGAAAGACAACATAAACTACTTGTACACCCTTGGGAACATTCCTACTAACTACTATTTTTGCATGTTCAAGAAGAGAATATGGGAAAGAGAAGACTAAGAACATGTTAAGTGGCTCATACTTTGAGTTCTCCTCCTGTGTGGTGGATCCATTTGAATCTGGTGGATTTGATTGTGAACCAGGCTGCCATAAATTAACAGAAGGCCAAACAATCTCTGAGAAACAAGCACCAATTATATATATAAATTCATAAACAGGTACATGAATATGGGTGTCTATGAGAAACTAGTTTTCTGTCAGATACATCTTGTGGGATACATCTTGGATACACGCCAGATACCTTCTCAAAGTGATATCAGATGGTACAAGATCAGTATATTGCCTGGTATACCTCCCATCTCAAAGTGATACCAGATGGTACAAGATCAGTATATTGCCTGGTATACCTCCCAGTTCTAGTCCCAAAAGTTGTCAAAACCAATATTAGAACCGTCTTTAAAAAACTTGCGTATGACTTTATGTTGTCTTCATTTGTTGCTACTTTGTTGTCTTCTATGCATTGTTTAAGCACTGTCACTAAAAATAGTTTGTCTGGAATACATTGGAGCATTAGCCAATTTCTTGTAGTCATTTATCATGATCCTTAAGTACAAATTCTAACACTCATAAAAACATGCATGCATGTGCCATATTCTATTTGACCTTTTTTGTCACGTTGAGAGTCAATATGGTGTTGTATTGGCATTCAATATCCATATCCACATTAGTGCTATGTAGGTGTGTGGATTTAATTGTAAATACATATGCATTATGTGTGCAAAAAATCATACCTTATAAAGAACTATCGCCTTTTCTGCATCACTATCAACCGAGGTTTTGATACCTAAAGATGAGCAAATAATGATGCCAAGGTCAGAATAGCTAAGAACACTAGTGGAACAAAATCTGACATTCACATGGAGATATGATGGGTCCATAGCATACATATGGGTCATTGAGGCCTAGTAGAGACACTTAAAACAGTCAACTCTTTCAGCAAACTTAATCATAAATGCTAATAGCAACCAAGCATAAAACAAAATTCCTTAACAAGATGTTCAAAGATTTACTAGAAGAACATGATTAATTTTGATATGGAGATCAAGAGGTAATCTGATCCTGATGAAAAGCCATCATAATAGCCTTCATCACTAACAGGCAGCAATGTTGTTCACATACAATATATGGATGACACTTCACAGATGGTTCACTGTTGGATTAGAAAGAATTCCTGAACTACTCACAAGTTGACTGGGTGATCAACAAGCCCATGCTACAAAGAGTATTTTGTAATTTGGTCACAAACTACATATTTTTTAGTCCTTCAGAGTTCAGACCACATTAACAAACCCTGGGAAGACGTACATTTTTAAATGTGCAACAGAAATGCTTGGAAATCTTTCTGCTCTTTGAAAGGTGTAGTCCAGAATTAGTAAAATAATCAGTCTAAGGTACCTTCCATGGACTCTGCTGGTTTCATTTGATGATCATCCACCTGCCAAAAGGCACACAATAAAAGATGTCATACAAGTTATCATAACAACAAGCAAATGCATAGACCATTTGTTTACACTGCTCAGGCCAAGATTATCATTGCTCTGGATCACAATCGCATTCTCAATCTGCAAGATCTCAGACTCTATGGTCGTTACACGCTCTAGAACTTCAGGTGTGCTCACAAAACGAACAAACCTGTAGATATACAAATAATGAATTTTAACAGATTAAAGTTGGCCACTTGCCAAAAGTTTCTCCCAGAATATAAAATGCAACTAGATCATGGATTAGGTAGACCGGTTGTGTTCAAAGAAAAGCAATTACAGTATAGGTAAACACTTCAGAGAGATTTTGCTCACCTCTCCACTGTGCCCTTTGTGAACCACGCTGTATCAGTTTCTGGGTCTGGTTCAAGTATTATGGAATAACCCCCCTTGGCAATCTGATCCTGGGCAGCTTTTAAATGGGCAAGAAAGGGATTCAACAAGCCAGATGCAATTTTCTCTGTCTTACCATTTGCTATGATGACCAAATCACACCTGACAAAAAGAAGACCACAAGTCCATGATTGAACAAACATCCTGGGCCAAAACCATCTTACAGTGATTCACTCAAACCTACGTCCACAAAATTGTTACCAATATACACAGTCATGAAAAAGCAAAAGGCATGGGATAAACTTCTAGGTTACACATCGGACAGGAATAATTTTACCATGGTTTTAACTTCACAAGCAATGATCTAAGGGGTTATACAAACAGAGGCGAGTCTTCACCAGACCAAATGGCATAACTCAAAATACAAAACCTGGTATTTCCGCTACTAAACCAAAATTCTCAGTTCAATTATTACATGAAATTTGTTCAGGGAAAACATCCCGATGCAAATTCCTTTGATTACAATATCATTTTTTATCCATCCCAACACCATAGAAAAATTCATCAGTATTTTAAATAGATTCGAGCTCTCCAAATCTCCTATCATTGTATCCTGAAACTCGGAGATCTATTTTTTTTTATTTTCATTTCCTTGGAGCTCACGGATTCCTTTAGAAACCCTAAGAGATCTTATCAACTCAAAGTCCGACTTTCCCCACACTACATTTCAAATTAACATGAAACTTTCCAAGATCTGAACTTGTCTGCTCTCGAAATATCTGATTGCCCCATCCGCTCACCTCGATCAAACCCTCAGCATTGAGCAAGAAACACTTGCTTCCGTAAGGATGCGGCACTTTACCTGGTTCGAGTCGGTGTGAGCTGGAAGACCGCGGAATCCAGCCGAGCTTCGGACCTCATTTGACACAAACGAAAAAATCTTCGAAGAAAGATTAGAACTTTGACACCTCTGCTCCCTCCTCTCGTCTTTGCAGTCTCGGACCAGATCTCACTCATAGGCAGGTTCTGAGATCAAAAGCGGCACCATTTTGCTTGTAGTGTTGATTCACGGAGGAGGAACGACAAAAATCTAAACGATCACAGCAAGTCGAAGAAGAGCGACCAATAAGGTAGAAAAGGAGCAATCTTTGGAGGGCGAAACAGCAGAGGAATAGCTGAAAACCTCTGCTTTAAAGCTGGAACCCTCTAGAACACCAAGGTAGAGAATGAATCATTAATGGCGACTGCAATAGCAAGTAGTAAACCAAAGATATAAATAAGAGAGAGAGAGAGAGAGAGAGAGAGAGAGAGAGAGAGAGGAGGGGGAGGAGAGCTGTAGAGGAAAGGTCACAAGAAAGCCTGCGAACAGTTGCAGGTTAGCGTCAATGCAAACAACACAATGTATGCAGAGAAAAGGTAAGCCTTGCAGTCCAAAAGCGAATCAAAGTTGAGAAGAAACGAACAGAGTTCAACAATGGGAGAGAGAGAGAGAGAGAGAGAGAGAGAGAGAGAGAGAGAGGTGCTTTGGATTCGCGTAGAGTCGGGCAATTGGTCGAATAGATTAAACAACAGATATTTTTGGTCAAAATAATATTGTAACGAGAGAGAGGGGCAGAGCGAGAGAGAGATGAAGCCTTCCCGATGGAAGGATCGAGGGAACGGGCAGCAGGTCCGTCACAGTGGATCCCGGAAGTAGAAGGGCACTTTGGTCATTCTATTGAGGGGATACATGTAATGTCCCTCATTTTTAAATTTTCATAAAATATTTATCAAAAAATAAAAAAATATAAGATTTTATTTAATAATATGATATTCACATGTAAGTTGAATCGAATATTGAACTAACCAACTCGATACCTCAACAAAGATATTTACCTTTTAATTCATAGAATTATCATTTTTTTCCCAAAAAAATCTTATTTAGGACAACCTACGGATATTATTAAAAAGGTATAGATGCTCTACAGAAAATTTGAAAATAAGAGACACTCTGCCAAAAAAAAAAGGGGGTCTTTTTAAAGAAATTTTTTTCAAAATTAATTTCATTAATTTTGGTTTATTTCATTAATTCCATATAAGATTTGTGAGATTTTTTTTCTTCTCTTGGAACATATAGAGATGTTGTTGGCTTTCACATAATTGCATTAACATGAGGATGCAATGTGTAATAATTTTCTCTTGTAATATGTTTATTTAAGTTGTTGCAATTTTTTTTATTGTTCTTGCAAATTTTTTCTTGTTTAACTATTTCTACTAAAAGTTGATGCAGAAAAGAGGGGACACTATTACTATTAATTATACAAGTAGAGATAGAGACAAGCTTAAACAGACTTCACCAGAAATTAAAAATAAAGATTTAAATATTTTTAACTTAATTAGCGAAAGCTCAATCACTATTCAAGTAGTTGATCTCCAATAGTTGGTTGTTGTTGTATTGAAGAAAAGAAATTGTTGAATGTATGCTATGTCTAATTGTGGGTGCAAATGAATGATATAATGTGGAAGACACATTTAGTTCAAATATGCTATAAATAAGATTCATGGATGCATTGAGCCTTCTGGTTCAATGCAGCTACATGTAATGGTTAATATAAACCCAGAGAAGAAAAGAAGAAAGGAAAAAATGTTGCTTATTTGAAGAAAATAAGAATTTGTTGAATGCATATTACGTCTACTTAATATGTATATTGATGATGTGAAACGGAAATTGATTTGGTTTGGAAACAGAGTTGGTGCACATATGCTCTAAATGAGATTCATTAAAATATTGATTCAGAATCTCTGTTTTGCCCCGCAAGACATGATGCAATGCAGCTACATGAAATGGTCGATATAATCCTAGAGAAGAATTGCTAAATGTATTCTGCTTGTGAAGGCATTTGTAAAATTTGATATGGCAAACATATCAAGAAGATGAATCAGATTCATGGAATTGTTTGTTCAGAATGACTGTGAGATGGTATGCAAGTCAGGAAAATTTGCATGTCTCTATTAACAATTTAACATTAGTGACCATGAGTCCCAAGCGTGAATCTCCAGCTTGTTAGTGCAAGAGGAAGGGATGACCAAAGGGAAAGACCATCACCTCCATGACTCCTCCATAATTTCCTTTATCTTTTAAGGACAAAGAAACAATTTTGTTTGCCTTGATGCAGATGGTGGAATCATGGTTTGATAGAAGACATACCTCAAAGATTGTTGAAGAATCTTTAGGCAGAGGCAAGTCACACTCATGTTGATGTCTCTCAATGCAAAGTGTTCCATGCATATATGTAGCTCCCAACCCTGACACATGACTAGTCCCCATATCTGCACAAAGAAAGGGGCACATTCCCGGGTCTTAATGTAATGCACATCATCTCATTTCAGAAAGTGATGTATCATCAGCATAATTCAAATCGTTTCATCCAAATAGGATCTGTTAATGTGTCAATTCATGTAATAAGATTTTAATGGAAGATATGACTACGCGCCTGCCGACAACCTTCAGCTTCTTTCTGAAAATAAGTAGAGGGAGACCTAGAGGCCAGTCTTGAATCCCTGTCACGTAAGCTTCCATGGAGGATCACACGTCCAAAGAAAGTGAACAGCTTTTCTACAATTATCCTTGCAGAGACAAGCTAGGAAATAAAGAAAAAGGAGAAGTCAGGAAGGATCACAATCCACATGAATGAACAAATGTAGTACCGTACAATACTGTACACTATTTGGTTCTTATACCAAACCTGTATTACTTTAGGCTATTGTTCTCTCTTCTTACATCATTTTAGTTGGTTCCATAGAGAAGTTCTCCTCCGGGGACTCACTGAACATTTTCTGACAAATATGTGACTGAAAGGTATACTTCTTATGAGCCCATTTTGCATAGACAACTGCAAGATGGGAAGCTCCTGGTGCCTTCAAAAGATTTCACATTTCCAAGAATCATGAGAGACTGTGTACTATTATAATGCTCAATGTTTCGATGGCTCTGCCGCGTTCAGTCCAGAATCGACGAAACTAATTTAGATGTTTCTGATGCCTCAATAGCCTCCGCCAATTGTAAGAGCCATGACAGACTTGTATACTGCAATCTCAGCATTTGCCAATGAGTACTTCAACTCTAGTACGTAAATGGATGGCAAACTCCACTGCTCTGTTGACAGCATTTTCAGCTACTCGTACACTTCCACAAAGCCTTTTCACGTGCTCCGACTGTAAATATAATCCACTTTACTAGTCAGCATGGCACTACTAGAAAGGCAAACAAACACGTTCTCGGGTATGATGGAAAGAAAAAATAATTTTGTCAAAAAGAAGTTGAATAAAGCTCGTTTAGCCTTATCTCACACTTGTCAAGCTGCTAGAAACAAGAAACTCAGGAAAACCTATTTTTGGCTGAATGCCTGCTTGGTCAATCACAGTGTACCATTTCGTGAAATAAAAAATGAATAGAGAGAGTAATCAAGGAAGCATATTCGCAACTTATACCATTGAAAGTTCTGTTGACAAGGTTGCCTAAAAATGCTATATCTAAATTCCTGGTATATGGACACCTGAACAAGACACTCCGTAGAACGGAAGCTGGTCTATCACCTTCAAAAGCAACAAACTGGAAGTTTTCCAGAACTTCAAAGATCAGACTTTTCAGACTCAACATTTAGTGTCAGAACAACAAACGAGTGCATGATTTTTAAACATCAAAAAGAGGTATTTGCACCTGAATCCTTCAAATTACATATGGCACCAAGCCTCTTCCTAACTAAAGGGTGTTGGCTGTAGAACACAATCCAAAAAATGATCCATGCAAGTTCAATAAAACCTTCACAATAGGCTGCAACATGAAGTCGAGAACCATACCCTGTAACTTACAAGGTAAATATGGATTATAAGTATGTCCAATGTACCATATTCATTGGCTTTTAGCTTTCATACCAAAGTGACAACCATCTGGGATCCACATATATATATATATATATATATATATATATATATATATATATATATATATATATAAGAAACTATCCAAAATAAGGGCTGTGACAAGTTCTACAATAAAGAGCAAAGTCAAAGTCAAACACACAAATAATCAGAAAGACATATACTAAAATAAAAACCATAAAAAATTTCTAATGCTGAGTAAACCTAAATGATCAAGATTTCTTTTAGGACCTTTGTTATCTCAAAGCCTTCCCTCATCCAGGAGACAAAGCACTTTATTGTAACCAAAATTAAAATAATTAAAAAAACCAAAAGAAGGGTTGGACACCAGACTTCAGGCTTCAACCATATTTTTACATATACATCTAAATTCCATATCAATGTTCTATATCTCCCGATGAATTTCACAGCAGGTTACAGGAGAGAAAAAAAAAAAACAGTTTTGGGAATAGGAAGGCAAACCTTGTGAAATGACCTCTGGTCTTATTCTTGGTGTGTGGCCCCACTGTCTCTTGAAAGATCTCTTTTTGCGCAGAAATGGTTTATGTACCAACAGTGACCTCAGCAAAGGCGAAGCCTGTTCAGAATGCATATAAAGGTTACCAAATCAGACAATTAGATTAAAACAAAAGAGTTTGCTAAAATATTAATAAAAGATAACAGTAACTTTTTTTAAGCAACCATCATATTAAGCTATATGACCACTGTAGAATGAGTAAATTCTTAATGAGCTTACAAATATGTAACAAGTATCTATATCCCAAAACAGTATTTTCAAAAGTATTAGGTGTCAAAACGCCTACGTAAGTGCTTATCCGAAGGAAGCGAGATGCTTTTGAATATGAAATTAAAAATATATATACCTGTTATTTATTTAAAAATTTAAAAAATATATTGAATGAGTGAAATAAGATGTTCCTATTATCTACCTAACAACATACTTTTATGTCCTAACTACTAACAATGTACCCACCTAACAGTGTACTATTATGTCCTAACTCCTAAAATTGTTAGACTAAACTAAGGTGTTTAAGTAATATTTATGATTGCTATATTATTATCATAGGATTACTTACTCTGATTTTCAAGTTTGCAAGCATTATTTTTATATACAAAATTTCTATATATATATAAAATATATATAGGTGGGTTTTATACTAATAAGTTGGCTTAAGCATTTTGAATAATAGGGTTAAGGCTTTTTTCCAAGCGCTACGCATATAGGCTACCAAGTCATGACATAGTACACACCATCCTGAACTGGAACCCATTATCAAGTATAAAAGGAAAAAGAAAGTCCACCACATGGAAGGAATAGAAGGATGGGTGATGCAACAAATTAATCCAAAAAGATCTCATAAAAGAGATTAAAAATTTATCTAACAATTAATGCAACTGCAGTGAAGACATCAATATCTTCGACATTCAGACAATTCTATTCTACAAAATTGACAAGAGTTATCTACTCTTGATATAAAATATAAGGAAGTGATTTGAAATGTACAAAAAGAAATACACAACAATTAGCTGCCAGCAAATACCATAAAATTAGTGCAAAGATATAAAAGCATGTGTACCCAACACAATTCTGCAATTAATTTTGATTCTAGCAATATTATGGAGGAAGAAAATTAAAAACTAAGAATTATTAATACCTGAAATTCTCTAACTAAAGCAGTATGTTTCTTGTTTCTCTTTTTTTCCCAGTAGTCATAAATGGCACCCAATATCTCTCTCTTTCCTAAATCCTGACAAAATTTGAATGCCTTTTCCTTATCAAATACATGATCCACATTGCCGTAAGCACCCTTCTCCATTGCATAAATTATTTTCTCAAAGTCGTCTGCTGAAATATTTTTTAATTCACCAAGGCCTGGATGCAGAATTCTAGAGTTATGATCAGTGAGCCACTTCTCATCCCCCGAATCCATTTCATACCGAGCAATTTTACTTGATAGAGCTCGCTGGATCTCATCATCCTCAGTTCTGATATAATAATCAGGGCGTATAAAAGTTGATCGAGCACCATCGACATAGCCAGAGACCTCCCTGTACACAGGCACCGAAATTGTCCTGGAGGAATCTTCCTGCAGGTTGCGCTGCTGGCATTCCTCATGCAGTTCCTTAAACACAAGCCAATCCCACCTATCCGGAAACTCGAGCTTCCACCTATCTTCTGCAGCCCACAGATAGGCATGACTGAAACGATTGACGGCACAACGTCTCATATTCAGAGGTTTGTGCAGGAACTTTGTTTCACCCTGTGACTTGACTGCTATACGCCATTCCTTAGAGGGCAACGTGTCCAACAAAACTTCAAAGCCTTCCTCCCTCCAACACCTGTCAGCATCAACAACCAAGACATTTGCATTGCAACGTGCGGTGTCTATGTTCTTCTTCACCTCAGCCAATGCAGACTTCAGCTCCTTGTTAGCTGACTTCCCCTGCTTCCGATGGGAACTGAAAAGAGTCGAGACATCACTCTCATATTTGGAACCGAGCACCTTCTCAGTACAGGCATCGGGCACCTCAGGACAACTTGGCTTTGCCATGACTTCAGCATGGAAACTTGCTTGAGCTTCCGATAAACCACTAGCACCACACTGATTGGAGTGCAATGGTAACAATGCATCAGCATTTGAACTCAACAGGCTCCAACCACCTGAGAAACTTCTCCTTCCGCAATGCTTGCTTAGCCCTGAACCGAGCAGATTAGTTGCATTTTCTATTGCTGATTCACAGGCATCAATGGTATCATTTTGTTCATGCCTCACTGTAACAGGAACCATAGAAAGTTCAGTTCCCAAATTACCTGCCTCCAGAAGGACACATGGATCATTTTCTTCATAATTGACAGCCCCAGACAAGCACATTAAGTATCTTGTAAGAACACGAGGTAAATAAAGGGACCCAAGAAGCATAGTGACATGCAAGCTCTTAAAGTAAATTGGAAGTGCCGAAAAATCAAGCAGCAGCAGTGGAACAGACTGTCTAGCACCATAAATCTTGCATAGCCCACAACAATGCAGACCGCTTGAAAAAACAACATTCTGAAGCACAGCAGCCAGCATTTAGACAAATAGAAAAATTAACACAAAAGCAGAAAATGCCGTTCAAACACATGCTTACGTTCTTCTGCCACCTGAGTGGTAATACATGAACTCCCTGCCGAGAAAAGACGGTAGCTATCGATCCAGATAATAAGACTGCAGCGAATTCCTGGACTGTCACCGTGGACCTCCTCATCCATTTGAGTGCAGTGATCAGAAATCTTGGGAAACAGAGTGAACTACTGACACAAGAGGATTCCACGAACAGCGTCAGCACCATACGATCATTGATGTTTGTGCATAAACTATTTTCCATGATGCCGTTCTTCTTTGCAAAGTTCCCCGCAGAGACTGCAATTTTAAGCTCCCTTTTTATGATTCCTCTTTCAATCGAGGTCTCCGCAAGCTCTGGCTCTCGTTTAATTTTTTGGTGTAGAGTCGGCACATCTGACTTCTTCCTGCAACCTTTCCGCACGAAAACCAACCCGTTTCTTCTTTTTATCCCCGAAGCCAGATACCCGGCAGAAGAAGATGTCGAAGCCCCACCACCGGAGAGCTGCCTCTGCCGCCGACGCCCATAAACGATCCCAAACTTCCTCCCTAGACAAGTATCGCACGAGTCCTCCGGAACATCGGACTCTGGTGCCTTCCCAGCGGTCTCACCAAGCTCGTTCAACCCATCCGAGCATCCAATATCACGCGTTTCCCCTTCCTCTCTCTTCTCGCACCAGTGATCCTCGGCTCGACCGCCGCCAAAGACCCCCAACCACTTATTGCCGTGCCTCCGTACCGCAAGCGTTTTCGGAGATCCGAGGGCGCTAGAGTCACCGTCGCCAACCGTGGCCACCGAGGAGATTTTGGGGATTAACACCCTCGTCGACCGTCGCGTCCCCACCGACGGCATCAGCGTCGGCGCCGCGGGCAGGGGGAACACCTGCCAACCTGTCTCGACCTCCACTGTCCCGTGGAGCTTCCTGGGCGTGGCGGCCTTACGTTTCTCCAGCCTCGCATTCCGCCACATAATCACCATCATCGCCGCGCGTCAGGAATCCAATCATCGGCGTTTCCGATCACCAGCCCACATCCCGCGGCCACAGCCGACGCCGATCCTTCAATCCCCCTTTCTTGATTCAAATCAAGAATTTCAACATCCCGGGGATGATTCCGATTCCTTTGCGCCTTCCTCTCAAGATCAAGATTCAGAGGCGGAAAGGCGGTTAAGTGCTTCACGTCGTAGAAGGGGAGAGGGAGAGAGCGCGCGCGCGGGTTTGGGCCTTTGGGTTGAATTGAGCGTCTATATTATGACGGCGCTAAGATGGTATGGCCGTCTGATGGAGATCAGACGGTAAAAGTTTGGATATTCCATGCGTGGGAATGTACCGCGCCCGTCGCGATATTTTTGTAGGCGATTCGGTCTGGTTAGCTGCGGAATAGATAAGACCGCTACGTGGCATTCGATTACTGGAATAAATTCGTCTAACGTGGAGGCAGAACTTCGACTTCTAATGGTGAGACGGGGGAGCAGCGGATGCGAGGGTTGGCGCGAGGCCGTCACCGTTTGGTTTAATGACGAGCGTGCCCTCGAAGTGGATCGACACCCGCAGTCGGATGCAACATAGCCGTACACGTTTCACGCTCATCAGCATTGAAGTGCGGGTCTCCTGTCTCTGCGTAAGAACCAACGCAGGATTATTTACCTATAAAATGAGTGGGTCTCGCACTATGTTGCCCACAAGGTCGTCGTTTGATTGGATGGCAATCCTGCATTCTGCTTTTGCTTGTGCAGCAGCGGACAATGTCCATTAATTAAGCCCGATAGAGCTTTAAACAATACTTAATTATTAAGGTCTGCCCTATTGGCTCCGCTTATATTGGACGTAAAGATGGACGTTTGTCATTCGTTAATGAAGAGTAATTATTGACAAGATTTGTTTCAGCACCCCAAATTATGCATGCTTACAAAGAAATCAACCTATCGATACTCTCTTATAGTACACATTCCTTTAATTATTATGCCAATTATTACCCCAAGTGGATAAATTTTATTTATCATATATAAATCATCTTATTATGGCATCAAAATTCACCTTATTATAAATTTGTACGAACTCTTACATGTTAAAAAAAATAAACTATATTTGTTCTTTTCTTCATAGGCTAATCATTAACCAAAGATTATAAATGTTGACTAAGTTGACTTTGTCATTATCCAAATCTCTGGGATCCACTGGATCTAAAACGAATATGGTTTGACCTTGTTGAACTTAATTGAATCACTAATAAGTCACTGCAAGTGACTGGTATATCATCTAAGGAGCATCTTGAGATGATAATGAGTTTTTTAAACAAGATCAAGGTATACTTAGAGATGATCTCGAGTTTTCCTTAATAAATAAGTCGTACCTCAAGATGAGTCAATTGTTGTGAGCCAACAATATCTTATGAGTCCACGTCATCTTAGTTTCTCGCTTGGATCATATCCATGTGACCCGTGTAGGTTTCTCTGATGGGTTCATACCTTTAGGATAAAATCAGATCGTATTGACTCTCCGATCAATGGGACCAAAATTATAATATTTTTGGAGCATTGATAAGGATATTTAGTCTCATATTGGTTGAAGAATATAGAAACCAAGGACTTATAAATCTACCGGGTCACTCTTACCCTTAGAGATATTTTTGACGCTCATGAGTTTTGAAAAAGCAAAATTGTGTAGTGCACTCATTACTTAAATAATTCCTCACGAACCTATTACATAAATAACGATAAAATTTGATGACTCTTCACATTTAGTCTCACATTGATTGAGGAATAGAGAAACCAATGGCTGATAAGTCTACATTACCTTTAAAGATTTTTTTTTAGCTTATAAGCTTCGAAACGATAAAATTGTGCTAATATACCCACGACTCAGATAATTTATCATGAGTCATTACATTAATGATGATAAAATATGACTATCAACCACAAAATAAAAAATCCTACTAGTAGAGATTCAAAAAAATTTATTGTTTTAATAATACAACAGATTTAGTTTTATACGGAGTGCATTTAATCATCATTATTCTCCTAATAAGCAATAATCTAATTTTTAAGCTAAGGTTATAGATCTATCCCACTGAAATTTGAGATTTTCATATTCAACTCTCGAAATTTGATAAATATATATAGTTCAAATTATTAAATTTCAACCAACCGCTTTCTGATCATGGTGGTACTTGACGAAATGATCCGGTTCACACGTGACATATTGCGAATGTCGATGCAAAAGAACAATACACTTACCATGTTACTTGATGGGATTTACCTGCACCGACTCCTACGTTACGCCAATTGTCGGCCTAACGAACTGTCCAATTCCGGACCTGTCACGAGCGTCATCGTGACATCGCTCCCTCCGTACCTACCAATCTCAAATCAAACATATCGTATGATATAAATATATGCATCAATGAATATTCAAGATGAGATCAAACGTATTCTATATGTACGATGAATGTGTGAGACAGAGAGAGGGAGACAGAGGGGAATCTGCCCTTTGAAATTTCAAATAGAAGGGATACAGGAGGGCAGAAACCTGCATTAATAACGCACATTAATGGCTACCATGCACGCCATGTGCGTGCCTCCAGAAGTGCAAACCCACCTCCTCTTTTTCACCGCCGCTGCAGCAGCCTTGCTCGCTGCGACGTGGATCCCTCGATCCATTTCGTCTCGTGGTGGGATCGTCCCGTTCCCCAACACGAATCTGGCTGTGATGGCATATAACCACCCGATATGTTAATGGAGCGGCAGAGTGCTGCGTGATGGTGTCACCTCCAGCGTTCGGAGCACTGTCTTCAGTGTTTTTGAAATGATCGGTGTTTGAGCGGCTCACAAGCTTTTTTGTGTTCCTCTCCTCCGCTTCTCCTGTCCTCTCCTGCTCTGAGAGGAGTTGAGATTGGAGAGAGTGTGTCATCGAGCGGCCTTCACGGCCGCTCTACTTTCTTCTGCGTCTGCTGTTCCTCCTCTTTCTTCTTTCTTCTGTTTTGATTCCTTCACGTACCATAAAGGTTGTGCCCAGGAGTTTACAGGCACGTTCTGAGAGGAGTTATAGATCGGGGTGACAGAGAGAAGAGAGAGAGAGAGAATGGGGAGAGAGTGGCAATGGAGTACGACGGCTTCACCTAAAGGAGACTGCAAGGAGACAAACTCCGGTTGCATAGGTGGAATGCTTCACTACCTACACTTTCATCAATTGCTCCTCTCCGGCAGCAGTAGAAATCCACCAGCGTCGCCGCCGTCGCTGTCATTGCTTCCTCGAATCGATCTTACGTCTCAACAAGTAACAGGTATAAGGAGAAGCCCTCATCTCACCATCGTATCAAGCTAGATCACTTACTTTGGATTGTCCTGTGGATGAAACTTAGGGTTGGAGGCGCCCAGGAATAGCTTGGAGCTGGATGAGGGGAAAGCGTCGTCCTCGACCTCGGCCATAGAAGACGAGCTTTACGATGTTCCTGTGAGTCTGCAAGCGAGACGATCGAGCTTCTCTTTCTGTTCTCCCTTAGCGTTTGATTGGTTGCTATTGTCAGGTCGGGATAGAAATAGCCTCAGCTTCACTGTCGAAGAGCAGCAAGAAGATGATGACGTGGTTGGAGGAGGAGAAGAGGAGCTCACAGGCCGAGACTCCGAGGACTCCGGGCGTCGTCGCGCGCCTTATGGGCTTGGAGACCTCCGCGGGGCAAGCCTCTTCTCCGACGCCGAGGACGCCGCCAGCGGAGTCTCGAGCGCCAAACAAGAAGAAGAATAATGGCGGTGACGATCACAGTACCAGGAGGGAGTCGCGGTCACCCCGGCTGCCTCTCGGGAGCTTAAACTGCAACGTTGCAGCGTCGACTCAAATCAGATCGGTCGACGCAGGCTCCCGCTCCTTGCCGGAGACACCGAGGGCTTCGTCAGGTCGGTACTGCGACGTTGATCCGAGGTTTTCTCTGCAATTCAACAAAGAGAACACCAATAAGGGTGTACAGGAGATCGGCCACTTGCGCGACTTCAGCGGGCACCAGGACGAGAACAAGAGCCGGAGTAGCCACCACAGTGCTCGCGAGTTCACCAAGCAAGTGAAGGAAAGTATCAGCATCAGAAAAGGAGGTGGTGATGGTAGTGGCCGTGGCCGTCGCCACAGCGGCGAAGATGAATCCAAGTCTAAGTCTAAAAGAACCAGGCCAGCTGGGAAGAAACTGTCCATGGAGGATCCACCATCTCCTCGTTCTTCTCCTCAAACAAGAAAATTGGAGATCGCAAGTGGCACGAAGAAGCCAATCATGCTGCCTCGTAAACCTCTGCAGTTACAGGCAACAGACCGATTACCCCCATCAAGAACTTCTCGAGATCATGGCGAAGCAAAGGCTCTGAAGAAGGTCCTTGACAAGTGCAAGAAAGCCGATAACGAGCGGTTCACCGAGAGGATCAGGAAGCCAGCACAGTCGCCTACAACCACCAGGCTGCCATGTTCTCACTTGCTCCCAACGTTAGCATCACTGTTTCAGTCAGCTGACTCGCTACCAGAGACGAACATCCCTGATAAGAGTAGAAACAGCGCCTTACCATCTCAACCAATCTCACGCTCTTTTGCCTCTTCTTCTTCGTTTGCGCAGCAATCGGACGGTCAAAAGAATAGCCACGGCCGAGCACTGAGGTACAGCGATCCAAAGTTCAGATACGTGAAGACAATACTTGAGCGTGCAGGGTTAGACGGAGCTCACACGTGGAGATGGTACTCACCGTCGCTTCCGATCGACCCCATCGTCTTCCATCGGCTGGAGCCGGAGCTTCCTTTTTTCCTTGGGGAACGAAGCACCGTGACTTCCGATAGCCTCCTCCTCGGTCCATTACGGTATCGGTGGAACAGGAAGCTCCTGTTCCACCTGGTAGAAGAGAAGTTAGGGGATCTCCTTCTTGGGTGTCGCGAGATCTCATCATTCTTCTCCACCACGACCACCCGCCTCGTCAGAGACAACGGACAGCCATTGCTGCGGCAACTCTGGGCGCAGATCGAGAACCTCCCCGCTGCCGCCGACTGCCGCGTGGTGGCCGACATCGACGCTCTCGTCGCAGCGGACCTGCCGGAGGCCATCGTGCGCCGCCTGCTGCGCCATCCCGCGGTGGCGAACGAGGCAAGCGATGTGGTGGTGGGAGTGGAGCAGGGTATCCTCGACGGCCTCCTCGCCGAGACCGCAGCATCTCTCGCCCTCTCCGCCGCCGCCTTCCAAAGCTGAGCTGGTGGTGCTAACCACCGGAATCTGTGACAGTACTATTCCCCACGGAAACGGCGGGGGCTCACTGCGTCAGCCGTAGCAGTGGCGATCACTGTGTGTTGTGGACTGCGCTGGTAAACATGAATGCATGTAGCACGTCTGGCTTTGCTGTGTGAGAAGCAGGCTTAAGCTCTATTCCCTCTTTGCGAGTAGCAGGCATAAGCTTTGGCAGAGTTAGGCGCTATCACCTACTTTGTGTATGGCCTGATGCGTGGAGACGTAAGCTGTTGTCAGGAATATCTGGCAAAGTGATACGGGAGAGGGATGGTGCGGGGCCCAGTGGCCTGACCAATGTCAACGTTCATCCACTGGGAAAATGTACTATTACGTGTTATTTAACTGAGTTAATTTATGAAATTTATGTTCTCCCTTTTTCTTCATTCCTTGAGATTAGTTTAGATTTAAGATTTCAAAGAGCCACCGGGAGATATGACGAGTAGATAACTTCACGTCATTGTCCACACTTATCCGAACGCTTTGTTAGTGGAATATATCAATCAATTATCACACATTATCTTCACAATGCATAACGGTATTAGCTGTAATGTTTTATGTTTTGATTGACCCTCATATTCAGTGATATCCTACTATTCCACATAATTGTTTATATAAATTAACTCTCACTTATTTTTAACGATATAATTGAATGTCATACTTTTTATCAATTTTTTATAATTAATTTAACATGTAGCATTATACCAAACATATAATAATATATATTAAGTTTGGATCAAAAGTATTTGGATAGACGTGATAAAAGATTGATAGAAACAGGAATGACAACTTTGTATTTCTTATATGTTTTAATTCTCAATCAATTTATAATTTAAGGATTAATCATATATTTTAAATATATGATTGGAGTGTATAATTCATAAAAATCTCTTCCTTTAAATACATATAAATATATATTATCTCAATGAATGATTTTTTTTTCTTTTATAATAAATTTTTTAATTCTTTATGGTATCAAAATCTTCTAGTTTCAAGCAAGACTTCCTCTTCCTCGCTATCTTGTTAATGTGTTATTGATTAATATTACTCTTCTTCACCCTCCTGTTATTGTTTTACAACTCTTAAATTTTATTTTTTAATTTTAGATTTTGGTGTTGCACGGAAGGCAAAAACATGTTATGGTCTCCTAATTTGAACTACTATACAACAAATATACTCCACTTTACTGATCTAATATGTCTGCTCTGGCGATGGACATGCGTCTTCCATGATTATTCATTGTTATTCAATTCTAGTTAGTCGATATTTTCTTTGCTCTTATACTGATGCCTACTACCCAATACTTTCACCGGTGTCCTTGTCTCCTTTTTGTCAATCATCCAACTCACTAGTGTCTTTGATCCATTGTTCCCTCTAGACTATAGTCTATTATCATCCACCATCCTCTTGATCACACCATCAACATTTGTGATCAAGAGAAAGACTTAGAGAAGAAGACAGAGATTGTCCTCTTCTACACATCACAAATCAGATCATCTCTTATGCACTTTTTAAATATGATCTTCTCTAATATTTCAGGTCTTTAGCATCTATGTATCCAAATTAGATCATTAGTTGATACTCTTTTAAATATAATATTTTTCAATTCTAGATGCTACTCAAAAAATATTTGTATCACATAAAGTTATTTTTAATGAGTCCATCTTTTTTTATTCTAAAATATTACTCTTTTAATAATACGAGCAACTATAACAATTATCCATTACTGGTCATACGAGGGCACTTAAAACCTTTTCAAATGCATCTCTCACCACATCAACCAATTATTCTCTTTTGGGCATATTCTCTCTTATTCCAGTTCAGTAACACTTCACCCCTTTACAACATTTTCATCAATGCCTAATGAAGTAATTCCCTTGACACCACAAATGATATTTTTATCATCTCCTTAAGCAAGTGACATCGAAGTATATTAGCTTGATTAGATACATATTACTAACTATTCATCGATTCTCATACATTCTGTTAGTTAGGTGCTATACTAGCCAATCACGTGAGTGATGACACTTGTAACACACTGCGTCAATCTCTTTGCTTATGATTATTAATATTTTTTTATATTATCTGGGTATATATTATAAGGTCCTTAGGTCTGTGGAATGGAAATCGGATCGTGATGAGATCACGATAATGAGATCAATTCACCTTTAAACATAAATTCTAAATAATCCTGGTCATAGGTTATTTGAGAGGGTAATCGAGATAACTAGACAGACTAGTGTGCTATATACCTATCCATATGATGGAGGTGGCTGGTCTCATAGCTACTTATGTGGGGACACTAAGAATATAATGTAGATACTCATTAGGAATGAGTTTACTGATTGATCTGCTTATAAAATGCTGTATGGTTAATGATACCTGACATTAGACAGCGATTCCGTAGTCCCAGTTGTATGTCTAGTCCTTAGATTTGAGATACCAAAGATGCCTTATATGAGTACTCTATTCTTTGATGTCAGACTTATAGGTTTGGAAGTTCTAGATTTGGTACACCTGCTTCTCAAGAATGGTAGCTAATCTTACGAAGACAATTGAATGTCAATAGAGGATAATCTACTCTCAATAATATGAGAGGAATATCCCATGTATTCTTGCTTAAACAAATCCCTAGCCAGGGTCATTCAGATTGAGAGAGAAAGAGTTCTCCGGGAGAATCCGATCAGAGCGAGACTCAAGTGGAAACCATATAGGCCTTACAGCACAATGCCCGATATACGATCTCTGGGATATTAGATGGATGGGGGACTATAGGTGTTGAATCTCAGATTTTGATAATGAAATTAATTGATAAATTATTAATTTAATCCATATGTTGAGAAAAGTGATGTATGATTAACTATGATCATGAATAAAGCATAAAGCAGATGTTGGGCAAGAGTCAAAGATGGGGTGATACACCAAAAGTTCGAATGATGCATCGGGAGTTCGCCGAGAGTTTGTCGGAAGTTCGCCAAGAGTTCGTCAGAAGCTTACTAAGAATTTATTAGGAGTTCGTCAAGAAGATCATTGGGAGTTCATTAAGAGGTTGTCGGAAGAATGCTGAGAGTCTGCCAAAAGCCCATCGGAAGATCGTCGAAAACTTGTCGGGATTTCATCGGAAGAACAATTGACATATCAGACAAAGATTGCTTAATTAATGCCTTAATTATTATAGTTAGGACTTAGATTGAGTTATGATTGAAAGGTAATCCCACTAATTCAATTAGGAGCTAATTGGGCCCTAATCAGGGTTGGTTTGGGCTAGACTTAGAGCCATATCAGGAGGTGGCACTGCCAGGACTCGACGATGGAACTACCCAGGGCTTAGTCTCCTATGAAGTCTAGGTGGTGGTATCGCCTAGACTATGCGATGTTATCATCGATAATTAATGCTGCCAGGCAGTGGTACTACCCAGGCAGGCGATGGTATTGTTAGAGTCCAGTATCCGAGACTTTGTCAGGTGATAGTACTATTAGACTAGGCAATGGTACCATCCAGTGTCAAAGAGTAATGGTAGTAGTACTGCCCAAGATTGACGGTGGTATCATTAGTATCTCGGAAATCCGGGATGAGACCTTTTTTGGCTCTATTTTTGAAGCCAATTAGGGCCTATAAATGCCCCACACATTTCTGCTTGTCAAGTATGAAAAAGTGAACAAAAAAAAAATCTGAGATCTAAGTAAAAATGATGTTGTAATCCTTTGAGATTTCACATCTTCTTATTCTAATTTAGAATTCTATTTAAGGAGGAGTGAGTGAATTGTACAAGGTTGCCTCCTAAACCTGCAAAAAGAAAAAAAATCTATAAAAGGGGCAGTTGATCTTCACCCATTGAAGGAAGATCAATAGTAGAAGCTGGTAACCTTGACGAAGGAGGAATTAAAGTTGGATGTAAATCACAACGACTGAACCACTATAAATTTAGTGTGCACTCTCTTCTCCTCTTTGCTATTGAGTCACATTGCATACTGCTTACTTATACTCTTACGAATGTTTTTAAAGTTAAATGCTTTTCTGATATGAGTTTCATCAAACTAAAAGTTTTCATAATCATCGACATTTTTAACGTATGCACTAATTCATCCCCCCTCTTAGTGCCGACTTGATTATAACAATTGGTATCAGAGTAAGGTTACTCTCAATTTGGTTTAAAACCCAAGAAAAATAACTTTTGTCGGCAATCAAGAGGGTCATTCTATCACTCGTTCACATATGTTTAATGGGACGAACTACATGTATTAGAAAACTAGAATGAGAATTTTTTTGCTTTCTATGGATTTTGAGTTATGGAATATTATTGAAAATAGATTTTAAAACTCTTCTAATAAACAAATGGAATGATTTAGAGAAGACTTTCTCTTTGAACGCTAAAGCGATGAATGCTTTATTTTATGCTTTAGATAAAAATGAATTTAATCGGGTTTCTATTTACAAAACTGCACATAAGATTTAGCACACACTTGAAGTCATACACAATGACACAAGTAGGGTTAATGAGTCAAAAATTAATCTCTTGCTTCATAGCTATGTGTTATTTCATATGAAACTAAGCGAGACCATTGGAGATATGTACACCTGGTTTATGGATGTCGTCAATGGTCTATAAGCACTTGGCAAAAGTTTTTCTAATTTTGAACTTATCAACAACATATTAAGATCTCTTCTAAAAAGTTGAGATCCTAAAGTAACGACAATACAAGAAGCCAAGGACCTAAATATCTTTCTGCTTGAAGAACTTATCGGGTCCTTGATAATATATGAAATGATGTGTATAGCACATGATGAACTTAAGAATAGCTTCCAATGAATATGAAGGATATGACACTTAGAACCAAAGAAGATCACTTGGGAGAAAACTCAAGTGATGATAATGATGATGATGATTTGGCACTTCTAACAAGAAAGTTTAAATTTTTTTAAAAAAGGAACAAGACAAAACAAGATATTGAGTACAAAAGTAAACTAAAAAAAGACTAAATAATTTGTTATGAATACAAGAAGCCAGGGGACTTCAAAAATGAATGTCTCCAAATGAAAAAGAAGCTCACGAAGAAAAAGAAACGCTTAAAGCTACTCGGGACGACTCAAGTACATTCGAAGACGAGGAGCCTACTAACAAAGAAGTTGTAAACTATGCATTAATAGTGTTTGGCTGTGAGGTAAGTGACTCAATTGAAGCTCATTTATCTTTTGATAAATTATAAAGTGCTTTTCATGATTTGTTTGATGAATGTAAATTAGTTGATAAAAAATATAAATTATTAAAAAATAATTATGCTTCTCTCTTTAGTGAACTCGAAAAATAAAAAAAATGAGCATGATAAGTGTATATTAACTCCTTGTACTAAATGTGAGGAATTAGAGTTATTTAAAAAGAAAATTTTATTATTATAATAAACTTTAGAAAAATTTAAAATCAGAAGCAAATCCTTAAATATGATCCTTGCTAATAAGGGTCATATTCATAGAAAGGATGAAATTGGCTTTGTGAGTAACACTCATCAAAAGCTAACTATATTCATTCGAGGCCCAACTTTACATGTTTTACCCCAAAACAAATATAACTTTTATTATAAATTTGGAAATTATACCTATAAATGTCCATTTAAAGATATAGTCCACACAAATTAACTTGGGTTCCTACAAAAATCATAAATAAATTAATGCAAATTGATAAGTTAGGTAGATCTATCAATGAGGCATCTAAAGTTAAATGAGTACATAAGAGAAAACCCCCTTTTTCTTTATAGATATGTTTACAATCATAAGCTAGGAGTAAGAGATGGTACCTTGATAGTGGATGCTCAAGCCACATGATTGGAGATCTAACTCAATTCCCTAAGCTCACTAGCTAAACAACAATAATAAGGAAAGATCATTTGAATCAAATGATTGAAACTTGTTTCTTTTTGTTATGATAAACTTTTTGATTAAACATCATTTGTGCATTGTCTTGAACGATGATTTTGGTATGGAATACTAGAGTTTACTAGTATTAAAGCTAAAAAACATTAGCTATTTTTAATTATATAGGAAACTATCTATATTACTTTCGTTGGATTTTTCAAAAAATGATTTTGATGATGACTTTGGATTTCTTTCATATGAGATAATATATTGCATCTATGACTTAATATGTATCGTATATAAAACAAGTTTTCATGATTCTTAAAAATGTTTATCTAAATAATTCTTAATTCTTTCACTGGATATTTAAGAACTGAAATGATTTTAGGTTTTTCATTAGCTACTCTCCTTTGATTCTTCTTTATTGACTAAGGAAAATATTTATCTAAATAAACCAAAATATGTCACTAAATTTGTTAATGTTTATAACCTAAATTTTACTATGTACAATTTCTTTGTATGATGATTTGTATGATATGATTGAATCGTAAAAATAAAGAAATTTGATGGATCGTACTTCTCAAAAGAAATAAAAGGGCTTGCATTGTTCAATAAGTGAAGAGTGACTTGAATGCTAAAATTAATATTATTCGCTTAATTAATTGTTTGATTAGATGATTGATTTGAAGATTGATTGTTAGCATTGCTTGAGACTCTGCCCTGTAAAAGGGTCCTTTAGGGCCAACAGTAGAACCGCTCCCAACCCATTCTACACCCCTTAAAATCCCTCTCCACCTCTCATTCTTCTTGCTCCTCCTTTAGAAACCCAAGAAAACCTCTCTCTTCTATAAATCTAAGGATCAATCTCAACCTGCTTGGAGATGACTGCAAGGGTAATCTTTAAAACTTTTCCCTTAATTTGTTGCTTGATCTTGCTTTTTTTATAGTTCTTTCATTGATAATATATATAGTTCAATGATACCTAGAAGATCCTCAAGGGACAAAGGGAATAGGAGATTTGATGAAACCTATGACCCTATGCCCTTTGACTCCAATGAGTATACCCTTAAATTTTCAACCTTTGAATTTAGAAGTATACATAAGAGAAAACATGTAGATTTAGAAGAGTTAGAAAATTTAGAATCAATTTAATGGTTCACTAACTTAGATGTCTTTCTAATTCTACAAATTAGTAAACTCATTTATCCTAGACTTATTCGATTGTTTTACAATAATCTATATGTGGATGAAGACGATAGGGTATCGACTTATCTCTTAGGGTATCATATACCCATACGGATAGCGTAATTTGCAACCTTATAGGAATTCCTGAGAAAAGAAGAGGTTGCTACTATACAAGACAATGGGACACAGAATCAGTTGGAATCATATACTCCGAGGCTCTATGTACTATTTTTGAAAACTCAAATTTGTTTATCATTTTAAAAAGTTGTGAACATTTGCTCCTTCAATACAAAAGTGCTTCATCACATTATAATAAGTATTTTACCTCTAAAACAACACGATCATGGTGAAGTTAGTCAAATAAAATTAGGAACAATGTGTTGGATTATGACAGGACATGATAACTATTTTGGATATTTGATATGACAAAACATGATTGAATTATCAACAAAAGATATGATATTTTCATATAGTAGCTTAATCACTAGACTAATATATGCACATAACATTGTAATTCCACCAGATGAAAAAATCATAACACTAGACAGATATAATGTTATCAATAGAAACCTTCTAAGAAGATTAAGATGTGTAGTAAGAAATGATATTTGGACTGTTGAAAAATCCAAGGGGCGACATCTCATGCATAGCGGAAGAACAGAAAATAAAAATCCTAGATTTTCATGAAAGGTTCCATCGTCGTAGGAAGATCGGTGCGTCAAAATAAATCCGCGAATCCGAAAACTACATGTAATGAAAAGATAGTACATAGGGAGATCGTATATAGATAGTACATAGGGAGATCGTATATCCCTAAGTTCCTACAGATCCATAGGGAGGATGAAGGAGGTCAAGCATCCTCCTCTCAAGCGGTGTGTCACGGACAAATTATAAATAGCTTATTCGGTGTAATGCTTATGCATGTCTATGTCTTTTCGATTTATTCTAACTTTGCAAAGAATGTAAAAGACTGGCCAAAGGCTAAATAGCCTCATTTGAATGAGTTTGGTGGTTGTTTCAGGCTTGTACATAGTGATGGTATCATATAGATACTTGTACTAGATTTCGGTCTATAGTGGACCAATTTTATACCTTTGTTGTGCAACCGTTCTGAGCTTGTGATGTATATGGTTGGAATTTACATTGGCTCTAAAGTGTTTGCTGAAATGGTGGCTTGTGGATCCCGTGTGAAGCGCTTTCTCTATCCCGTCTTCTCTTTTGCAAGTCCTAAGGGATCGTAGGAGGTTTCGGGAAGGTTGACCTTTACGGACTGACACGCAGTGGTGCCGCACGGCTTAGGCAAACCAGCTAAGTCCGTGACAGTTGGTATCAGAGCGGGATAAGCTCACTTAGAAACACTTTGCATGCAAACGTGGGGGACCTAGCGGGGCTACGTCGAGGGCAGTCAACATGTGCAACCATTTGGAAAACGGACATGAAGTTATAAGGGAAGGAGTCGCTCAGAGGAGCGGCCATCCGAGAATGGCATTCAGAAGAATGGCCAACCCTTCGTGCAAAGAGGCACCACGAGGACAAACAAGCTGAGAAGAATTGCGTAGCGTACAAAAGTTAGGATGGCTGAGTTCGAGCAGTGGCTCGATGTTGGCACCCAAACTTGACGGTGCTCGAGGCAAGCGGGGTGCTTGGCAAAGGATGAGACTGTGCAAGGTGGAGGGGGTTATTCAATGATCAAAAGAGTTGTGCAAAGCTCACAGAGGTGAGGGGAGTTGCAAACTCAAGGAATTCGATACTCATGCAAGGGCTTACATGCGGACGATGGGCTGTCCGTGGCCATCCCAAGGCAGCCGAAGGTCAGCACCATGGAGCATTGAAACTTTCTCTTCGGCATGTGTAGGATAGTTTCGTAAGAGGCTGAAGTGTGTAGTAGGTTCAGCATGTTGCTAGACCCAAAGGGGTGCAGTAGGAGCTGTATTGGCAAAGAGTCGCAATCTAGTAGGTGTGTTTGCGGAGGCAGAACAGTGCACGATTTGTTCAGCAATGACGGAGTGGTCCAAGGGGATGGTGGTCTCTAAACCTTCCAGAGGGAAGGAGACGAAGAGAGAAGTTGCTCTAACGGGGTAGATATCTAGGAGGAATAAGTCTCATTTCTCTAGAGAGAGAACCATGTGCAATGAACTACATCGATTGAGGAGTACCTCAAGACAAAGCTCGATGGATCGAGCGAGCAACGAGGAGTCGTTGCATGATCTTGCAAGTGACAATGCGTTGGTGGACGGATAGCGAGATCAAGTGGGAGAGCGACCTAAGGCAACATAAAGTGAAGGCACACGTGGAGCCGATAGGGAGATCAGACTCAACAGAGGGCTGACCCGTGGAATGGTGGGCATGAGGACTACCATTAACGCAATGCAAATCAAGAAGTGGAGCAACTTGGGGGTAACTTGGTGGTGTACCCAAGTCACATGAAGAGAGTTGGCATAGAAGAGAGAACATGGAGCGGAGGCTTGAAGCTTTCCTTAGACAAAGGTCAAAGGCATGGACTCTTGCAGAGACAAGAGTAGGATCATATCGTTCCATGGGTTCTTTATTCTGATGGTGCAGACTCATCTTGCATGGTGCCAAATATGAAGGGAGCTTCAAGGCACATACACTTGATCTCGGTGAAGCATTTGACGGAGGAACTAAGGCGATGCAGCTTACAGAGGCGAAGTTACTGTTAGAAGGCCTTAGCACGGGGCAAGAGGATGCAGAGGCAGGTACTCTCGAAGAATATATCACATTGTTGCTATTCAAGTTGCCAGGAGGAAAGCGGTGTACAGTGGAGATTGTGTTGGTAGGGGTAGAGTCCCAAGATCCAAACAATGATGCACTAATTTCAGTGAAGTCAGGGGACTTCAGAGGAGCTACTAGGTGATGGACTGTCCTAGAACTAGGCTTCATCCAAGTATGACCCGAGGGCGGGTGGACGAAGGTCGATTGCCAAAGGAGTGAAAAAAATCGAAGGTGATAGAGGCCCTGCGATGTGTTGGCGGAGTCCACACATGGAGAGATCGTAGTTTGAGTTCATACCACAAGGATCAGAATGCAAGGAGATGTCACCAGGAGGTGACATGATGCAGCGGATCGTGGTGGAATGGTTCGTGGTAATGTGACACATACAGTGAGTCCTATGGGAGAGACTGGATCATGTAGAGGTATGATCGAGAGTGCGACTGGGACCTCCACTTCGGTGAACAACACGACAGCAAGAAGAGCTATGGATTCAAACAGTGAATGCCATGGTACCACAGAGGCGGGACTTCCATGCATGCATTGAATGCTGCATTGAATGGAAGCCTTGGGCATCAGCTTATGGGGGTTGTGCACTATCGAGGAAAAAGTTCAGATGCAGGTACTAGTGAGTCCCATGGGGGGACTAGATCATACAGAGGTATGATCGGAGCGGCTGAAGAGTTAGACTACTTCAGAGCTCACATTCGCTTAAGGGAGCCCGGCAAGTCAGAGGACAAGGCCGAGTAAGTGAACATTGCGACCAATGAAGCTAAGGAGAACAGAAGCGATGCAAGCCCTGTAACATGATGGCGGAGGCCATACATGGGAGTTGCAGTCTATCTTTCCATCGACCAAGAGGAACTGCTCAGAGAACACAGAGGTGTTGAAGCAGGTAGTCAAAAAAGGGCGAGGAAACAATAACGAGTCCAAAGAGACTTAGCTACCCAAAACCAAGCATCGATTAGAATGAAGGTGGACTCAGAGGAGTACCGCAGTGCCATAGAAGCAGATCTACTAATCATAAAGAAGGGATGCAGATGCGAGACTACGGATAGTAGTGCCATGGTACCATAGAGGCGGGACTTCCGGGGAGTTATCGATCCCTTGCTCTTATAAAGGGAGAGCGCTTGATCGTAATATGGGCCATGGAGGAGGAGAATGCATTGACAAACTCCATGTACCATGATAAGGCTGAAGGGTAGAGGCCAGAGAACTTTATAAGACCGGTGTCAATGGACTTTTCATCGAGATTGTCGTAAGTGAAGGACTTCGGGTCGATGCAAGAGTGCAGGACCAAGGAACGAAGCATGTAGTACGCGGTGCTGTACCTTTGCTACTCAGAGGAGTAGGCAGCAGGAATGATGGAGAAGGCGATACAATCCCAGAGGTAACCAAATCTATCAGAGACTTGCTCAAAGTTGGAGTGATAACTTTTTGCATTGAATGGTTTGTGACAATGCGATATACACAATGAGTCCTATGGGGGGACTAGATCATGTAGAGGTATGATCGGGAGCATGACTGGTAGCTCCACTTCGGTGAATAACGCGATGGCAAGAAGAGCTATGGATTCAAGCAGTGAATGCTATGGTACCACAGAGGCGGGTCTTCCGTGCGTGCTTCGAATGCTGCATTGAATGAAAGCCTTGGGCATCAGCTTATGGGGGTTGTGTACTATCGAGGAAGAATTTCAGATGTAGGTACCAGTGAGTCCCATGGGGGGACTGGATCATATAGAGGTATGATCAGAGTGACTGAAGAGTTGGACTGCTTCAGAGCTCACATTCGCTTAAGGGAGCCCGGCAAGTCAGAGGACAAGGTCGAGTAAGCGAACGTTACGACCAATGAAGCTAAGGAGAACAGAAGCGATGCAAGCCCTACAACATGATGGCAGAGGCCATACATGGGAGTTGTAGCCTGTCTTTCCATCGATCAAGAGGAACTGCTTAGAGAACACAGAGGTGTTGAAGCAGGTGGTCGAAAAAGGGCGAGGAAGCAATGACGAGTCCAAATGGACTTAGCTACCCAAAACTAAGCATCGGTTAGAATGAAGGTGGACTCAGAGGAGTGCCACAGTACCGCAGAGACGGATCTACCGATCATGAAGAAGGGACGCATATGCGAGACAACGGATAGTTGTGCCATGGGCATTGCAGTGTCATGGTACCATAAAGGCGGGACTTCCGGGGAGTCATCGATCCCTTGCTCTCATAGAGGGAGAGCGCTTGGTTATGACATGAGCTGTGGAGGAGGAGAATGCATTGATAAACTCCATGTACCATGACAAGGCTGAAGGGCAGAGGCCACAGAACTTCATAAGACTGGTGTCAATGGACTTCTCATCGAGATTACCGTAAGTGAAGGACTTCGGGTCGATGCAAGAGTGCAGGACCAAGGAACGAAGCATGTAGTACGCGGTGCTGTACCTTTCCTACTCAGAGGAGTAGGCGGCAGGAATGATGGAGAAGACGGTACATTCCCAAAGGTGAACAAATCTATCAGAGACTTGCTCCAAGTTGGAGTGATAACTTCTTGCATTTCAGATATTCAATGGCATTGAGAAGGTGAATCATAGTAGCTGACTCAACGTAAGGATTGCAAACACTTCAAGTGCTTCGAAAGTGTGAGCTAAGAGCAGGAGAAGTCTAGTAATGAAGTACAACCTCGAGGAGGCGGGTGAAGTCAAGTAACATTTGCCTTCTCAACTCTCAAGAGAATGGGCAAAACTGAGTACCCTAGCTCTATTAGTTATCCAGCAGAGGAGCTTTGCATAGATTTGAAGACCCTTCGATGAGACTAATAGAAGACAATAGTTGTCCAGTCCTCACCAATGGTGATCAGTACTACTGAGAGTAGATTGTCTGCTTCTTTTCCCAACTGAATGCCAATCGAAAACGGAAGTGATGCGAACCTACTTGGATGAGATAACTAGGTAGAAGAAGATTTGATGAAAATTTTTTTTGGAGGAAGGACCTGAAAACTTCAAAGGTTAAGAGGCGATGCTTGTTAAAGCTCCATCAAACATCTATCCAATTCAAGAGATAAAAAGAATTTGAAGACTGACGCATATCAAAGATGGTTTTTTTTCCTTCATCAGATGAATCCGCAAGAATTAGCAAGGTTCAGCATAACTCTGCTAACCCCACACCAGAGTCAGAGTCATTGGCGAGTTGAAGCAGCATGGTGGATTAAAGTTCGACGACTCAACAACAATAAGCAGAGAACAACTGGGAGCCAAGGGGCACATCGCAGCAAGAGCAGAAGTTTGAAGATCTGGCAAAGGTAAGGAGTTGCAGCATCAATAATGGCTTCGACGAGGATGTCGAAGGAATAAGTGGGGGAGAATGTCATGGATAAATTGTAAATGGCTTGTTCGGTATAATGCTTATGTATGTCTGTATCTTTTTGGTTTATTTTAACTTTGCAAAGAATGTAAAGGGCTGGCCAAAGGCTAAATAGCCCCATTTGAATAAGTTTGGTGGCCATTTTAGGCTTGTACATAATGATGGTGTCATGTGGACACTTGTACTAGATTTCGGTTTGTAGTGGACCAATTTTATACCTTTGTTGTGCAACCGTTCTGAGCTTGTGATGTATATGGTTGGAATTTGCATTGGCTCTAAAGTGTTTGCTGAAAGGGTGGCTTGTGGATCCCATGTGAAGTACTTTCTCTGTCCCGTCTTCTCTTTTGCAAGTCCCAAGGGATCGTAGGAGGCTTCGGGGAGGCTGACCTTTACGGATTGACATGCAATGGTGCCGCACGGCTTAGACAAAACCAGCTAAGTCCATGACAGGTGTCTACACAGTAGAGACTGCAACGATGCTCCTCTCTAAGGAGAGGAGAATAGAAGGTGGCTACCAAGAAGATCCTAGCCTATAGACCTTTGGTTCCCTCCTATTTATAGAGGCCCATTGTAAACCCTAATGGATCTCGCCCTATTGGGTATTGGATCTCCATCCAATTATCCAAGCCTCTTAGATTAATGGGTCTCTACCCAATAATCTAGCTCTTATTGGATCTCATCCATGGGATCCAATAATATAGGGGCTTATTGGATATCCAATAAGATAGGGGCTCCGACGGATATCTCATATTCGAACCTCTACTCGTTGTAACACCTACCATATATGTGTAACCCTCTAGGCCCAATATCGAGCAGGCCGTGAGTTATACCTGTCAGAACTCTTTTTGACTTAGTGAATTATTATCTCTATAATAATTTACTCGACTCATCGACTGCGGACATACTAGGCCACTACGTCGCAGTCCCGAGACGATGTAGGGGAATCCAATCCTTTGGACCAATCTACCCTCAGTTATCATGTATCTATAGTCCTTCATCCATCTAATATCATAAAGATTGTATATCGGGCATGGTGCTGTCAAGCCCATACGATTTCCAATCGAGTCTTGCTCTAATCGGATTCTCCTAGAGAACTCTTTCTCTCTCAATCCGAATTACCATAGCCAGGGATTTGCTTAAGCAAGAACACATGAGATATTCCTCTCATGATGTCGAGAGTGGATGATCCTCTATTGATACTTAATAGCCCTCGTAAGGTTGTCTGTCATTCCCAATAATTGGCTATACTAGATCTGAAACTTCCAAACCTATAAGTCTGGTATCAAAGAGTGGAGTACTCATACAGGACTTCCTTAGTATCTCAAGTCTAAGGACCAGATACACTACTGGGACTACGAAATCGTTATCTGACGTGGATTTCGTAAGTGGATCAATCAGTGAACTCATTCTCCAATGAGCACCTGCACTGTACCCTTAGTGTCCCCACACAAGTGGCAATAAGACCAGCCATCTTAATCATATGGACCGGTATATAATACACCAGTCTGTCCGGTTATCTCGATGTCCCTCTCGAGTAACCTATGACCGAGATTATTTAGGGTCTGTGTTTAAAAATGAATCGATCTTATTATCGTGATCTCATCATGATCCGATTTCCATTACATAGATCCAAGGACATCATAATATATATCCAGATAATGTAAGAAAATATCAATAATCATAAGCAAAGAAATTGATGCAGCATGTTACAAGTGTCATCACTCATGTGATTAGTTTGTAGGGCACATATAATTAGCATGGACTAGATTACCTAGGAGAACTGCTCCTCCCCCACTTGAACCAGAACCATAAACACCTATATATAGGGGAAATCAATCTCATAGTCCCTTTGAGGCAGCACCTCTAACCGATCCAGCACCCTCCTCATCTACCAATCCCATAGTGACTTGACTAGGTCAAATTGAACTTCGTCAAGATCAAATCTTAACTGAAATACAACAAATGCATTGACAACTCCATATTCTGTTTAGACATTTTGGCTTACCACCGAATGAATAACTTATATATTTCTACTTCCTTCTTATTGATGACAAAGGAGGAAGAACTCTTTTTTGTACTCCTTGATATATTGTACTTCCTATCTTGAACTCTATAGTGTACTTCAAGATGTTATATATTTTACAAAATTATGATGCACTTCTTGATGATATTATGATGAATGCAACACTATATGATCCAATTAGGCATGATAAATCTTCCAAATGTATGAGTTTATTTTTTTTAAATTTTTTGATTTTTAAAAATTAAGATTTTATTAAGATCATTTCCTATCACCATCTTGCAATTTTATTCATGGATTCTTAATACACTTGATCCGTCATATGATGATCTTTTCATATGAATCCTTCCTCTCTTTACTTATGAAAAAAAATTAATTTATGAATTTTTGGTATACTTGATCTTTTATGCAATGATCATTTCCTATGAATCCTTCTTCTTTCTATTTACAAAAATAGGGATTTAATTCATGAACATTAAAAAGTGCTTACACATCTAAAGAGAAGTGCTAGCTTGCCTACTCTAGAAAGTAAAAGTTCCAATATTACATAAAATGGTGTAAAACTATCTTGCATGGTTTAAATACTTGTTGAATGTTCAGTGTAATAGTATCAAAGTACTTACAATCTCCTTTTTGTTGATAACAAAGGGGGAGAAATGATGAATATTTAGTACCAAGCATGAAGTGAAATTATGCATGTTATACCTTGAATAATAAATGTTTTGTATCATGCCCAAAATGATATATCATATATTAAGTGATGAATGCTTTAGTATCACATAGATCATGCCAAGTTGATTTTTTAGTATAATACATAAAATTATAACTTGAAGCTATGATGATGCATAATATATGGAATTTTTTATATAATCACTTAGAACAAAATTGGTTAATCTTGAATTCAAAGGTTGTGATTCCTTTTGAATTCAAGTTTGTCTTATCTCAAATATGACATATAGATAGAGGGAGTTAAGGTTAATTCTGATATCAATTGGTTGTTATCATAAAAAAGGAGAGATTGTTGAATCTCAGATTTTAATGATGAAATCAATTAATAAATTATTGATCTAATCCATATATTGAGAAAGTGATATAAGATTAACTATAATCAGGAATAAGGCATAAAGCAAATGTTGGATTAGAGTCAAAGATCGGGCGATATGCTAGAACTTCGGATGATGCATCAAGGGCTTGTTGAGAGTTCGTCGGAAGCTCGTCGAGAATTTGTCGGGAGTTCATCGAGAAGATCGTCGGGAGTTCACTAAGAGCTTGCTGGGAGTCTGTCGGAAGATCGCTGAGAGTCTGCCGAAAGATTACCAAAAACTTGCCAAGATTTCACCGGAAGAATAATTGATATACTAGATAAAGATTGCTTAATTAATGCCTTAATTATCATAGTTAGGACTTAGATTGAGTTAGGATTAAGAGGTAATCATACTAACTCAATTAGGGACCAATTGAGCCCTAATCAAGATTGGTTTGGGCCAAAGTTATAGCCCAAATAGTGACATGGAACTGTGTCAAGTGGCGGCCCTACCAAAACTGGGCGATAGAACTGCCAGGAGGTTTGGGTGGTACCGCCAGAGCCCAGTATCCGAGACTTTGTCAAGCGATACTATTGCCAGACTAGGTGGTAGTATCGCCTAGTGTTAGAGAGTAATGGTAGTAGTATTGCTAGTCATAAGTGCCTTGTAATCCAATCACGTGAGTGATGGCACATGTGACATTCTTTTTGCTTATTATTATTATTTAATATTTTATCACTTTATCTTGCATGTTACATATATTGTGATGTCCATGGATCTGCACAATGAGAGTCAGATCGTGATGAGATCATGATAATGAGACTAATTCATATTTAAACACATATCTTAAATAATCCTGGTCATAGATTACTCGAGAAGGATATCGAGATAACCGGATAGACTGGTGTGTTGTATATTTGTCCATAAGATGGAGGTGGCTAGTCTCATAGCTGCTCGTGTGAGGACATTAATGATATAGTACAAGTGCTCATTGGAGAATGAGTTCACTTATTGATCTGCCCACGGAATGTTGGATTATTGATGATACATTATTGTTAGATAGCGATTTCATAGTCCTAATAGTGTATATGATCATTAGACTTGAGACACCAAGGATGTCCTGTATGAGTACTTCACTCTTTGATACCAGACTTATACGCTTAGAAACTCCAGATCTAGTACAGCGGCTCATTGGGAGTGGTAGCCAACCTTACGAGGGTTATTGAGTGTTAATAGAGGATCATCCACTCTCAGTATCATGAGAAAAATATGCCATATGTTCTTGCTCAAACAAATCCTTGGTCAAGATTATTCGGAATGAGAGAGAAAGAGTTCTCCAAGAGAATTCGATTAAAGCGAGACTCAAGGAGAGACCGTATGAGCCTGACAGCACCATGTCTTATATAGGATCTCTGAGATATTAGATGGATGAGGGACTATAGGTGCATAGTAATTGAGGACAGATAGGTCCAAAGAATTGGATTCCCTTGTATCGTTTGGGGATTATGGTATAGTGGCCTAGTACGTCCGCAGTCGATGAGCCGAGTGAATTATTATGGAGATAATAATTCACTGAGCTGGAAGGAGTTCTGACAAGTATGACTCATGGCCAGCTCGATATTGAGCCTAGAGGATCACACACATATGGTAGGTGTTATGATAAGTAGAGGTTTAAATATGAGATATCTGCTGGAGCCCCTATCTTATTGGATATCCGTTAAGCCCATGAATTATTGGATCCTATAGATGAGATCCAATAAGAGCTAATAAGAGATTATTGGGTAGAGACCCAACAGGGCAAGATCCATTAGGATTAAGTTGATAGAGGACCTCTATAAATAGGAGGGAACCAAAAGCCCATAGGCTAGGGTTTTTTGGTAGCCACCTCCTATTCTCCTCCCCCTCTCCTCCTCAGCTAGTAGCCCTAGTTTAGGGCATGTGGATGGCAAGAAGGGTTGACCCCTTCTTGATTATGTAGTACGCGCAATGAGGAGATTTGACCAGCGATTTGAGGAGCATCATTGCAGCTCCTATCGTGTGGATTATCGTTAGAGAGGAGGACATTTGAACTCCTTCATCCAGTCTGATAGATGTGTAAGAATTCAGGGATATATGATCTCCCTAGGTAATTCTTATACACGTAATTTTTCGGTTTCGTGAGTTTTGCGCACCAACTTTTGCACAATGATAAGAACCTCTTTTTCTGTGAAAAATCAGTGATTTTTATTTTTGTTCTTCCACCGCACATATGATGTCACCACAGATTTCCCAATAGTGATATCAGAGCTAGGTTGCTCATGCAAAAGATTAGTTTTTAAACTGTATGTGTTGTATTCAATCGCGTAAGAACTGTTTTATACGATTGCAACAAATTTTTGTCGTAGATATCAAATCTGTGCTATAATTTTTTTCTCTATTATAAGGTATTTTACAAAGGGCTTTTGATGTCAAATATGTTGGCACAAAAGAGGAAGAAAGGGCAATAACTGTTGCTGCCCCTTAGATTGGCCAAAGGTTGCTTGCAACCTTGGCCGAGAGCTTTTCTTGTTGCTCTCGGCTTGGCCAAAAGTAGTAGGAATGAGAGCAGCAAGGAGGTTCTCAACCTGCTACATGGCATCCCCTGCAGCCAAGTTTCCTGGCTACAAGGGGCACCCCTGGTGGCTAGGGTTTCTTGGCCGTAGGAGCAAGTTGGCGGCCAGGTTTCCTGGCTGCCCTGCAGCTAGGGTTTCTTGGCTGCAAGTGACTCCTTGGTGGCTAGGGTTTCCTAGCCATGCAAGGCAGCCCTATGGCCTAGGATTCATGACCACAAGGGAGTCCTTAGTGGCTGAGATCTCCTAGCCATATAAGAGACTTCCTGCCATATAGGGATACCGTGTGGTAGAGTACCCCAAAGGGCAACAAAGTAATTAATTAAATAGTTTAATTAATTATAATAATTATTATCTAGTAGTCCTATATGATGATGATGTGTACATGTGATGTATGATGTGGACGGATTATCATGGACTGTGTGATATGTTTGTATATGTGATTATTATTATTATTGGAGCTTGTGAGTCTCCATTTTTTTCTCGTTTATTGTCAGGCCTATGTGTCTATAATTAAGTTATAATTACACGAGGAGGCATGACGGGAGCATGGAAGCGATAGTGGGACTCACGAGAGCGAAATGTATGCATGCGTCAAGATGCCGACGAGACCGACGAGAATGAGGTTGATGATCACAGGGCATGGAGATGCACCGCTGCACACATAAATCTTGATGTGAGTGATTAAGCCCACTAGCTCGGGCTTGGTCACATTAGGATGTGGACCATGATCATCTAGTATGATTACTCATGTGATGTGTGATTAAATATACACAGACAAGATACATATATATTTGCATGTGATGTAAATATATATTAAATATGTATATGTATGACAGGTCATAGGAGAGCAAATAAAAAAATTCACTCTCTCGATAATATTAAGTTGGTAAACATGAGGTAATTAGATTGACCTACATGGCCTTCCATCGTTATAGGTAGGAATCGATTCCCAGTGTGGGTTGAGTTGGTCGAGTCCCTCAAGACTCATCTATATCGTGATTCGCTATCTTATCTATGACATAGAGATGTGACCGGTGACCTAAGGACATAGTATACTTGGTCAAGTCTCTCGAGGGTATATCATCGAATCAGACTTATCTTGTAATGATGGTGATGATTTAACCGAACATCATGGTTGATCGAGTCCCTCAAGGCCATGATGGTTCGGAGGTTGAACAGGATAGGAATCACAAGGATGTGAGTGATTGAGCCCACTAGCTCGGGCTTGGTCACATTAGGATGTGGACTATGATCATCTAGTACGATTGCTCATGTGATGTGTGATTAAATATACATATACTAGATACATATATATTTGCATGTGATGTAAATATATATTAAATATGTATATGTATGACAGGTCATAGGAGAGCAAATAAAAAAAATTCATTCTCTCGATAATATTAAGTTGGTAAACATGAGAAAATTAGATTGACCCACATGACCTTCCATCGTTATAGGTAGGAATCAATTTCCGGTGTGGGTTGAGTTGGTCAAGTCCCTCGAGACTCATCCATATCACGATTCGCTATCTTATCTATGACATAGAGATGTCACCGGTGACTTGAGGACATAGTATGTTTGGTCGAGTCCCTCGAGGGCATATCATCAAATCAGACTTATCTTGTAATGATGGTGATGACTTAACCTTACATCATGGTTGATCGAGTCGCTTGAGGCCATGATGGTTCGGAGGCTGAACAGGACAGGAATCACAAGGAGTTGTGATTGGCAAGAGTTACCTACCTTTACAAGCTTAACGTGATTGATCGAGTCCCTCGAGGTTACGTTAAGACACCGATTGGATCCCGATCCCCACTAGAGATCCGTCGGGGTTCTCCGATTCACATACCGAAGGGAGTTATATGTTTCGTGAGAAAATAGTAGGAGTAGATTAATAAAAGTTCTTATCTTAATTGTTTAATTTTTATAAAATTTGTATACTATTTATTTCTGCTACATCTTTATTTTCAGAAAAATATCACTTCTAAATCCTTTACATGGCATACTTGATGCTAACTGCCTCACTAGTCTAAATTATATGGATTGACTTCGCAACCTAAGAATCATTCTCATGATAAAAAAAATTACGTACGTCCTTGATATAGTGATCTCAATGCCCGATGAAGGGGCAAGCGAGGATGAGATCACTCGCTATATGAAGTATATAGATGATTCCACTCTTGCTCAGTGTTACATGTTGGCTTCTATGACTCCTGGGTTAAAGAGACAACATAAAAACATAGATGCCAGTTCCATATTCCTACATCTACACAAACTATTTGAGGAATAGAGAAGAATTCAGCGATATGAGATATCAAAGAGTCTCTTCTGCGCTAGAATGACTAAGGGGACACTGGTTTAGAACCATGTCCTTAAGATGATTGAGTGGATAGAGAAACTCACAGGTCTAAGAATGGTCGTAGAGGATAACCTGCGTGTAGATCTTGTGCTTCAGTCCCTACCAGATTTCTTTTCTTAGTTCATAATGAATTTTGATATGAACAAGCTTGAGGTGACCCTCCCAGAGCTCCTCAATATATTGAGAGAAGTATAGAGTACTATCAAGAAAGAGAAGTCAGTTCTCTATGCTGGTGAGACTAGAAAGAAAAGAAAAGCTGAGAAGTCCCTTAAGAAGAGCAAGGGCAAGGGCAAACTGGGTAAGACAAAGATTGCTAGAAAAAACCCAACAAAGGACAAAGGCTAGTGCTTCAATTACAGCAAAGATAGACACTAAAAGAGGAACTACAAAAGGTACCTTACACAGAGGGCGAAACAGAAGCTTAGAGAAGCTTCAGGTACATTCATGATCAGTCTTCATTTGTTAAAATCTTATAATAACATATGGGTATTAAATACCAGGAGTACTTATCACATCTGTAATTCATTGCAGATTTTGACAGGACCTAAGAGATTAAAGAGAGGCGAGATAGATCTCAAGATGGGCAATGGAGCAAAAGTTGTTGTAGTGGCTGTTGGTGAGATCACTCTACATCTGCTTGGTGGAGCTATTATTACATTAGATACATGTTATTATATTTCTTCTATTATCAAAAATATTTTTTTTTATTTTATGTTTGACAGTTAATGGATATAAATTAGTTTTTGAGAATAATAATTTTTTAATATTATTAGATGATGAGATCATCACGAGAGGAACATTGCATAATGGTTTATTTATGCTAGTCACAACTCTATATATTATGAGTGTAAGTGAGTCTAAGAGGAAACGAGAAGAGGTGAACAATATATATCTTTAGCATTGTAGGCTAGATCATATCCACGAGGGAAGGATTCAAAAGTTGTTGAAGAATGGATATCTATATCCATTCGACTATGAGCCATATGCGACATGTGAATCTTGCCTTCGAGGAAAGATGACCAACTCTCCATTTAGTAGAACTGGAGAGAGAGCCACTGAGTTACTAGAACTCATACATAGTGATGTATGTGTTGGGAAATCCGTCAAGGGGGAGCGACATCACATGCGCAGCGGAAGAACAAAAAACAAAACCCCAGATTTCCCGTAGAAAGTTTCCATCATCGTGCGAAGATCGGTGCGTCAAAACAAATCCGCGAAAACTGCATATATAAAAGAAGATACCTAGGGAGATCGTATATCCCTGAATTCCTACAGATCTGTGGGAGAGGATGAAGGAAGTCAAGTGTCCTCCTCTCTAGCGGTATCCACACAACAGGGATTGCGACGATGCACCTCTCTCTCTCTAGGGAGAGGCGAATAGGAGGTGGCTACCAAAAACCCTCAGCCTATAGAACTCTGGTTCCCTCCTATTTATAGAGGCCCTCTAAAAAACCCTAATGGATCTTTTGCCCTATTGGGTATTGGATCTTCATCCAATTACCCAAGCCTCTTAGATTAGTGGGTTTCTACCCAATAATCTCTTATTAGCAATTATTGGATCTCATCTCAGGATCCAATAATTCAGGGGCTTAATGGATATCCAATAAGATAAGAGGTTTAGCGGATATCTCATATCCGAACCTCTACTCATCGCAACACCTACCATATGTGTGTGACCCTCTAGGCCCAATATCGAGCTGGCCGTGAGTTATACTTGTCAGAACTCCTTCTGACATAATGAATTATTATCTCTATAATAATTCACCCAACTCATCGATCGCTACGCATGCCGTGCCACTACGCCGTGGCCCCCAAACGATACAGGGGAATCCAATCCTTTGGACATATCTATCCTCAGTTACCATGTATCTATAATCTCTCATCCATCTAATATCCCAGAGACCCTATACCGGGCATGGTGCTGTCAGGCCCATACGGTCTCTCCTCGAGTTTTGCTCTTGTCGGATTCTCCCGGAGAACTCTTTCTCTCTCAATTCGAATAACCTTGGCCAATGATTTGTTCGAGCAAGAACACTTGGGATATTCCTCTCATGATACCGATAACGGATGATCCTCTCTTGACACTCAATAGCCCTCGTAAGGTTGGTTACCACTCCCAATGACCGGTTGTACTAGATATGGAGCTTTCCAAACCTATAAGTTCGGTATCAAAGAGTGGAGTACTCATATAAGACATCTTTGGTGTCTCAAGTCTAATGACCAGATACACTACTAGGACTACGGAATCGCTGTCTGACGTAAGGTATCAATAACCATCCAGCATTCCGTAGGCGGATCAATCAGTGAACTCATTCTCCAATGAGCACCTGCACTATACCATTAGTGTCCCCACACGAGTAGCTATGAGACCAGCTACCTCCATCATATGAACGGGTATACAGCACACCAGTCTATCCGGTTATCTCGATGTCCTTCTCAAGTAACATATGACCAGGATAATTTAGGGTCTGTGTTTAAAGGTGAATTGGTCTCATTATCGTAATCTCATCACGATCCAATTCCCATTTCACAGATCCAAGGGCATCACAATATACATCTAGATAATGTGAGATAATGCCAATAATCATAAGCAAAGAGATTGACGTAGCGTGTTACAGGTGCAATCACTCATGTGATTGGCTTGTAGGGCACCAATAACTAGCAATCTCCCACTTGACCTAAAGCCAATCACCAATATGTCTGATCCCCATCAGACCTCTGTGACGCTCAAAGACATTCTGAGTCAATGGCTTTGTCAGTGGATCTGCAATGTTATTTTCGGATGGAACTCTTTCCATTACTACATCTCTTCGAGCCACGATCTCTCTAATAAGTTGGAACCTCCTCAGAACACTTCTGATGAGACCCGGGTTCCCTTATTTGAGTAATCGTCCCGTATTTATCGCAATATAAAGGAATCAGCTCCTCGCTGCTCGGGATGACTCCTAGATCTGTGATGAACTTCTTCATCCAGAATCCCTCCTTTGCTGCATTTACTGTAGCAATGTATTCCGCCTTTGTGGTCGAGTCAGCAGTAGTGTCTTGCTCGGAACTCTTCCAGTATACTGCTCCTCCATTCAGGGTGAACACATCCTCTGAATTAGATTTGCTATCATTAACATCGGATTAGAAGCTTAAGTCCGTGTAGCCCTCAACCTTGAGGCTACTACCTCTATATACTAGTAAAAGATCCTTAGTCCTTCTCCAGTACTTAAGGATACATTTTACAGCTTTCCAATGCTCCAAGCCAGGATCTGCCTGATATCTGCTCGTGACACTCAAAGCATGCGCTATATCAGGCCTGGTATATAGCATAGCATACATGATAGAACCTATCGCTGATGCATATGGTATCATATCCATGTATGCCCTTTCTTTAGGAGTCTTTGGGGACATACACCTAGAAAGTGATATTCCATGTCTCATCGGTATGAGACCTCTCTTGGAATTTTTCATGCCAAACCTTTTGACAATGGTGTCTATCTACCGGTGAGACAAACTAAGCATCCTCTTGGATCTATCTCTATAGATCTGTATCCCCAATATGCAGGATGCTTCCCTTAAGTCCTTCATGGAGAAGTGCCAAGATAACCAAGCCTTTATTGTGGAGAGCATTCCTACATCATTCCCAATGATTAGGATGTCATCCACATATAATATCAAAAAGGTGATAGTGCTCCCACTTAATTTCCTGTACACACAAGGTTCATCTTCGTTCTTAACGAAGTCATAAGATCTGATTGCCTCATCAAATCTTATGTTCCAACTTCGGGAAGCTTGCTTCAATCCATAAATGGACCTAAGCAACTTACACACCTTATTTGGGTTATCCTTGGACACAAATACCTCAGGCTGTATCATATACACCTCATCATCGAGGTTACCATTGAGGAAAGCGATTTTGACGTCCATCTGCCAGATCTCATAATCATAGTGTGCTGCAATAGTCAATAGAATTCGAATGGATTTTAGCATGGCTACAGGTGAGAAAGTTTCGTCATAGTCAACATCTTGCCTTTGACGATACCCCTTAGCAACTAGCCTTGCTTTATAAGTCTCTACCTTTCCATCTACTATAATCTTCTTTTTAAAGATCCACTTACAACCAATGGGTATAATACCCTCGGGTGCATCAACTAGGTTCCAAACCTTGTTGGAGTACATAGAATCCATTTTTGAATTCATGGCTTCTTGCCATTTCCCGGAGTTTATGCTTATAATAGCCTCCTCGTAGGTCTGAGGATCAATATCCTCAACATCCTCTCCTTTGATATGTCCCACATATCTCTCAAGAGGATGAGATACTCTATTGGACCTACGTAAAATTGAAACTTGTGTGTTAGGTATCTAAACAGACTCTGGCTGTGGAATGGTGCTTGAGCTAGGTTCTCCAACCTCGCTCAACTCTATCATGCTCCCACTGTCTTCACTAAGAATGTGTTCCTTCTCAAGGAACACTATTCTCTTGGCTACAAAGACCTTTCGGTCCTTAGGGTGATAGAAATAATACCGATAAGTTTCTTTGGGGTATCCCACGAACTTGCACCGTTCCCATTCTTGATTCCAACTTGTCAGGGTTGTGTCTCTTAACGTGGGCAGGGCAGCCCCAAATCTTAACAACTTTAAGATCGGGCTTCTTCCCATTCCATATCTCATATGTAGTAGACATCATTGATTTAGTTAGAATTCTGTTCAGAAGGTAAGCTACGGTCTCTAAGGCATATCCCCAGAATGAGATGGGTAGGTCGACGAAATACATCATGGAACGTACCATGTCTAACAGTGTGCGATTCCTCCTTTCTGATATACCATTAAGCTGTGGTGTATAAGGAGATGTCCATTGGGATAATATCCCATAGTCTTTGAGGAACTGGGTGAACTCTATACTCAAGTACTCACCTCCTCGATCCGATCGAAGGGTTTTAATACTCTTTCCTGTCTGGTTTTTTATTTTATTTTTATACTCCTTGAATTTCTCAAAAGCCTCAGACTTGTACTTCATCAAGTACACATGTCTGTATCTTGAGAAATCATTAGTGAAAGTAATGAAGTAAGAGTAACCACCGATGGCATGAGTCGACATGGGACCGCATACTGCTAGTTATAGGTGCCCTACAAGCCAATCACATGAGTGATTGCACCTGTAACACGCTGCGTCAATCTCTTTGCTTATGATTATTGGCATTATCTCACATTATCGAGATGTATATTGTGATGTCCTTGGATATGTGCAATGGGAATTGGATCGTGATGAGATTACGATAATGAGACCAATTCACCTTTGATTGCGACAACTACGAGGTGATTACTCAAATAAGGGAACCTGGGTCTTATCAGAAGTATTCTGAGGAGGTTCTAGCTTATTAGAGAGATTATCGCCAAAAAAGATGTAGTAATGGAAAGAGTTCCATCCGAAGATAACATTGTAAATCCAGTGATAAAGCCATTGACTTAGATTATTTTTGAGCATTGCAAAGGTCTGATGGGGAGTAGACATATTAGTGATTGACTTTAGGTCAAGTTGGAGATTGCTAGTTATATATACCCTGCAAACCAATCACATGAGTGATGACACTTGTGACTTGATATGCACTTTTACTCTTTACGTATTATTAGGTATTTTATCACTTTATCTTACGTGTTGCATATATTATGATGTCTTTGGATCTGTGTAATGGGAATCGGATCGTGATGATATCACGATAATAAGATCGATTCACCTTTAAACACAGACCCTAAAGACATCATAATATATGCAACACGCAAGATAAAGTGATAAACGCCTAATAATACGTAAAGAGAAAAAGTGCATATCAAATCACAAGTGCCATCACTCATATGATTGGCTTGTAGGACACATATGACTAGCAATATATGTACTTGATGAAGTATAAGTCTAAGGCCTTCGAGAAATTCATGGAATATAAGAATGAAGTGGAGAACCAAACTGGAAAGAGTATCAAAACCCTTTGATTAGATCGAGGATGTGAGTACTTGAGTATAGAGTTCACTCAGTTCCTCAAGGACCATGGGATTATGTCTCAGTGGATACCCCATTATACACCACAACTCAATGGTGTATCCGAAAGGAGGAATCACACACTATTAGACATAGTACGATCAAGATAAGTTTCACCGATCTACCCGTCTCATTTTGGGGATATGCCCTAGAGACCATAGCTTACCTTCTGAACAGAATTTCAACTAAGTCATGTTGAAAAATCTAGGGACAACATCATGCAGTGGAAGAACAGAAAACAAAAATCCTAGATTTTAATGTTTCATTGTTGTGCGAAGATCGGTGTAAAAATAAATCCATGAATCTAAAAACTACGTATATAAAAAGATAATACATAGGGAGATCATATATCCCTGAATTCCTGCTGATCCATGGGAAGGATGAAGGAGGTCAAGCATCCTTCTCTCTAGCAATGATCCACATGATAGGGACTGCGAAGATGCTCCTCTCTGAGGAGAGGAGAATAGTGGTAGCAACAAAAAAAATCATAGCTTATGGACCTTTGGTTCCCTCATATTTATAGATGTCCCTTGTAAACCTTAATAGATCCTGCCCTATCTAAATACCCAAGCCTCTTAGATTAATGGGTCTCTATCTAATAATCTAGCTCTTAATGGATCTCATCCTTGGGATCTAATAATATAGGGGCTTATTGGATATCCAATAAGATAGGGGCTCCGATGGATATCTCATATCCAAACCTCTACTCTTGACAACACCTACCATATGTGTGTAACCCTCTAGGCCCAATATCGAGCTGACCATGAGTCATACCTATTAGAACTCCTTCTGACTTAGTGAATTATTATCTCCATAATAATTCACTCGACTCAATGACTACGGACGTACTAGACCACTACGCCGCAGTCTCCAAACGATATAGGGGAATTTAATCTTTTGGATATATTTGTCCTTAGCTATCATGTACCTATAGTCTCTCATTCATCTAATATCCTAGAGACCGTATATCGGACATGGTACTGTCAGGCCCATATGGTTTCCAATCGAGTCTCGCTCTAATCGAATTCTCTCGAAGAACTCTTTCTCTCTCAATCCGAATGACCATGGCTAGGGATTTGCTTGAGTAAGAATATATGAGATATTTCTCTCATGATACCGAGAGTGGATGATCTTCTATTGATACTCAATAGCCCTTGTAAGATTGGTTGTCACTCCGAATAACTGGCTGTACTAGATCTGAAACTTCCAAACCTATAAGTCTTGTATCAAAGAGTAAAATACTCATACAAGACATCCTTGATCTCTCAAGTCTAAGGACAGGACATACCATTGGAATTATAGAATCACTGTCTGATGTCAGGTATCAATAACCATCCAATATTCCGTAAGTGGATCAATCAGTGAACTCATTTTCTAATGAGCACCTGCACTGTACCCTTAGTATCCATGCACAAGTAGCTATGAGACCAGTCACTTCCATCATATGGACGGGTATACGATACACCCTTATGTCCGGTTATCTCGATGTCCCTCTCGGGTAACCTATGATTGGGATTATTTAGGGTCTGTGTTTAAAGGTGAATTGGTCTCATTATCGTGATCTCATCACGATCTGATTCCCATTACACAGATCCAGGGACATCATAATATACATACAGATAATATGAGAAAATGTCAGTAATCATAAGCAAAGAGATTGATGTAGTGTGTTACAGGTGCCATCACTCACATGATTGGCTTGTAGGGAACCTATGACTAGTAATCTCCTACTTGACTTAAAGCCAATTACCTACGTGTTTGATCCCCATCAGATCTCTGTGATACTCATAGACAATCTAAGTCAATGGCTTTGTCAGTAGATCTATAATGTTATCTTCAGATGGAACTCTTTCTAATGCTATATCTCTTCGGGTCACGATCTCTCTAATAAGTTGAAACCTCCTCAGAACACTTTTGATGAGACCCAGGTTCTCTCATTTGAGCAATCACTCCATAGTTGCCGTAATATAAGGGAATCAGCTCCTTGTTGCCCGACATGATTCTCAGATCTATGATGAAATGCTTATCCAGACTCCCTCCTTTATTGCCTCTACCGTAGTAATGTATTCCACCTCTATAGTTGAGTTAGCAATAGTATCTTGGAACTCTTCTAGTATACTGCTCCTTTATTCAGGGTGAACACATACCCTGAATTAGACTTTCTATCATCAACATCGAACTACAAGCTCGAGTCAATGTAGCCCTCAATCCTAAGGTAAATTTCTCCATATACTAGTAAAAGATCCTTAGTCCGCGACGGTAGCAAGGGCAGCAATAATTGTTGCCCTTTTCCACTTTTCATCAATGATTTTGACATCAAAAGCCTCTCTAAATCACAACACATAGTTAAAATCCGATCTTTGTAGGAACAACATAGCTCTGATACCACTGTTGGAAAATCCAAGGGCGACATCATATGCGCAACGAAAGAACAAAAAACAAAAATCCTAGATTTCCACAGAAAGGTTTTTATGCATCGATCTTAGCACGATGACAAAATCTTTTCATGAAAATCTAGGATTTTTGTTTTCTATTCTTCCACTGCGCATGTGATGTCGCTACTAGATTTTTCGATAGTGGTATCAGAGCTAGGTTGTTCATACAAAGATTGGGTTTTAATTACGTGTGTTGTGATTTAGAGAGGATTTTGACATCAAAATCGTTGATGAAAAGTGGAAAAGGGTAGCAGTTGTTAGGGCGGAGCCCACAAAGGGGGCGTCGGCTCATAGGGGCAGCACTTGTGGGTGCTATGCCCTTGCGGGCAAGGGTAGCACCCCTCGTTGCTCCCATATGCATGGCTGCCATCGATAAGGTGGCTGTGACGGTGGCAGTAACACTGCATAAAGCAGGGAGGGATTAGGGTTTTCGACCAAAAGATAATTTTGCCCATGAGAATTTTGAAAGTTCTAATTTTATCCTTTTGCTCGAATTATCAAAATATCATTCATAATTCAGAAAATTTCCTTTATATCCCTGAATTCATGTTGATCCGTGGGAAGGATGAAGAAGGTCAAGTGTCCTCCTCTCTAGCGGTGATCCACACAGTAGGGGCTACAAAGATACTCCTCTGTAGGAGAAGAGAATAGGAGATGACTACTAAAAAAACCATAGCTTATGGATCTTTGGTTCTCTCATATTTAAAGAGGCCCCCCTGTAAACCCTAATGGATCCTACCCTATTAGGTATTGGATCTCCATTTAATTATCCAAGCCTCTTAGATTAATTGGTCTCTACCTAATAATCTAGCTCTTATTGGATCTCATCCATGGGATCCAATAATACAAGGGCTTATTGGATATCTAATAAGATAGGGGCTCTGACGAATATCTCATATCAGAACCTCTACTCGTCGTAATACCTACCATATGTGTATGACCCTCTAGGCCTAATATCGAGCTGACAGTAAGTCATGCCTGTTAGAACTCCTTCTGACTTAGTGAATTATTATCTCCATAATAATTCCCTCGACTCATCAACTGCGGACATACTAGGCCACTGTCCCGTAATCCCTAGACGATACAGGGGAATCCAATCATTTGGACGTATCTGTCCTTAGCTACCATGTACCTATAATCCCTCATCCATCTAATATCCAAGAGATTATATATTGGATATGGTACTGTTAAGCCCATACGGTTTCCAATCGAGTCTCGCTCTAATCGAATTCTCTCGAAGAACTCTTTCTTTCTTAATCTGAATGACCTTGGCTAGGGATTTGCCTAAGCAAGAATACATAGGATATTCCTCTCATGATATTGAGAGTAGATGATCCTCTATTGACACTCAATAGCCCTCGAAAGGTTGGTTGTCACTTTGAATAACCGATTGTACTATATCTGAAACTTCCAAACTTATAAATCTGGTATCAAAGAGTGAAGTACTTATATAAGACATCCTTGGTGTCTCAAGTCTAAGGACCAGATATACTACTAGGACTATGGAATCACTGTCTGATGTCCGGTATCAATAGCCATCTAACATTCCGTAAGTGGATCAATCAGTAAACTCATTCTCTAATGAGCACCTGCACTGTACCCTTAGTATCCCCACACGAGTAGCTATGAGACCAGCCACCTGGGTATATAGTACACCAATATGTCTGGTTATCTCGATGTCCCTTTCGAGTAACTTATGACCGAGATTATTTAGGGTATGTGTTTAAAGGTGAATCGGTCTCATTATCGTGACCTCATCATGATCCGATTCCCATTGCATAGATCTATGGACATCACAATATACATACAGATAATGTGAGAAAATATTAATAATCATAAGCAAAAAGATTGATGTAGCGTGTTACAGGTATCATCACTCACATGATTGACTTGTACGATACCTATAACTAGCAAGTCGGTGGTGTCTACTCCATATGAGATATAGAAAGAGAAGAAGCCCGATCTTAAGGTTGTTAAGATTTGGAGCTACCCTGCTCACATCAAGAGACACAACCCCAACAACTTGGAATCCAGGACGGAATTGTGCAAGTTCGTGGGATACCCCAAGAAAACTTGTAGGTATTATTTCTATCACTCTTAGGACCAAAAGGTCTTTGTAGCTAAGAGAGCAGTGTTCCTTGAGAACGAACATATTCTTGGTGGACACAGTGGGAGCATGATAGAGTTGAGCGAGATTGAAGAACCTAGCTCCAGTATCATTCCATAGCTAGAGTCTATTCAAGCACCTAGTACACAAGTTTCGACTTTACGTAGGTTCGATAGAGTATCCCATCCTCCTGAGAGATATGTAGGATATATTAGAAGAGAGGATATTGAGGATATTGATCCTCAGATCTATAAGGAGACTATTATAAGTTTAGACTCCGGGAAGTGACAAGAAGCCATGAATTTATAAATGAATTCCATGTACTCCAATAAGGTTTGGAACATGGTTGATGTACCCGAGAGTATTATACCCATTAGCTACAAGTGAATCTTTAAAAAGAAGATTGGAGTAGATGAAAAGGTGGAGACTTATAAAGCAAGGCCAGTAGCTAAGGGGTATCGTCAAAGGCGAGACGTTAATTATGACGAAACCTTCTCACTTGTAGCTATGCTAAAATCTATTCAAATTTTATTAGCTATTATAGCACACATGATTATGAGATCTGACAGATAGTCCTGAAAATTATATTCCTCAATGGCAACCTCGAGGAGGAGGTGCATATGATACAGCCTAAGAGATTCATGTCTAGGGATAGTCCAGATAAGGTGTGTAGGTTGCTTAGGTCCATCTATGGACTGAAACAAGCTTCCCGAAGTTAGAACATATGATTTGATGAGGCGATAAGATCTTATGACTTCGTTAAGAACGAAGATGAGTCTTGTGTGTATATGAAGGTAAGTGGGAATGCTATCACCTTTTTGGTGCTATATGTGGATGATATCCTGATCATTGGGAATGATATAAGAATGCTTTCCATAGTAAAGACTTGGCTATCTAGACACTTCTCCATGAAGGACTTAGGGGAAGCATCCTGCATATTGGGGATTCATATCTATATAAAGATAGATCCAAGAGGATGCTTGGCTTGTTTCAGTTTAGATACATAGACACCATTGTCAAAAGGTTTGACATAAAAAATTTCAAGAAATGTCTCATACTAATGAGACATGGAATATCACTTTCTAGGAGTATCTCCCCAAAGACTCTTGAAGAAAGGGTAGACATGGATAGGATATCCTATGCCTCAGTAATAGAGTCTATCATATATGTTATGCTACATACAAGGCCTGATATAGCACATGCTCTGAGTGTCACGAGCAGGTATCAAACATATCCAGGTTTAGAGCACTAGAAAGTAGTAAAGTGTATCCTTGAGTACTTGAGAAGGATTAAGGATCTTTTACTGGTATATGGAGGCAGTAGCCTTAGGGTTGAGGGATACATTGACTTGAGCTTCCAGTTCGATGTCGATGATAGCAAGTCTAATTCAAGATATATGTTCACTCTGAATGAAGGAGCAGTATACTGGAAAAGCTCCAAGTAAGACATTACTCTTGACTCAACCACAGAGACAGAGTACATTGCTACGATAGTGGCAGCAAAGGAGGAAGTTTGGATGAAAAAATTCATCACAGATCTAAGAGTCGTGCCAAGTAACGAGGAGCTGATTCTCTTATATTGCGACAACAATGGGGCGATTGCTCAAGTGAAGGAACCCAGGTCTCATCAGAAGTCAAAGCACGTTCTGAGAAAGTTTCACTTGATAAGAGTGATTGTCGCTCGAAGAGATGTAGTAGTGGAAAAAGTTCCATCCGAAGATAACATTACAGATCTATTGACAAAGTCGTTATCTTAAATTGTCTTTAAGCATCACAAGGGTCTGATGGGGATCAGACATGTAAGTGATTGGCTTTAGGTCAAGTGGGAGGTTGCTAGCCATAAGTGCCTTGCAAGCCAATCACATGAGTGATGGTATGTGTGACATTTTTTTTACTTATTATTATTATTTGATATTTTATCACTTTATCTTATGTATTGCATATATTGTGATGTCCATGGATCTGTGCAATAGGAGTTGGATCATGATAAGATCATGATAATGAGACCGATTCACTTTTAAACATAAATCCTAAATAATCCCAATCATAGGTTACTCAAGAAGGACATCGAGATAACTGGACAGACTGGTATGCTATATACCTATCCATATGATGGAGACGACTGGTCTCATAGCTGCTCGTGGGAGGATACTAAGGATACAATACATATGCTCATTAGAGAATGAGTTCACTGATTGATCTACCCACAGAATGTTGGATAGTTAATGATACATTATTGTCAGACAGTGATTTCATAGTCCTAGTAGTGTCTCTGGTTCTTAGACTTAAGACACCAAAAATATCCTATATGTACTCTACTCTTTGATACCGGACTTATAGGTTTGGAAGCTCTAGATCTAGTACAAGTCATTGGGAGTGATAGCCAACTTTACAAGGGTTATTGAGTGTCAATAGAGGATAAACCGCTCTCGGTATCATGAGAGAAATATCTCATATGTTCTTGCTCAAACAAATCCTTGAACAAGGTTGTTCGGATTAAGAGAAAAAGAGCTCCGAGAGAATCCGATTAGAGCGAGACTTAAGAAGAGACTATATGGGCCTGACAGCACCATGCCCTATATGGAATCTTTGGGATATTAGATGGATGAGGGACTATAGGTACATGGTAGCTAATGATAGATAGATCAAAAGGATTGGATTCCCCTCTATCGTTTGGGGACTGTGGCATAGTGACCTAGTACGTCCGTAGTCGATAAGTCGAGTGAATTATTATGAAGATAATAATTCACTGAGCTAGAAGGAGTTCTGACAAGTATGACTCACTACTAGCTCGATACTAGGCCTAGAAGATCACACACATATAGTAGGTGTTACGTCGAGTGGAGGTTTAGATATGAGATATCCGTCGGAGCTCCTATCTTATTAGATATCCGTTAAGCCCATGAATTATTGGATCCTATAGATGAGATCCAATAAGAGCTAATAAGAGATTATTGGGTAGAGACCTACTAATCTAAGAGACTTGGGTAATTGGATGGAGATCCAATACCTAACAGGGCAAGATCGATCAGGGTTAAGTTGACAGGGGACCTCTATAAATAGGAGAGAACCAAATACCCATAGGCTAGGGTTTTTTGACAGTCACCTCATATTCTTTCCCCCTCTCCTCCTCAGCCAGCTATCCCAGTTTAGGGTGTGTGGATAGCAAGAAGGGCCGGCCCCTTCTTGATTACGTAGTGCGCACAATGAGAAAATTTGAACAGTGATTGGAGGAGCGTCGTTGCAGCCCCTACCATGTGGATTATCACTAGAGAGGAGGACATTTGAACTCCTTCATCTAGTCCTACAAATCTGTAGGAATTTAGGGATCTATAATCTCCCTAAATAATTCTCTTACGTGTAGTTTTTTGGTTTTATGAGTTTCACGCATCAACTTTTGCACGACGATAAAAATCTCTTTTTCTGTGAGAAATATGTGATTTTTATTTTTGTTCTTCCGTTGTGCATATAATGTCACCACAGATTTCCCAACAAGTATCACCCAGGATTGGCGGTGGTATTGTTGGTACCCCGAAAATTTGAGATATAACTTTTTTGCTCTATTTTTGAAGCTAATTGAGGCCTATAAATACTCCACACTTTTTTACTTGTCAGATATAAAAAATTGAACAAAAAATTTAAGATCTAAGTGAAAATGCTATTGTAATTCTTTAAGAGTTCACCTCCTCTTGTTCTAGTTTAGAATTCTATTTGAAGAGCAAGTGAATTATAAAAGGTTACCTCCTAAATCTGCAAAAAGGAGAAAAGATCTATAAAAGGGGTAATTGATCTTTGCCTATTGATCAATAGTGGAAGCCAATGACCTTGACGGAGGAGGAATCGAAAGTAGATGTAGGTCATAATGATTGAACCATTATAAATTTGGTATGTACTCTCTTCCTTCTCCTCTTTGCTATTTAGTCACATTGCATACTACCTTACTTATACTCTTATGAATGCTTTCAAAGTAAAATATTTTTTTGATACAAGTTTTATCGAGCCGAAAGTTTTTCAGAATCATCGATGTTTTTAACGTGCGCACTAATTCATCCCCCCTAGTGTCGACTTGATCCTAACAATAGATACACAGTAACTAAGGATAGATTGGTCTAAAGAATTGGATTTTCCTGTATCATCTAGGGACTATGGCGTAGCAACCTAATACGTCCATAGTCAATGAGTCGAGTGAATTATTATGAAGATAATAATTCACTGAGTCAGAAAGAGTTCTGACAGGTCTGACTCATGGCTAGCTCGATATTAGGCCTAGAGGGTCACATAAATATGGTAAGTGTTACGATAAATAGAGGTTCGGATATGAGATATCCATCATTGCCCCTATCTTATTGGATATCTAATAAGCCCCTGAATTATTGGATCCCATGGATGAGATCCAATAAGAGCTAAAAAGATATTATTGAGTAGAGAACTATTAATCTAAGAGGTTTGGATAATTAGATAGAGATTCAGTATCTAATAGGGTAGGATCCATTAGGGTTAAGAAAGGGCCTCAATATAGGAGGGAACCAAAGGTCCATAGGCTAAGGCTTCATGATAGCCACCTCTTATTCTCCTCTCCCTTTGAGGAGCATCTTCGTAACCCTTGTCGTGTAGATCACTACTAAAGAGGAGGACGCTTGACCTCCTTCATTCTTTCCCATGGATCTGTAGGAATTCAAGGATATACGATCTCTCTAGGTACTATCTTTCTTATATACGTAGTTTTCAATTTCGCTAATTTTTACGTACCAATTTTTGCATGACGACGAAACCTTTTCGTGGAAATCTAGGATTTTTGTTTTTTGATCTTCCGCTATACATGTGATGTCACCCATAGATTTCTCAACACATTCAATATGTTCCAAAAATAATATCTTCAAACTATATTAAATTCTTGATCTTCATGCTATCACAAACTCTTTACCTGAGCCTACTGAATTCACAACATCACCCAAGCCCAAAAATCTCCATATTAGCATAAAGTTATGTGTAAGAAATATGATATCTTACTTTATAATATCACATTAATCCTTATATTATCTCACCTCATAGAAAATATTATTAGGTGTAAGTAAATTTTTTAAACTAAGCAGAACATAAATGAATCTATTGCCATATATAAAGTACATTTAATGGTTAAAAGGTTTGACCAATTATTAATTTCATAGAGATATTCAGTCTAGTTGTTAAATCGATGATAATTTGACTCATTCTAAGTTTAGCTATTACTCAAGATGTATTTATTAAGTTAACAACTAGATATTAACAATGCTTTATTATGGGAACCTTAACTGAAGATATCTTTTTGTATCAAGCCCATGGCTTCATCCGCCCTTAATATACCAATAATGTTTATAAACTATAAAAAACTATTTATGGACTTTACCAAGCTCTAAGAGCTTAGTGTACCAAACTTGGCTTATTTTTTATGTTAGCCGGCTTTATCAACTCCATGTGTGATACCTTTTTCTTTCTACAATAACTAAAATGATATATTATATATCTATTAATATATATAGATGACATTATTATCACAATCAATATTTCTATAGAGATCAAGTAATTCCTTAAGCAATTGATAGATCGATTCTCCATCAAAGACTTATAAACTTTAAGTTATTTTCTATGAGTGAAAGTAATATTCAGAATCTATTATTAAAAATAAATATAAAAAATACTAATAAAGTCATCACTCCCACTCTTAACTAGAATCACTCAAATTATAAGATGTCAGCCCCATTATGGATCCTATACAATACCAACATGTACTTGGTTCCTTATAGTATTTATCTATCATACATCAAGATATTTCATTTACAATCAAATAAAATATCATAATTTATGCATTGATCCTTCACTGTGCATTAGTTCACACTAAAACGTGTCTTGCGATATCTTCAGACTCTCAATCATAAACTGCTTCTTCGTAAACACTTATCACTTCATTCTCATGCTTTCATCAATATTAATTACGTAGGCAATATTAATGATAGAATATCTGTATCAACTTACATTGTCTTCCTTGAAGTAAATCTGATGAGTTAAAAGTTTAAGAAATAAAACACAATCACAAGATCCACCACTGAGGTTGAATACTAAGTTATTATCACCACTGCTACGGAAATCAACTAAGATACCAATATGTTACACAAGCTTAGTATTACCTCCCAATCCACTCTTATAATATACTGTGATAATATTGATGCCACTTATTTATAAGCTAACTAAGTGTTCCACTTACACATAAAATACATTGTCATTGACTTTTACTTTTTTTTATAGATTTAATTATCAAACATCAATTATGTGTTTCTCACATTTATACTTTCGGCCAACTAATAAACTCCCTCACAAAACCTCTTGCTCATAGTATATTTTAGTTACATTGATCCAAGATTAATATCTTTAATAAAAGTTTAAACTTATGTGAACATAAAAAAAAGTTTATAATAAAGACAAATATCGAATGATAATTTTATATTTCTTACATATTTTAATTTTTAATAAATTTATGATTTGAGAATTGATCCTAGAGTATATGATTGAAAAAAAGTTTCTCCATCAAAATTTTTATAAATATATTATCTTAATAAATGATGTCAACCTTTTCCCCACAAATGAATGTATAAATTTATATAAAGACAATTCCATATGTTTGTGAGTAATTCTGTTTGGTTCCCAACTTCCTTGATGCAATATTGGACTAATAATAAAATCAAATTAAAATAATTTTTTAAATTAATTTATTGGTTGTTTATCTTTTTTCACGGTCAAAGCGCCTAAATTAAGAGATGATCTTGACAAATGGGAAAGACAAAAAAAAAAAGAAAAAAAAAAGAGAGGAGTCGTAATAGAATGAAAACAAAAGTTCAACAAAGAAATAAAAATAGGGGATAGATGTCGATCTTTAGTAAGTCTCCTCCTGCTCTTGTTTTATTTTCTACCATTTCTATTCACAACACGTAAACATTTTATCGGTTTATTGTTGAGATCTACCTAAACAGTATATATTGATGATCTAGAATGACCTATTGATTTTATTAGTGAAAGAATTTTATCGGACTTTAATCTCTCGTAATTTTGCAGGGTCTTTAAGTACCTATTATTTTACATTTGTGATTGATTTACTTCCTTATTTTTACCGCTTGTTTGGTTGGTCTACTTAATTACATGCAATATTACCATACGTTGATATTTAGTGGGTTTTTTATGTATATTTATTTTACATAAAAGAGGGAAAACATAAATCACAATGGTCCTTTTTTCTTGACATAAATATGATAATTGACGGATAAAAGTCGTAGAAAAAAAAAGAAGGGCTGAAGCGACGAGTGAACCAGATAGACCTGAGAGTGAGTAACATAATAAATTTATGTTTAAATCCAACTAAATTAAGCTTTTTTAGTTATCTTATTTTTCTAAATCTATAATTAACTTAAGTGTCAAATAGTTTATATGACATACAACTCGATGCGACTCATTACGAGTCAAACGTCTTATATCTTTATAGATTAATAATTTTGAGGTATCTCATGTCGAACTCACTCAAACGTCTGAATAGACAACCAAAACAGCTTCAAAAAAATTATATATAAATAAAATTTGAAATTCTGAAATAAACCACTGTGGTGTAGCCTCATATAGTCTTCTTGGCATCTTCAAATTAATGCAATTAGGAAACAATACTTTAATGCTCACCTTCAAGACAAATGGTATATTACTTTATTTCCTAATGCGACACATAGACACAAACATTTTGCATCATTCTCTAGTAATGAGAGATCAGATGCATGCTTTTGCCTGTCCCCCAAAGTTTGTGCCAAGTATGTTGTCCAACTTCTGATTTTATTATGTAACAAATAAAAAAAAATACATTGAATGAAATCTTAAATCCCCCATAACTTAATAACATTTTTAAAAATCACCTGCACCTGTCTCCCTTTTTTCCCCCCTCAGTGAGAGTGTGTTTAAAGTAATGGCATGACATAAAATAAAAAAAATTAAGTTTTTCGGACTAAATTATTTTTAAAATTTTTTTAATGATGAAAACAATGCAGAGAACGTATTAAGAGTCAACGCATTTGGGGGACACTTCATAGTCCTTTGTATCGAAAACGTAATACATCTTAAATATTGATTAATGATTTGATGATGATATAACATACTTAGGCAGATTAGGATTCGAGATGAAAAATCAAGATCTAATACTAGTAACAAATATTTATAAAGATAAATAAATATCTGGAGACCTGTGTGAAATTAAATTGATATGGGATTCAGGATGGAAAAGTGACAAATAAATAAGGTTGGTGTTAATTAAGCTGAGTATATATATTTATGAGAGATTACCAAAACATTCTTTTTTTATTTTTTATTTTTCCTCACAAATCGTTCATAAATTTCAAATTCTCAATATTACCTTCTTTTTTTTTTTTTAATTTCCCTCCTTTTTCTCTTTAGAGTGGTTGTAAGTTAAGAACCAGTTAAATAAAATCAAATTAATAATAAACCAAAATATTTAAAAATAATTTAGAATTTTATTTTAAAAGTAAAATTAGGAAATATTAAGTATATAAATTTAAAAAAAAATTTAAAATTATGGTAAAAATTATAAAATAGGAAAAAATATTAAATAAAATTTAAAAAATCCTCTAACTTTGGGTTTTTTTTCTAGAACATCCCAAATTTAAAAATTTCTCACAGGGTTTTTAAAAATAATTATTTTACCTCTAACCTCTCTTCGCCTGAAAACCTAAAGTTAGGGATTTGATTAAATGAGATAAAATAAATAATAAAACTAAAATATTTAAAAATAATGTAAAATATTATTTAAGAAATCACAAAGGAAATATTAAGTATATAAATATAAAATAAATTTAAATTATGTTTAAAAAATATAAAATAGAAAAAATATTCTGGAACTTAATTTAAAAATACATTTGGAGCCAAATAGGAAAACAAGTGGAAGGACAAAAAAATTTAAAATTTATAAAATAAGAGTTCTTCAAAGGCAAAAAAGGTCAAAAGAGTACATATTATATATATATATATATATACACATATATAAATCGGTTGGTCCGTTCAACCAATTGGGTCGTCGCAGTGGAGAGAGAGCACGGGAGAGCAAAGCAGAAGGCAAACACTTCTTCCGTCGCATCGTCTTCGCCAGCTCCGATCTCCCCAACGCTTCCGCCGCGGGCGCCGAAAGCGGATGGCCGACAGTGGCGGTGCTGCCTCCTCCTTGGATACCACCACCGGCCGTCGAGTTAATTCCACCCCTTCGCCCTCCCTGGATGGCGCCTTCCTCCTCCAACTCCTCCAAAACCCCCCGCAACCCTCCCGACCGTCCGCCTCCCACTCCTCTTCCTTTCCCCACCAATGCTTCGACCCCGCCGTCGCTGCCGTCGGGCCCATCGACTGCGACCCCCGCCCCCCTCCGCCGCCGCCCGGCCACTTCTCGGCGCCCCTCCTCTTCCACTCCCCTCCATTGTCCTTGCCTCAAGGCCTCCCGCCAGTCCTGTTTCCTCCGCCGGGATTCTTTCCTTTTGGTGGCGGTGATGCCGCCAGCTCCTCCCATGGTCCAGGTAATCAACCCTTCTTTCCTTTTGACCACCAGAGATTAGGGGTTTCCGCTGGCGTCGTCCATCCTCTTGCTGCCTCCCCTCCAAGCAGCGATCTTGTTGGAATTCTTGGTCACCCGCCCAATGATAGGAATCTCGTGGATCAGACGGCGCCAAGAAGGAATATTTCGGGCTCTCGGGGCAGAGAAGATCGGAGTTCTTTGAGACCCCCACCAGCGTTTCAGAAGTTGCAGAATGGCAAGAAATCAACGAGTCGGAGTAGTGATGGCGGTGAGATTCAGTGGAAGCCGCGGGTTGAGAGATCCAATGGGTCTATTCATAGGAGCCACCAGTTGCACACCGACGAATCTAATCAGGATGCAGAGCGTGAGGCTATCAAAGAAGAAAACGGAGATAGAATGCACAAGCTGGAGATCAGAAACCAGGGTACAGACGTTTCTTTTTACGCCAAAAGCAAAGGTTCAGGTGACGAGGATGACTTGTGGGAGTCAAAGATGAATTCTGCAACGTTGAAGGTTGATCGTGAAGTCAACTATGTCGTGACACATATAAGCAGTTCACGGTCTAAGGTAAATCATACTTCTAAATTGGAAGCAGTTAACTTTGTCTGTCAATTTATTATACGTATAAGAGCACTTTGTCTAAGGTAAACCATAATTTCAAACCAGAGGCAGTTAATCACATGTGTTAAATTACTATATGTGGAATTTATTCAGGTCCTTTTACTCATATGTTGCCTGGATATATTTCAAAGGAGCCATCAGTGCAAAGGATAATCATCATATAGTTTTTAACCTAAATATAATGTGATCATGAATAAAATTATTTGTAATTTGATTTTATTTCCAGTTCCCAATATTTTATTTTATTTTTTAAATTAGAATACATTTCTATTACATTAAATGATATGCATGATGTTCAGACATGGATTCGAACCTGAGACCTATCATTTTATATAATAATGCACTAAACAATCTGGATGTCTCAACAGAGACAATATTTTAGTTTTTTACTCTTGTAATTTATGTCTCCTTGTTTTCCACTACCACTAGAAAAATATTATAAGGGATGGTTGTATATACCTAAGGACTCAATCTCATTAAGGTTTATTAAGAATGAATTTCCAAATTAGTGGTCCATCTACTGGATATCTTAGCTGATCTAATCAATAAGCATTGAGGACTAAATTTTTTAGTTGGCATTGGATTTAAGCAGTTCCCTGACATACTCTTGGTAATTAGACCTCCCTAGTTCTATTTGTGATGGAAACATATTTGCATTACCATTCTTTTTCGTATTTTGTTCCTAAATCTTCCTTCAAACTTTTTTCTCCTGTCGTTGCTTTATCTCTTATGTTTTACATAAAATTTTAGGTTTAAGGGAGATAAGATGCTAATGTAACATAGATCCCTTTGTGTGTTTTCGTAATGAAATAAACTTACAATTAAGTGCTTTTGCCTGGAACTACTATCGGATAAACTGGTGATGTTCTACCTCCTAAATTCTTATTGGAAAAGCCAAGGTTTTGAAACCCCTATATGTAGGTCTGAGGTTTGTTTTTTTTCCTTTAGACCTATGTGAGTAATTAACATAAAATAATTATTTTTTGTTTCTTACTGTATTTTGAGTACCTCGATGACATTTTGCTTTTTTTTTTTGTTCAGGACTCTAGGTCAGATCATTTTAGAGGGCATCATGTATCAACTCAACGAATGAGGATTCAGAGAAGGGCAATCCGATGCCGCCATGACATGGAAGCATTGAATTCCAGTTTTCTTTCAATTTTTGAGTCATTAGTACCTGCAGAAGAAGAAAAAGCCAAGCAGATGCAAGTTTTACTATCACTGCAGAATTTGGTGAATAAAGAATGGCCAAATGCTAAGCTTCACCTTTATGGATCATGTGCTAACTCTTTTGGAGTCTCAAAGAGTGACATTGATGTCTGTCTAGCAATTGATGATCATGACTTGAGCAAATCTGATATTTTGCTGAAGTTAGCAGATATTTTACAGTCTGGTAACCTGCAAAATGTCCAGGTAATCTGCATGAATTCTCTTATAAAATTTCCAAATTGCTCTGAATTGTATTCATATGGCTAATTGTTTAATGTGCAAGTTATGCTCACATCAGCAAGCTATATCTTTAAGTTCTGTGTTGTTCCCCTTTTGTTTGGTTGAGCGCGAGGTTCACGTTTGACTTCTACTTTCTGTATTGAAATGTCTATCCATCCTAAATTCTTATAAATGGATGATGAATCTTGTAGGTGCATGTCTTGCATTGCAAAGTTGATGGTTTATTTGCTTTTCTTGATTACCATGTGTAATGATTTGAGAAGATTTTCTACTTCTCTTATAGGTTGACATTTCTGTTACGGGTTACCTATCCAAGTGATTTGTCATTGAGGATGCATACTTTTGCAAGACTGCATACATGATGGCCATTACATTGTAATTTAGAGATCACATGACAGAATTTGAGCTTATTTGCTCTCTAAGAACTGCTGAGCTTTACGGCTACCTAGTAAAAGCATATGTGAATTGGGTGTTGGGATCCTTAAGAAAGCATTATCCTTGTGAATGATATGTGCCCCTTAATTGCGTAATCATATTCAGTTATATTCAATTGAATAATTAGCTTTCATAGACAGCCATCACAACTACCACCTATTCTCTTCTCTTATCCCTGGGTCCATTGAAAAAAGATGGCCTTGTTCATCTAAACATAAGAGTATCATTTAGTTGTTCATCAAACCTTTAGATATATTTGAGGAATTTCTCTTTTGCACTCTTTTCTAAGAAGTGTGCAATACGAACGCCTGTAAAAGAGAAGCAATAAAGTATAAGAAGCATTTTAATATTCCATGGATTCTAGAATTAAAGTGTCACCTGCATCTCAGTTTTGACCATTAGCTAGCATGTGCTGGCATGACATGGCACCTGTCATTGCTAGCGTCACCCACCCTCGAGAAAAAAAGTGCAAAACACGAGTGGATTATTTTTTGTCTCCTTCAGCTTCTATCTCCATGTCCAAACACAACTGCAAATTTAGTTGGTGTTAGCAGCAAGTCAAGGTGTTGCATGGAAGAAACCTCTAGATCAAGGAGAGAGTAGGTTCCATAATTTAAATCATCTATTGGACTGGATATGTCTGGTACCTGGTCAGAGTGCTGGTTTGGTTCTATTTAATAGCTCGGTTAACGTTATGCATAAACTCAGGTTTGAGTCTTGGTCTGATCTGGCTTTTGACTTTTAGTCAATACATGTACAAATAATTGACAATTTTAGTCTTGGAAGATGTCTTGTATTACATAAAGAATGTGACAGGATGCCACAAGAAAGTTGCAAAAAAGAATGATGCCTTATTCTCTTTCTTATGATGGGATTATGACGTAATGATAGCAACCTGTTGTTCTTCATAATTTTTATCACTTTTATTAGCAGTTTAAATATTTGCTATATTGAAACATCGTAGGTTGAACAGAATATAATGTTTTCTCTTATAGCTGATTTTTATTCATGCTGTATGCTCTTTTTATTCTTTTGCAACTTTTTCCTCTGGTAAGTATTTGGCTCCATCAGCTAATTTTTCAAAGAGTCAGCATGAGATGTTAATTAAAAACAAAAGAAGACAGTTTACATATGATCATGGCCTAGTGCTAACTAAGATGAAACAACGTTTGTTCTATATTATTTGGAACATTTCAAGTTGATTTGTCACGTTTTTTAATGTTGCAGGCATTAACTCATGCTAGGGTCCCTATAGTGAAGTTGATTGATCCAGTTACTGGACTTTCTTGTGACATATGTGTGAATAATCTTTTAGCAGTTGTTAACACAAAGCTCCTTAAGGATTATGCACAAATAGATAAAAGATTACATCAATTGGCTTTCCTTGTGAAACACTGGGCCAGGTCACGCCGTGTCAATGAAACATATCAAGGGACACTTTCTAGTTATGCGTGAGTTTCATTACCACTCATACATGCTTGAAATCTTTTTTCCTTTTTGGGCATGCAGTGGCCTAATACTGATGTTGATTATGAATTTTGATTTCTTTCCAGCTATGTGCTAATGTGCATTCACTTTCTACAACTTCGCAAACCTGCAATTCTTCCATGTTTACAGGTATGTAGGCTCTTGGTTTTCTCCATGGGATAGTATGATCTATAATGAAGAATTGTTTTTTAAGATTTATATATGCTATGTGATAATTCCAGAGTCATTATATATATCCACGAAAAGTGTACTTATGATTAGTTTTTGACTCAGAAGGCTAATCTGTACATGATCTTTATTTAGTGGTTTGAGATGAAATTTCTAATATCTACGTAGATACAAAAATGAAATTGCCCTACTTTTTGTCCAACTTGGATGCAATATCTTCTTTTAATTTTCTAATATGCCACCAGTTGGTTTATCAGCTGACACAGACTCTATGTGAATATATGTTATTGTGTATCCTGTTAGCCACCTCCATTATTATACTTTTCAGATATTCTGAAAGGTTATTTAAGTGGCAACTTTGCCAAATCCAGCTGTTGTAATAGCTAACAATTGAAATTTTGTTGAGTTATGCTCCGAGGTAGCAGACAATTTAAAGTTGTTAACCTTAGCAAGAAAATGGGTAACTGATGATGCTAAAACCATATATAGCTTGCAGCATGACTTAGTTAGGCATAAAATTTCTTAAAATTTTAACTGAAAAATATTAGGATACTAATATGATTGGTCTATTTCTTCTAGTATTTCCTATCAAGAGGCTAAGTTTCTGGTCTTGGTCATTCAGCTTGTGTTGGAGCAAGCGATATTGGTGTTAGGTGTCTAAGAGTCCAAAAGAATCTAATATGGAAACTTCAAGAAATTTGAGGCGTGATATGTCAGTGGAATATATTTTATCTTGTGAACTTACCTTCTGTGTGATGAAGAAAATCAGTTGGACCTATCATATGATAATTTTGTTTGTTATTAATTCTGTTTAATGTAGTCCAGTGACTCTAAACAGATTAAGCAGATTGGGCCAATCTTAACACAAGGGGCACTTAACAATTTGCAACACTAGTGACACTTTTCCAAACCTGAAGTTGGATGCCCAAGCTTGGAATTTCTTTGAAGCCTTATTCAACCAACTGCAGGTTTGGTGTACTTTGGGTTGGTTAATTTGGTGAGGGTGCTATGTTGGATAGAATTACTCTAGTTGTATATAATAAAATAAACAAGGTGAGCTATATGTAAAATACTGGATTGGGATTTAGGTCAGTGTTAATGCATGCCCTGCTGAAGTCGGAGCTGTGTTAAGGTTTATCCTAACAGAATTGGCTAATTTTTTCTAAACCCAACCCAAGGTCTCTTTCTCTCTCCACACAGACACACTTATGTATAGATATACATCTCCATGTGAATATACGATTATAATAGATAGAGGGAGACAAATACTCTCATTGGACAAAAAGGTGACTTTTCTTGACAAGTCAAAGACCAATCAACATCTTGAAAATTAATTATCCAATCATTGATATGATTATGCATTTTTGGAATCTGGAGTATTGCCATCAACATTAAAAAAAAAGGGGTTAATGTCATAACATATTTTTGTACTAGTTGATATTCATTTTCTTATTATTTATTTTTTCGGTGGTATCGGATGGTATGCATATACTGCCTGCTATGCTTGTATCAAACCAATCCGACAAAGTGTTGAAACTTGTATCAGATAAAAATTTTTGAAGCTTGATTGCCTTATCAAAATCATGAGATTGTCTGCTTGCTTATCTATTAAATGATGCAAAAACTGAACAATATAGCATAATTTAGTTCCATTGCAATCTTGTTAAATATGTTCTAAGGATATATTAAGTGTGATATCTTTGCAACTTATTTCTCTATTTGACAGGCAATGGATGCAACTTACACTGTTACCGTAGATAATACTAAGTGCACTTACTTTGATCAAGTGGAAAGGCTTCGTGCTTTTGGTGTGAGGAATAAGGAAAGTATTGCACGGCTGCTATGGGCATTCTTCCATTACTGGGCATATCATCATGACTACACAAATGATGTTATATCTATTCGCACAGGAAGCATAATTAGGTAATGTCTTATCACTTTAAGAGTAAATTAGTAGTTTAATGCAAGCATGACATGTAGTATCTAACATGAATGCATTGCACTTTTGCCACTATACAGTGATTTCAAATTATGCAGCTAATTCTTGTTTTTTTTAAGCTAGATCTGATATTCCAACTTACATTTTTCTGTGCACAATTTTATTAAGTTGTGTACATGACAATATCCACTTTTAGGTGCATGCAAAGATGGTTTTCTGGCTGTCCAAAAGTTGATCCATATATCACGACCAGTACCCCAAGACTGACACCAGGGGCAGATTGCTTCTTTTATGGATATCTGAAAATGATCTATATTATGTGAATGCAATAACCAGAAAGCGGAAAAAATAATAATGTCAGATGTCATATCTTAGCCATATACAAAAATTCCCACTCGATATTCTGAAAAGAGTGGGCAGATTTCAGCACTTTTATGTTAACAATTAGCAAAGAATTTTATTTGTCAGAAAATTTTATACATCTTGTTGGCTTTAGTTATTTGGGTAAGAATACAAGTTCTTACTTGTCCATTTCCCTTTTTTTGTTTTGGACCACTATTTTCCTCCACTCAACCTTTCTCCAATTGTTTGGCCTTAACAAATAGTCAGATGAGACAAGATTTGATGATTGTTTTGGATAACAGTGACATGAAGCTAAGAAATTTGCATGAATCTCTGATGCTTCTTCTGGGGTATTTATTACTCAATCAATATAGTTTGACACCTGTAACTGAGTTAAGAAGTACAAACTTTATCGTTGATACTTACAGATAATTGTTACTGTGTATACCGTGTGCTAAATCCATAAGCAAATAGATCTCTGTTTTGGCTTCTTCTGAAATCTTATTTCTGCAACTTACCTAGTCAATTCTCATTTTATTACATTTTAGAAAATTGCTGGTTAGAATATCAATTATGACTTTTCTAGAAAGCAATCGATTGGTGGTGCTTCAAAGAATGCTCTAATGTAGTAGTTAGCTTTGTTTCTTCTCTCTAAACAACAAATGGTTGACTTGCAGTAAGCGAGCAAAGGATTGGACAAGACGGATTGGGAACGATCGACATTTAATATGCATAGAGGACCCATTCGATATCTCGCATGACCTTGGTCGTGTGGTCGACAAGTTCAGCATCAAAATCTTGAGGGAGGAGTTCGAACGAGCTGCCAATATATTGCAATACGACCCAAACCCCTGCATCACCCTTTTCCAGCCATACGTGCCCGGATCACCCCCCAGTTGAATTCATTGGAGTCTGACGAATGTTCCTTTAGGCTCCCACAGTTTATTTAACTTAGGTTAGTAGGAGCAGTTTTCTCTTCTTGGCTCCGTTGTCCATAGACTTGAGGTATTTTTCAAATTGTTGTAAATTATTTGCTGCCCATTGCAACAACATATAGGGTGCTGGTGAACAAGGTTTTTGCTGCCCATTGCAACAACATATAGGGTGCTGGTGAACAAGGTTTGAAGTCGCGTAGTAAATACTGATGTGATAGAAACCGAATTGCACACTAAGCATGCTTCGAGTCATTCAGGATTTTTTTATTAGAAAAAGTTCTAGATAACTCCCATGCCTATCTCGAATTGTTAACCATTAGTACATGGGTTCGATATTTCATCACCAAATAAATGCTTCAAGTGTAAGATCTATTAGATGAGATTTTAAATCTTCAATCCTCTTAAGTGGCGCTTCTAACTACCAGATGAGATGAATTTTTCTAATTGCATATTCTATATCCTTCACTCCTGCTTATAAATAGATAAGATTTTTTATGGATTAGTTAACATAATACATGAATATATAATATTATCAAGAGATTATAGATTTTTTTTCATTTCTCTTTCATCCATAATCCATCGGATGATGGTACACCCGAATATTAGATAAATGTACTGAATATTAGATAAAATCTTTTTGAATAGCATCAAAAAGTATATATCATAAATTTTAGTATTAAAGTTTTTCGTATAAGAGTAGCATAAGGATAGTTTTTATGTTCACAATTGATATTAATCCTAGGTTTGTGAAATCAAATATTATATATATATATTTATTATTACTTTTTGCTTGTGAAAACGTATTATTTGATTTTTATTCACGATGGATGAACGAATCGTCTTATTGTCGATGTATTTTTCTATCCAATACATCCTATCGCTTACTTATGAGCGATATAAGATTCCTCTTACTTGATCGATAGACCACTGTTGATAGTTTATTGTCGATGATAGTATTATTAAGAGTGGTGGCCTTCGGTGGTCGCTAGTTCAGTCGTGGGCAACGATTGCATACCTAATGAAAGCACCATAGGGTGCGATGACTTTGTGACAACTATACAGTACTGTTGCATATGGTGACTATAGTAGCGCCACTACTTGTGGTGACTACAGGGACTACATAGCGTCACTATATGCGGTGGCTATAGTAGCGCCATTACCAACAGTGACTATAATAATATCATTGCAGCAACGCTTGTTGGTCATGGTCGATGTCAACTAGATGTCAAAGGTCACGATTCTTAGTGCCTATGCAATGGGACACTCGGGCACATTCATGCATCGCGATGACTATGGGGGTCGTTGATCAATGCATGTGCTTAGTTGCATGATAGGATAATTCATTGGCGACGCTTGGTCAACAATACACTGTGGAGGCATTCCATTGGTGAGGATCGTGATGACAAGGCGTGATAACTAGTATTGTCATAAATTAACCAAGTGAGGACAACCATCCCACCACGGGCGATAGGTGGCACATAAGCGCGCAAGTGACGGACGATCGCTGCACCAGTGCATGTGGGCACGATGGAACCAATGATGATTGTGAGGGTGGAAGATTAGTGTTTATTTTTAAAATTATATTTTTACCCTTATAAAATCTTTTAATTTCAACTTATATCCTTTTGACATTTCTATCTTTCATTAATCAGATATTTTCTCTATGTATCACAATAAAATTATAGTTTTACTATTTAAAAATAAAATTTTCTAACTTTTGTCCTTAATTATAAAATTAATTAATTTGATTTATTCAAATATTTTGATCGAATTATATCATTATTGTATTTTGATTGCTTGATTGAATTTATATTCAATTAATAAAGTTTTGATTAAATTTAAAAAAAGTTAAATTTTGATCATCTTTAATTTTGATGGGACACATTAGGGGGATGGTTGACCCATATCTATGATTCCAATTTCGATAGCCCAATTATGGGCATGCTCAATTGAATATGTTTAATTGGTATAAGGTTCTATGCAAAATTCTAGTCCTGCTTAATTAATGAGCTTATTATAATTTTAATTGTTTTGCTAGATTCCTAGAATAACAAGAAATTTATGTTCGATATGTTTTGTGAGTCACATAGAATAAGATTGTTAAAATGTAAAATCATACTATTATGAGAGCTTCATAAGTTATTCTTTAGTACTTGAATCAATATGAAGAGAAACTCTAAAGATGATTATGTATATCTTAAACAAAGTTCCTAATAAGTCAATTATATTAAAGTTATGAGCTAGCAGAAAACCCAACTTGAGATATTTACATATTTAGGATTATCCTATAGAGATAAAGATCTTTAAATCATATAAAAAGAAATTGAGTTTAATGACTATTCTAAATATTTTATTGGTTATCGAAGAAAATTCATAAGGGTATATATTTTATTGCTCTAATCATATATTGAGGATAATTAAATATAATAATATAATATTATTTTTTAAAAATAAAATTAATAGGAGTAAAAAATCTTAAAAGATTAATTTTGATATAGAGGAGATATAAGTTGATACTCCTTTATCAGTTCCTATTCAAGAATTTGTTGTTTTTTAAATCACTGGACGAATTACTGAGGATAAATAATAAAATAATATTGATGAACTCACACGTGATGTTGATATCGTTGCTAATATTAATGAACTCTCAAGGGAAAAAGAGATTTGTCATTTTTGTTGATTATGTAGAATATCTATAAGAATCAGATTGTGATATAGGAATCAAAAGAATCCCTTATTGTTACGAGTTATAGAAAGTAATAATCTTAAAAAGTGGTATGATGCAATAAAAGAAGATTTAAAATTAATGGGCCAAAATAGTGTTTGAGAACTCGTTGAAATACCCAATAATTATAAAAAAAATCTTTTATATAAATATACTCAAAGAAAAATATCAAATGATATAATGACTAAACTTATGGTTAAATATTTTACTCATGGAGAATATATTAATCATAATGAGATTTTTTTAATTTTTTAAACAAACTCGTTAAGAATCATCACGGGATTAGTGGCTCATTATGAATTCGAGTTACATCGTATGGATGTAAAAATAAGTTTTCTGAATGGAGATCTAGATTTATATAAGTTAACCTAAATAACATATAGAGAAAATAAAATAAATATAAAATTTAATATACAAATCTAAGAAATCAATTTATGACCTTAAATAAACTTCTATACAATAGTATATAAATTTTTTGATATCATTACATCCTTCGTATTTAAGAAAAATATTATTGATCAGTATTTATATCTGAAGATTAGTAATAGCAAGTTTATTATATTGATCTTATAAATGGATAATATTTTATTTATTAATAGTAATATTGATTTATTATACTAAATAAAAATTTCTCATAAAAAATTTTAAGACAGTTGATATAAATAAGACATCTTATGTTATTAGCATTGTATATTCAGATATAGATGTTAGAGATTGCTAAGACTATCTTTAGAAAGAATATGTTGATTGTGTCTTAAAAAGATTCAATATATAGTTTTGTTCAATAAATAATAAAAATAAAAATAAAAATTTTAATCAAAACAAGTATTTTTAAAATGACTTAGAAAAGAATTAGATGATGAAAAATATTCTTTATATATGCATAGTTGAAAGTCTATTATATGCCCAAGTTTATGCTGGGTCAGATATTAGTTTTGTAATTAAAATATTAGATAAATATTAAAATTATTCAAAAATAAAAATACTAAAAGACTACAAAGAAAGTAATAAGATATATGGAAGGGACGATAGATTATATACTCACATATATAATTAGATCAGCTTGAATAATAGTATTTTCATGTGTTGATTCTATAAATTGTCTCAATAATAAAAAGTTCATTTTACATATCAGTTGGAGGGGTCATTTACAAGGGAAAAAAAATATAAAGTAATATATTATTACATAATTAATAATGATAGCTGATTTTGTGACATATTTTAAGATCACTAATTAAATTTTATGATTGTGAAATTTTATATGAGGACTTAGTATAGTTAGACTAAGGCCAAATTACTAAAGATATTTTATGATATATCACGGTAGTTTTCTTATCTAAGAATGATAAATACTATTATAGTTCTATGTATTATGATATAAAGTACTTGATGGTTAGAGAAAAAAAGTTCAAAAATAATTATTGAGATCTAATGTATTGATTGTTGATCCATTCAACTTATAACTTAAAGTATTTGAAATAATATGTTCTTATAATTGGATTTGTGAGCAATTGATAAAAGATATTGTGATACATATTTAAGTAGATATTATAATTGACATTATTCTTTACATAATTAAGGTTATTTATATCTATTATCCTATTCACATCTATATATATATTATGATTGAATATAAATAACATGATTATCTTAACAATACATATTATATTGGTCATTTTAAATTGTTTTAAGAAAGACTAATAGTGTTATAGTACATAAAAGGAAGTATGATATTGATAATATACAATCGTTATAACTTACATTGCTAGTTAGACTTAATGTAGTATTATTATATTTATTAGACTTATTAACTTACTTTTTAATTCGTGCATGTAAATAATTTTTAAATTTTTTAAAATTCAATTGGGTAAAATTATTTTTAAATAAATTTAATTTATTTTATTTTAAATTTAAATATTTTTATATATTATCAATTAATAGGTTAAATGGGAGAATGTTAGATTATGTGACCCTATCTAATTAGATAAGATATATTATGGATATTGTTGAATTTTAATTATGGATATTATCCACTAAAAAAATTAATTATAATAAAAAATTTTAAGAGATTATCTTGATAGAAGAGACTCTTAATTATTTATCATAAATCCTCTGCTCTCACCTATAAAAAAATAATATCTCCTAGGGACTCAGTGTGGATATGTGATATTATCGAGAGATTATGGATCTTCTCTCATCTCTCCTAAACTAGTCAATCAGATATTACGGATCTTCTCCTTGTAGATTAGCATTGCTATAACTTTCGGATTTGACGATGATTTTGATTCATTATTATTTAATTTTAGATTTTGATAAAAAAAATTTATATAACAATAACGATGATTTTTATACTTACAATTATGATTTATATGTTATAAACACATCTAAAAAAAAGACTTTGGATTTTCTCAATACCTTGGTGTCGACTGCTTATAAACATATTTTATAGGTTTGTAACTTCTAGACCTATAAGTCTGATATCAAAAAATGGAATTTCATACATAACATCCTTGGTATCTCAAGTCTAAGGACTAGATACACAATTGGATGACAAAATTATTGTTTGACAATAAGGTATCATTAACCATCCAACATTCCCTAAGTAGATCAATTAGTGAACTCATTCTCTAGTGAGCAATTGTACTGTATCCCTAGTCTTCCCACACGAATAGCTATAAGACTAATCGCATTTATCATATGGACGGGTATACAGCACACTAGTCTATCTGATTATCTCGATGTTTCTCTCGAATAACTTATAACCGGGATTATTTAGGATTTACGTTTAAATGTGAATCGATCTCATTATTGTGATCTCATCATAATCCGAATCTCATTGCACAGATCTATGAACATCAAAATATATACGACAAACATCTAAAATGAAAAAAAATTATTAAATAACTAATAAGTAAAAAAATTATGTTTTGTGTCATACATGCCATCACTCACGTGATTGGCTTGTAGGACACCGATGACTAGCATAAAGTACTTGATGGTTAAAGAAAAAAATTAAAAAATAATTAATATCAATTAAGAACTTGAGTTTTGATATATTAATTATTGATCCAATCATTTAAGACTTATAACCTAAAATATTTGAAAGAATATATTCTTATAATTGGATTTGTAAGTAACCGATAAAAGATATAGTGATGCATATTTAAGTAGATATTATAATTGACATTCTTCTTTACGTAATTAAGATTATTCATTTCAGTTATCCTATATATATATATATATTATGATTGAATATAAATAACATTATTGTCTTGATAACACATATTATATGGGTCATTTTAAACTGTATTAGGAAAGACAAATAGTGTTATAGTATATAGAAAGAAGTATGATATTGATAAGATATAATCGTTATAACTAGTATTGCTAGTCAGACTTAATATAGTATTATTATATTTATTAGGTTTATTGACCTATTTTTTTAATTTGTGCATGTGTAAATGATTTTTAAAATTTTTAAAATTCAATTGAGTAAAATTATTTTTAAATAAATTTTATTTTATTTATTTTTTATTTGAACCTTTTATATCTTATTAATTAATAGGCAAAGTGAGAGAATATTAGATTATGTGATCCTATCTAATTAGGTAAGATATATTATAGATATGATTATATTCTGATTATAATTATTATTCAGGACTCAACATGGATACATGATATTATCAAAAAATTATAAATCTTTTCTTATCTCTTTGTAAATTAATATTGCTATAACTTTCGGATTTGACAATGATGCACCTACAGATCAAATAAAATTCTTTTGAATAAAATATAAATTTGATTCATTATTATTTAATTTTATATTTTGATAAAAAAATTTATATAATAATAACATTTGGACGATTTTTATGCTTACAATTATAGTTTGCGTGTTATAAACATGTCTTATAAGAAAAAGACTTTGGATTTTCCCAATACCTTGACGTCGGCTGCTTAAATTTACTATGGGTCATTGCTTCTCTTGCTAAAATGATCTGTGATAGACCTGCAATATTCTTAAAAAAGAAAAAAACCATTTAATAGCATGGCCAACATACACATGCATGTGCAAGTTCCCGAGGGAAAAGAAAACACTGAAGCTGCTCGTTAACCACACGATACGAGCATATGAAATGCCAGATCTGAGATGCCATTGTCGCTCTATGCCTGATCCAGATGTCTAGATTTTGGAAAACATAATGACCATGAATAGCAAACCAAACCCAGAAAAAAAAAAAAAATTTCAACAAGTATTTTGAGAAAAGAAACCTAAATTCACCAAATGAATCATTAACAAAGATGGTCAGTTACACCACAAAAACGGGTCTTGCTGAGAGCACAAGCTCAGGAAAAAGACGACTTGGTAATCTTATGAGCATTTTGTGTCTTCAAGATCCTGCAAAAATTAACACCATCAAAGCTACCTTGGCTACCGTTACGAAGATTGTCAGAAATATGGAAGAGTGCCTGATTGATATCATCGCGACCATGAAGCTGATCGCCTAAGGGGAGGTTTCATCTGTTTGTCTTCCTCCAGTGCCACCATTCCCAGATGAGAAGGGTCCTCGAGCATCATTTTTGCCACCAGATAACCAGCAATCGACCAGGTCTGGAATTTCCTAGCTTGCTTTCCGACGTACCTCCCTAGAGTTCCATCATAATATTCTGGCCAGCTATCTTTCAATAACCTGGTTTCTGCAAGCTCAATAGCTCGTCTAGCAATTTGAGGTCGCCCAGTCTTGATGGATGCGGCAGTCAGAAGCCAAAGCAAAACTGTTACAACAAAATTTCCCATCAACGAGGATCCTAGACAAAGAAACAGGCTAGTGCCATGGGTGACAGTTCCAATCATTATGCCATGAAATATTGGCTTGTGGTTTACAATGTTATCATAGTTCCACAAGCGACCTAAAATGACCTGAAACTTCAAAAGGTTGGGCATCTTAAGTGCCAGCACTTCCATACACCTTGAGTTGGTTCAAATATCAATAAATTTGGCACTGACATTTCTAGGATTTTTTTTTTCTGAAGGAGTTATAACTATTGCAGTGCCATTGCAACCTACAAAAGCATTAAATACTGAATATCCCATGTTTTTAATCTTGCAAGACAAGGCTTGAGCATATTTTTTCTGGACACAAGTTGCTGAAAGTTATATATACAAGATGAACACTGGAGCATGTGATGTGTCGAGATCTTAACTGTCATAAAACTGATCGTAATTCTTCAGAGTTGATCTAGAAGTTTGGGTAGCCTAAAAATAAACAAACTTGCAAAACCAATCAAGTCATGTATTATAAGCCATCAACCACAAACCAACTCTTATGTCATAGATTAATATGTCATCAAGCAACTAAGCCAATCACATTGCAGCAAAAATGAACATAAAACCTCAGAAATGCTCCACTTGTCTTCTGCTTATAGCAAAGAAAGGTCAAGATTTTAGTTACCCTTGTCATGCTAGAATGACACTTTGAACCTTCTGCAAGAGTTGAACCAACAAATGTGTCTATTGTCTTAAGTCATAACATTATTTTATCAGGGCTTAACTGAGTTTAATATGTCCTATTCATTGTCTAGAGAGTTTAATAATAATGGTGGATTCCCAGAACTCAGAGGAAAAAAAGGAGGCAAATGTAAGAGGAGAATCTTACCGCCATTCTTTTCTGATGTTCTCTTTTAATATATTTGTAATGTGCATATATTTGGTACAAGATCTGATTAATTGTACGTGTGAAATATGTTAATTTAAGAAGAACCTCACTTGGAGTGCAAAAGAAAGAATAAGGTTGGTGGCATGGCCACTACTGTATAAGCCATCCAACACCTAAGTTTCAAACCACCCCTCCAAGTAGCAGCTGGGGGCATTTAAGGTCCAAATCTAGAGAAAGCGTGAAATAAAGCAATTCCCAGGATATTTCCCTTAGTTTACAAAAGATGAGTCTTTGTAATAAACTACAGACTTGGCAATAAACTACAGAAGAAAGATATAACACATATAGAAATAGAAATCCATGTACATTTTTTGTATTTTTAGTCTCTAAGTTGACTAACATCATGAGTCAACTTGACATGACTTAGAATGTGTGCACCTATAAAATATCTGGATCTGTTTATTTGCAGTTACGGTCCTACTCGATATCTATGTATACCAAACTTTACTATGATACATAAACTGGTCCAAATATTATTGTTCACATGGTAGAGCTCCATATGTAATCATTGATAATTTCTCCTTTAATATAAATTAATTACAATAAATGATATATTACTTTATTATTAACTTCCATGTTTGTGTATTATAGTTAAGGAAATGATTAAATTTGATTTCTTTAATCATGTGAATAAGTTAGGAATTTTACAATCAATTAGATTATTAATTGATTTATTTCCTAATAAGTGATGTGATTTTTAGGAAGTAAATAGTATACATTCCATTTTTATGTGTGAACCATAATAAATGAATGTTATATTTCTATCTTTGTGTGTGAAAGTAAAATAAAAATAAATTTAAAATAAAAATTAAATTACTATTTACCTTTTTGGGGATATCTCATCTTCTCCTATATAAAGGGAGCTTCTCCTCCCATATTTCTCACTAAGCCTAACAATAGGAGAATTGAGGAGAGGACTTCCCGAGGAGATGATCTCAAGGAAAGGATAGTCAAGGAGAGATAAGATCCTTTCTTTTTTAATTAGCTTTGATTTATATTTTGAAATCTTAATATTGGGATTGTTACAATTTTATGATGCATAATAATATTTTAATTTCGAAATTTTATGATTAATAAATAATGATAATTGATTCGTGATATTAAAATGATTATTTGATTGATATTGGTCTCTTAAGCTTAAGTAAGTTTTAATATTGATTTAACTATTAAAATTTTTATTTTTAAATTAATGGTTCTAATTAAATATATCTATGTTTTACGATGTGTGAATTTCTATGATTTAATTAGTTTTAAATTTAAGATTATGAATTTAAATTCTTTAATTTATGGATTTGAGTTATTCTGTTATAATTTAGATTTTTGAAATCTAATTTGATAAGAGGAGTCTAATTGGAGTCTGACTTGAGTTCAGTTGGTTTGTCAAACTAAATCGACTCAATCCATACGATTATATACGACCCAACCAATATGACTAGGTACAGTCAGCCCATATAACTAGGCATGACCCAGCCCATATGGTCAGGTAGGAGCCAACTTATGTAGTAAGGTATAACCTAACCCATGTGGCCAAATATGACCTAACCATGTAGCCAGGTACGATCTAATCTATGTGGCCATTTATGACCTAGCCCATATTGTCACGGACTTAGCTAGTTTTGCCTAAGCCGTGCGGCCACATTGCTTGTCAGTCCGCAAAGGTCAGCCTCCCCAAAATCTCCTACGATCACTTAGGACCTGCAAAAGAGAAGACGGGATAGAGAAAGCGCTTCATACGAGATCCACAAGCAACCCTTTCAGCAAACACTTTATAGCTAATGCAAATTCTAATCATGGATATCACAAGCTCAGAAAGGTTGCACAACAAAGGTATAAAATTGGTCCACTACAGACTGAAAGGACATGGACATGCATAAGCATTATACTGAACAAGCCGTTTACAATTTGTCCGTGACATTCTCCCCCACTTATTCTTTCGACATCCTCGTCGAAGCCTTTGTTGACGCTGCAACTCCTTGCCTTTGCTGGATCTTCAATCTTCTGCTCCTGCTGCGATGCGCTCCTTAGCTCCCAATTGTTCTCCGCTTGTTGTTGTTGAGTCGTCGAACTTTAATCCGTCATGCTGCTTCAACTTGCCAATGACTCTGACTCTAGTGTGGGGTTGACAGAGTTGTGCTGATCCTTGCTGGTTCTTGCGGATTCATCTGATAAAGGAAAAGATCATCTTTGATATGCGCCAATCTTCAAATTCTTCTTATCTCTTGAATTGGATAGATGCTTGTTGGAGCTTTAACGAGCATCGCCTCGCAACCTTTGAAGTTTTCAGGTCCTTCCTCCGTAAAATTTTCTCATCGAATCTTCTTCCACTTAGTTGTCTCGTCCAAGTAGGTTCACATCACTTCCGTTTTCGATTGACATTCAATTAGAAAATGAAACGGACAATCTACTCTCAGTACCACTGATCACCCATTGGTGAGGACTTGACAACTGTTGTCTTCCATTAGTCTCTTCGAAGGGTCTTCAAATCTGTGCATAGCTCCTCTACTAGATAACTAAGAGAGCTGGGGTACTCGGTTTCGCCCATTCTCTTGAGAGTTGAGAAGGCAAAGGTTACTTGACTTCGCCCGCCTCCTCGAGATTGTACTTCGTGCGTCGAGTTGGTTACTAGAATTCGCCTGCTCTTAGTTCACACTTCCGAAGCACTTGAAGGATTTGCAATCCTTGTGCTAAGTCAGCTACTGTGATTCACCTTCTCAATGCCATTGAACTTCTGGAATGCAAGAAGTTATCACTCCAACTTGGAGCAAGTCTCCGATAGATTTGGTCGCCTTTGGGATTGTACCGCCTTCTCCATCATTCCTGCCGCCTACTCTGAGTAACAAAAGTACAGCACCGCGTACTGCCTGCTTCGTTCCTTGGTCCTACACTCTTGCATTGACCCGAAGTCCTACACTTACGGCAATCTCGATGAGAATTCCATTGACACCGGTCTTATGAAGTTCTCTAGCCTCTGCCCTTCAACCATGTCATGGTACATGGAGTTTACCAATGCATTCTCCTCCTCCACGGCCCATATCGCGACCAAACGCTCTCCCTCTATGAGAGCAAGGGATCGACGACTCTCCGGAAGTCCCGCCTCAATGGTACCATGGCACTACTATCCGTTGTCTCGCATCTGCGTCCCTTCTTCGCGATCGATAGATCCGCCTTTGTGGTACTCCTCTGAGTCCACCTTCATTCTAACCGATAATTGATTTTGGGTAGCTGAGTCCCTCTGGACTCGTCATTGCTTCCACGCCCTTTTTCGACCACCTGTTTCAACACCTCTGTGTTCTCTGAGCAGTTTCACTTGGTCGATGGAAAGACAGACTACAACTCCCATGTGTAGCCTCCACAATCATGTTGCAGGACTTGCACCGTTTCTGTTCTCCTTAGCTTCATTGGTTGCAACGTTCACTTACTCGACCTTATCCTCTGACTTGTCGGGCTCCCTTAAGCGAATATGAGCTCTGAAGCAGTCCAACTCTTCAGTCTCTCCGATCATAACTCTACATGATCTAGTCCCCCCCTGGGACTCATTGGTACTTGCAACTGAACTTCTTCCTCGATAGTGCATAGCCCCCATAAGCTGATGTCCAAGGCTTCCATTCAATGCAACCTTCGATGCACACACGGAAGACCCGCCTTTGCGGTATCATGGCATTCCCGCTTGAATCCATAGCCCTTCTTGCCGTCATGTCGCTCACCGAAGTGGAGCTCCCAGTCACGCTCCCGATCATATCTCCGTATGACCTTGTCCCTCACGGGACTCACTGGTACTTGCATCTGATCCCTGTGGTATGTACTCGAACTGCGATATCTTCAAGTGTGGACTCCGCCAACACATCGCAGGCCTTTGCCACCTTCGATTTTGTTCGCTCCTTTGGCAATCGACCTTCGTCCACCCGCTCTCAGGTCACACTCGAACGAAACCTAGCTCTAGGACAATCCATCGCCTAGCAGCTCCTCTGAAGTTCCCTAACTTCGCTGAAATTGGTGCACTATTGTCTGGATACTAGGCCTATGCCCCTACCAGCACAATCTCCGTTGCGCACCACTTTCCTCATGGCAACTGGAATAACAACACTATGACATATTCTTCAAGAGTACCTGCCTCTGCATTATCTTGCCCCGTGCCAAGGCCTTCTGACACCAACTTCGCCTCTGCAAGCTGTGTCGCCTTAGTTCCTCCATCAAATACTTCACCGAGATAAGGTGCATGTGCCTCGAAGTTCCCTTCGTCTTTGGCACCATGCAAGATGAGTCTGCTCCATCAGAATAAGAAACCCATGGAACAACATGATCCTGATCCTACCTCTGCAAGAGCCCGTGTCTTTAACCTCTGTCTAAGGAAAGCTCCAAGCCCCCGCTCCATGTTCTTATCTTCTATGCCACTCCCTTCATGCGGCTTGGGTGTTTCATCAAGTTATCCCCAAGTTGCTCCGTTTCTCGATTTGCATAGAGTTAATAGTAGTCCTCATGCCTACTATTCCACGGGTCAACCCTCTGTTGAGTCCGATCTCCATATCAGCTCCAAGTGTACTTTCACTTTGTGTTGCCTTAGGTCGCTCCCCCACTTGATCTCATTACTGCTTGCCTCAAGCACCGTCAAGTTTGGGTGCCAACGTCGAGCCACTGCTCGAACTCAGCCATCCCAACCTTTATGAGCTACGCAATTCTTCTTAGCTTGTTTATCCTCGTAGTGTCTTTTGCGCAAAGGGTTGGCCATTCTTCTGAATGCCATCCTCGGATGCCCGCTCCTCTGAGCGACTCCTTCCCCTACAACTCCATGTCCGTTTCCAAACGATCACGCATGTTGGCTGCCCTCAACACAGCCCCGCTAGGTCCCCCACGTTTGTGTGCTAAGTGTTTTTATGTGTGCTTGTCCCGTTCTGATACCAACTATCACGGACTTAGCTGGTTTTGCCTAAGCCGTACGGTACCATTGCGTGTTAGTTCGCAAAGGTCGGCCTCCCCAAAATCTCCTACGATCCCTTAGGACCTGCAAAAGAGAAGACGGGACATAAAAAGCGCTTCACACGGGATCCACAAGCAACTCTTTCAGCAAACACTTTATAGCCAATGCAATTTTCAACCATGGATATCATAAGCTCAGAAAGGTTGCACAACAAAGGTATAAAATTGATCCACAATAGACCGAAAGGACACGGACATGCATAAGCATTACACCAAACAAGCCGTTTACAATTTGTACGTGACAATATGGCAAGGTACGACCCAATCATATAGCCAAGCATAGGCCACTCATACGGCTAGGTACGATCCAATCCATACGGTCTGACACGACCCCAAATCATGTGTCTAGGCATGACCCAACCCGCGAGCCAAGCATGACCCAGTCCAGTGGTAAGGCTTAGCCCAACTTATGAGTGAGGCTTAACCTAGTCCATGAAGTTAAGCCTGCCTAGCTATGCAATTGGCGTTAAACACATCGTCACTCCTCTATCTAGCCCGTTATATCTCAACTTAACCTACTACTTGGGACAGGCACGTACAGCGCATGTGACCCATCCAAGACTCAGGTGGGTTAGTTCAGTTTGGGCTAGCACTATATGATATAGTCTAATTTCCTCTTCCTTTATTGGTTTGAGCTATTTAATTGACTAAATCAGATATGTTTGATCGGTTAAGGTTAGTTTAGGATGATTCCAGACTAACTTGACCAATTCAAACCTACTTGACCAAACCGAGATCAATCAAATCTGAATTAGACCAGTCTAGGGTGATTCCGGACCTATTCTATAAGGATTTAAGATTGATTCTGTTAGGTCATAATTGAATTAAATTTAGTTTAAGTTAATTAAGTTATTCCAATTTGGGTTTTAGTTGATTAAGGACTATTGAGAGATTGATATTGTAAACCTTTATGATTTGATAAATTTAAAGATTTTAATTAAAGATGAGATTAGAAAATGATTATTGGTTTTTTACTTTTTTTAAGTTAATGATATTGATATGATTGTGACCACGTAGTAAATGTACCTAAGCTAATGGTCCATATTAGAAGTGCAACCTATGAAAGGAGTTGCGAGTCCATCACAATGTGGAGCCACCAATGGGCATAGTCTAGTAAGTCGTACATAAAGCATGGTCTCTTATAATATTTGATCATACTATTTCTTGGATGCATATGTGAATAAATGAATAAATGATCATGGATGTTTATGTATCCTTGCCGAGGACAGATATGGTGATTCCTTTCTGGGATTAGCGGACTAGCAGACGTGATGGTTAGATGGTTCCTCCATCCGCTGTTGGGAGGAACGTATCCCCACTTGGGCAGGTGAGGAATACCACTTCATCCATTATTGAGAGTGCGATATGGATTATCTCCATCAACTGTTGGGAGAAATTCATCCCGTGGAGTATGCCTCTCCACCCGCTATTGGGAGAGTGCACCATCGGGTGTGATGTACGCCTTTGTTACCCAGTTATCTTGTATGTGTTGCATATGGCTAATGCATGATTTTACTTATTATGTACTAGATTATCATCATTTATCTGATGCATAAATTTTATGATGACAAATATTAAAATTTATTTTTATGATTTTTTCGAGATTCCTACCAGCATGTGTGGTTGCTGATAAGTTTTTATGTTATATTTATTTTTAGAGTAATATATAACTTTATAATAGATCTAAAGCTTAGGTGGAAGAGACTTATGATCTTACTAAGAAGATATAATCCTTTTTCTAGTTAATAGAATATTTATTATTATAAAAATAAGAAATTGAATTCAATGATAAAAAAAGAGAGTGTATTTTGTAAATTATGAATAATAAAATGATAAATTATTATATTTTATAAATCTGGGATGTGACACCATATCTGCTTGATTTGATACTTTCAGAAAATATATTAGCGTATATACAAAATGTAAACATTGCAATGCTTCGCAACTATGCCAACAGTGAGTTGTTAATTAATTTATGGAAGTTGTAAATTCTTCAGACCTAGGTTTCTAAATCATTTCAATAAACTAGATCTAGCAATGGAGTTCAAAACCACTAGACTTATTATTCTATTAAATTGAATTTGATTATGGATCAGAATCCTGTAAATGCTAATAATTCATAGAATAAAGCTAAAATTTGATTATATATAAAATGTTGAACTGACAACAAAATGGATTGAGCAAGACTTTTATCATTAAAAACATACGATATACTCAAAAGAATAATCAGGGGATTTGACAAGTATAATGTAGATTAAAGATGAAAAGTTGAAAGTTCTCCAATTCAAAAATCATAGGAAGCTGAAAAAGAAACCTAAGAGTCTAAGACAACTACAATGCTAAATTTTAAATATAGGTGGTTCTAAAGACAAGTCACAAACAAATATATGAGTTGATGTGGATGAAAGAAAGGACACTTTTTTGCCAACTGATCCTCTCACTACGTGTAGACATTGTCCAACACCAACAACATAGGTGGATATATACCTCTGACACATCATCCATGTTAGCTGTTAAAGTCAATCTATTCCTTCACCATATGCCCTAGCCACATCCATAAAAGTGGCTCGTAACCCCAAAGGTACCAACCAGAGCACCTTCAGTGTGCTGCTCACTTCGGCTACCATCTCTTTGTATGGTCAACCTTAACTTTCTAAGAGGGACCACCTAGGTAAACTCAAAAACACTTATTGTCATTTAGTAAAATGCTAATACTCGGTGATTCACCTACCTCGCTCTTCCTAACATATAATTTAAGTAATGAAGGACCCTGTTGGGCCCATCTCTGATGTTCTTTGTATTTACAGGTCAAGCCTCATATTGCAACTCTAATTTTGAAGTCCCTTGTTGACATTGCTATTCCCAACTCCATAATGGTGTTCGATTGAGCAAGACCAGGGCCAGGTCTGTTCTTCAATTTGTCATCCGTAAGAAGACCAAAATCCTTTACATGACATATTAATAACCAACACTTAAACTATTCCTAGGCTCTTCATGACATTCGACAATGATGTGACCAAAAATAGATTCCAAAGGTATGCTGAAATTTACAGCAGGTAAATACTTTGCTTTTGAAGGCTCCTCAATCACCAAATAATTATCACACTAGCTCATGATAATGCATTAGAGACTTTTATATTCATATGTAGACCTATACACCACTTTTTATATTTGAATCAAGGCTCGTCATACCATGACGTATCGCTTGGTACAGGCGATATATACTGGTTCGATAGGGGACCAATACGAGTGGAACATCGGTATGCCCCCATGTATCATTTATCGATATACTCGGTACAGCTCGGTATGTACCATACCGATAGTTGATCAATACATAAGTACGAACTAGTAAGACGAACAATGATCTGAATATTACAAAGAACGGAAGATGGCTATATCAGCAGCATGCATTGTGAGGTTATTCAAGAAGCAAACTTGGAAGTAGAAAAGTTATATAAAAAAAATTATTTTCTAGATCCATCAAATGTAGCTTGTGAAGTCTCACCTGGCCAAGAACCACCATTGTGGTAGCTCCACCGAGTGTTTTTTGGATCGCAACCAGTTATGACTCGCCATTCGTGATTTTCTAGAGCTGGATAGCAAACTTTTAAGGGCATCTCTCCAACCAATTCTGTCCAGCGTGCTTCAAGAAGATCCATAATTGCAGCAGACTGATTGGGAGTTGCCAAAGATGATAAAATTGCGATGCAATTGCCTAAGCAGAACCAACGGAAGTCCATTCTAGCAGGACTGACATTTCCAATGAAGTAACCACCACGATTTGGGACAAAATCAAATAGCCAATCTGGGAGAGAGTCAGGCATTACATTGAACTTGTTTACCGCAGTATGAGAATATTCCTCTGTCTTATAACGATATATGTCATTAAGCTGGCGAAAATCGAGCCAGAAGTAACTCCGCAAGTGATAGCTCAATGCATGAAGGCGTTTAGTTATAAGCTCAACGAACTCCTTACCCTTGTCATCTTGTTTTAGCAAAGTTAAGGCACACCTTAAAGCCATAAAAAATAATGCTTGTATTTCAATAGGATAACCATAGATGCCCTGTAATATGGTTACCACTTTACTAAATCAGCACACTGAGTAACTTACAAAGCAACAAGAGAAATTATAATTTTCTCAGTTGAAATCATGTAGTTTAGTTGCATTTCTTGCAAAAAGAAGCCTCACGAACAAGTTAAATTTCCAATATTATAAAAGGAGCCATGAAATATTGAACTTATAACAAAAGGAGAATATGCACATGTGACATCACACCAAATGATAAAATGCAAATTCCATATATCTCATCTTTAAACTTATGAAAATGTTGTTAAACTTATTCTTGAACCCTTTAACAGGCATGATATAAATGAAGTCACTAATTGTTCATTTTTTCAGTAATGTTAACATTAAAACTATGACCTCTCTTTACAATGGAGAGTCAAGATGCATAAAAGCAATATGACTTCCATATGCTGAAGGTGAACCACCTACTGTTTGTGTTAACCATTGTGTTCATAGTGTCAGTCTGCCAGAAATGTGAATCTAGTGCATTCTCATGGGATGTTTCTGATGCTAAATATTGATATTCTTCAATGTTCCCACAACCTAACACATCAGACAAATGTATTTAAGTGATGAATGACAACTAGGTATAGCTTATATGCACATGTGACCATAGTAGGTATAACTTGGCGAAGAAGTGTAAAAAAATTGCTATCCAGGTTCATAGAAAAAGATAAAAGTAAAATACTACTGTTTTTACCTTAAACAGAGAAATCAATTAGTCCAGTCCTAACGTTTAGAAGATGGGTGACGATGCTAGGAAACACTTTGTTTGGTTTTCTAAACCAACCTAAAGGACTCTAGCTCTGTCTTCGATAAGAGTGAAACATGAATTGTTAAAATGAAATGATACTCAACAACAGCCACATAAAGATAAAGGCAAAACAGTAGATCGAGATAAGAGATATCTTTAAAGATAGAAAAGAAACCAAATAGAGCAGTTAAAGCTGCCCAAGAAACAAGTATTACTTTATACTGTATGTTCAGTTGATAACATTTTTTTAAAACTGAAAAGCACAATGCTAAATGCCTTTTTCTTTATTACTATCTTAGTGTCAATGTGATTCTAGAGTGATCTTTATCTAACATGATGGAGATTTCCTTAAACATAGGATCAAGCTTGAAGACTTCAATGACACCCAAGCCAACAGGCAGCTAGTAAAGCAAACAGGATTTTCCTTATCGAGAATCAAAGGTTTAAGCATGAAATTTTCAGAAATATAGTTCAGTTGTTGCCTATTTAGTAGTTCTATGATTTTATGTTGTTACATATTGTGCAGCAAGAGTTTGTCTTAAGACAATTGCAGGAGATATTTTGATTGCATAATGTCTTTTCCTTCTTTCAGTAATTCAAACACAATCTAGCTTTTGCAGGACAGAAACCTTGCAAAATGATTTTTCTTTAAATTTCCAACATTCTGGTAGGATGATTCATTCAAGGCACATGCATGATCCTCATTTGAATTTCTGATAATAAATCAACAAGCAGGGCAATTTAGATAATTTCAAATCACAAACTTCCCATTTGGTGGATAACATATGGGCCATATATTGCTTCTCCAATCAACACAAGTAAAAAACAGAAAAAGGATGTAGGCAATCACACTATTTGTCAAGCTATAAAAAGTTCTTTCCTTGTTTTACCACAAGTCTCATTCTGAATTTAATAAAGCTCTTAGGATTCAAAAAAATTGTTTAATCTAATTTTGTAACTATAACTCCAACAAAGCCACCAGTACGTAAGTCCCAAGCCATCTAACAATCCTCCTTTCTCAGTCACAATTAGTCATTGTTTCTTTATTTTAGTCTCAGGTGAACCTTGTGAACCTTTCTAATATATAGTTAAATTATGTACGATCACATACAGGCTTTTTGCAGTCAGCTAACATACATATCAACCATATGCTAATGAGCTGGTGAACCAAGTTAATTATACTCAAGTCCAGCAAAGGATGCATGTAAAAGATATCAAGTCAAAAGCAGTGAAAAAATTACCATACGACGGTCAATCATACAGCAACCATCAGCACAAAGCAGTGTTGGGAATGTGTCAAACCCTTCTGAGAGGCACAACGACAGAATCAAGCGTATCCCCTGCTGACAATCAGGGGTGTCAGCCAAGGATGAGTCTCCTGTAGCCCTCGTGTAAGCACGAAGCAATATTATCCACCAAAAGCCAGAATCTATAGGGGCAACTCTTCCAATGGCACTTTCTCCAAAGTCAGCAATTAAAGTTTCCGTATTCCGGATAGGATCCTGGAAAACCTTGAAACTTGCTGGCATGACACCTGCTCCCAGCTGAAAGCGGTCAATCTTCTTTTCCCATGATTGAAGTCGGAGCGTTTTCGTGAGGAAGTTTCTAACTATTTCAGGCTCTCTACTCATCAGAAATGCCAAGGCACTTGGGACAAAGTCTCTCACAAATACCTGAGAAATTAAAATAATTTGAATAGCCAATGCCACTGGACTTGTAATGCTACCACATAGTGCACTGTCTTAAGATATATCTTCTAGGAGAAGCATTCATGTCGTGCAGCACCAAATCAGTCTAACACAAAAGCACTGTACCGCATCATACGGACATGTTTACAATAACCTATCCACTACATTAAAAGTTTAGAACAATACATAAATCATATGCAGAACAATTACCAGTACTTCCTAAAATGTCATTGGGTCAATTGATTTTAACTCACCATAAACAGCTAAAATCGTTTGCATATATGAGCAATTTAAAAAGATGAAAAGAAGAACTGCAAAACAAAAAGCAGTGCACGTTAGCTACTATACATCCATGAAACCCTGTGTTGGTCCATCATTCTAGCTTGTAGAGTTAACCACTTATGTTTATAAGAATATCTAAAGAAAATACTCACAGATCAGTATACCACTTATGTTTATAAGAATATCTAAAGGAAATACTTGACAGATCAATAAACCCCTGAGAAAAAATTTCTTAGCAAGACATTGTCAATTAGCATTGACTTAAGGAACTGACTATTATATATTGCCAGGGCAACTGAGGATCAAAAAGGAATGCCAACTTAGATTCAAGAATTCACATATTTTGATTTGGAGGCAGAAACAAATTCTAAAAAGAACACTATTAGCAGAAGTGAAAACCTGATTATAGTTAAGTGCTTCTTCTGAAGGGTCCATTGCAGCAATCGTACCAACCGGACGTCCCCGAAAGTGAACCAATGAACGCCTCAGAGCTTCCCAAGCTTCAGCTTGTAGATGAGAACTGATGGAAGCCTTTGGAGAATTCACACTTGACCTCCAAGAAGGTGAGTAAGCATTCTCTAGGTGCTCCGCGATTTTCAAGTGATCAAGGTTCTTTAAAGTATGACGAGGGGATGCACTGACCATGGATAGCTCAAATAATGCCTGAACTTCACAGGACCTGTGACGATCAATGTTATGGATCCTAGGCCTAATTTCTAGCTTTGAGAAATCAAATTCCTGAATTTTCAATGGAGTTAACTCCCTGGCTTTTGTACCACTATTCTCAGTATCATCTTCTGGATCCACGGTCAAGGAAGGCATAACTGAAAGTTGACAAAGATGGTTCAATATTAGTTGATGTGTCAAGCAATCTGCACTGATCAAGTCGAACAATGTAGATGAGGTAAGTTATACATCCAGTGCAAAAAAGCAAGAATTAGAGCACCAATAATTGTATCAGAAGAACATAGGCAAAGTCTAGGTGTCCCAGACTGAGAGATTTCTTGAGGAATTGACAAACCACCAAAGACAAAATTAAATCAGAAACTTCTTTAAGGGACAAGGGCCCCCACAACCAACAACATCGCAAGTAAACTTCTGAAACACAACTCTAAACTTAGTCAACTAATTGTTTGCAGTTACATAACCTCATTATTCTGCCTGAGCGATCAGGACTAGATATCCAGCACTAGTTTTATGACCAAGAGCAGAATCCAAATAGACATTTAAAGGAGAAGGGTACAGATGCCAAAAAGAGAGAGATTCCTCCATAGAGATCAATCTAAATCGATCAGATCTAACATTGCAAAAGAAACAGATACTCCAATAACCAAATGACAATCAAATTTGGATTTCACTTATAGTCAATTCGACTTGTTGAGATTATTGCATGGCATTTGTATGGATAACATACCATGTTCTCGTTAGTATACATATAGACCTTTCATTAGCATTTACAACCCTTAAATGTGCATGTAATCATGCCCCCTCATTCCTCCTTTTAATCTTTACTTCGTATTTACAGTTTGGATATATCCTTCATTTCTCAGTTTGAATTCTAAACATTGAACATTTAGATATGATCGATTTTATCTATGTATTTTCAGGTATCATCTCTTTGCTTCATTAACTTATCTAAATTTTAAAAAAAAACCGCAACACAGATGGAACTTAATTTGTTAACAAAAAAGGGATAGAAAGATAACATATATCCATATTTTCAGCAATCTGCCTCAAATAACCATATTTTCAGTAATCTGGCCCATATTCCACTAAAAAGGATGATCCATGGTCAAATGTAGAAGCTCAAACAGTAATATACTTGACAATTATAACAAAATTCCACAACACTCAATATTACTCAGAAATCAACACAGTATCTAACAACAAAACTAGTGGAAATAGACAATCGCCAACTCTGTTTATCATCTGACTGAAATAGAGTGTTGAAAAAACCCTATCCTTTCTATCACTTGCTAGGTGCAATCATAGCTCAAGAAACTATGTAAACTCTCTAAGCAAGATCACTCATCTTTAATGAGATTGTATAGAATACATTCAAGACAAAAAGAAAAATCAGATCAATCAAATTCAAGTGAAATCCACAATTAACCCCTATAACTATGTTAAAAGAAAGTTGAAACCAGAGCGCGACACAAACGTGAAATATCAGTGAACTACATTCCCAAAATCCAAATTGTTACAGCGAGACCAACTCACATCCGTTTTGCTTCCAGATAGATCGACAACATAAGTTTCAGGCATTATGGCGGAGTTAACAGAATTGGCCATCCCAACAACTACATTAGTTTCGTGAGCATTCATATCACGATAGTGATACATTAGAATCAAATGATCATTTATTCACATTAGAATCAACTGATCCAAAGCACTTGTATCCCATATTATAATTTTTTTTCACCCAATGACCATAGCGTATTTGGACTTCAATGAAAGAGGATAAACATAAGGTGAAGCTAGGGATTTAAAATGCTTTTTCCGAGTCTTTATCTTTTCTTGTTGAGTTCCGCATATCCTAATTTATTCTATCTCTATAGAACTTCCACTTTGCTCGATTTGCATTTCTAATGATTGTACATTTGTATGCTTTATCGATCCCCAACAATAAAGTATCAGCAAAACCAATATACGCCCTTATTCCCAATCTTTGGCATAAAGTAGTCATACAAATCTCTACAGATGGATTACATGCCAACAGTTTCATAATCGCATTAAAGAAGTCGACCATAGCAAATTCAACACGACGTTCAGGGAAAGATTTCCACTATTAGCTGCTGCATTGGGATGCCAAAACATCGAGATTCCCACAAATAGGAACTTGCTCGACCTCGAATGGTTTGCTTCGGAAGATGGCAAACAAACGAGAAGCAGAACCAGATCGATCGAGGAACAAGGAAACAAACCCTCACATGCAACCACGCGAAAAATCAAACGAGTAGAAAACCCGAAGATGCAATCAAGAAGACAAGACACAAACGGGAGCAAGATCGGGCGTTCGGACCCATTCGTCTGTTGTCCGATCGAGAGAAGAAGTGGAATGGAAGCTGATGGAGATCCGATCGAAGACTCCACCGTCTAACGACTTCGAGACGAACCCTAGCGGAGCGACGGGAGGGGGGAGGAGAGGAGTGGGAAACGGGAGTAGGTCAGCTTTATATAGCTACCTCCGCGCCGGCTTGGAGCGCATCGAATGGAAGCACTACGTTCGCCGGTAGACGAGGGACGGTTAAAGCATCGAGGGAACGCGGCGGCAACCAAAACGTGACACGTGACCGCGTGGCACCGGTGGATCCCGTGGGTTTTACCGGTCACAGCCAGTCAAGCAAATATTGCGTGCGTGTTCTCGCACAGCTTATTCCTCTGCGCGACCATCGTCACCGTCCATGGTTCGGCAGATCAGGTTGGGCGTGAATCTTAGAGCACTGTGGACGAGCGTTGCGATGGGCTGAAATGGGCTCGCGGCTGCATGGAGGACACGTACGAAACGGGAGGGCTGGCGCGCCTTCCGCCACGGGAGTGACGTGAAGATTCCATCGGCACCGTTCGTTTCATCATGGATTTCGATCTCGATCGTTCGTTTGTTTAAATAAGAAGTACTCTGATGATATAGAATTAATTTGATCAAAACAAACGAATGGCTGAGATCGAAAATTTAGATGGAATGGACGGTTCGATGGGGCTCATTATAGCTATTGGCACGACGGTTCGACAACCCAGGAAGCGTGGGGGCCGGCCCTTTTAGCCAAGACTGTGTTTTGGTAGGATCCACCGTTTGGGTTTGACCCATGGGGTGTGTGTATATATTGTTTCTAATAGTAAACTTGCCTTATAATCTTAATTAAACTCGGTTAAATTAAAATTAAGATTATATAAAATATCTTTAATGTTCTTGTCGTCATTAGAGTTTTGAAAGGTCATAATGTCGATTAGAGCATTCAAAACAGTGCTTTAAAAGCCAATCAATAGTTAATTTGAAAGGGTAGATAAGGTAATTAAAGACATTTAGATGACATTATATATTATCTTTCAATTTCTCATGCGATGTTACTATTTACAATCTTATTTTAAATTTTTTTAATATTTTAATATTATTTTTTTAATAAACATAAATATCTTCTTCTTCTTCCTCATCTTTTTTTTTTTTTCCTTCTATCTTCAAACGATGTTGAAGAGCGGCCTAGGGGGCGATAGGGAGCACAAACTAGGTGGCTACAATTAATGGCAAAGAGCATGACCTACGAGAGCATTAGTAGCAATATGGTGCATAGATGATTATTATAGGAGTTACGAGGAAGGAAAAATAAAATAAAATCAGAATTAGTTGGACTATAAATAATAAAATATTTGTTTTATTAAATTTTAATATGTTATAAATAATAAGAGGTTGAGCCCCAGATACTTTCCCATATACCAATTACATATCCAAATTAACAATCAACCAATTCTAAGCCCAACCAAAAGTAAACTGAGAAGATTAGTTAGTGTTTAGAGTAACCAAATTTGATTATATGTTTAAATAATTATTTAAAAATAATTTAAACTTTCTGATAATTATAATCCTTATTTTAATCTTTTAGTAGCTGATGAGGGCAATCTTTAGCCACTGGTTTAATTCAAACACAAGAATTTAGTTGGAGTTGCTTTCAATTAATGTGCTTAAAACATAAATTTCATGTCATTCTTAATGTTTAAGCTCCAATTAGTTTAGTATAATTGTTTTCATTCAAAGGATGATGAAATACATTATTTGCAATGAACTATATATATTCTAGGAAAAAAAAATCCACCCCCTTAGTATTGACATAATTACGAGCCTAATGTATTTTTTATTATTTAATATAAGGATATTTCAAGATTGAAACTAAAATATGAGATCAATCAACTTGTCATTTAACACATTAACAAAACCTCTTATCAATCTCCGGCACTTAACCTTGATGCTTGATTTCCTAATTTAACATTCGATCTTTAGCACTAAATTCAATTCTCTTACTTGATATTCGATTTTTGACTCAACGTTAGAATCTCCAATTTGATATTTGATTATTTTTTAAATTTTATTAACTAATTTTATCATTAAAATATGAGATAATAAAAATAAACTTAATTAATCATATTTATCAAAACATGTTAAATCATTTAGATAATTATAAGGTCACATGGATAATTATAACTTAATTAATATAGTTTAAATATAAACAAGAAGATAGATATCCATATATGGTGGTGTATGGCATAAAATGTAATTGGTTTGAAATTATCAACTGACCCAAATATATAGATGATGATTTTCTATTTATCTATGAATTTTATTTACTTTTGTTTTTAAGTGGAAGCTTGATTTCTAGTACTTGCTTCGTAGATCTTTCTTGTCACTTTTCTGCAAGCATTCATTCATGAAGTTAGGGAGATTTCATTAACTCTTTAAACTCTTCAATTATTATAACTATAAAAGCAAATTTCGGATCTAGAGATCATAATTTTTTATTACTCTTTAATCACTTATTTATTTATCATTTTTAATAATAGAAATGATATTTGAGAAATAGTTAAAAATATAATAAAAAAATATATTATTATAATATTTCAAACTTAACTCGTAAATATTGTAAACAAATATCTCTGACCTTGTTCCTACCATCAAATGCTTTTTGAAGCATTACACAAGTTTTTTAATATTTTTATTAGAATAATAATATCGAGAACATTATATCATCAACCTATATTAAATTTTTAAGAAAGCTTTCTTCTCTTTCTTCCTTTCATCTTTCAACTGTTTTTTTTTCAATTTCTTTATCCACTGTCTTTTTTTTTTTGTAAATTCAGTTCAACAAATTTATCTTTTGTAAACTCTCGTAAATCTAGAGAGCCTAAAGAAACATTTATATGATGCAACATAATAATTCTCCATCAATCTAGTGATATATGTTTAGAATATGATTGAGAAAGAGAAGGAAACTATTATACAACTTGGGTTTGATAAACTAGGGTTAGTCTACAACTCAAAGCTGAAAGAAACAATCAAGGAATATAAAAATCACAATCTTAGGATTTGTCTCTCCCGTAAAATCAGATTGCACATCCAATTCTTATTCTCAATCTTTTCTTTCCATGTGTAATTTGATTTTGTTTTTTAATAATCAAGTAAACCTAGTTTTAGTTTTCTATTCTAACAATTAGCACCTGTTATGGAACGGGAATGGCCATTGGCTGACGTGTTGGGCTGGCCTGGTTCAGTCGTCGAAATCTCAGGATGTCCGGTTGAAGCCCGGGGTTGAGCTCTTCGTACGTCGCGGGCGCGATTCCTACGATGTCAAAATCTCAGGATGTCCGATTTTTCCCGACTTGGCCCCTACGATGCTAAAGCTAGTCCTCCCTTTTCCTGAAGCCAGGTGGGGGTTATATAGGCGTCTACAGGCGTACCTTAGTCCGGATGACTACGGAGTCATGCAGGGCAGCATCGTACAAGACAGCACTGCACAGCACCATTCCGGGATGTCGGGGATGCCTGCTCCATGTGTCGCCATCTTAGGATTTCGGGAATGACTGCTTCATGCATTGTCGTCCTGGGATTTCGGGACCGGCTACTTCATGCGTTGTCGTCCCGGGATTTCGGGAGCGGGTGCTCTGTTCGGGTTTGGTCGACATGGAGGTGTGAGAGCGCCGTCACATCCGACCCGGGATGGCGAGCCGTACGTGGCAGCGCGCATGGGGCAGCTTTATGCTGATGTGTCTGCTGACGTGGATGATGCCATGGAGGATGCCAGGATATCCCCTATCACTCCCCCCCCCAAAACAAGACATGCTCTGAGGTCCTCGTGGAGGGGTTCGGGGCATGTCTAGCTTTCTCTTTTGATCATGTGGTTTGCTATGCGGGAGTTGGCTAGTTGCCTTGCGGCGTTGTTGCTCTGGTGTTTGGTGGCGCCGGGCTGGATTGGGGCATCGAGGGGGCTACTTGGCTGGCTGGGCGAGCGCTTGAGCTGATGAACTTGAGCATAAATGATCTGGTGCCCGAGCTGGTGAACTCGGGCACAGATGGACTGGTGCTTGAGCTGGTGAACTCGGGCACAGATAGACTGGTACCCAAGCTGGTGAACTCGAGCATAGATGGACTGGTGCCCAAACTGGTGAACTCGGGAATAAATGATTGGTGCCCGAGCTGACGAACTTGGGAACAAAGGACTGGTGCCCGAGCTAGTGAACTTGGGAACAAAGGACTGGTGCTCGAGCTTGTGAACTCGAGCACGGATGGACTGGTGCCCAAGCTGGTGAACTCGAGAATAAAGGACCAATGCCCGAGCTAGTGAACTCGAGCACAAATGATCTAGGGCCCGAGCTAGTGAACTCAGGCATAGATGAACTAGTGCTTGAGCTGGTGAACTCGGGCATGAAGGACTGGTGCCCAAGCTGGTGAACTCGGGACACAAATGATCTGGTGCCCGAGCTAGTGAACTCGGGCACAAATGGACTAGTGCCTGAGTTGGTAAACTCGGGCACAAAGGACCGGTGCCCGAGCTAGTGAACTCAGGCATAAATGATCTGAGCCCGAGCTAGTGAACTCGGGCACAAATGGACTGGTGCCCGAGCTGGTAAACTCGGGCACAAATGGATTGGAGCCCGAGCTGGTGAACTCGAGAACGAGGGACTGGTGCCCAAGTTGGTGAACTCGAGCACAAATGATCTGGTGCCCGAGCTGGTGAACTCGGGCACAAACGGACTGGTGGCTGAGCTGGTGAACTCGGTCACAGATGGACTGGTGCCTGAGCTGGTGAACTCAGGCACAAATGATCTAGTGCCCGAGCTAGTGAACTCAAGCACAAATGGACTGGTGCCTGAGCTGGTGAACTCGAGTATAGAGGACTGGTGCCCGAGCTGGTGAACTCGGGCACAAATGATCTGGTGCCCGAGCTGATGAACTCAGGCACAGATGGACTGGTGCCTGAGCTGGTGAACTCGGGCACAAATGATTTGGTGCCCGAGCTGGTGAACTCGGGAACAAATGGACTGGTGCTTGAGCTGGTGAACTCGGGCATAGAGGACTAGTGCCCGAGCTAGTGAACTTAGAAACAAATGGACTAGTGCCTGAGCTAGTGAACTCGGGCACAGATGGACTGGTGCCTAAGACGCTCCAGTACTTGATGCTTGGGAGCGCTTCCTGGCGGTATGTGTGGTGTTGTGGACTGACGTCACGTGCCTTCACGGGGGGGGAGAGAGCATGTGCCAACCTGTGGGCTAATGTCACGTGCCTTCATGGGAAGGAGCATGTGCCAACCTGTGGGCTAATGTCACGTGCCTTCATGGGAAGGAGCATGTGCCAACCTGTTGGTGGGAAATAGGGACGTGCGCACCTAGTGGGGATTAGGGTTGGAGTGTTGGGCGGGAGCCTCGACTAGGTAGGCACATTAATCAAGGTGACCCCTGGCGAATGCCACCATTACTCCTTGCCTCGGGGAGCCCAAACATCGCCCTAACCCATTGCTATTTCCTTATAAGTCTTCTGTTGCATGGAGGTGAGCCATTGTGATCTTCGTTGATTGCATTTTTAGCCTCGGTTTGTCTCTCCCGGTGCCCAGCCCTAAGGTCAGGATGTCTTCTTCTTCCTCGTTGTCGAGTCGGTCGAATCCCAAGGCCAATGAGTCGTCCTCAGGAAGTTCTAGAGTAGAGGTCCTAAGTTCATCATCTAGTGGGTCGCCCCGAATGGATTCAAAGGTGCTTGCGGCCCTTCAAGTCATGGGGGCCTGACATGATGTAGATTCGGTCATGATCGAGGAATTTCTAGGACTCGTTCGGGATCGGTATAGTATCCCGAGGGAGTACGGGCTACACGCCCCGTCTCCCGGGCAACGCTCCTATGACCCATTTTCGAATGAGTTTGGGCTTACCCTAGATGCCCTTGAGGCGGGGCTGAGGTTCTTGCTACACCCGGTGATCGTAGAATGTCTCCGATGGTGGGGGATCTCTCCATCTCAGATGGCGCCCAACTCGTGGTGCTACTTGGTGGTTTTTCTGGAAGAGTGCAAGGGGGCGGGGATCGAGCTGACCCGGACACTATTCTTAGCTTGCTTTCGGTCTACAAGGGTTAGGGTGGGTATTACCTGACTGCTCGAGGCGGGTTCAAGATTAGCGACGCTCCTTCCAACAACAAAGGGTGGAAGACGTGTCACTTCTTCATGAGCCGCCACGGAGATTAGGGGTTTTGCTTGACGTGGACTTCCCGAGCCATCAACAATGTTCCTCCCTTCCTCTCTAATGAAGAGACCGAGCGGGTGGGTCATTTGAGGGGTGTCCTATCTTCCTCTTGGGCTATTAGAGGGATGACCGAAGGATGGTTGGTTGATGGGGGCTCAGCTCGGCCTATAGGGGTATGGTCAGATTCATCATTTAGGCTTATTATCCATTTTTCTTTATGTCTTGTTGACCGACTTATGGCTGCAGATATGGTGAACTTCCATGCGTTGAAGGGAATACCCCATCTTTCGACGTCGATGCGACCTCCACGGGAGCAGGAAAAGGCCGATGCCGATCCTTTAGCCCGACAAGGGACCTCGGGGCACCGAGGTCCTGAGGAGGCAGAAGCAGACTGCCTTAGGAAGAAAGCCAAAGTGTTAACTTGAAAGTCGTCTGAGGGGTCGGCACTCCGCGAGGCCATTGCGCGGACAACATGCGGGTCGGGCGGTGGCTCGCACGGAGAAGGTTCCAAAGGGAAGGGCCGAGCCGGTTCGGTCGAGGATGAAACCCCATCTAAGCGGGGGGAGCACCCTAAATTGATGAAGGACCTATGTCGAGTCCGATCTTCAAGCAAGAGCGAGCCCTTCCGGGCTCTGGAGGTGGCAGATTTGCCCGATGGGTGTTGGGAAATCATTCAGGGGAGTGACATCACATGTGTAGCAGAAGAACAAAAAATAAAACCCCAGATTTCTCGTAGAAAGTTTTCATTATCGTGCGAAGATCGGTGCGTCAAAAATAAATCCGTAAAACTACACGTGTAAAAGAAGATACCTAGGGAGATCATATATCCCTGAATTTCTGCAGATCTGTGGGAGAGGATGAAGGAGGTCAAGCGTCCTCCTCTCTAGAGGTATCCACACGGTAGGGATTACAACGATACACCTCTCTTACTGGGGAGAGGAGAACAGGAGTTGGCTACCAAAAGAAAACCCTTAGCCTATAGAGCTTTGGCTCCCTCCTATTTATAGAGGTCCCCTAAAAACTCTAATGGATCTTTTGCCCTATTGTGCATTGGATCTCCATCCAATTACCCAAGCCTTATGGATTAGTGGGTCTCTACCCAATAATCTCTTATTAGCAATTATTGGATCTCATATCAGGATCCAATAATTCAGAGGCTTAATGGATATCCAATAAGATATGGGGTTCAGCGGATATCTCATATCCGAACCTCTACTCATCGCAACACCTACCATATGTGTGTGACTCTCTAGGCCCAATATCAAGCTGGTCGTAAGTCATACTTGTCAGAACTCCTTCTGACTTAGTGAATTATTATCTCTATAATAATTCACCCAACTCATCGACTGTGGACGTATCAGGCCACTATGCCGCGGCCCCCAGACGATACAGGGGAATCCAATCCTTTGGACCTATCTATCCTCGGTTACTATGTATTTATAGTCCCTCATCCATCCAATATCCCAAAAATCCTATACCGGGCACGGTGCTGTCTGGCCTATATGGTCTCTCCTCGAGTCTTGCTCTTGTCGGATTCTCTCGGAGAACTCTTTCTCTCTCAATCCGAATAACCTTGGCCAAGAATTTGTTCGAGCAAGAACACATGGGATATTCCTCTCATGATACCGAGAGCGGATGATCCTCTATTGACACTCAGTAGCCATTGTAAGGTTGACTACCACTCCCAATAACCGGTTGTACTAAATCTGAAACTTTCCAAACCTATAAGTTTGGTATCAAAGAGTGGAGTACTCATGCAGGACATCCTTGGTGTCTCAAGTCTAAGGACCATATACACTACTGGGACTATGGAATCGCTGTCTGACGTGAAGTATCAATAACCATCCAGTATTCCGTAGGTAGATCAATCAGTGAACTCATTCCCAAATGAGCACCTGCACTGTACCTTTAGTGTCCCCACACGAGTAGCTATGAGACCAGCTACCTCCATCATATGGACGGGTATACAGCACACTAGTCTATCCGGTTATCTCGATGTCCTTCTCGAGTAACCTATGACCAGGATAATTCAGGGTCTGTGTTTAAAGGTAAATCAGTCTCATTATCGTGATCTCATCACGATCCGATTCTTATTGCACAGATCCAAGGACATCATAATATATGCAACACGCAAGATAAAGTAATAAAATGCCTAATAATAAGCAAAGAGAAAAAAGTGTATATCAAGTCACAAGTGCTATCACTCATGTGATTGGCTTACAAAGCACATATGACTAGCAATCTCTCACTTGACCTAAAGCTAATCGCCAACATGTCTGATCCCCATCAAACCTCTGTGACGCTCAAAGACAATCTGTGTCAATGGCTTTCTCAATGGATCTACAATGTTATCTTCGAATGGAACTCTTTCCATTGCTACATCTTTTCGGACCACGATCTCTCTAATAAGTTAGAACCTCCTCAGAATACTTCTGATGAGACCCAGGTTCCGTTATTTGAGTAGTCGCCCCGTATTTATCATAGTTTAAGAGAATCGACTCCTTACTACTCGGGACAACTCCTGGATCTGTGATAAATTTCTTCATCCAGACTCCCTCCTTTGTTGCCTCTATCGCAGCAATATATTCCGCCTCTATGGTCGAGTCAGCAGTAGTGTCTTGCTTGAAACTCTTTCAGCATACTACTCCTCCATTCAGGGTGAACACATACCCTGAATTAGACTTGCTATCATCAACATCGGACTGGAAGCTCGAGTCCATGTAGCCCTCAACCCTAAGGCTACTACCTCCATATACCAGTAAAAGATCCTTAGTCCTTCTCAAGTACTTAAGAATACTTTTTACTGCTTTCCAGTGCTCCAAGCCTAGATTTGCCTGATATTTGCTCGTGACACTCGGAGCATGCGCTATATCAGGCCTGGTACATAGCATATCATATATGATAGATCCTATCACTAATGCATATGGTATCATATCCATGTGTGCCCTTTCTTTAGGAGTCTTTGAGGATATACTCCTAGAAAGTGATATTCCATGTCTTATTAGTATGAGACCTCTCTTAGAATTTTTCATGCCAAACCTTTTGACAATGGTGTCTATGTACCTGGATTGGGACAAGCCAAGCATTCTCTTGGATCTATCTCTATAGATCTGTATCCCCAATATGCAGGATACTTCCCCTAAGTCCTTTATGGAGAAGTGCTTAGATAACCAAGTCTTTACTGTAGAGAGCATTCCTACATCATTCCCAATGATCATGATGTCATACACATATAATACCAAAAAGGTGATAGTACTCTCACTTACTTTCCTGTATACATAAGGCTCATCTTCGTTCTTAACGAAGTCATAAGATCTGATTGCCTCATCAAATCTTATGTTCCAACTTCGGGAAGCTTGCTTCAATCCATAAATGGACCTAAGCAACTTACACACCTTATTTGGGTTATCCTTGGACACAAATACCTCAGGTTGTATCATATACACCTCATCATCGAGGTTACCATTGAGGAAAGCGGTTTTGACGTCCATCTGCCAGATCTCATAATCATAGTGTGCTGCAATAGCCAATAGAATTCGAATGGATTTTATCATGGCTACAGGTGAGAAAGTTTCGTCATAGTCAACACCTTACCTTTGACGATACCCTTTAGCCTAACCTTGCTTTATAGGTCTCTATCTTTCCATCTACTTCAATCTTCTTTTTGAAGATCCACTTATAGCCAATGGGTACAATACCCTCGGGTGCATTAACTAGGTTCCAAACCTTGTTGGAGTATATGGAATCCATTTCTAAATTCATGGCTTTTTACCATTTCCCGGAGTCTATGCTCATAATAGCCTCCTCGTAGGTCTGAGGATCAATATTCTCAACATCCTCTCTTCTGATATGTCTCACATATCTCTCAGGAGGATGAGATACTCTACCAGACCTACGTAAAGTTGGAACTTGTGTGCTAGGTACCTGAATAGATTCTGGCTGTGGAATGGTGCTTGAGCTAGGTTCTCCAACCTCGCTCAACTTTATCATGCTCTCACTATCTACACCAAGAATGTGTTCTATCTCAAGGAACACTGTTCTCTTGGCTACAAAGACCTTTTGGTCCTCAGGATGATAGAAATAATACCCACAAGTTTCCTTGGGGTATCTCACGAACTTGCACCGTTCCATTCTGGATTCCAACTTGTCAGGGTTGTGTCTCTTAACGTGGGCAGGACAGTCCCAAATCTTAACAATCTTAAGATCAAACATTTTCCCATTCCATATCTCATATGGAGTAGACATCACTGACTTGATTGGAATTCTGTTCAGAAGGTAAGTTGCAGTCTCTAGGGCATATCCCCAGAATGAGATGGGTAGGTCGACGAAACACATCATGGAATGCACCATGTCTAACAGTGTGCAATTCCTCCTTTCTAATACACCATTAAGCTATAGTGTATAAGGAGGTGTCCATTAGGATAAGATCCCATAGTCTTTAAGAAACTAGGTGAACTCTGTACTCAAGTACTTACCTCCTCGATCTGATCGAAGGGTTTTAATACTATTTTCTGTTTGGTTCTCCACTTCATTTTTATATTCCTTGAATTTCTTAAAAGCTTCAGACTTGTACTTCATCAAGTACACATGTCCGTATCTTGAGAAATCATCAGTGAAAGTAATGAAGTAGAAGTAATCACCTATGATATGAGTCGACATGGGACCGCATACATCACTATGTATGAGTTCTAGTAACTCAGTGGCTCTCTCTCTAGTTCCACTAAATGGAGAGTTGGTCATCTTTCCCCAAAGGCAAGGTTCACATGTCGCATATGACTCATAGTCAAATGGATCTAGATATCCATCTTTTAGCAACTTTTGAATCCTTCCCTCATGGATGTGACCTAGTCTACAATGTCAAAGATATGTATTATTCACCTCTTCTCATTTCCTCTTAGACTCACTTACACTCATGATATGTGAAGCTGTATCTAGCATAAATAAACCATTATGCAATGTTCCTCTCGTGATAATTTGATCATCTAATATTATTGAACAACCATTGTTCTCAAAAACTAATTTATATCCAATAACTATCAAACATGAAATAGAAATAATATTTTTGATAATAGAAGGAACATAATAGCATGCATCTAATGTAATAATAGCTCCACCAGGCAGATGTAAAGTGACTTTGCCAATAGCCACAGCAGCAACCTTTGCTCCATTGCCTATCTTAAGGTCCATCTCGCCTCTGTTCAATCTCCTAGGTCCTACCAGAACCTGTAACGAATTACAGATATGATAAGCACTCCCGGTATCCAATACCCATGTGTTATCATAAGATTCTGACAAATGGAGATTGATCATGAATGTACCTGAAGCTTCTCCAAGCTTCTGTTTCGCCCTTTCTACAAGGTACTCTTTGTAGTTCCTCTTCCAATGCCCATCTTTGTCGTAGTGGAAGCACTGGCCTTTGTCCTTTGTTGGGTCTTTCTTAGCAATCTTTACCTTACCCATTTTGCCCTTGCCCTTACCCTTCTTAAGGGTCTTCTCAGCCTTCCTTTTATTTCTGGTCTCACTAGTGTAGAGAACCGGCTTCTCTTTCTTGATGGTGCTCTTTGTTTCTCTCAATATATTGAGGAGCTCTAGGAGGGGTCACCTCAAGTTTGTTCATATTAAAATTCATTATGAACTGAGAAAAGGAATCTGGCAGGGACTGAAGCATAAGATCCACATATAGGTTATCCTCTAGGACCATTTCCAGACCTGTGAGTTTCTTAATCTACTCAATCATCTTAAGGACATGGTTCTGAACCGATGTCCCCTTAGTCATCCTGGCACAGGAAAGACTCTTTGATATCTCATATCGCTGAGTTCTTCCCTGTTCCTCAAATAGGTTGCAGAAATGCAAGAGTATGGAATTAGCATCCATATTTTCATGCTGTCTCTGTAATTCAGTAGTCATAAAGGCCAACATATAATACTGAGTAAGAGTGGAATCATCGAAGTACTTCACATAACGAGCGATCTCATCCTCGCTTGTCCCTTCGTCGGGCGTAGAGATCACTGTATCAAGGACATACGCGATTTTCTCTACCGTGAGAATGATTCTCATATTGCGAAGCCAATCCGTATAATTTGGACGAGTGAGGCGGTTGGCATCAAGTATGCCACGTAAAGGATTTGAAAGCGATATTTAAAGATGTAGCAGAAATAAATAACATGCAGACTTTGCAAAAATTAAACAGTTAAGATAAGGACTTCTATCTTAATGTACTCCCACTAATTTTTCGCTAGACACAACACCCTCTGGCATGTGAATCGGAGACCCCTGACAGATCTCTAGTAGGGATCGGGATCCAATCGGTGTCTTAACATAACCGCGAGGGACTCGACCAATCACATTAAGCCCATAAAGGTAGGCAACTCTTGTCAATCACAACTCCTTGTGATTCCCGTCTTGTTCGGCCTCCGAACCACCATGGCCTCGAGAGACTCGACCAACCATGATGTTTGATTAAGTCATCACCATCGTTATAAGATAAGTCTGATTCGATGATATACTCTCGAGGGACTCGACCAAGTATACCATATCCTCAGGTCACCGGTGACATCTCTATGTCATAGATAAGATAGCGAGCTGCGATATAGGTGAGTCTCGAGGGACTCGACCAACTCAACCTACATCGGGAATCGGTTCCTACCTATAACGATGGAAGGCCACATGGGTCAATCTAATTGTCTCACATTTACCGACTTAATATTATTAATAGAGAGAATTTTTAATTTGGTCTCCTAACATAATGTGTCACATACATATGTATTTAATATATATATATATATATATATATCTACATCGTATGCAAATATATATATACATATCTAGTAGATGTATATCTAATCACACATCACAGGAGCAATCACACCAGATGATCATGGATCACATCCTAATGTGATCAGGCCCGAGCCAATAGGCCCAATCACTTACATCAAGATCTATGTGTGCTTAGCACATCTCTATGCCATGTGATCGTCCATCTCGCTTCGTCGGATCCATCGACATCTCAACGCATCTCCATACGTCGGATCGTCCGTCTCGGCCTCGTGAGTCACGCTACCGCTGCACCTCCTCATGTAATTACAATATAATTACAGGCACGCAGGCCCAACAATAAATGAGAAAAGAATAGAGGCTCGCAGGCCCCAATAATAATAATCACATGTACACACATCACATCACAGGTCCATAATCATCTGTCCACATCATACATCACATGTATATATTATTTTATAGGACTACTAGAAAAAAATAATAATTAATTAAACTATTTAATTAACATATTTAATTTTTTGAAATTAAGGACATAAAGGGAATTTTTGAATTCCCAAGGGTATTTCGGTAATTCGGTGTCAAAAGTGACAAAATCTTGAATTTTTGAAATTTTGAGGGGTATTTTGGTAATTCTATCAAAAGGGGTAGAATCTAGAATTTCTAAAATTCTGAGGGGTAAAACCATCTTTTGTCCTAAAACCCTAACTCCTCACCCCTAGCTGCTTGCGTTGCGACCATCGCCACCTTGCCGGCGGTGGCCCCTGCGCGCAGGGAGGGCACCGGGGTGGCAGCGTCTGCCGTCCATGTGGGCGGCACCATCGTTGTCCCGCGGGCGCAGCGCCGACGCCCCGCGGCGTTGTCCCGCGAGCGCAGTGCTCGCAGGCGCTGCCCTGCAGCAGTACCGTCGGTGCCCTGCGGCCAAGCGCAAATCGCTGCGCCCTGCGAGCAGGCCACAGCAGCTCGCTTATGGCCGATAACCCGTCGGTTGGCGACTGCTGCCTGTGCAAGAAGCAAGGCTGCAAGCAACCTTGCGGCCGCTGCATGAACACAACAAGGGCAGCAACAATTGCTGCCCTTCCTAGCCCTTTTGCGCCAACGATTTTGGCATCAAAAGCAGATCCAAAACACAACACACGCAGTTTAAGATCCGATCTTCGCACGAACAACCTGGCTCTGATACCACTATTGGGAAATCCTTCAGGAGAGCGACATCACATGCGCAGCGGAAGAACAAAAAACATAACCCCAGATTTTTCGTAGAAAGTTTTCGTCGTCGTGCGAAGATCGTTGCGTCAAAAACAAATCCGTAAAACTGCACGTGTAAAAGAAGATACCTAGGGAGATCATATATCCTTAAATTCCTGCAGGTCTATAGGAAAGGATGGAGGTCAAGCGTCCTCCACTCTAGCGGTATTCACACGACAGGGATTGCAACGATGCATCTCTCTCTCTCTGGAGAGAGGAGAACAGGATGTGGCTACCAAAAGAAAACCCTCAGCCTATAGAGCTTTGGTTCTCTTCTATTTATAGAAGCCCCCTGAAAATTCTAATGGATCTTTTGCCCTATTGGGTATTGGATCTCCATCCAATTACCCAAGCCTCATGGATTAGTGGGTCTCTACCCAATAATCTCTTATTAGTAATTATTGGATCTCATCTTAGGATCCAATAATTCAAGGGCTTAATGGATATCCAATAAGATAGGGGGTTCAGCGGATATCTCATATCCGAACCTCTACTCATCGCAACACCTACCGTATGTGTGTGACCCTCTAGGCCCAATATCGAGCTGGCCGTGAGTCATACTTATCAGAACTCCTTCTGACTTAGTGAATTATTATCTCTATAATAATTCACCCAACTCATCGACTGCGGACGTACCAGGCCACTACGCCGCGGCTCCCAGACGATAAGGGGAATCCAATCCTTTGGACCTATCTGTCCTCAGTTACCATGTATTTATATTCCCTCATCCATCCAATATCCTAAAGACCCTATACCGGGCACAGTGTTGTCCGGCCCATACGGTCTCTCCTCGAGTCTTGCTCTTGTCGGATTCTCCCAAAGAACTCTTTTTCTCTCAATCCGAATAACCTTGGCCAATGATTTATTCGAGCAAGAACATATAGGATATTCCTCTCATGATACCGAGAGCGGATAATCCTCTATTGATACTCAATAGCCCTCGTAAGGTTAGCTACCACTCCTAATAACCGGTTGTACTAGATCTGAAACTTTTCAAACCTATAAGTCCGGTATCAAAGAGTGGAGTACTCATATAGGACATCCTTGGTGTCTCAAGTCTAAGGACCAGATACACTACTGGGACTACGGAATCGCTGTCTGACGTGAGGTATCAATAACCATCCAACATTCCGTAGGCGGATCAATTAGTGAACTCATTCCCCAATGAGCTCCTGCACTGTACCCTTAGTGTCCCCACACGAGTAGCTATGAGACCAGCTACCTCTATCATATGGACGGGTATACAACACACTAGTCTATCCGGTTATCTCGATGTCCTTCTCGAGTAACCTATGACCAGGATAATTCAGGGTCTGTGTTTAAAGGTGAATCGGTCTCATTATCGTGATCTTATCATGATCTGATTCCCATTACACAAATCCAAGGACATCATAATATATGCAACACGCAAGATAAAGTGATAAAATGCCTAATAATAAGCTAAGAGAAAAAAGTGCATATCCAGTCACAAGTGTCATTACTCCTGTGATTGGCTTGCAGGGCACATATGACTAGCAATGGGGAACCGAGGGCACCTTTCGAGACCCGATGGCCTTCCCTCAAGATTAACAGTCGCATATGGGCCGATGGTTCGGCGGCCTTGGAGTTCGCCCGTGGGTCGCTTCACCCGGGTTTGGTGAAGCAACTGTACTGCTCGCCTTCTACGATGTTGATGGACCGTGCCACGAAGGCAGTGGTCTGGGTAAGTACTGCCCCTTTAATTTTCGCTCCCGAGGTCGCTCTACGCCTTCTGATCCCCGAGTTTTTGCAGAGCCACCACTACACGACGGCGCTGATCGATCGGGTGCAAGATGCAGGTCGGGTGATCGAGCACCTCGGGGATGCCAACTCCGAACTACATCGGGAGGTGGAGGAGTTGAGTGGCCTGGGTCCCACGGCGGCTGAGCAGCGGACGACTGTCGCTGAAGCCCTGGTCAACCAACTGAAAGCGGAGCTGAAGAGTAGCCACGAGCGAGTTCGTGGTTTGGATGGCGAGCTACTTATACTCGCGTGAAACATGGAAGCCTCCCGATCGGTAGCCCACGCCGCAGAAGAGGCTCTATAGGAGGAGCGCCGAGGTGCTGAGAAACGGGCGAAGGAGGCGATCGTCGAGTATAAGAAATCACCTGGCTTCGAACTCGGTCTATAGAGGTTGGGTTAGGCGACTTATGAGTTCGGTTATCGAGTGGCACTCGCTCGCTTTCATGCTAAGTACCCGAACCTGGAGCTGGAGGCCGACCCCTTCGTGGATCTCCCCGAGGATAGGATGGTGGACATGCCCGATGAGGTTCCTTTTGATGATAGCCCGATGGAACCTCCTCCGAGTTAGGGAGTTAAAGGGAGCGCCTCTACTTTTGGTTTTGGTCGGCTGAGTTGAAGTTTGTAAGGCTTGAACTGATCATAGTGTAAAAACTTTACTTATATGAATGCAAAGTTTTTGAGTACAAACTCAAGGCTTCTATCGAGAATCAAGGATAAAACTTTCTCAAGTTTGACATGTTCCAGGTCCTTGGTAAGGGGGTCCCGTCCATGGTTTCGAGGCGGCAAGTACCTTCTCGGACCACGTCATAGACCCGATAGGGGCCTTTTCGGTTCGGGGATAACATTCCTCTGGCACAGGTTGGATCGCTCACCTCAGTTTTTCAGAGGACCAAATCCCCGACCTGAATTTTCCATGGTCGAACCCTCCGATTGTAGATTCGGGCTATCGCTTTTTTGTACGCCAGAGCGCGTAGGTGGGCCTCGGCCCTCCACTCATCGAGGAGGTCGAGTCGAGCCCGAAGCCCGAGTTCTGAAGTTTTCTCGCCGAAGTTTTCCGCCCGCAAGTTTGGGAACATGATTTCGAGGGGAAGGACAGCCTCGGTCCTGTACGCGAGGCTGAATGGGGATTCCCCTGATGCCATTTTTAGAGTGGTTCGAGATGCCCACAAGATGCTTGGGAGCTCTTCCACCCAAGCCCTGCGTGCTTCGCCCACCCTTTTCTTTAGTCCTTCGAGGATCGCTCGGTTCATGACCTCGGCGAGGCCGTTGGTCTGGGGGTGGGCAACCGAATTGAACTTCAACCGTTTCCTATACGATTGGTAGTAGGCCTTGAATCTTGCATTATTGAACTGGGTCCCATTGTCGGTTATGATGGCCACTGGGATCCCGAAGCGTGTGAGGATATTTTTCTAGACGAAACCCTCAACTTGCTTTATGGTAATGGATGCCAACAGTTCAGCCTTGACCTACTTAGTGAAATAGTCGATCTCGACTATGAGGAACCGTCGTTGGCCCGAAGCCAGGGGAAACGAACCGAGGAGTCCATGCCCCACTGTGCGAAGGGCCAGGCCATATCGATCGGGGCGAGGGGCACCATCGGTTGGCGTTGGACCTGAGCATGCACTTGGCACTGTTGACACCATTGCACATAGGATAAGGCATCTTGATGCAACGTTGGCCAATAAAATCCCTGCCGGAGTATCTTGAAGGCCAAGGTCCGGCCTCCAATGTGCTCCCCACATATGCCCTCGTGGACTTCGATGAGGACTATCTCGGCTTTGGGTAGGGATAGGCAGCGGAGCAACGGCTGAGAGAAGGCTCTTCGGTATAGCTTGCCCTCGATCTCAACATACCATGCTTGGGCTCGTCTTAGTCAACGGGCGGCCGATGGGTCATCGGGTAGCTCGCCCTTCTCCTTGTAGCGAAGGATTTCTTCCATCTAATTTAGAGTCATTTCTACCGTGTTGACATCCGAGACCGGTAGGGTTGGCGTGGAGAGGACCTCGGTCCTCTTTGGAGGTTTCCCTGGTCGCCGGCTGGACACCAATCGGGCAAGCGTGTCAGCTTGGATATTCTGAGCACGTGGTATCCTTGTGATCACTAGATGATTGAAGCGAGCTGAGAATCACCGAACCTCAGCGATGTATCGGGCCATGGTCAGTTCCTGGGCCTCGTAAGCATCGTTGATGTGGCCTGCCATCAGTTGGGAATTGGTGAAGACCTCCAGGTTTTGTACCCGCATCTCGAGGGTGAGGCGTAAGCCTGACAATAGCATCTTGTATTCGGCTTCGTTGTTGGTGGCCTTGAATTCCAACCGAAGCGCATGCTCGTGGGTTTCACCATTTTGGTTCCTGAGAATCATTCCTACCCCGGCTCCTCCTAACGTGACTGACCCATCAACGTATAGGGCCCAAGCCGGCGGATCCAACTCCTGCATGGTCGAGCTGTCCTCTGGGGTTAGTTCAGAAATGAAATCAGCCAATACCTGAGCTTTTATGGTCGTCCGAGGCGCATATTGGATGTCGAACTCCCCGAGCACCACCGACCATTTGAGCATTCGACCCGAGACATCAAATTTAGAGAGGATTTGGCGTAGTGGCTAGTCGGATACTACTTTTATCATGTGGGCCTGAAAATAGGGTCGTAGCTTTTGGGCCGTCACGATCAATGCTAGCGCCAGCTTTTCTATCGACAGGTAATGCTCTTTGGGCCCCACAAGGATATAGCTGGTGTAGTAGATGACCTGTTGCGTGGCCTGATCCTCCCTTATCAGCACCGAGCTGACCACATGCTTTGTGGCTGCCAAGTAGAGGCTCAGAATCTCACCCGGGCAGGGGGAGGTGAGTCAGGGCAACCGTTCGAGGTAGGTCTTCATTTTGCCGAAGGCGTCCTCACATTCCGGGGTCCATTTGAAGTTGTCCGCTTGGTGCAAAGCCCGAAAAAATGGGAGGCATTTGTCTCCTGAGCAAGATGAAAATCTTCCAAGTGTTGCTATCTTGTGAGGCGTTGCACCTCTTTTACTGAGCGCGGAGATTGCATCTCCATTATGGCTCGGACTTTCTCCGGGTTGGCGTCTATCCCTCTTTGGTGGATGATGAAGTCGAGAAACTTTCCCGATTCGACCCCGAAGGCGCACTTCGTTGGGTTAAGGTGCATATTGAATCGTCTGAGACTCTGGAAGGTCTCTGCCAGGTCGGTCAGGTGGGTCGCTGCCGACCTGCTTTTGACAATCATGTCATCGACATACACCTCTATGTTTCTCTTGAGTTGAGGCTTAAACACTTTATTGGCCATCCTTTGATAGGTGGCTCTTGCATTCTTCAGTCTGAAGGGCATGACTTTGTAGTAGTAAACCCCCTTGTCGGTAATAAAGGCGATGTTTTGTTGGTCTTGGGGGGCCATGCGGATCTGGTTGTAGCCCGAGAATGCGTCCATGAACATAAAAAGCTCATGGCATGCGGTTACATCGACTAGCTGATCTATCTTCTGGAACAGATAACAATCCTTGAGGCATGCCCGATTAAGGTCGGTGTAGTCAACACACATTCTCCAGCTTCCATTGTGTTTTTTAACGAGGACTACATTAGAGAGCCACCGGGGATATTTCACCTCGGTTATGAACCCGGCATCGAGAAGGTGGTCTACCTCATGGCTGATCACCTGTTGTCACTCCGGGGTAAATCTCCAAGGCTTCTATTTAACAGGGCAGGCTTTGGGATGGATGTTCATGTGATGTTTAGCCACCTCGGGATCGATTCTCGGCATGTCCTTCGGGGACCAGGTGAAAACATCAATGTTGCACTTTAAAAACTCCACAAGTTGGACCTGGTCGGCTTCTGGGAGCGTGGTCCCAACTCTGACAACTCAATTTGGTCGATTGTCCCTCAAGGGAACTTCGACGAGCCGCTCTATCGACTGTGGGTGTGTGAGGGCTTTTGGGTTGTCCCGAGGGTCGATGTTGGCTGGCTCGGGTCGTGTCTTTTTCGGCATGGATGCGGCCATCAAATAGCATCTCCTGGATTCCTTGGGATCACTCTGCACCATCCTGACTCCTGACAAGGTTGAGAATTTCATGGCTCGGTGGTAGGTGGAGACGACCGCTGTTATCCTGTTGAGGGTCGGTCATCCGAGGATCACGTTGTACGCTGAGGGTAGGTCGACCACCATGAAGGTGACCATCACCGTCTTCGTTCTCGGCTCATCCCCTATGGTGACGGGAAGGGTAGTTATCCCAAGGGGGGAGATCAACTCCCCTGTAAACCCGATAAGCACGATCGCCATAGGGGAGAGATCGTTGTCTGCAAGTCTGAGCTTCCTAAAGGCATCCAGGTATAAGATATCAGCGGAACTCCCGGTGTGTCGACCATCACCCTCTTCATCCTAGCATTGGCAATATGGACCGAGACCACCAGGGTGTCATCGTGGTCCGATAACTCCATTCCTTCCGCGCCGAATGTAATTTCTTCCTCGGAATGCAATCTCAGACGCTTCTCCACCATGCTCTGTGCATATGCCTTCCTTGCGGTGGAACTACTACCGTCGGAAGTTGGTCCGCCAATGATAACGTCTATTTGTCTTTCGATCGGGCCCTTCAGCCGGGGCGGTGACTCCCTCGGCTTCTTGAGGAAGCGTCCGAGATGCCCTCATCGGATTAACTCCTTGATCTGGTTCTGCAGGTCACGGCAGTCTTCCATGTCATAGCCGTAATCTCAGTGGAACCTGCAATACTTGGATCGGTCTTTGTTAGTGGCTTTCACCGGGTTGGGCTCCCATAGGAGCCCCTTCTCCTGAATTTGGAGAAAAATCTCAGTTCGAGAACTGTTCAAGGGAGGCCTCGAGCGTAGTGGCTCGAGTCTTCTTCGGGATGGTTCGGGGAGCGACTTCGGGGGTATTGCTCAGGTGAAGTTTGTCCGAGGCCTTTTGCCATCCTTGCACTTCCCTACTATTAGCACTTTGGCGGCGACATGCTGGTTAGCTCGCTAAAGCATCTTGGGGACCATGGTGGGCGGTCTCTTGACTAGGGACCAAAAAATTCTAGAGGGGCGAAGCCCCATCAGAAAAGCCTGCATTACAAGAGATGGGTGAGCCTCGGGTATCCCTCTAGCCTCGGCGGCGAAGCGCGGATGAACTGTGAGAGCAGCTCGTCGTCTCGTTGGGCTAGTGCAAGAAGGGTGGCCATAGATGGTTTCAACTGCTTGCTAGCCAAGAAGCTCTGCTCAAGTCCCCTTACGAGTTGGTCGAATGTGGAGACGGAAGCTGGCGGGAGGCGACTGAACCACATCCGAGCTGGACCCCTAAGAGTGGTGGGGAACGCCCTGTACATTAAAGCATCAAAGGTTCCGTAAAGAGCCATCTGGGCCCGAAAGGCGACGACGTGTTCCATGGGATCAGATCCACCGTCATACACCTCAAGGACCAGAAGCCTGAAATTAAGAGGGACCGGCTTTGTCCTGGATTTTGGGAGTGAAGGGGGATGCTCCTGAGGCATCATTCCCGACCCCCTCCTTGGTCCTGCGAAGTTCTCGCTAGAATTCGTCCAGATGCTGGTTCACCGTGTTAAGCTGGGCTCTGAATGTGTCATCATTCGAATCGGTGGACACCGTGTCATGCTCGAGAGGCGGCATTTCGGTGGGGCGGAGGCCGTGGACGTTGGGTTCGGGAGTCACTCCCCAACCCCCAAGACGCTCTTCGGCTTCCTCCCGCGGTTGCTCGTGTATGGCTGGATTCGTGGGGAGATCGTCGAGGGGCTCTAGGACATACATGGATGGGCTCGGTGCCTGCGAGCCCACAAGGCGTACGAGCTGCTAAATGAGGGGAACGACCATTTAGATCATCCCGGTCAGAGCCTGGACCTGTCTTGACAGGTCGAGGAATGCCTCGGGTGAGACAGCCGGGGTGTTGGGGCGTTCCCGGGGGGCGACAGCCTAGGATCGTTGAACAGTCACCAGTAACGTTCCGGGGTCTAGATTAGAACACTTCCTCCCAACTGAGCAGCAGAAGTTGATCCCGAAGTGGGGACAGGGGCGGTAGGCTGCCCGTCGGTCGGACAAACTCCCAGGTTTGTCATGAGATGCTCTTACGAAATCGGCCCTCGATGCTTAAGTTAGTCCTTCTTTTTCCTAAAGCTAGGTGGGGGTTATATAGGCGTCTATAGGCATACCTTAGTTCGAATGACTACAAAGTCATGCAGGGCGGCATCGTACAAGATGGCACTGCACAGCACCGTTCCGGGATGTCGGGGATGCCTGCTCCATGCGTCGCCGTCCCGGGATTTCGGGAACGACTACTTCATGCGTCGCCATCCCGAGATTTCAGGACCGCCTACTTCATGCGTCGTCATTTTGGGATTTCGGGAGCGAGTGCTCTGTTCGGGTTCGGTCGACGTGGCAGTGTGAGGGCGCCGTCACGTCCGACCCGGGATGGTGGACCGCACGTGGCAACACGCGTGGGGCGACTTTATGCTGATGTGTCTGTTGACATGAATGATGCTATGGAGGATGCCGGGATATCCCCTATCAGCACCAAACAATCTCAAAGGATGAGAAATAGCTTAAGAAGCATATCACTCTTATCCTCATCTTTCTCTTTCAATGTCTAACTTGATATTGCCAGCTTCCATTAATCAAACCATGCTAAAAGACTAGCATGCAGAGCTTACTTGTACAGATATCATTTCCTTCCGACTTGGAATCCTTCAGAATGGCATTTGATTGATTGGAAGTACACCTTTCACCTTTTTTTTTTTTTTTTTTTTTTTTTGTGCTTTTGATGGTAGCAAGCGAGTGGACTTGTTCATATTTCCTACAAGGAGGTGTACTTCCATTATTAGCTGTCCCCCAAGTGTGGATAAAAGTTGACCTAAAGTTCTTGTAGCCTTGTAGGCATGTTGCGTTGACCTTCTGAAAGTCTAAATCCTGCATTCTATAATGTTATCTGAAACATGACATGTGAACTATGAAATGATGATGGTGTTCCATCCCCCTAGTTATATAGTTTTAGTAGAACCTGTTGCAGTGCTGCTGCACAGTTCTTTCATGCTCTCATGAAAGAACCTATAAACAGGTCAAGTTTTATCCATAATTATCAGAACTGGATCGAGCATTAACTCGATTGAGTTTCATTCTCAATTGAATTGATAGATCAATTAGTCAAACTATAAATGATTTCTTCAATATAGTGAAAGATAATGACAGGAATTTAATAGACGCATTCAGAGAATAAAAAGTAACAAAAATATTCAAATTTTGTACCCTTTCATCCTTATAATAAAAAAATTAAATAATTTTGAAAAAAAATATGTATTTGTTAATAAATTAAGAGTTGAGAATATTTTGATCTCTTTAAAGATCAAACAAGTTAATTGATAAATTAAACTGGTTGAGGGTTCAAGTTTTTTATTTTGTTTAGATCCGACCAATCCGATTCCAGGTTTTATAAAATAAATTTATCTTCCAATTTGAAAGGTGGCCTTATGGTGAGCCATTTCCTTCATGGAAATGGTAAAAGTTTTTTTCGCTTAACTTGATCTTCTGATGAGCTTTTATTTTGATACATGGATATATGGAGTGAGCGACATCTTTCAAGGTTGGATCCTCCACCACCCCATTCAAATGAATTATATTCCATATCCATATGAGCTTAATTTCTCATGCCAGTGATCAGACACCATTTGCTGCACTGGTATTGGTTGGACTTATAACAATGCCCATTGCATGTCAGTGCTCTCAACCGGCAGCATGTGCATGTGGAACTCCAAGATAGATGCCAAGCCTCTACCGTTGGATATAGATGCAAGCAAAACCCTCTAAACCATGCATGCATGCATGCATGCATGGAAGAGGACAACTGCTGGCATCGAGTGGCTTTTATTGCCATGAGCACTTTGAACGCTTAGAGGGGAAGCAAACCAACATATCACTGTGGCACTCATGGCCTTGTGTTGGGGATCATCAGCATGGTCTTCTTCTCCTGGAAAAGGTCCACAGGAGTACAAAGGAAATCACTGGTCCTTGTCTTCCTCCCTCCACCATCAGTCAGACTCTCATTATCTTGTTTATATTGTGAAGGCAAATGTTTGGTCAATAATAAATATTTTTAATTTAAATTATTAGGAGAGGTCTCAGTATACATTGAATTGTAATAACAAGCTAGATTCGATTTGGAGGTTTAAGTTCTAATATTAGGAGAGGGACATCTTTAATCGCATACTTGAGTTATTGCATAATTCTTGGTTGAAAGAGTCCATTTGGAGGTTTATAGGTTAGACATATCATCCATGAGTCAGCTGAAGATAATAGGAAAATATACTATCCCAATTTAATCTTATTAACTTGGACTTTGACAACTTATATCTTCAATCCTATCACTTATTCTATGGGATTGGATCTTAATGATGCTGACTTATTGTTGACTAACTATAAATAAATAAATGAATATACTATGAGTAAATCAGATTGAATATTTTGGACCAATGATTCAGATCTATATTTAAAATTAATGAATCAATTATCTCATCGAGATTTATTTTATCAATTGAATATGTCAAGCTTCGATTGTAGGAGGTAGAGAGTAGGCAATTGACAATCCCTTGTTGGAACATAGAAGCTCACCACTTGAGGTGAAGAAGAACATAGGCAAATAGGGCCACCACCACCCACCCAAACCCCCCCACACCTCTCCCATTTTTCTAAGGACTAAAACTAGCATCTTTGTTCCTAACATTCAAGCAAATCTTCATTCTGTGTTGACAAATGAAGTGGCTAAGCACATAAAATATCATCTGCACTAACTAAGAACATAAAAGCCAAGTGGATCCGTATTCTTCCGGATAAGAAGACAAGAATAAGCCAAGAAATTCCATGTTTGAGATGATAGGCATCTGGACTCAGACATTGACCCTGTTTGAGACAAAAATTACTAATTGCCTTCTGAGTATCAACTCATAAAGAATTAAATTAGCTTGTCGAAAATCTTCAGGACTTAATTTGGTCTTTTCAGTCCACTCCAAAAGAAATTATGCACAAAGGAATGTATTTTCTCTTCTTTGATGGTAAGAAAATGACTAAAGAACTACAATGAGATTTATGGTAGGAATGCAATCATCATCATCAACAACCACAAACAACTCCTCATCTGCTGCCCTGTGTTTGAGGGGTCGTCATGTCTCCATCGATGGTTTGGTTTTCCCTCACGTGAACACAGTTCTCCCATCTCCCCTCCTCTCCTTATCCACACCTCTCTCTCTCTCTCTCTCCCCATCGGGATTCTTTTTCTATGGTGCTCGATGGTGCACGTTTCATCTCCCCCCGAGCTTGCACTGGTGCAATGCACCACCACACCTGTCCATCCAAGTGTCCCTCTGATGGGAACATCGGCTCAGGTTTTTATTTCATCACAAACAAACAAACAACGGGATAATACATCGTGGTGCACTCGAGAACAAAGAACCTTTTTCTACACATCAAGATGGGAGATTAACGAGAGGTCGAAGAGGAGGAGGAGGAAGAAGAAGAAGAAGAAGAAGAAGAAGAAAAGGGTTGCCGACAGAAGGAGACAAGACTTCCTGTTGGGTGATTCCAACTTTAATCTGACCGCACGGTCTGAGGTCAAAAAGTCAACCACCGGAAAAGAAGGTGAGGAGGACATGTCACCGGTGGGACCCACTTCTACAACCAAACCAGTTAGAAAAGCTGAACAGGAGGGACATCGTTGACCGACGTGAGCAGAAGAAAGAGGAAAGAGAGAAATAAAATTAAGAATGGCCTCGGGAACGAGGGTTGGTCAACGTGTACCGGAGGAAGCGGGGGAGGGCCGAGGTCAACGGGCGATGTCCACTTTGGGTGGGTGCCCTAACTGCTCCACTCCCCAACTCAGCTTCGCTGCGGCTCCTTCATGCATCGGCACGTAATCCTGCATGAGACCAGCATTCTCAGCGTCGATCTTAAAAAAGCGGGAGGAGCGATCAACTCCGTACCTCGAGCTTGGACAACAGCTCGTGGGCAGTATGTGCAGAGATGATGATGTGGCGGGCAGCGGGAGCGATGAATCCCTCGTCCACCGCCTTGTCGACGAAGGAGAGCAACGAGTTGTAGTAGCCGTCAACGTTCAGCAATCCCACCTGCCACAGCCACAGGTGATGGAGTGAGAGGAAAGAGATGGTGATCGAAAGGTTAGATTCAGTACAGTTGATGTATCAAGTATACAGGCTTGTCGTGGATCCCGAGCTGAGCCCAAGTAATCACTTCCAGGAGTTCTTCCAGGGTTCCATAGCCGCCTAAGCATGGTTGAGAGTTCGATGCTGAAGGCTATGCAGTGTATAGATCTACAATACGTACGTACTTGAATTGCTAAAAGTACATGCAAAGTTATGCTGTAATGTTTACCGGGCAAGGCTATAAAGGCATCGGCTTGGCGGGACATCTCGGCCTTCCTTTGGTGCATTCCTGAGACAGCCCTCACCTCTCCTACAGGCTCTCCTGTTATCTGCAGATCCCAGGAGTTGGAAGTCAGGTCATGCTCTCGTAGGGGTAATAAGAACCCCGGATCTAAGTGTCGAAATTGTAAGATAAAAATCCTGATGCTGAGCTTAATACTTCCAAAGAAGAAGCAAGGAATAAGAAACAGGCAGACATACCTCTCTAGGCATTAGAGTCCTGGGAATAACTCTGCAACATATCCAAATAACATAAGATGAGTACACGAGAGAAAGAGAGAGAGAGAGAGAGAGAGAGAGAGAGAGAGAGAGAGAGAGAGAGAGAGAGAGAGAGAGAGAGACCCCAGGACATGGCGACCGCCATCATGAACAGCTTGGGAGACGAGACCCATGAGGCCAACGCTTCCCCCACCATACACCAAGTCTATGTTCCTTTGGACCTGCAAAAACAGAGCATTCGTCCTCACATCGGAGTCCAACTACTTCTACCATAGAGCAGGGTAAAGATGTCGAGAAAAACGAAGCCGAAGAGGAGATGGGTCTGAGTCAATTCTACAAATCCTATAGGCGACGAGCTGATCACAACACGATGGAAGACTAACCAATTCATGCCCGAGCTGGGTAGCTGCAAGCTGGTAGCTGGCCTTCTTCCCGGGGCTGCTGCCACAGAAGACACACACCCTTCTGAACCGCGAGGTAGATGGCCTCTTGGCCACCACAGCCTGTGCCTCTGTTTCCATCAAAGCAACAACACCAGAAGAGAACTCAGAGATGAAACTTTGTGTTCCTTTTTCGGAGGAAGACAAGTGCAGCTTTGCTTGCCAGCCTCAGCAAGATAGTGCTTTCTCCCCTTCCTCTACTTCTTGCTCCTTTTTAAAGAGTTAAAGAGCAGTCAGGGGCACAGAAAGAGGAGATAGGCTTGTGGGGGCCTCTGATGCCTGCAACAGTAACATAGAATTAATACATACAGACGACTGTGTATTGAACAAACACTATTTTATTGACAAACATCACATGGTGTTTTAACGATAATAATAGTGTCTAATAGCATCTGTTTCCCTCTACACCCACATACACACAAAATTAGGATGTCTATTTGCCAATCTAGATATAACTTTATGGAGTGATAGATATAGTGTGGTCCTCTTCATGGTTTGAGGCATTAAAATTCTTCCTCTTTGTCCATATCATGTTGCGAAGCGTAAACTCAAGAAGGCCTTATAATGAATAAAGTTAAAACACATGGTAAGACTTCAAGCTTAATGTACAACTGCTAATTAGAGATTAATTACTAGAGGTAAATTCATCAAGCCCTAGAACCTGATTCTAAGTTTCCTTTTCAACAAGTATTAATCACTTGGCATCATCTCTATTAATCACTTCTCATTTCATGACCACTCTCTATCTCCTAATAAGTTTGCTATACTTTAACATCTTCTCTGAGTAAATTGATACATGTAAATGTTGTGTGTGTGATGCATGCATGCATGCTACAAACCAACAAAATTTCCTTTGCCCAAGCACAACATGGAATGATCAGACTTGTTACCTTGCGCCATGGTTTCTATCTTCCACATGAAAACAACACCCCTGTTCTCCTCATTGCAAGTTTTCGGTGGTCAAAGCTGAGGAATCTAAAGACCTTTCTCCAAGGGTTCACCGGTCACTCTTTTCCCCAACTCTTTGACACCTCGCAGTGATCGCTTCGAGCATAAGAGGGGAGCGGGGCCCTAAGAGAATGCCACATGCCATCCATCTTCCCTTTTCCTTGCCTCCTTCCGCTTCCCACTGGTGTGCCCTACCAGAAGGGAGTGGGGATCTGCAGCAGGGTTGTAGGGGAACAGCCAGGCACATCAAATAAGCTGTCCTTGGGAGAACTGCATTTTTGTTCCCCTATTCTGGTGGAAGCAGCTGCAGCAGCTTGAAAGATGAATTGATTACCTAACTACTGACTGCAGGAGAGAGTAACATGTATGGCAATAGAAGGATTCCACTTGAATGTGTTCTGTTGTGGGAAAACAGGCCTTGGAAGACGTTCAGAATACGAGGAACAGGAACTCGGCTTGGAATCTGTAAAACAAGGTAAGATTAGCTTCCTTCAGGAGACAGGGACAAGAAAATTGAAGTTTTCTTTCTTGCTTTCTTTTGCTGAGATTTGTTTGGTGGTGTGGAATGTTGAATCAACTCTGTTGCTAATTTATTATAGGTGTACAAACTCAAGCACTTCCACTTTATGGACCAATCATCCATGATTATTTAAACGTCAATTCTATCTATAATTATGCAGGAATTACCCTATCATTTTTTTCAAGAAATAAAGTATAAATTGAACAAACTAATAAGATTTCATCAAAAAAAATTGAAATGAGAAAAATCACCTTCGATGATGACATGTATTTTTAACCCAAAGGAAACTAATATCCTTCTTTTAACGGCAAACCATTCTACATCTTGGCACTCTCATTCTTGTCTACATATATAGGGTCCTGATGAACCTTAAGCTGAACTTTTCCAAGGATAATTTGGGTCATGATCAGATAATACACACCTTTTTTAAGTTTCATACCCTCCTAAGGAGTACTGAAGAGTGCAATGAACGATTGTTGCACTGCCTCATTTGTATTCTTTTATTTTTCTGTGATGTCAATAGCGGTCAAACATTTGAACCCCAAGAACAAGCAACCCCCTTCCCCACACGGCAAGTCTCTCTCTTGTTGCTCCCTAATTCTTGTCATCGCTGCGCACCTCGTGAGATCACAGCTAACCTTTCCCACCTCAAGTAGCTCCATCAATCAATGTCAGCATGGTTGATGTATGTGATGAAGACAACAAAGTAGTCTAAGTTTTCATTTCTGCGGTGCACATGTACACTCTATGTAGTTGTTTCTTGGTTCAAAGTCTAAAATAAGGCGATTACGTTATTTATGGATGACCATCACTTTGGAGTTTTCTAAGAGTAGATATAGACTTATTAGATGCATCCACTCGATCTGTGAAAGAAATATCAAGCAATTACTTACATAGTCCATTTTCTTAGTTCCTATCAGTGATGCAAGTAACAGGCAATTTTTTTTTCTTGAGCCGAAGCTAGTATATGCTTTTACTATTACTATTCAAGCACTATGTCATCAGACTTACTTCTAGCGAGTCCCCCAACCTATTTCATGTTGTTCTGCAAACATTCAAAGCACCAGAAATGAATGTTCAAACTCATCTTTCAATTTGGTCCCCCTTTTTTTTTTAGTTCTGTTCTAAGAAAAAGATAGTTTCCTGTCTAGTCATTCGGGAAATGCATCAACACATTTAGTCTACCATCTTCCTGTCTTGCTAGACTTACAAATGAATTCGGTGTTTCTTTAATCAGAAGAAAACACCCAATCCAACTTATTGTCCTTCTTGTCTTGCTTTTGCTTTTGTGATGGAAATCCTTCCAATACAAATTGATGGTTTGTTGAACTATAAGAAATATTATATGGAGATGTTGACATAAAGTGTTAAACATGTGCCGCATTCATTTTAAAATCTCAAGCCAGAGTTGTTAGGCAGAGGTGAATTTATTCTCTCTAGATGGAGTTGCAACAAAAAGAGTTACACATATCACTCTACGTTGATGTGATTGTGACATCCTATTACCCATCAAATCAAAGAATATTAGGCAGAACGAAGACATAAAAAATAATAATAATAATAAGCATCAAAAGCTGATACCAATTGGTAAACATGAGGAAAAAAATTCTTTTGATAGTTTTACAATATTTGCATTTAGAAGATAAGTCGAAGAACTCTTATAACTCACATCTGAAATTTCTCTATAAGCAGCTCATCTTCTGGTGCATTTGTTTAATGAGCAGTCGCTCAGTTCGGTTTGGTTTAGCTACAAATGGAGGACTTGTTCATATACCGATATAACAGTCAATGAACTACTATATTTATAAAGTGAAAATAGATTTCGAATGTTTGATTGATATTTTGGATAAGAACAGTTCTGTGAATCTTCTATAAAGGCTGAAAAAAACCTTACATGACTTTTGATTCTCAATGATGACATTTTAAGTCACTTGTCTGTGGACAGCTATATCCAGAACTAAAACTTGACTCGATGTAAAACCAAGAAACATGGATGGCAATGACTAATGTGGGTCAAACTTGAGAAGAAAGGCCTACTGTTCCACAGCATTTCAGAAAGACTAAGCTCAGATGTTTCTTCGGAAAAAGGCTTTATCTTTATCATACTACTTTGACTAAATGGTAAAAAGAATCAACATTATGTCATCATGTTGGCAGGTCTCCACGTCGAACCATTCCTTCATGCATCGGCTTCGAACCACTGCTAATTGATCAAGTGCCACTTTACAAGTGTTGGGACTGTGTTGGACCATTTCATTTCTTGATATTGCAGTTGGTCTTTCACATGCAAGATGTGTCCTTAATATGGGCTACACGAATCCTTGTCACGTATCTGATGACATCTTGAGCTCTCATTCTATCCACAGAAAGTGCTCGGACCAAAGAAGGAAGGTTCATGAAGCATTCATGTGCATGCTTGCAGGAAGTCCACTGGAGAAAATAATGAAACCGAGGGAGAAAGAGATAGGAGGGTAGGTGCCTCCTGTGAAGTGGTTGTGGACTGGAAGTGCAGGAAACGTGGAAGAAACCTCACCGGATAGGGGAATGGAATGTCTGTCGTAATCCGGGCACTGGAATTTGGCAGTGGTGGTAATCCTCCTCAGCTGCCCTTTTTCCAATGCTAGCTACAATGGTGATCTGTGGTCAATTTCAGTAAATGCTAGCTAATCCTGCAAATCCTTTTGTTTATAGGTCTGTAAGGTATTATTCTTAAATAAAAATTAAACTGGTTAAAAGACGGGTTTGAAGCTCTCTCATCAATACAGGGTAGAGATGATCATAAAGATGAAGATTTCATGGCTTATGAAAATAAAAAACCGATAGTAAATTTAATAGGTTACCCACATTAAAAGTCTATGAATGTAGTCATCCAAACACAAATGTGATTTCTCATGATCAAACAGAGATATAGTGAGTCAAGAAAAAATTTAAAGTCTTATCAAGAAGAAGAAATAAAGTTCTATTCATCTCTTGCATCAAAAATCTCGTCATCCAAATACATGAATGTGATTTTTGCATGATCAAATAGAGATATAGTGAGTAAAGAAAAAAATTAAAGTCTTATCAAGAAGAAGAAGAAATAATGTTCTATTTATCTCTTGCATCAAATCTCTCTCTCTCTCTCTCTCTCTCTCTCTCTCTCTCTCTCTCTCTCTCTCTCTCTCTCTCTCTATCTATTTTCTTTTCTTATCGGTTATTGTGTTTACTCTTGACCTCTGTTTATATGGGTTCCTCAATTTTTTTTTTCCTTTGTTTGTTTCTCCCTTTTTTTTCTTTTTTTTTTCTTTTTCTTTTTGCCGTGTGCATTGAAGGAACTGATGATATGAATTTGGTTAGGCAGTATCAACAGGAAAAGCTTGATCATCTCATGCGATCACAGATTAAGAAGGAAGTGTTATTAAATCATAACTAGAATCTTTTATTTTTCATTTTCGCTTTTCCCATATATATTAATGTTAATATAAATGAAAAAACCTTCGTTAATCAAAACAACTGCAATTTAATTACAGAGTTCTCAGACAACATTCTTTATACATTTAGCTCCCGCTAGTAATGATTCATGCAAGTCGCTCTTGTATGTCGATCATCATAATGATATTAATGAAATGAACTATTGCTTGTGGGATTGTTGGGAACTATTAGCAGGCTACGTAGTCACGAGATTGCGCATAGAGGATAAGCAGATCAAGAGAACCACAACTATGTGGCTACGCATATGGCCATGTACGAACACTTGACCAAGAAAAAAGAACTGACCTTTTCACAAACACCTAGACGACGACCCGAGATGAAAAAAACAAACCATTCCCGACGAACTCGTTGTGCGATTCGGACGAGATGGAACCCCACATGGGATCATAAAGAAACCTGGTACGTTCGGATCAAACAGACTCCGGTGGGAGATATCGCACTTCGACGCCGTTTCGCTGCTCGTGACACAGAATGCACACCAAGATGATGCATTCGGCTGCAAACGAGAACACGAAAGACCGAAGACGAAGCTGAGAAAAGAGACCAAGGGGTACCAAGGAAGGTCGAGATCTGGGGATCTGCGCCAGCCCGAGATCGATCGCGCTCGGGTGTTTGCGCTCCCTGAGATCATTTGAGGGCCCTCCGCGCCCTCCAATAAGGCCCGGTCCAAAGAGCTTGATCCACTATTGAGTGGCATACTATTTACTCTCAGAAAGAAATCATAGTGTTCTAACTATTTATGGTTTTGTTTTCAAAAATTATAAAAAAAATTCATTACATCAAATAATTCTTACACATGTCGTATGTGCACTAACCAATCAATATGTCACAACAGAGATTATTTATGATCAAGTTACATGAGATGTCTCGACGGAGACTATTTGTGCTTAAGCTACATGAATCTTACACTGGACCGAAGAGGAGTTTGGATTAAATATGCTCTTGATTAGCTTGTATCTTACGTGACAAAGAGCATATTAGCTTGTATCTTACGTGACAAACCGGAATGGATTATTAGGATTGTTATTATCTTTTGCAAAGAATAAATAAAGAAGAAGAAGAAGAAGAAGAAGAAGAAGAAGAAGAAGATGCATTTTATCGGTCAGTAGAATCATACGACGTCGAGAGCCAAAATTTCACACAAAAATTCAAAACATATTATTATCGCAGCCAATGTGCCAACAAAGTTGCGCGCCTGGAAATGCATCACACACCATCGTCAAAACGCACCGGACGTACAGATGAGTAAAACATTCGAAAGAAAAAGGTTCACTCCAGTACAAGTGGAGTGTGATGCATTTCGACTACGTCGATATGCGTATCGACTACGTCCAAATACGACGAAAAGATGGCAAAAGATTGGCGCCGTAATAGACCAGCGCAAGGAGGCAGAGGGTGGGAAACACGGTGAACTCCAGTACAAGTGGAAGCACGTCCCTTGTGGTCGTCGGCTGCCCACCGTAGATCTGGAGGAAGATGTTGCAGGCGAATGACACCATGAGAGCCAGCAGGGCCATGGCAAAGGAAAGGATGGCAAATGTTGAAAATAAACTTATTCTAATAGAAATTAATTAATTCAAGAAAAAGGTTCACTGCATCAAGAAGGAAGACAAGTCAAAATGATCATTGATTCTTGAAGAAGTTCCTTGAAAGAGAAATTCATTCTGAATACAATAAATATGATGTATCTTTGGGGACTATATAAACCTCATATGTTGGTTCATGAAAATATAGATTTTGTGAAATTATAAAGAGTTTTTGAGAGAAAAATAGAAAGTTACTCTTCTCCTACTCTTCCTCTGTTTAAAATCTCTATCCCTTCTTCATATCTAGATTTTCAACATTTGGTATCAGAGCATAGGTTGAGCAATGGCCTCTTCCCCAAGTACCATCCAAATTCAGATCCCTAGATTGACAAAGGAAAATTATGATATATGGTGCATCCAAATGAAGGTTCTTCTAGGCTCCCAAGATGTATGGGAGTTTGTAGAAGATGGATTTGTTGAGCCAAGTCCAGCAGAAGAAGGAGCAATGAATGCAGAAGCAAGAAAACAACTCAAAGATAGAAGGAAGAAGGAGAAAAAGGCTTTGTTCACGATCTATCAAGGACTTGACGATATAATGTTCGAGATCATCGCTCCAGCAAATACTTCAAAGGAGGCTTGGGAAATGCTTCAAAAAGCATTTGGTGGTGTTGATAAGGTAAAGAAACTTCGTTTGCAAGTTTTACGAGCCGACTTCGAAAATTACAACAAGGTATTCAAACTATTTCGATTACTTCTCAAAGATCATCTCTATTGTTCATCAAATGAGACGAAATGGTGAACAAATAAGTGATCAAAGAGTAATAGAAAAATATTGAGATCTTTAGATCCAAAATTTGATTTTATTGTTTATGATTGAAGAATCTAAAGATTTAGAAAAATGTCTTTAGAACAACTTATGGGTTCTCTTCAAGTTCATGAACAAAGGATTACAAAAAGAGGAGAAGACAACTTTGGAGCAAGCACTACAAACCAAGCTTACTCTTGAAAACAGAGGTGAATCAAAATTTCAAAGAGGAAGAGGTCGTGGACAAAGAGAAAGAGGAGGCAGAAATCATACCAATCAGAAATCTCCAAACAATGAAGGTGGTGGAGAAAATTCTAGCCAAAGAGGCCGAGGTTATAGTCGAGGACGTGGCCGAGGCCGTGGACGTGGCAAAAATTTTAAAAGGTCTGAAATACAATGCTATATTTGCAAAAAGTACGGGCATTACTCTTTTGAATGTTATTACAATCCTAACAACCAAGGTGATAAGGCAAATTTTGTTGAGAAAGAAAAGAATGAAAATCAAGTTTTACTGATGACATATGATAAACTGAAAGAAGATCAATCTATGACATGGTATTTAGATACTGGAGCTTCAAATCATATGTGTGGTATTAAAGATTTATTTTCAGAAATAGATACAAGTTATTCTGGAAATATTACATTTGGTGATATGTCTCAGAGACCAGTAAGAGGCAAAGGTCAAATTCTCCTTGAACTAAATAATGGTAAAGAGTTATATATTTCAGATGTTTATTATGTTCCTGATATGAAAAATAATATTTTAAGTTTGGGACAATTACTTGAAAAAGGTTATAATATTGAGATGAAAGATATGACTCCTTCAATTCGTGACAAGGATAGAATATTGATATTACTTGTGAAAATGGCAAAGAACAGAATGTTTCCTCTGCATTTATGTATTTTTGATCGATCAAATTATTTTAAGACTGATATTGATGATATTTCTACACTATGGCATCTTAGATATGCTCATTTAAATTTTGAGGCTTTGAAACTTCTAGAGAAGTATAATATGGTGACAGGAATGCCAAGAATTGATCACTCATCAAAACTATGTGAAGTATGTGTTATGGGTAAGCAAGAAAGAAAGCCTTTTAAAGTCAGAAGAACAAGAAGAGTATGACATCGGCTTGATTTGATACACTCAGATGTTTGTGGTCCTATCAGTCCAGTATCACTTGGAGGAAGCAGGTATTTTCTTACATTCACTGATGATCATAGTGGAAAAACTTGGGTTTATATATTAAAAGAAAAGAAAGAAGTTTTCAGTAAATTTAAAGAATTTAAGGAGTTAGTTGAAAAACAAAGTGGTTGTAGGATTAAATGTTTAAGAACAGATAGAGGTGGTGAATATACATTAAATGAATTCAAAAGCTTTTGTAAAAACAATAGAATTTTACATCAATTCACTATGCCATACTCACCTCAACAAAATGGTGTCTCAGAAAGAAAAAATAGGACTATACTTAATATGGTCCGATGCATGTTAAAAGAAAAAAAAATTCCTAAAGAATTTTGGGGAGATGTTGTTGCCTCTGTAGTTTATTTGCTTAACAGGTTTCCAACAAAGCGAATTGGAAATATTACACCAGAAGAAGCATGGAGCTTACAGAAACCAAGAGTTGATCATTTGAGAATTTTTGGAAGTATTGCATTTGCTAAGATACCAGAGGAAAAGAGAACAAAACTGGAGGATAAAAGTCAGAAATGTATTTTGTTAGGTTATGCTGAAAATTCTAGTGGTTACAAACTCTACAATCCTATCACAAATAAAGTTGTGATGTCAAGAGATGTTGAGTTTGATGAACAACAAATTTGGAACTGGAAAAATGATGAGCAGCATAAGAAAGCCATAACTTCAGAAGAAGATGAAATAATACAAGGAAACACCGAAGAGGCTTTACCGGAATCATCACCTAGATCAGCTAGGTCACATGATTCAAGAAGTCCGATTATAAGAAGGATAAGACCAGTTCATGAGCTCTATGATGTGACTCGAAGGATTGATACTAACAACGATGAACTTTCTTTATTTTGTATTTTTGCAGGATATGATACATTAACCTTCGAAGAAGCTTGTAATGAAGAAAAATGGCGACAAGCAATGAATGAAAAGATTCGTGCAATTAACAAAAATGATACATAGGAGCTTACTACACTTCCAGAAGACCACCAAGAGATCGGTGTTAAGTGGATCTTCAAAACAAAAAGAAATGCACAAGGGAAGATAGAGAAATATAAAGCACGATTGGTTTCAAAGGGTTACAAACAGCAATATGGGATCGATTATGAAGAAGTATTTGCACCAGTTGCTCGATTGGAAACAGTAAGATTCCTTATCTCCCTAGCAGCTTAAATGAAATAGAAAATTTTACAAATGGATGTTAAATCAGCATTTCTTTATGGAGTTCTTGAAGAAGAGGTATATATTCAACAACCTCCTGATTTTATTATTCATGAGCAAGAAGACAAAGTATACAAGTTAAAGAGAGCTCTTTATGGGCTTAAACAAGCCCCACGAGCATGGAATTCTCGGATAGATGCATATTTTATTCAAAATGGTTTTTCTAAATGCCCACATGAGCATGCTCTCTATATGAAATCTAACTCTGATGGAGATATCTTATTTATATGCCTGTATGTAGATGATTTAATATTTACAGGCAATAGTAGCTCCATGATTGAAGATTTTAAATACTCCATGAAGAAGGAATTTGAGATGACTGACTTGGGCCTAATGACTTATTTTCTTGGTATCGAAGTTATACAAGATAATGGAGGAATTTTTATCTCACAAGAAAATTATGCAAAGGAGGTTCTAAAGAAGTTTTCTATGGAAGATTGTCTCCCTGCAGATACACCTATTGAATATGGCACCAAGTTGACTAAGGAAGGTGAAGGTAAATACATTAATCCAACTTATTACAAAAGTTTAGTTGGATGTTTAAGGTATTTGACATGCACTCGACCTGACATATTATTTGGAGTTAGTTTAATAAGTAGATATATGGAAACTCCTAATATATCTCATTTAAACGTCGCCAAAAGAATTTTACGATATATCAAAGGAACAATTAAATAGGAGATATTTTATTCATCATCTAAAAGGCTGGAGCTTATTGGATATAGTAACAGTGATTGGGCCGGAAGCTACGATGATCGGAAAAGTACAACTGGATTTGTCTTTTATTTTGGTGAAACTACATTTACTTGGTCTTCAAAAAAGCAGCAGATCGTAGCTCTATCAAGTTGTGAAGCAGAGTATATAGCAGTATCTTCTTGTGTTTGTCATGCAATCTGGATAAGAAGATTACTCCAAGAACTTTATATCCCACAGGAGAAGTCAACCAAGATTTATGTTGAAAACAAATCAGCTATTGCCTTAGCCAAGAATCCAGTCTACCATGAAAGATCGAAGCATATTGACACAAGATTTTATTTTATAAGAGATCATATCAAAAATAAAGAAGTGGAGCTACATCATGTCAAGACAAGTGAACAAATGGCTGACATTCTTACAAAACCTCTCAAATTTGAAATATTTCAACAACTTCGAAGGAAACTTGGGATGACAGATGGAACAAGTTTAAGGGGGGATAATGTTGGAAATAAACTTATTCTAATAGAGACTAATTAATTCAAGAAAAAGGTTCACTGCATCAAGAAGGAGATTTAATCCATCAAGAAGAAAAGATGGATTAGAAATCTATGGAAGGACAAGTCAAAATGATCATTGGTTTTTGAAGAGGTTCCTTGAAAGAGAAATTCATTCTGAATACAATAAATATGATGTATCTTTGGGGACTATATAAACCTCATATGTTGGTTCATGAAAGTATAGATTTTGTGAAATTATAAAGAATTTTTGAGAGAAAAATAGAAAGTTACTTTTCTCATACTCTTCCTGTTTAAAATCTCTATCCTTAGCAAAGAAGTACTTGACTGGGATGGCAAGACGGAGCTGCCGCTGGGAGTAAGGTGAGATGACGAGGGATAAGAACAACACCAGCGAGGTGACGGCGCAGGACAAGCCGATGACGTAGGCATGGGAGAAGACCTTGAAGGCAGGCATGTCGAAGTAAACTGGGTTGCCGGTCTTGGGGTCCTTCTCCCCGGGGATGGAGAAGCTGGATGCGAAAACCACGGCTGCCAGAAGGCCGGAACATGTCTTCCCCATCTCTATCAGTTGGTTCCTGCAGTTCTTGAACATCTCCTGGTGCTTCTTAGCGAACAGCTCTTGTGCTGTCTTATCTTCACGATTTCGACTGTTGGCCAGTTCTCTGGGAACAATCTTTGCCACCCTCTGCATCCATACATACAAATATATAATGCCATTAACGCTTTTGTTTTGACTGCAAACGCTAAGGCAGCATCGAGGAGGTAAAAAAATGCACCTCGAACCATTTAAGGTCATCTTGGAGTTGGACTGCATCTGCCTGGGCAGAAGGGGTTGTCTCAGAAGCAAAATGCAGAATGGTGTTTCGGGACTCCACGTCGATGCTGGACAATAGCCAGGCGGGTAGAACGGGGAGGTCGCCCTGAGTCATCTTGACTATAGTTTCCACGATCTCTTTGCGACCGTATTTGATGGCTACCTGGAGAACACTTTTGCCGTGCGTGTCGAGATACGTTGCTGAGTGTGGGCATACTTGTAGAATTTTCCGGACGAAGTCATGGAGGCCCATTTTGGCACCGGTGATCAACGGGGACTCGTGCCATCTTATGTCGGGGCGCTTACCATTCTGTTGCCCTTGCGTTGCATTTGCATCTACCCTCTTGGGTGGGTGGTCCTCCGTTTCCGGTCGTTCGGTCTCCGTCTCAGGATCGTCCAACATCGTCTCTCCCATCACTGATCCATTGAGATCTATTCCGCTGCGACCGCTGCGAAGGAAATCGAAGTATCCTGGTATGGCTAAGAGCTCGATAAGTTCCATAGCTGCTTTATGGTGTCTCTTTAGCTTCTCCAGTCGTTCCATGGTAGGCGACACTGCCAAAAGTAAGAAGAGGCGACACTCACCAAGGATTATTTACCGTGTTGATTGTATAGGTGTACGTATGGTCATGCAGCACATGACACACATCTATTGCATAGTGTGCTAGAAATGTAACTCACGTTGCCTACAAACTCGGTAAAGAAGTAGTAGAATCCAGCCGGCTGCATGGACAAAAATAGCACAAATCAGTCCTGCAACCTCGATCGTGAATAGAGAAGCTACGACGAGTACGGACCTGGGATCTTCAACAATTCCAATAGGTCAAAGAGAGTTCTGTAGTGATTTGGGATTTTTGACCCATTTCCGACTTCATCTTCTTGTTCTGCATCTCCAGGACGCTTGTGATTACATGTAGTGGTAGATGGATAATAAAGTAAGAAAGAGACAGAAATACTAGTGGATTCCGCGGAGATACTCATAAATTTTTAAGCTGCAATGTAAAGTATAAATTAGCAAAAAATTATACATATATATACCTTCTCTACATCTCCCGGATTTATCACACCAGAGTCCTGCCGTTCCAAAGGAATCCCTGAAATGTAAAACCAAATATAACAATTCTTCTACGAGCATCGATGTTCGTGTTTTCCTACTCGGTGTTTTCTGAGCCTTATCACAGCCACAATTATCAAAAACAGTCGTAGCAAGATAAATTTCTGGTGCTTTGGAATAGTGATTGAGTCCCAAGAACTTATATTTATATGAAATAGAGGGTTTTGTTTTGTTTTGTTTTTATTAGTCTAGACTCTTGAAGATTTATGATCAAAATTGAAAGAAAAAGAAACTGTTACATGTACACACCAAGAAATAAAAATAAAAAGATGTGGTAGTTTGGTAATCCTCTCCTTCCACTATGTTCAGAGGATGAGAGAAATACGAAGAAAAACTATAAAAGAAATTTGCAAACGTCTCTCAACTTCTTTTCCGTTTGAAGCTCCTAAGCAAGCTTGGATCTGTGATGATTCTCGATTTTAGAATGCCACAAAAAGTTCTTTTCCTGATCATTAATTTGATTCCCGTTGTGTACAAATATGTGATTCCGTGGCACCAATTGAGTTGCATTTTAGTGGAACTCATGTAATTGAAATGAATAAATAAATAAAATCCTATATCTTCTTCTTTTTCATTGGATGAGAACTAAGAAATGTATAATACACTTGCATATATATATATATATATATATATATATATATATATATATATATATATATATATATATATATATATATATATATATATTGCTCGTCTCATCTTCGTATCATCGCTCTCTCTCTAGTATAACCCAAAGCAATAGGATGAAAAAATTTAAAGTCAAACTTAATTTAATAAAAAATGATCTTGTATTATCATTTTGGATGAAGAAAGATTTTAACATCTTGAGTAGTATATGAATCTTTTAAAAAGATAGAGAATATCTTTTATATTTTAGAAAAAGATAAAATCCTTGTGGAAGATATAATCTCATATGTCCAGAAAGTTGTCGATATATTTTAGGAAGAGAAAAAAATATTTCTCTGTCCTTTTACGAATGCACTATCGGACTCAATCTCTCGATAATAGATGAGAGGAGATGGTAGTTGTAAGCTTGAATATTTTAAGCCAATAAAATTAGACTTATATCTTTTCCTCCATCATTCTTATTCCGCGACTCCGCCGTAATTCTAACAGCCCACCGTTCTTTTCCCACATAAGAGTAGAGAAGCGCTTACAATCATAGAGAAAGGATTCAAGGGGACCAAGTGGTGTTTGGCTTCGGAATAACTCGGGAATGGTCACCATCAGCTGCAACGGGGTGACGGCATCAGCATTCCTCAAGAAGTTCAGCACTGGCGCTTTTCTTGCAATCTCCATCGCAAGCTCTGCATCCCATGTTGAGACTTGGCCTCAGACAACAACTAAGATACATTTTATCATGCGTATTGGAATCTTTTGAATGAGGGGGCTCCAAATTTAATATAATTACCCGGATTATTACCCATGATGGCACAGTGCAGGATGTTGCTGCCGTCCTCCTTCCGAGCGAACAGGTTGCTACGGGCATTTAACAGGCAGAAGAACATGTCCCTGTTCCCGTAGAGCACCGCCTTATACAGCGGTGTCTCCTGAAGGTGGTTCTGTGACTCGAGGAGTTCACGCTGCTTGGTGAACAACGCCGTGGCCACTTGGCAGTTACCCACGGCGGCAGCGACATGAAGAGCCGTGTCGCCGTTGCAGTTATGCGCCACGAGTCGATCCATCGCTAGGTCACGGGGGAGAGTATTATATTCTATAAGTTAAACAATTATCCAATCCAATATATGTACGGCTGCACACTTTCGTTTCAGTTTTACTTTTTATTGAGGAAGAGTGTCAGATTTTATCAAGGTTAACATTTTAAATTTGAGAATAAATCCCTTTAATATAAGTTGAATATGGCAACCAGGCAGCCATCCAATCCAAGAGATATAGGCGCTACATGCCTCCGTTTCAATTTTACTTCTTGTTGGGAGGAGAGTGTCAGATTTTGTCAAGTTTAATCCTCTAAATTGGAGAATACATAAATTGAAAGTGGTAACCAAGTAACTTTTCAATCCAAGAGATGCATACGCTACACGTCTCGGTATTAGTTTTTTTTCTTGTTAGGGGAGAGTGTCGGATTCTATCAAGATTTTGTCAAGCTTAATCCTTTAAATTAGAGAATAAATCCCTTAACATAAGTTGAAATTGGCAGCCAAACACCTATCCTACCCAAGAGATGTACACGCTACACCTCTCCATTTCAACTTTACTTCTTGTTGGGAGAGAATGTTGGATTCTGTCAAACTTGATCCCTTTAACATAAGTTGAAAGTGGCAGCCCGACAACTATCCAACCCAAGAGATGTACACGCTACACAACTCCGTTTCAGCTTTACTTGTTGTTAGGAGAGAGTCTCGGATTCAATCAATCAAGCGTAACCCTTTAAATTGAAGAATAAATCCCTTTTAACACATTCAATCCAAGATATGTACGCTAACGTCGCTATATATGCCCACTTGTAGCACCATTGATTTGTAAGCTTCCATCCTTCTTTCCTTAGTTCACTAGTGAATGAATAAGATCGTACAGTTTCTTCAAAACCGAAGGCATCAAAACTATAAAAAGATAAGTGTCCGACAAACACTTCTTTTTTAACTACATAAGATTGATCACTTGTGATCGAGGTTTCAATTCTATCACTGCACACACGTGTATATAGTTTATGCAGATCAAGAGAACTACAATTATATACCGGAAAAGAACTGACCTTCTCACGAACACCTGACGACGACGTGGGATGAAGCAAACAAATCATTTCCGATGAACTCCGACGACGATGATGAAAAGATCATTTGCGATTCCCACGATATGAACTCCGTATGGGATCGTAAAGAAACCTTGTCCATTCGGATCAACCAAGATGATGCAAACAAGAACGTCAACGACCCAAGACACAGCCTTGAAATGATATCAAGGGGTTTGGTCGACATCCGGGCCAGCCTGAGGTCGATCGCGCGAGGGAGTTTGGGCTCCTTAACCGCGAGTCTCATCGGAAGGCCCTCTTCGCGCGTAAATGGGTGAAACGATCAGGCCCAGTCTAAATATCTCCCCTCTCTCTCTCTCTCTCTCTCTCTCTTTTAATCTTTTCACCATATTTATATGCCTATAAACTCGGTAAACTCAACATTGATCAAGGGATATTAGCTAACAAGTCATCATTTATCGTCACCGATATTGGCACAAGAACTCACAAAGAATTATTAGTTTTGGATGAACCCACACGATTTTATCCCTTTGACCCAAAACGATATAATCTTACGAATTCATCCGAAACAAAAAATTTTCTAATTACTGAGATACTAATCTTATATCAATTGAGGAGTAGAGAAACTAAGTGATTAAATAAAAATGATGATTATAAAAATGGAACAAAAGTGATTACTACTAAATCTTCAAAAAAAAATGTTTACCTATAAAAAAAAATTAAATATCTTCTTTAAATTATTAAAGTTAGCATAAGATTAATGAATAATTTATGGTATACATCACTAGTGACCAAATTTCAGATCACTAATAAAAAATATTTAATGCATCAAATCTCTAGTGAAATTGTATGTATATAATCGATCACATTAAAAATTTGAGATCGAACTAAGTCCACCAAAATATTAGATGAACCAAACATGTCAAACATTTGGCAGTGTAATACTTTATTAGAACATGAGCATGATCATGATCGGTATCTTATGCTGTAAATAATAATCTCCATACTTCGGTGCACACATCAGTTTGAAGCCCTTCATGAGCAGCACCTCAAATGTCCTTTATGGTTGATCACATGGTGTCAAGGCCCTCATCATTTTGTGGTGGATGGCCACACATTGGCTTGCAGGTTGACAGACACGATGCACCTAATTCCATGATGCAGTAAAACAACAACATGATCATGATCATGTGAGGACTTCAAATTCCATTGGTTTCTTGTATCGTCAAGCAAGCACTTTTAGGCAGGTCAGTCATGCATCACAAAGTGTCTTAGCATGGAAAAAGAGAAAGGTGGTGGAGTTGGTGTCTCCTTGTGATTCAAGCAAGGGATCAACCTGTCTGGTCCCTTGGAGGATAAATCATTATAGTTTTATATATTTTGTGATCATAATAATTGATAATTAATAAGTTTCTGAACCGAAATATTTAAATCTAAATTAATGATAATAGGCTCATTTAATTTTAGTTTTCTCTCACACATAGTCTCTCAACTCAATATTCTTTGTTGAGACAATAATATGTCATATTCTAATATTAGGTTTATTTTAATATTATTTTTATAATATGATCCGATACGAAAATTGACTCTATACCATTTGTTATTATCTAACATGATGAAATATTAAAATGCTTAATTGTATGACTCTTTTAGTCTCATAAACCAAGTCAGTGTCATATATTTGGATTTAAGATGTTTTGAAAATAAATAGGTCATATTATACTATATTGATCAAAATTATAGCATGAATTACTCATCATTAATCATAAACTATCAATTTCATGCTTCCTTCCTTCTTTTCCACTATCTAAATCATTTTAAAGGACTTTTAATCAACTTGATAATGCATAACTACTCTGATGTTGAGTTTGCAGCCCAGCCATGATTGTCCTTCTCAAGTCAGAGGAAGAAAGGTCATGGCAGTCACCATTCTTCCAACCTGTGCCTCTCCCCCACAGTGCCTCCTTTGTCTCATTGCACTTGTTCTTTTTTGCCCCATGGGAATCATAGACCTTAAAGGGAAGGAGCTTATGTGATGATGATTTGAATAGCTGAAGTGTTTCTTAGGATTTATTCAAGAATAATCAGATGCTGATGATGATGTGTATATATATAGTAATTGGCATCAAGATAGACCTAGTATCATAGATGAGGTCCTATATATGTAACATATAATTTAAAACTATTATATATGCAAATTAAAATTTTGTAAAAAATAACAAAAGACTATTCAAATATAGAATCATAGAGGTGAATCTAAGATAAAGAGGGGGTAGATTTAACCCCCCCAAAAAAATCATTATCTTGAGAATTTTGATGCATAGTTTGGGTTTATGAAAATATAAAGAAGCATATCTCTCGATTATCATTAATATAAGAGACACATCATGATATGAAACTATCGATAATATCATACATTTTATTTGTCTCAATAAATTATGTTAAAATATTTAAATATCAGGAGAGTTGATTTTCCTCGACATTGTAATATATGATATAATATTATGGTGATACAAAATTGATTAAATTAAGGTTTGTTATGCCTAAATTATTTAGGAAAAGAGATATATTTAGGCTACCTATCACCTGAAAATACAACCTTCCAGCCTCTTAAAGATTAAAAATAACATCAGCATAGTCCTCTTGGGAGTATATATGAATGGCTGTTAGACCAATTTCGCACTTAACAATTAACAATATTCAGTAGATAAAGATAAAGATGGAGAGAACATTGAAAATGTGAATGAGTGGAATCCTCCCAATGTTGAAGTTAGAATACATTGGAATGGTAATGATCGAGTTATTAGAGAAGATATTTTTCATTTATATGATTATATAAAATATTTTAGTTTGACTAATCAAACTATAATAAATTTTTTTTTGAGATACGGTAATGATAAGAAGATTTCGATCATCGGCCAATTCGATTGGCCGATCGTCTTTTTTTGTTTGTCCGTATCGTTTGTATAATTAGATAGAACATCGAATCCACTCGGCTTGATTGATTAGTCATTATAATTAGATATAATGACTAATGTAGATTAGATAATAAATAATGATATATGATCGGATAAGTGGTATCATGTTCTTAGCGATAATATATTTGAGAGTTTTTACAGAGTGACAGAGAGTCATAAAATTAAATTGTGTCCAAAAGAATCAAAAATATAATTATGAATCTCAGTCATATCAACCTGCTAACCATGCTAAGTGCCGATCATATCAATCAATCATTTAGTACATAATTTCCCACCCCTGCACATATTCTAATGATTGATGACACCCATTCATTAGGTGGCGAAGGTCACCTCACTTCACCAAGACTACAATTTGGCACGGTGAGAGACCAGAACATAACAGCAAAAAGAATACCAAGTCTTCCCTCACCACCACCGTCTCCAACCACCACCATCCCATCTCCTCCACCCCCACCCTATCTCTTTCATCCCTCCGCAGCAGAGAGGGAGAGAGAGAGAGAGAGAGAGAGAGAGAGAGAGAGAGAGAGAGAGAGAGAGAGAGAGAAGCGGAGGGAGAAGGGCTTCGATCCTCACCCACCCCTTCGCTGCTCTCATACTGATGGTTCTCACCTCCTTCTTCCCGGTCGCCACAACCGCTAACCGACAGCGCCACCAGCATAGCCACCCCAATGACCAACATCAGAGAAAGAAGACGACCACGAAGAAGAAGCCACCGCCATCTCCCCCTACCGAGACACAGCGGCCTCCATCCTCGTCGTCGTCCTGGGAGCAGTTCAAGGGCCTGCTAAGCTGCCGGACCACCGCCGCGTCCCGCGTCCACGACCCCGCATCGACCGCCGCGAAGCTCGGCCGCGCGGCCTGCGGGCCATCCATCTGCGCCCTCCGCGACGTCGTCGTCCACCGCTCGGACACCGACCCCAAGTCGGACGCCGGCTCCACCTCCCAGCGTGAGACCGCGCCGCTGGCTCCGGCGGCCCGGCCTGCCCGGCACCTCCCCCCACCGGTTTCGACCCTCGGTTGCGGCAGCTACTACTCCAGGGGCGGAATGCAGCTGCCCAAGCTGGCAGGGTGCTACGAGTGCCACGCAGTCTCCATCGATCCCTCGTCAAGGTGCTCATTTCCTGCTCAGCTATGAGGCAGATTTAGATGAGGACTCCATCACCGATTCATAGTGTTGGTGGACGCAGGAGGTATCCGAGGCCGAGGACGACGCTGTGCTCGTGTTCCGAGTGCGGCGAGGTGTTCACCAAGCCCGAGACACTGGAGCTGCATCAGGCTGTGCGCCATGCAGGTACTGTTCTTATAGATTGGTTTGACAGGAAGAAGGATGATAATGTCACGTAGAAAACAAACACCATCAGCTCCTCAATTTCCATCTTTTTCCTCTCAATACAGACGTATATATAGATCAAAATTGGAGTTAAATGAAGATTATACGTATAATTGGAATGATTCGTGCATGTTTCTTCGTCAAACGGACGTACATTTCTTGTAATTGCGTACGGCGCAGTGTCCGAGTTGGGGGCGGAGGATTCGGCGCGCAACGTGGTGGAGATAATCTTCAAGTCCAGCTGGCAGAAGAAGGATCGTCCGATCTCCAAGATCGAGCGGATCCTAAAGGTCCACAACGCCCCCAGCGCCGTCGCCCCCTTCGAGGACTACCGCGCCGCCGTCAAGTTCCGACGCCGCCACCACCCCTCCCGATGCGCGGCCGACGGGAACGAGCTGCTCCGCTTCCACTGCACCTCCCTCGCCTGCAACCTCGGCGCCCGCGGCTCCACCTCCCTCTGCTCCGGCTTGAGCTCCGGCTCCCCCTGCGGCGTCTGCACCATAATCCGCCACGGCTTCGGTGGGGCGCACCACCCCCGCGGCGTGCGCACCACCGCCAGCAGCGGCCGCGCGCACGACGCCAGCGGCGGGGGGGAGCGGTGGGCGATGCTGGTCTGCCGGGTCATCGCCGGGCGCGTCCGGCGGCCGTGCAACGAGGAGGAGGATGAGGATGCGTACGACTCGGTGGCGGTCGGGGACAGCGGCGGGAATCTTGAGGAGCTGCTGGTGGCCAATCCGACAGCCATCCTACCTTGCTTCGTCGTCATCTACCGGGCCCTCCTCGATTAGCCTCATCTGCCAAAGATACAGTCTTCTCTCCCTCTTCTACTCGAGGATACAAAACGACAAGTTTGGCTTCAACATCTTGGTGTTTGCATGGAGAAAGACGAGGGTATGTCACCCTCCCCAGGGCTGTCATCTTCTCATGCTGCTACTATTTGCTGCTACATAAAGATTCTTCCTGTCTGCCGGCCCTTTCAGTCTTTCTTGAAGGATCCGGCTTCATCTGTATCTCTGCCGAGTTCAGAGCCATCACCTTCTCAAGCTAGTACTATTTGGCTGCTACATAATGATTCTTCTTTAGTTTATATGTATGCTTAAATAGAGATGGGTGACATTGCAAAGCTTCCTCAATGCTTCTCAAATAGTGTTATTTTCTGGCACTTATCATTGTGCAATGATGAAGTAACATAACAGCTACCATTATTATAGCTTCACCAAGATTGCAGGATTCCAATGAGAAAATCACAGCATCAAATGAATCAAAATTAATAAGCTTAACCTGTAACACTCCTAATTAAAGTAAAAATAAATTGATATATAAGGAATATATGGGTTTAAACATTTGAGACTTGTAGTTTGGTTAATGGATGAATTATTTTATTAGATTGAGTGGTGACAAATGGTATCGTGAGGAGTCAAAGTAGGAAAGAATAATTATGATGACTTCTAATGATTCGTGAGATCAAATGAAGCAAAATGTGTATACTTAAATGCTTAGAGATGACTATGATGGCATAAAATTCGTGAAAAAAGTCACATTTTTATGTAAACCAACCAATGTAAATATCATTATAAAAAGGAATCAGAATAAACAAGCTCTTCTCTGAGGGGGGAGAGGCAATTTGCCATCTTCAATCCTTCTTCAATTGCCATCTCCAGTTGCTATCTTGTTTCTTCCATCTAACTCAGTGATAAACTTATGTATATCATTTTGCTGCAGCTTGAATCTACTGGCAAAGAAAGTGGTAGCTCAGGCTATATGACGCTCCAATGCATCTAATAGTTCATTTGAGGCAACCTGTTTCTTTGTTTTGAATCGAAGATCTTATATGCATTCTATCTAGTGAATTATTGTTATGTAATTAAACCATATCTTCTATGGATATTGATGGGAGTGTTATATATCAAGAATAATAATCCATGTATATATATATATATATAATAACAAAAAACCCTTCTAAATTAAACCGGCTTAACCCAACTCAATCGGAACCCAACCAACCGAATCTACTCTGACCTGGTCCGACCCGGTTCGGTGCCACCACGACCGGCTTTTCTCGGCCTAGCGCGAAGGCACTGCGGCCTACTGCAATCTCCTTTCTTGAGGAGAAAGAAACCGAGACCAAAAGGCTTCCCCTCTCTCTGTCTCTCTCTCATCAACGGCGACATGGCTCTCCGCCGCGATTGGGTATACGAGAACAACGGAGGGTGCGCCCTGCGTCCCGGTCTCCACCTCCTTTGAAATCCCTAACATGTATGTTCTAATCTCTCGTTTCCTTTTGCTGAAGGACGTGCGTCGCGATCGCGGGATCGGACTACTGCGTCATCGCCGCCGACACCAGGCTCTCCGTCGGCTACAGCATCTACACCCGCGACTACTCCAAGATCTGCAAGCTGTACGGTGGAATGCCTTGTGTTACGTTCGGTTGTTGGAGTTCCCGGCCTGGGATCTGAATCTATGCTTATAAGCTGTTTGTTGTTTTGTCTGCTCGTTGGGGGTGCAGAGCGGACAAGTGCGTGATGGCGTCGTCGGGCTTCCAGGGTGATCTGAAGGCGTTGCAGAAGAACTTGGCGGCGAGGCACTTGGTAAAAGAGCGGTTTTTTATTACATCGTTCCATTTGATAGTAAGATCATGTGTATGTCCATGTTCCTTTGGTGCTATATTTCTAATTTGTGTGTTTATTGTGTTTTGGTGCTTATGCTTGTCGATAAGGAAACCGCGTTCAACAAATGACTTGTGTTATCTCAGATCTTTAATCAATTACCTCAATCATAGAAGCAATTTGCAGTCTTTAACAAGTCCATTGCTGCAAAAGAATCTTTAGATCAAAACTGAACTTAAACTTTCAGCATTACGTTGTTGTCAAACAGCTGCAAATAGAGAACTGCAAGCAAACTAGACAGAAAAGGGGGGGAGGACTAAAAAGAACGAAGCCTTCAAACTAAGTTTGCTTCATAGTATTCTGTGGAAGCTTTTCATCAGATGGAAACCTACTAACTAATATAACTACCACCCTAACAAATAGTAGATGCTCAGCTTCAAGCATGGTCAGCGTTCGATCCAAAAAGAAGGTAAGATTTAAAGAACCTTTGTTGGACCTCAAAAATAAGAAAAGCAATTACTTGCTTGTACAAATAGCTGCTATTACGACAAATAATAAGAAATTTACATGATCAAAATGGAAATAGTAGAAAAAAGACTGAGAATGAGCAAGTGAGACAGGAATTTTAAAAACTGACCTCTTATTATCCTTCCTATCTTTTTTTGGATTACACCCAGGTTTGCTGATGATACCAAAGGAACTACTAGTGACACAATACTAAGTAGTAATTTCATATGGAAACATCCTCAATGATCAAATACAATACAATGCATTGCACATGCTCTTAGATGGTTGCCAGCCAGATGATAAGACATCTTCTAGAACTTTGATTTACGTCTGGGTTTTTTTAACACAAATATAAGATCTATAATTGTAGCAAGATTTATAGTTATAATAGAAGAGTTGAATTTTAGAGAAGATTGATCAACTTATTTCAAAGTTCATACTTTGTATATACATGACATAGACCATAACTAGGAAAAACTTCTTTTTTATAACATACATCATTGCATAACCAAAATCTTTTATGATTTTTATCATCCAGGAGATGCACAGGGTTGTATGTAATACAAGTGCAAGTGCATTAACTTTGCATTAATTTTTCTGGTTAGATTTTCCATCATCACTTATAAAAAACATACAAACTCCTGCTAAGCTATCATCTGAATGATTTTTCCCAATGTACTTCTCTATATTGTTATTCCCTTGATAATGTGTCCATTCTTGGAAGGTTCTTGCATGTTGAATGGAACATATTTCCTTCCATATCGATCTTTCATTTTGTGCCAAGTAAATAACTGGATAGCCTTCTTGTGACGTCTTTAGAAATAACTCTAACCGCATGATGCATCTCTATAAGTTTTACACTAGAACACTACATGTGCACATTCAGATAGTTATGGATGCCAGGAATTTCATATTATGAAGCTAATCCAAAACCAAAATTATCAAGCATAAATCCTTTCATTATTTGAAAAAATCAAGTCAACTTGAAGAATGTCAAATTTTCTTATGTTTCTTGGAATTTTGGACATGAAATTGAAACCTCATCATGAATATTGTTTCTTGATTGTGTATCATAAATACGTAGGTTCTAGACAATAATGTACCTAACATCTTACAATTTATATTGCCGTGATATTTAATGATCTCATCTCATGTTTTTTCAACTATTGGTCTTCAAGTCTCTATAGAGGGTAAAATAACATTAACTCTCACACCGGAACTAATTGTAACAAGCAAGTAATTTTGATGTTGGTTATTGCACAGCTGCAGGCTTTAATCTGTGTCTCCAATTAGATTCTGAATATGCAATAACAGTGTGGTGTAGTTTAGTTCATAAGTATGCAAATACTTAACCTCTCAATGCATAATAATCTTTAGTGGGAATCAATTTTTTAGACTTGTTCTGCAAGCATCTCTGCAATTCTTTATTTAAATTGTTACATACACTCTTGAGACAAGCGTGGTCTATAAGTTTTATGGTGAAAGTAGGCTGTTAGTTATTGACATAAAGTATAGCCCATATCTCTCCTGTTCTATTGGCCGAGTATAAGATGGTGGACGTCATCAACATTTGAGGTGTGCAGTGCTTTTTCTTACATTATAATAGCAAACATGCCTTCACCTTTAGGTATATGCCATCTAAATGCTTCCCCTGAAGATGCATGGTGGACTTCAACACATATAATTCATGAGTTAAGTTGGTATGATGGCTCTGTCCTTCCCATGGTAGCTTTGAGGTAGTCTTGTTTAGACTTAAATGACCACATCTTATTACTTGAAATCATAGGAGTTCGTGGGTCATGTACAGTTTGTTGCAGTAAAATTGGAAGGAAGACAACACACTTAAAAAGTAAGCTATGGAGAGTAACTGTGTGTCCTTTGGAGGACTTGAATGGTTAACAGCAGCAAAAACTTCACTGCTGATATGAGTGATCTTTTGTGTTTGTTTGAGAACTTTGAAATCACATTCTAATGAATTCTGATATCTGATGCTATTTAATCAAGATAATTGAGGCTAAGTATGATTAGGACTGTATTTGGCAGGAGAAAGATGAAATAGGCAAAGATTCCAAAACATATTTTCTTTTACCAAAGTACTGACACAAGTTAATAAATACATGGCAAAAGGATGTGAACCCCAGAAATTTGTAAATAGGATTGTTGTTGCAGTTTGAATTCACATCATCTGCCTAATATATATTTTTTAAAAAATGGTGTGCTATTTTGAAAGGTGACGGTCAGAAAAAAGTATGGTAGAACACTCTAAAACAAGGAATTGATTTTGGATTATCATATATGGTATAAGGTTAAACTGCCAAATTACCTTCTTAATGTGTGGAAATCTGTGTTTACCCACACCGGTATACAACTCTTTTGTACATTGGCATCTCTGGCTAGAAGGTTTCTGTATCAGAATTAGTTGGGAATATAATATGTTTCTATATCATGATTGATAGAATTACTTGCTGATGTTTCTAATGCTGCAGATCTATCAACATCAGCACAACAAACAGATGAGCTGCCCTGCCATGGCTCAGCTCCTGTCCAATACACTTTACTACAAGCGATTCTTCCCGTACTACACTTTCAACATCCTAGGTGGACTCGACAGTGATGGTATGAATTCCTTTGGATGCATAGCCCAAACTACAGCTCTTATCAAATGTACTTGAACATATTAGAATGTGATCATTGTACTGATTTTTGGTTCAGGAAAGGGTTGTGTTTTCACATACGATGCTGTTGGATCATATGAGAGAGTTGGGTACAGTGCCCAAGGCACGGGTGCAGGACTCATCATACCTGTTTTAGACAACCAGCTGAAATCTCCCAGTCCTCTATTATTGCCTGCTAAGGTCTACCCATTTTGCTTAATAAAATTGTTTTAGAGGTCTCATTACAAGAATCCTCGTTAGTGATATAACCATTGCATAATTGAGCAGGACGCAGTCACACCTTTGTTGGAATCAGAGGCAGTTGATTTGGTGAAGGATGTGTTTGCATCAGCGACCGAAAGGGACATATATACTGTATGTATTTTTTCAACTCAAGATAGGGTCGTGTGTTTGTTTTCCTTGCAATTACAGGTCCAACATATCCCCGTGTCATTCTTTTTTTCCTTGATTGTACTTTTGCAGGGAGATAAAGTAGAAATTGTTGTTATAAATGCGTCGGGTATCCGACAAGAGTTAATGGAGCTGAGGAAGGACTGACCACGGGATTGGGAAAGGGGAGATCGAACATTTTGCTGCTGCAAACACTGCAATGTGCACTGTGGGATTTATAGCTAATCTTTGCCTTGCTTTTGACTCTACTTGGAAACCAGTGTGTTATGTTTGTTTGCTTCCAGAACTGGAAACTTGGATGTCTTTGACGACAAATTCAAAGATTATTGGTTATTTACATTAGATTTTTTTTTTCTATTTTTTTGCCTGCTCATGACTTTTAACTTAATGATCAAAGAAAAGTTGTTTTATGATCGAAGAAAGAGGATTTAGGATGATGGATCAGAATTAAAAATCGGGATACAGAAATAGTAGAATGTAGCTGCCAACAATCACTCTGTAGGAATCTTGCATGCAATTCTGGGAATTACATCTCAAGATTATCGTATGATAAACTATATATATGCTAAATTTAAATGCAAAGGGACAAATGTGAAATCACTGATTGATACATATGCAATTTGAGGTTTTTACATAAACTTTAATATAGTGCATATAGTCTTAAAAATATTAAGATCCTTCAGACATGTAGACGTGTTAGTTGTTAATACTTGATTCGAAAAATATTTTTCATCAATTGGGGTTCAACAAGTGGCCGAATAGCTCGAAAACGATAAAAACAAGTCAGTAAATGGAAGGTATCCTTCGAGTCATTCCCTATTCGCATGATATTTTCTTAATCATTTACTATTAGTGTCTCCAAGTTATTTTTGGTAGATAAACTATTTTATAAATCTCATCACACGATCGTAAATCAAACAATCTCACCATCGCCATTGTACATGTCTCGAAAATACTTTTTCAATAAAAAGTCAATTTTATGTGTCAATAAAACCACTAAACTTCATAAAATGTTGCCATCAGTCTCGATATAGCTAAACATTTCCTATGATTTCATGACGAGCATGTTTCGAGTGTAAATCTACTCAGTCCAATAAGTACCAATGCAGTACTGGTTAGTAGCAACCCTCTTTCTACACCTCCGAGCAAGATTAATGTTCACCTCTGCTTACCAGCATGAGGAACTGCAAGCAAATAAATGGAACTACTAAAGCACTGCAAGTGATGTTCTGGGTCAGCTGGAAACCTTCTGTTTGTTAATCATTTTTGGCATAATGAAATCATCGTCGTTGTCATCGTCTTCTGAGTCACTAGCCTTCTGCTTCTTAGGGATCTTAGTCACAGTTTTGGAGATTGTTTTTGGCACTTTCTTAACTGTGGCCGTCGATGTTTTCTTGACAGAAGCTACCTTCACTGGCGAGCTGAGCTTCTGTTGCTGGGCCTTCTTTTGCTTCTTCTCATAGACCTTCTTAGCTTCATTTAATGGAAGCAAACCCCATTCCATCATCCTAGGAAAAAAGGCAGCATTTAAGTCAATAAGCAGAATATTTTAGCCAGTGACATCACCAAAGGAAGCATAAACCAAATGCCATGTTAGCCACCAAAGATTTGGAGATAATGCAACCATTGACGGGTTTTTTTCTTTTTTACTTTGGTATCAGCAATCATAAGCGAGATGGTCAACTACAGTAATGACCGCATTAGTCTGTAAGCATGAAGAAAAGTGCAAACTGTCACAGTAGCTCTAATTTTTAATTCTGAAATTACTATGCTTAAAATAGTTATGAAGACAAGAACTCGGTAGTTATGCTGGTGATCTTCTTAAGAACATTTGGGTTTGGTGCCAGAATGTTCAAATTCATACATCACTCTGTAATCTAATAATGATCATTTACAAATAATCATCAATTCTAACACAGATGATACAAAGAACTCCTAGTGTTAAATATCCAAAAGCTACAAAAATATTAGCATGTCATAGGTAAAATGAGCCCCAAAATAAATATGACAAGGGGAAAAGACAAACCATCTCACATAATTCAAGATCTAAGTATGAACCATCAATGGATATTCATCCTGCTGTTCCATCAATTCATATGAAGGAAGCAATAGGAGGGGTCTGTAAATAAATGCATTCCAGGAAACAAATGTAAAACTGCATGTAATTAGAACAATAATTACTTCAGAATCTAACTTGATAGGTAGACAGATACTTATCATAACATACGATGATCATATATTTCTTCAGCAATTAACTTTGCTTAAGAAGAATATTCTGAACGTAAAAATGTAAACAACTAAGACAATACTATGGATCTTTTGTGGCCATTGAGCTTTGATGAGAGCAAATTGTTAGTTAGACTAAGAGACATCAAACTTTTGTTTTATTGTTTCTGATAAAATGAACTTACATCCTTCTCTACCTCTTCTGATACAAGTAATCATAATTGCTTCACCTCAATGCATCAGCACATCTATAGCTATCGTTTAAAAGATCCATACCACCTTAAACTAACGTCAGGTATTAATGCTCATACCAAAATTTTATCAAACCAATATGTATCAACCAACATGACATGCTGCATCAGAGTTGTATTAATGCTCATACCGAAACTTTATCAGACCAGTACGTATGTGGCATCAGAGTCATGAGCAGAACATGGCATCAGAAGGAGGATGTTTATATTGTAAAGCTAGCAAGTTTCACCAATAAGACTACAACAACAGCAAACCAGAGTATAAAATTTGTTCAGAAAGATGAGAAAGCTTAAGATGAAATAAGCATGTTTTTTTTATCAATATGAGATCAAATACATTAGGTTTAACATTCATTTGTATTATCAATGAAATCATAAAACGAATAGTAAATTCCTTATAGCTTCATATAGCTAAAGAAAAGAAGAAAAAAGCACTCTTTTATGCCAGAGAAAAAGAAGAGGAAGAACACCAGAATGCAGCCATTTCGCTCTCTGGAACCTGATTGTAGAGCGTCTCATAGAAAATCCTCAATGGATCTCTCTGCAACATTAAAAGGCATGCAACAAGCAAATTATCCTCAACCAGAAAACCTAACGTAAGTATGCAGAAGAGCGTTCAGAGTGCTTCTTTCTAGGGAGAAGAAGAACATACTTCCTCCGGTGGGTCGTGTTTCTGCCCCGGCAAATCATAAACCTTTTTCTCCCTCTTTTCCTTCCCGGCAGCAACAGCAGCAACGGAAGCCTTACCCTTCTTCCCGATCACCTTCTCCTGCCCAATCCTCTTCTTCTTCTTCTTCATCTGTGTCTTCTTGTCCTTCAACAAGAAGAAGAAGAAACCAAATCAAATCCACAGCCAAAGAAGAGCGAAAACCGAAACGCACCGGAATAAAAGCCGAAAACCTTGAAATCCTCATCTTCTGAATCATCCGCTTCTCTTTTCTTTGCTTTGGAGGGCTTCCCACTGCTCTTCCCCTCTTCCCTCTTCTTGACCTTCAAACACATTTCACCCCATAAGCACCTATAGAACAGCTAAAAAAAGCTCTTTCTGCAGAAAAATTACATTTTGATCCTCGTCTCCGTCCTCTTCTTCTTTTTTGACCTTAGAAGAGGGGCTTTTGGATTTCTTGAATTTGGATTTGGAGAGGGAGAGGGGCAGGTTGTCTGCCTCGTCGTCGTCGTCTTCGCCATTGTCCGGATCTTCTTTCTTCGCGGCTTTCGCCTTGGAGACAACGGAGAGGGGAACGTCGTCTTCGTCGTATTCCTCATCCGATTCCGCCTTCATGGGCTTCCCCTTTCTCTCCGCCATCGTTGGAGGGCGAGGAGAGGAAAGCAGCGAGAGGGTTTACGCTTTCGGTAGGGGACGGGGAGAGAGAGAGAGAGAGAGAGAGAGATCTGAAGCAGTGATGACCTCCTCCTCCGTTGGAACTAAATCGAACGGTTGCGCATGGAGATGGCGAAGGGACACGCTTTGATTGGGTCCCGGATCAGCCACTGAGCTCACGGCGCCATCGAAAGTGCGACAGCTGTCCTTTTTTAATTCGTACTCATGGTCTTAAAGACAGGTCATCATGGACGATTTGGGGATAACCAGACATCGATTTTCTAAATCCTTTCATCACATTATTTGAACTTAAGAATAATAATTAACCCAAAAAGTGAATATAATTAGTTTTAATTCAATCCGGAGAGAGTCATATATCGACTCATAATTTGGCTAAGAGAAGCTTCAAATATTTTTATATATAGTTTTGATCCTAATTTAATGGGTGAGCAATAAAATAAATTATTTTATTTTTATTTTAAAATAATAATAATTATTATTAGTATTTTTTAGCATTGCATTTCTTGATCTTCTTATAAAAAAAAATATCATTGTGCACAGGAATATCCGAGATGTTTTTGAGGTGAAAATATCATACTCCCTAATATGAAAATATTATACTCTCAAAGTGAAAATATTGTGCTCTTGAGGTGCCATCTATGAAGACTAAGGTCAGGAAAGATTTCTCGACTCAATCCGTTCGACACTTAAGTTAGTAATATGAGATTCCCAAATATGAATTTGAATAATTCAAAAGAGTCACTTACATTAGGTTTAAGATATTCTTTTATACTTTAAAGGATGAGAAAGAAGTTTGTGATTATCTTACTCGTTATAATGGATGAGAATGAAACTTGTGATTGTCTTCCTTATCAAAATAGACAAGAAGGAGGTTTGTGTTTCTCTGTTTTGAATCTTCGTCCATGTAGGCAGGTAGGTAGAGAGTGATTTAGATCTCACGTGGCAACCATATGTTAGTTGATGACAAATTCCCTATCATTTATCTCTATTAGTGCTTTCGATAAAAATAATATTGATTCAAAGTTTCATATGATAAAATCATGTTGGAAAGATGTTTAGACTTAAAACATTTGTAAGCATAGTAATGAGTAGGTAAAGCACTTACAAAATAAGAAAACAAGTATAGAAAGGTAAGTACACCAATTTTATAGTGGTTCGGCCATCATGACCTACATCCACTTCTCGATTCCTCCTTCATCGAGGCCATCGATGTCCACTAACGGTCTTCCTTCAATGGGCAAAGATCAGCTACCCTCTTACAATCCTCTTCTCCTTTTCATGAGTTTAGAAGATAACCTTTATAACCCCTTTTATAAGTATTCCCTCACACTCTCCTCTAAAACAACCTCTAAGTATATGGAGGAGGGAACTTAAATTTTCTAACAGGGTTTACAACTTTAGAATCACAAAGTTTTATTCTGTTTTTTTACTTTGTAAAGCAGGAAAGTGTGGGGTATTTATAGACCCCAAATGACTTCAAGAATTAGAGCCAAAATTCAAATCCCTAAGAATTTGGGATACCGGTGGTACCATCGCATGTAGCATTGACACTAGGCGGTACCACCGCTTGACACTAGACAGTACCACCATCTAGTCTGACGGTATGACCGCCTGACATAGTCTCGGAGACTGTATCTCAGAGATTAAGCCTTAGACGATTCCACCACCAGCCCTAGCGGTGTCATCACCTAACATGGCTCTAGGTCATTATTTAGGCCTTTCTTTTGGCCTAAAATAGCTCCTGTTAGGGATCGAGCGGCACTAAGAGGGGGGGGGTGAATTAATGCAGCGGTAAAGAACGATAGATTTTTCAGCCATTAACACAAGTTCGGAAACTTCGTACGAATGAATGCAGTGTTTCGTTTGAACTCGGAAAGATTACGTTTTAACTTTAAAGCATACGTAAGAAGATAAAGATGAAGTTGAGTAAATAAGACAGCAAATGAAAATGGTTTGTAGCAAAGTAAGTTACGAAAAGTAAATGCAAACCGATTTATAGTGGTTCGATCATCCGACCTACATCCACTTTCGAAGCCTTCTCCGATGAGGCTCCCAACTTCCACTAGCAAATCCTTTTAAAGGGGAAGGACCAAATACCCCTCTACAACCCTTTTACAAGAAGTTCATACTCTTATAATTTTTTCAAAGAGAAAGAAGGAGGTTAACACAAGCTATTGAAAACTAGACTTTTCTAAGCCTTTTCCTCAATTTTTAACTCTCAAAAGGTTCCTTCTTCAAGTGAGAAAGGGGGGATATTTATAGATCCAAAATGGATTCAAATTTGGGCTTCAAATTTGAAATCAAATTGGAGTTCCCGGTGCTAGCGGTGCTACACTTTGTCGTCGATCGACAGAGGCATTACCTGCAGATACTACTCTGAGCAAAGCGGTACTACCGCCTGGAGCAGGCGGTACTACCGCCACTGTTACTATAGTCGAGTGGTGCTACCGCCCAGGCTCGGCTGCTAGGTGGTTCCACCGCCTGGCCTTTTGGTTGTTGGACGGTGCTACCGCCCAGCACACATGCCGCTGCTGGGCGGTGCCACCGCCCAACATAAATCAACTTCTGGTTTGGGCCGAAAACTCAGCCCAAACCGGTCCCAAATAAGGCCCAATGGGCCCATACTTGGGTTAAAGGATTAACACCTAATCCTGACCCAAATTAATATGCTAACTACGAATTTAAAGACATTCCTAAGCTATTACAAAGTTCGCAAGTCAAGTCTTCTTCCGGCCAGCTTCCGGCGAACTTCCGGCGGTCTTCCGACGATCCCTCGGAAACCATCCTGCAGACTCCCGGCAAACTCTCGGACTCCACGATGATTTTGGCGAGTTCCCCCGAGCTTTTTTGGCAAGCTCCGATCTTTCTTGGCAAGCTCCACGAACTTCCGACGAACCTTCCGGCGAACTTCCGAAAACCCTTCGGTAAGCTCCCTACTCGTTCTCGGTCGGTTCCGGTAGCACTCCCAATGAATCTTCGGACTCCCGTACTCTCGAACTCCCAACGATCCATCCCACTTGACTTCCGACACTCTGTTTCGCTTTACGTCTTCATCCTTATCATAGTTACTCCTGCACAAACAAACACCCTACTTCGATCTAGACAATTATTACAACGTGAATTGACATCCAGTTGCTTGGCACGTCATTGGTCGGGGCTTCCTCCGATCCTTCGGCACATCGCTCTCTCTTGCGGCTTGTTGCCCAATCGGTGGTTGACCTCCGCAACTCCGATATCCATGGCGCAACTCCGCACTTCTTGGCCCGATGCCCGATGTCCGAAGCCTCCTGCCGATAGTCGATCGAACCTTTGGCTCGACATCCAATATCCTGACGTGATCACCTCCGGCGCAACGTCAATTCCTCCAGCGTCAACTGTCTAATCCTGATCGATAGTAGACCTACGTAACTCAACACGCTGTTAAATAACAAAACATAATCAATTAGTTTCATCATCAAAATCCGAGATTCAACAGCTCCAACTTAGGCCCAATAGGCCCTAATTAAGTTAGCTTAATTCTAACTCAATTATAACTAAAACTACTTCGATTTAGATAATTATTACAAAGCATGAATCATATGTTGTCAGACATATCATTGGTTCATCAACGTTTCGTCCTCTCTTGTAGCCCATTGCCCAATCGACATGTTGACCTTCGTAACTCTAATATCCTTAGTGCAATGTATGCTCTTTTTGACCTGATTCCCGAACTCATGGCACGAAGCCTTTTGTCGATACGTTAACTGATCCTCAAACTCGACGTCCAATCTTCTGATATGTTCCACTATGACCCAATGTTTGATTCCTTCTGCTTTAATCATCTCTCCATGACCGAAGCTAGTTTTACATCACTCAAAATATAGATTAGATCATAATTTTATTAATTGGTTTTATCATAAAATTCAAGATTCAACAATCTCCCCTTTTTTTTATGATGGCAATCAATTGATGATGAAGTTTAAACCAAACTCCCCCTATCAATATGTCATATTAATAGAAACGAAAAAAAACTTTGAATTCAAAAAATCATGAATCATAGCAACATGTCATTGCATTCATCATGCATAATCAAAACTTTAATATCTCATTCCATGCATGATCATCATCATAACTCTTCTCTCTTTGTCATCAATAACAAGGAGAAGTGCAACTAGCAAGTTTTACATCATACAAGCTAACAAGTTTTAAAGATATGCAAGTTTTATAATTCTTGCTTTTCTTAAGATGTACAAGCTAGTAAATTCTTCTTTTTTAAAGAGTGCAACCTAGCAAGTTTTTGAGAAAGTGATATTAAGCAAAATTTTTGCTTCTTGAGATGTGAAAGATAGCAAGTTCTTTCTTCTATTTTGAGAAGTGCAAGCTAGCAAATTTTACCTTTTTTTACAAGCTAGTAATTTTGCTTCCTTTGCAATGAGTAAGCTAGCAATTTTTATTTTCTTTTGTAAAGTGCAAGCTAGCAAAACTTTTCTCCTCATTTGTCATTGTCAAAAAGAAGAGGAGTACACTGTTAGAAAAATTTTCTTTTACATCAATTTTTAAGTATGACAAAAATTAATAATAAAGATAAATCAATGATTCAATCATATCATGAGGTATATAAATCATAAAATCAAGAAGTCAATTAATATATCATGGTTTAATTAGATAAATTTCTTCTTTAGTAACTCTAAGAAGAATTGTAAGGAAACAAAAAATCTTGATTCATAAGTATCAAGCGAAAGAGTCAAGATTCGTTTAGATAAGTCTCCTCTTTAGTGAAAGAGAAAAAAAGAATTGATTCATAAGTCATAATTATGAAAAGTCAAAGGAAAAAACATGATTCATTAAATTTCTTCTTTAGTAAATGACAAAAAGAACATAGGAGATCAAATAATACGAGATCTTAATATAAAAATCTCAAGTATCAAGTGAAGAAATCATCATTCATGTGACTAAATATTCATTTTAATAAACGAAAGAATCAAATGAAAATGAATAGTAAAGGTTATCGATTCATGCATTTGAATAGATATTTTTTAAACCATCATTACTTCAACTCATCATATATAATTTCAAGATATAAAATCATCAAGTATGATACAAAAATATTTATTTTCAAAACATTCATTATTATTTTCAACTCATTCAAATTCAATTCGTCAAATCATCAAAAATACTTTCAAGAGATTCATAAATAATATAAATAAATTTAGATAAAACTCATCATCAAATCATCAAAACCACTTTCATAATTCAAGATATTCACAAAAGATAATATACATGGATTCATTATTTTTTATTAAAAAATTAAAAATCTTTAAAGATAGCAAAATTTTCAAGAAAAAAATACTTTCTTCTTTTTAGTTTCAATTCATGCGATTGATTTCATATAAGCAAGCTCAAGTTTTTCATACAAAAGCCATGCATCATGTTTAAAACCAAAAAGCAATACAAAAACATTAAGATATATATAATTGCTTCTTAAAACATATAAAGGATTAATCTTATTTGGTGTACAAGCATTATATTTAATTTTAACATTTCATTCATTTAATATGCAATTATCATGATAATTTTTTTAAAACTAATTTAAATTAATCTAATCATGAAAAATACTAAGTAATTTCATGGTAAGGTAAAATAGAATCTATTGAGTTACTTATCTCGTCTTGGGATGTACTTGATTTGTTCTTGAGTGCTTTGAACATCTTCTTTTTTTTTATGCTAGCACTTTCTTCTTCAGTTGCGGACAATCATTTTTGTAATGCCCTGGTTGATTGTATCCATAGCAAGTTATGGTATTCTTCTTAAGTTCATTTGTGTTCTTAGTTTTTTGTTTTATGAATTTTTTAAATTTTCTCGTCAAAAGTTCTATATCATCATCACTTGAGCTTTCGCTCGAGTGGTCTTCTTCCATTCTAAGTGCAATTACCTTTCTGTTCTTTGTAAGATTATTCTCATGTTTATCATGTTTAACATAAGTCATTTTATAGGTTATTAAAGACCTAATAAATTCTTCAAGAGGTAAATAGTTCGAGTCCTTTGTCTCTTATATTACAGTCACTTTAGGATCCCAATTTTTAAGAAGAGAACGTAAAATTTTATTAACAAGTTCAAGATTCAAAAAATATTTACTAAGTGCTTTCAAATCATTGACAACATCCATAAATTGAGTGTACATATCTCCAATGGTTTCACTTGGTTTCATATGAAATAATTCAAAATCGAACATCAAAAGATTTATCTTAAATTATTTTACTCTACTTGTGCTTTCGTGTGTGATTTCAAGAGTGTGCTAAATCTCATGTGTAGTTTCACAAATCGAAATCTGATTAAATTCGTGTTTGTCTAAAGCATAAAACAAAATATTCATAGCTTTTGTATTTAATAAAAATAATTTTTTTTAAAATCATTCCATTCATTCATAGGTTTTGGAGGGTGTTTGAAAATCATATTCGATAATATTCCATAAATTAAGGTTCAAAGAAAGTAAGAAAACTCTCATTTGAGTTTTCCAATACGTGTCGTCGGTCCCATTGAACATAGGAGGATGAGTGATAGATTAACTATATTAAAAGTAAAAAAAAGCCATTTATTTTAGTTGTTAAACCAAATAAGAAACACATGACTCTGATATCAACTGTTAGGATTGAAATCGGTACTAAGTGCTGGAAAATCGGGAGATTTGACATCTCATGCGTAGTAGAAAACAAAAACAAGATCGGATTTTCCATAGTTACGTACTTGGCCGTCGTGCGACTATTGATGAGCAAAAATCACAAATCCAAAAAATTTGCATGTATCATGTTAGAAACGTTATCTGGGGAGATCGTATATCCCTGAAAATTCCAAATCCAATGAAGAGGATGAAGAAGCATTAGCGTACTCCTCTCTAGCGGTAATCCACACAACGGACGCAGCAACGACGCTCCTCAAATCACTGCGGGATCTCTCTCCACGTGCACCACAAGGCTGCCGGAGCCAAGGAGGAGGAAAGGAGACTGAGGAAAATAGGAGGATGACTACCAAGAGCTCTCAACCTATGAACCAGGAGGTTCCTCCTATTTATAGAGGTGGAGGAAACTTATCCTTAACAGATCTTATTCACACTGGATCTCTATCCAGTTAGATCTCATTGGATCTTATCTACATGATTCAATTTGATCTCATCCAATTGGATCTTATCCAATCATTTAATTGGATCTCATCCAATTACCCAATTGAATCTCATCCATAGGATCCAAACTAGGGGCTTCGTAGATATCTCATATCCGCACCTCTACTCGTCACAACATCCACCTTATGTGTATGACCCTCTAGGCCCGATACCGAGCTGCCCGTGAGTCGTTCCCGTAAAAACTCCTTCTGACTAAGAAAACCTTCTAATATAGTAAATTATTATCTTCATAATAATTCACTCGACTCATCGACTATGGACGTACTAGGCCACTACGCCTTAGTCTCCAGATGGTACAGGGGGATCTAATCCATCGGACCTATCTGTTTTTAGTTACCATGTATCTATAGTCCCTCATTCATCTAATATTCCAGAGACCATATATTGGGCATGGTAAAGTTAGGCCCATACGGAATCCTATTCGAGTTCGCTCTAATCGGATTCTCCTGGAGAACTCCTCTCTCAATCCGAACGACTTGGCCAGGGATATTGCCTGAGCGAGCACACGTAGGATATATCTCTCATGATACCGAGAGTGAATGATCCTCTATTGACACGCAATTGTTTTCATAAGGTTGGCTACCATTCTCGAGAACCGGTTATACCAGATCTGGAGCTCTCTAAACCTATAAGTCCGGCGTCAAAGAATAGAGTACTTGTTGAATCTCAGATTTTGATGATGAAACTAATTGATTATATTTTGTTTGTCTAACTGCGTTTTGAGTTACGCAGGTCTACTCGATTAGAATTAGACAGTTGATGCTAGAGGAATTGACGTTGCACCGGAGGAAATCACGTTAAGATATTGGACAATCGGCAGAAGGCTTCAAACGTCGGGCATCAGGCCAAGAAGAGCGAACTTGTGCCAAAGATATCGGGGTTACAGAGGTCAACCTCCGATTGGGCAATGTATCGCAAGAGAGGACGGTGTGCCGAAGAAACGGACGAAGCGCCGATAGGCCAATGATGTGCCGGGCAACAGAATGTCGATTCGCGTTATAATAACTATCTAGATCGAAGTAGAGTGTTTATTTTTTATTTTTGCAGGATTAACTACGATAACGATGAAGACGTAAAGTGAAACAAAGTATCGAAAGTCAAGTGCGATGGATCGTTGGAAGTTTGAGAGTTCGACGAAAGTCCGAAGATTCATTGGGAGTGCTGTCGGAACTGGTCGAGAACGAGTAGGGAGCTTACTGAAGGGTTTTCGGAAGTTCGCCGGAAGGTTCGTCGGAAGTTCATGGAGCTTACCAAGAAAGATCAGAGCTTGCCAAAGAAGCTTGTAGGAACCCGCCAAGATCATCGTGAAGTCTAGGAGCTTAGCGGGAGTCTGCAGAATGGTTTCCGAGGGTTCATCGGAAGAACCCCGGAAGTTCGCTGGAAGCTCGCCGGAAGAAGTCTTGACTTATTGGATTTTGTAATAGCTTAGAAAAGTCTTTAATTTCATAGTTAGCATGTTAATTTGGGTTAGGATTAGGTGTTAATCTAATAACCCAGGTAGGGGGTCAATTAGGCCTTTATTGGGCTATATTGGACCGAAGGTTAGGCCCATACAGTTTCTGGTAAGGGCCGGCGGTAGCACCGTCGGACCCAGCAAGAGTGCTGCTGATCGAGGCCAGCGGTAGCACCGCCTTCAGCAAAGCGGTGGTACCGCTTGACAGTGGTTGCAACCACCACTGTGTCGCGGAGTAATCTTGCCCGCCAAAGCAGAGTAATCTTGCCCGCCAGCAAGAGTACCGCTAGTGCCAAAGCGGTAGTACTGCCAAAGACACCGACACACGCAAAGTCGTGTCGCGGTAGTATCTTGCCTACAACCAAGTTTCGGACGAGACCTCTTTGAGCGGGATTTTTGAATCCCAAAAAGCTCTATAAATACCCCTTTACTCCTAGCTGGTTAATGGACCTTTGTAGTGTTAGAATTGAGTCTAAGTTATAGTAAATTTCTGCTTTCATTTGCTCAAGTGTTCTCCTCCTTTCTTCTCCTTGTAAAAATCCTGTAAAGAGAGGGAACCTCTTGTAAAAGACTGTAAAGGGGTGTTTGGTCCTTTTCCTTTAAGAGACTTAGTAGTGGAAGTTGGGAGCCTCATTGGAGGAGGCTTCAAGAGTGGACGTAGGTCATTTGACCGAACCACTATACATCGCCGTGTTTACTTGCTGTGTGAGTACTTAAATTTTGCATCGTAAATTTCTTAAGCTGCAAACTGATCGGATTTCTTCTCCCTACTTCCAATTTCATTTACCTGAATATTTTCAAGTTAAATTCTCTTTCGCTGAATCAAGTTCTCAAGCAAATCTTCGGAATCGGTTTTCATGCTTTATTCATTTTAATCCGCTACACTAATTCACCCCCATCTTAGTGCCACTCTGAACCTAACAATTGGTATCAAAGCCCGATATTTCTCATTTCGGATTGACACCCGTGAGAAATGGCTCTAAATGGCTTTCAAGAGGGCTTTTCGATTTTTCGTCCACCGTTGTTTAACGGATCGGACTACACTTATTGGAAAACTTGAATGAGAGTTTTCTTGATTTCTATGAATTTGGATTTATGGAATATTGTTGAAAACAATTTTCAATTTCCCTCTAAACTGACAAACGAATGGTTGGACTTAGAGAAAAAATATTTTTCTTTAAATGCAAAGGCTATGAATGCCTTATTTTGTGCTCTCGATAAAACCGAGTTTAATCGGATTTTAACGTGTAAAACAGCTTTTGAAATTTGGCACAAACTTGAAGTCACACACGAAGGAATGAGTAGAGTCAAAGACTCGAAAGTTAATATTTTGATGCACGATTTTGAAGTTTTTCGAATGCAACCAAGCGAGACTATATACGACATGTACACCCGTTTCACGGATGTCGTCAATAGTCTAAGAGTTCTTGGTAAATCTTTTTCGAATTTTGATCTCGTAAGCAAGATTTTAAGATCTCTTCCAAAAAGGTGGGATCCTAAAATAATCGCAATACAAGAGACAAAAAACTTAAATGATATTCCATTAGAAGAATTAATCGGGTCATTAATGACCTACAAAATGACACTTATGAAATATTTTGAACCCAAAGAACACTTGAGCCACCTTCCAAAGAACAGAAAGGATTTAAAACCTTGGACAAATGAATGCCACTTGAGTAATGACTCAAGTGATGAGGACATTGAACACATAATAATGCATTTTAACAAGTTCATTAAACAAAAATATAAAATAAATAATGAACTTGAACGGAGGAAGAGGCCAAAGTTGAAGAAGAAGCGTAAAGAAGAATCAAATGACGAAATGGCGAATTGGGCTTTGACGGGCTTCGACTACAAGGTAAGCAACTTAACTCCCTTGAATTATTTTGAAATTACTTGATATCTTTTTTATGAGTGCTTAATTTAGAAAGTAGGTAATAAAAATTATTTTTTAAAAATTATATCATGTTTCTCTTTTTAGCATCTTTAAAAAATTAAAAAACTTAGACCATGAAAATTATATTGCTAAGCTTTCATGCATGTTATGTTTTGAAATTTTGAATGATGCAACATTATGGGTGATAATCACTTGATTTGTGTACAAGATTAATTCCATGAATGCTTATGATTTTCGTATCGGTTGTTGATGCATGGTTTTAACACAAAAGTTAATTAGCATGATTAGGCTTAATAGGGTTAACCATGATTATGTACTTCGGATCTTATGATAAAAATTATTTTTCGGATTTATAAAATGACGCTTGATTTTAGCAAAAGATTTGAGCATTGATCATCTTGTTATAACTAATTTTAATGATGCTCTCATTTTATTTAAAATATGATGCATGACATTTAAACATTCCTATGAAAAATCAAATCAACTTAAAGTGAAATGCATAAAAATGAAAAATGCACCATCATGATGTTTCATGTTTGATATGTTTGGTTTGATGATTTTATTGACAAAACTTGTATTTCAAATTTATACGATGATGGTCTTCATATGAAAATTTTGAAAATTCTTATGAAAGATCAATCGCATAAAAATGGAAAATGTGCTATCATGATGTCTTTAACATTTTATGTGTTTGTTCTTGATAGCTTTGATGAGATCACCTTTTCAGTCTTAAACTTGATACACAAATTTTATAAAAAAAAAAGGGGACTTGAGCATGCTTACATATAATTAAACTACATTGTTCTAAGTAAAATTTCCAAATGAAAGATTTTGATAATAATATCCAATTTGTATGATGATAGATGGCTTTCGAATAAAAATCTTGAACATACCTTTTGAAATCTTACTTGATGATGAACATCTCAATATTAAAAGGATGTTATCATGCTTGAAAGTTATGGAATCATGCTTGATAAATTGTTTTATGAAATCTGCCTTTTGTTTTTAAATGTTGAAACTTATTAAAGGCAAAGGCATGCTTATTTGAAATAAATCATAAAAAGAAAATGCATGATCTTGAAAATTTTTCTATCTCTAAAGTTTTTGGTTTTGATGAATCCATGTGAATCTCTTGAATCGAATCTTTTGGAAAATGTCACATACTTAAATGTGATTTGAGTTAACGATTTTTAGGATGAAGTTTGCCTTTTGCTCTAGAATGTTAATACATGTTTCTACTAAAGGCAAAAGCATGCTTATAGAATGAATCACATAAAAAGAGATTGCATTTTCTATCCTATTGATGTGAATGGATTTATTTATAAATCACTTAAATTATGAACAAGATTTTGATGATGTGGTAATAACTTTATTCATGTTATGAATCTCATAAATTTCTTGAATGTAATTTTGATCATAAGTTTTAAGTTAAATGATACATTCAAATGAATCACCTATCGATATCTACGATTGCGATATATCCTTTTGAAATATCTTTCTAAATTTTTTTTGACAACTTAAGATGTCTTTTGGAATTCATGACTCGATCCTTGTCTTATATTGATATCTTTCATGAATTCTTTACATCTATGGCTTGTTTGCATCACATAAAAATTGAAATATTGATTGATGCAAAATTATTTAAATGAAATATTATTCTTCTCTTCTTTTCGACAATGACAAAGGGGGAGTTAACATGCTAGCTTGGATATCACAAGAGAAAGTGGCAAACATAGCTAACTAGAAATTGCAAAAAGATAAAACTTCCACTTCTCAAAATGAGAAGAAAGAAATTGCAAAGTTATATATATTTTTTTAACTCATGAGCTTGCATGTTTAAAAATGTTGTAAATTTTACAAAATTATTAGCTCATTGCAAACAAAAATTTGATAGCTTGCAAAAGAAAAACTTGGTTGCATAAAATTGAAAGGGAGTTGGCTTGTGTATCGCAAAGAATGTTAGCTTGCTTATCATTATTGCTTGCTTGCTTATCAACAATTGGTATCACTTGTTATCATGATTAACAATTTGATAGCTTATTATCTTACTTGCTTGCTTATCAACAATTGGTATCGCTAACAATTGGTATCGTGCTAACCATAAAGGAACTTGCTATCTTGACAATAACAAAATTGCTACCTTGTAATCTCAAGAAAAGCAAAGTGCAAACTTGCACTAGAAGCAAGTGTTGAATTAATTTCGTAGTTAGCATGTTAATTAGGGTTAGGATTAGGTGTTAATCCAATAACCAAGTTAGGGGGCCAATTGGGCCTTTATTGGGCTGTATTGGGCCGAAGGTTAGGCCCATATAATTTCTGGCAAGGGTTGACGGTAGCACCGCTTGTTGGCCGTAGGCCAGGCGATAGCACCGCCCCAGGCAGGCAGTGGTACCACCTGACAGGTGGTTGCAACCACCTGTGTCAGGCGATAGTACCGCTAGTGCCAAGCGGTAGTACCGCCAGCACACTGACACACGCAAAGGTGTGTCAGGCGGTAGTACCCCCAGTGCCAGGCGGTAGTACTGCCTACAGTCCGAAATTTCGGACGAGACCTCTTTGAGCGAGATTTTTGAATCTCAAAAAGCTCTATAAATACCCCTTTACTCCTAGCTGGTTAAGGGACCTTTGTAGTGTTAGAATTAAGTCTAAGCTATAGTAAATTTCTGCTTTCATTTGCTCAAGTGATCTCCTCCTTTCTTCTCCTTGTAAAAATCCTGTAAAGAGAGGGAACCTCTTGTAAAAGGCTGTAAAGGGGTGTTTGGTCCTTCCCCTTCAAGAGACTTGGTAGTGGAAGTTGGGAGCCTCATTGGAGGAGGCTTCAAGAGTGGACGTAGGTCATTTGACCGAACCACTATACATCGCTGCGTTTACTTGCTGTGTGAGTACTTAAATTTTGCATTAAATTTCTTAAACTACAAATTGATCGGATTTCTTCTCCCTACTTGCAATTTCATTTACCTAAATATTTTCAAGTTAAAGTCTGTTTCGCTGAATCAAGTTCTCAAGCAAATCTCCAGAATCGATTTTCAAGCTTTATTCATTTTAATCCACTGCACTAATTCACCCCCCCTCTTAATGCCACTCTAAACCTAACAGTACTCAAACAAGGCATCTTTGGTGCCTCAAGTCTAAGGACCAGACATACTACTGGGACTATGAAATCGTTGTCTGACATTAGGTATAATTAACCATATAGCATTCTATAAGCGGATCAATCAGTGAACCCATTCTCCAATGAGCACCTACACTATACCTCTAGTGTCCCCACACAGGCGACTATAAGACCAATCACCTCCATTATATAGACGAGTATATAGCACACCAGCCTATCCGGTTATCTCGATGTCCTCATCGAGTAACATATGACTAGGATGATTTAGGATATGTGTTTAAAGGTATATCGGTCTCATTATCGTGATCTCATCACGATCCGATTCCCATTGCACAGATCCATGGACATTACAATATTCATCTAGATAATGTGAGAAAATATCAATAATAATATGCGAAGAGATTGACGTAATATGTCACAGGTGCCATCACTCACGTGATTGGCTTGTAGGGCACCTACAACCAACAATCTCCCACTTGACCTAAAGCCAATCACCTACGTGTCTGATCCCCATCAGACCTCTGTGATGCTCAGATATAATCTGAGCCAACGACTTTGTTAGTGGATCTACAATGTTATCTTCGGATGGAACTCTTTCCACTATTACATCTCCTCGAGTCACGATCTCTCTGATGAAGTGGAATCTCCTCAGAACGTGCTTAGACTTCTGATGAGACCTAGGTTCCTTTGCTTGAGCAATTGCCCCATTGTTGTCGTAATATAAGGTAATCGGCTCCTCGCTGTTCGGCACGACTCCTAAATCTATGATAAATTTTTTCATCCAGACTCCCTCCTTTGTTGCCTCTATCACAGTAATGTATTCTGCCTTTGGGGTCTAGTTAGCAGTAGTATCTTGCTTGGAACTTTTTCAACATACTGGTCCTCCATTCAGGGTAAAGACATATCCTGAATTCAACTTGCTATCATCGATATCAGATTGGAATCTCGAATCCGTATAGCCCTCAACTCTGAGGCTACTGCCTCCGTATACCAGTAAAAGATCATTAGTCCTCAAGTACTTAAGGATACACTTTACTATTTTCTAGTGCTCCAAGCTTATATCTGCCTAATACCTGCTCGTAACACTCAGAGCATGCACTATGTCAGGCCTGGTACATAGCATAACATATATAATAGACCCTATCACTGAGGCATATGGTGTTCTATCCATGTGTGCCCTTCTTCAGGAGTCCTTGGGGTCATACTCCTAGAAAATGATATTCCATGTCTCATAGGTATGAGACCTCTCTTGGAATTTTTCATGCCAAACCTTTTGACAATGGAGTCTATGTACCTGGACTGGGTCAAGCCAAGCATCCTCTTGGATCTATCTCTATAGATCTGAATCCCCAGAATATAGGATACTTCCCCTAAGTCCTTCATGGAGAAGTGTTTAGGTAGCTAAGCTTTTACTATGAAGAGCATTCCTACATCATTCCTAATGATTAAGATGTTATCCACATATAATACCAAGAAGGTGATAGCACTCTCACTTACCTTCCTATACACACAAGGCTCATCTTCATTCTCAACAAAGTCATAAGATCTGATCATCTTATCAAATCTTATGTTCCAACTTCGGGAAGCTTGCTTTAGTCTATAATTGGACTTAAGCAATCTGCACACCTTATCTGGACTGTGCTTGGACATGAACCCCTCAAGCTATATCATATACACTTCCTCTTCGAGGTTGCCATTGAGGAATGCAGTTTTCACGTCCATCTGCCAAATCTCATAGTCATAATGTGCTGCAATATCTAATAGAATTCAGATAGATTTCAGCATAGCTACGCATGCAAAGGTTTCGTCATATTCAACACCTTGCCTTTGATGATACCCCTTAGCCACTAGCCTTACCTTATAGGTCTCCACCTTTCCATGGATCCCGATCTTCTTCTTGAAGATCCATTTATAACCAATGGGTACGATACCCTCGGGAGTATCAATAAGGTTCTAAACCTTGTTGGAGTACATGGATTCCATCTCAGAATTTATGGCTTCTTTCCACTTCCCGAAGTCTATGCTTATAATAGCCTCATCGTAGGTCTGAGGATCAATGTCCTGAATATCCTCTCCACTAATATGTCCCATATAACTTTCAGGAGGGTATGACACTCTACCAGTCCTATGCAAAATTGGAACTTGTGTGTTAGGTACTTGAACAGACTCGATCTCTAGAATGGTGCCTGAGCTAGGTTCTCCAACCTTGCTTAATTCTATCATGCTCCCATTATCTCCGCCAAGAATATGTTCCTTCTTAAGAAACACTACTCTCTTGGCAACAAAGTCCTTTTGGTCCTCAGGGTGATAGAAATAATAACCACAAGTTTCCTTGCGGTATCCCACAAACTTGCACCATTCCGTCCTGAATTCCAACTTATTGGGGTCATGTCTTTTAAAATAGGCAGGGCAACCCCAAATCTTAACAACCTTAAGATCGGGCTTTTTCCCTCTCCATATCTCATATGGTGCAGACACTATCGATCTAGATGGAACTCTGCTTAGAAGATAAATTGTGGTCTGTATGGCATATCCCCAAAATGAGATGGGTAGGTCAGCAAAACTCATCATGGACCGCACCATATCTAATAGTGTGCGATTCCTCCTTTTTGATACACCATTGAGCTCTAGTGTATAAGGAGGGGTCCATTGGGATAGAATCCCATGGTTCTTGAGGAACTGGAAGAATTCTATACTCAAGTATTCTCCTCCTCGATCTGATCGAAGAATTTTAATACTCTTTCCAATATGGTTCTCTACTTCATTCTTATATTTTCTAAATTTCTCGAAGGCTTCAGACTTATACTTTATCAAGTGCACATGTTCATACCTAGAGAAATCATCAGTAAAAGTAATGAAGTAGGAATAATCACCTATGACATGAGTTGACATAGGACTACATACATCACTATGTATGAGTTCTAGTAACTCAATGGCTCTCTCTCCAGTTCTACTAAATGGAGAGTTGATCATTTTTCCATGAAGACAAGGCTCGCAAGTTGTATATGACTTGTAGTCAAATGGATCTAAATATCCATTTTTTAATAACTTTTGAATCCTTCCCTCATTGATATGACCTAGCCTACTGTTAGGGATCGAGCGGCACTAAGAGGGGGGGGGGGGTTGAATTAGTGCAGCAGATAAAACGATAGATTTTCAGCGATTTAAATCAAGCTTCAGAAACTTCGTACGATGAAAGCAACGTTTCGTTTGAAACCGATTTGATTGCGTTCTAACTTTAAAGCATGCGTACGAAGATGAAAAGGAAGTGGAACAAGTAAAGTAAAGGCTTACAGCAAAGTAAAGAGATAAAACAAAATTTTAAACACTCACACAATCAAGACGCAGCGATGTATAGTGGTTCGGTCAAAGTGACCTACATCCACTTCCGAAGCCTTCTCCGATGAGGCTCCCAACTTCCACTAGCAAATTCTTTTGTAGGGGAAGGACCAAATACCCCTCTTACAACCCTTTACAAGTGGTTCACACTCTTACAAGATTTCACAAGAAGGAAATGAGGTGAACACTTAAGCAAATGAAGAACAAGACTTTCCCAAGACTTATTTTCAAAATCTAGCTCTTAAAGGGTTTAACTTTCAGCTGAGAAAGAGAGGGTATTTATAGATCCAAAATGGTTTCAAATTTGCATGCAAATGTGTTTCCCGATGCCAAGCGGTGCTACTCGCCTCAACCAGTGTGGTGCTATCAGGCGTATAGTAGCTGGCTACAAAGACTCTGCACAAGAGCTCGGCACCGCCTGGCTACAAAGAACATGAGCTACAAGACTTGAAGACAAAGACTGCACAAAGACTCTGTAACCATGCACGTAGCATGCTGCATGCATGGTGTGCTGCCACCGCCAGCACATTAACTATCAACCGCCAAGACAAATCAACGTTTGGTTTGGGCCGAAAACTTGACCCAAACTGGTTCCGAACAAGGGCCAATGGGCCCATACTTGGGTTAAAGGATTAACCCCTAATCCTAACCCAAATTGATGTGCTAACTACGAAATTAAAGACATTCCTAAGCTATTACAAAGTTCGCAAGTCAAGTCTTCTTCCGGTGAGCTTTCGACGAACTTCCAGCGGTCTTCCGACAATCCCTCGGAAACCATCCTGCGGACTCCCGGCAACCTCTCGGATTCCATGATGATTTTGGCGAGTTCCCCCGAGCTTCTTTGGCAAGCTCCGATCTTTCTCAGCAAGCTCCGCGAACTTCCGACGAACCTCTCGGTGAACTTCCGAAAACCCTTCGGCAAGCTCCCTACTCGTTCTCAGCCACTTCCGGCAGCACTCCCAACGAATCTTCAGACTTCCATCGAACACTCAAACTCCCAATGATCCATCGCACTTGACTTCGACCCTTTGTTTCGCTTTACGTCTTCATCCTTATCGTAGTTACTCTGCACACAAACAATAAACACTCTACTTCGATCTAGACAGTTATTACAACACGAATTGACATTCAGTTGCCCGGCACGTCATTGGTTGGCACTTCATCCGATCCTTCGGTACATCATCCTCTCTTGTGGTCCGTTGCCCAATCGGTGATTGACCTCCGTAATCCCGATATCCTTGGCGTAACACGCTCTTCTTGGCCCGATGCCCGACGTACGAAGCCTCCTGCCGATAGTCAACCGAACCTCCGGCTCGACATCCAATATCCTGACATGATCACCTCCGGTGCAACATCAATTCCTCCAGCGTCAACTGTCTAATCCTGATTGATAGTAGACCTGCGTAACTTAAAACACAGTTAGACCACAAATCACACTCAATTAGTTTCATCATCAAAATCCGAGATTCAACAATCTCCCCCTTTTTGATGATGACAACTAATTGATGACTGACGGAGTTAACCATAACTCCCCGGAGTTTAACACAAACTCCCCATATCAATATGCTATTGATAGAACACTTGGATTATCCCAAATCCAAGCATCATTCATCACAATGTTATGAGAATTTTCAAACCATCATGCAAATATATAAAATATTCAAGCATCATTACATTGCATGAAGTCATCAATCTACTTCTCCCCCTATGTCATAAAAAAAAAAGAAGAAGTTGCATTATAGCTAGTTTAAAAGATATGCAAATTTTATAACATACTAGCTATCAATCTAGATATACACCATACAACATTTAAGCATAGCTTTGCATTACAACATCCAATCATACCATTCAATCATAGCAAGTTTTTAAGGATGGGCAATGATGGCAATTTTTATTTTACTTGCTTCTTGAGATGTGCAAGTTGCACTTTCTTTGCTTCCTTTGCATGTTTTAGCTAACAAAATTTTTCTTTACGATACACAAGCTAGCAATTAATCTTCTCCCCCTTTGTTTTGTTAAAAAGTGGAGTACAAATAGTCAATGCTTTGATCATGACAAAATAACATGAATTTTCAGCATATTAAGTCATGAATTCAAGGGAGGCAAAAATCGTGATATGAGAGAAAAAGATGATAAGCAAGCAAACAATAATGATAAGCAAGCTAACATACTTTGTGACACGCAAGTTAGCTTCCTTTCAATTCTTCCCTTTTGTAACTAAGTTTCACCTTTGCATGCTATCAACTTTTTGTTTGCAATGAGCTAGCAATTATATATAATCACTTTAAACATATATGCTAACTTTTCATTAAAACATACAAACATAAAGACATGGCAAGTGTAACATTTCAAAATTTTGAAGTTTTACATTTTGCTTCTTTTAAGATAGTCAAAATAGCAATATTTGCATCCTTTGAGATAGTAATCCTTAACTTCTTGTGAATTTGCAAGGTAGCAATTTTTCTCCCCCTTTGTCTTTGACAAAAAGAAGGAAGGACTAAATGGCTAAAAATTTTAATCATTATACAAGCCATTTTTCATATCAATTATAAATTTGCATCAATAAAAATATACATCAATTGTTCAATCATCACATGATGCAAATAAGACAACAATGCAAAGAAATTATGTCATGAAGGATATCAATATGTAATTCAACAAGGATCAAAACCAAAAGATATCATTCATGATTCATAACATTTTTTTTAATTCAAGATAAATGTCATATAACCAAGAATCATGATACATAAAAGCATATCAATATCAAGGATCAAATCATGATTACAAGTTCTAACATATTTTCTTTTCATTCATTTTCAAGCCATGATAAAAGAATAAATTAATGATTCAATCATTAAGCACAATTCTTTTACATAAATTTTGAATCGTATAAGGCTTACATGGCAAATATCAATTCACGATAAAGGGTATACAAGCCAAAGAATTTCTTTGATTCATCATAAGGTAAATTTCTTTTCATCATAAGGCAAATTTCTTTTATTCTTGAATCATGATGCATAAAAATATATCATTCTCATAGATCAAGTTATGATTCATTGATTCATCATAAGGCAAATTTCTTTTCAATTACCTATTTTTCAATTGCCACATAAGACATACAAACCAAAGAATTTTTGTCACTTTAATATCATGCAAGATATGATGTCAAGGCTCATGATTCATTTGAAAAGATCATAGGAATTCTCATCAAGATTACATTTCATGAGAAATTTCAAGTATCAAATATCAAGTACACAAATTCATTCAAGTATCAATTATCGAGATATCAAGACTTGGATTGTATTCCTCTTTAGTTAATGGTAAAAGGAAGCAATCATAGAGGAAAATATTTTGATTCGCAAAGATATCTCAAGTCAAGAATTTAAGAGAGAATTCATGATTCACTTGAAAATATCTCATTCAAAATAATTTGACAACTTGAAACCCATAATCAAATCAAAATCATTTTCGAGATTCAAAATGCTAGCAATTTGCATTAATCATGACAAGTGATACATCAATAGTCTACATCAATATTTCAATCATCAAGTCATGAAGCATACAAAGTGGTATTGAAACATGAGAGAAATGTTCAAATTACACATGTAATGTTTCAATATTCAAAACACATTTTCTCAAGTTGAGTATTAATAAGTCAAGAGAAAATAACTTATGATTCATTTGGATTTCTCTTTAATAACATGAGAAAATCATAATATAAAGTAAGAGATCATGAAAAACTCGAGTTATCAAAATCCCAATATAAATAAACTCATTCTAGTTCAATTTATCAACTCATAATCAATTCATCGAAATCACTTTTATAATTTATGAGATTCTTATGATATTACGAAATCATTAATCTCGATAAGATGATAAAAGCATTAAGTGATTCTTTTAACACATTATCAAAATCCTATTCATAATTTAAGTGATTCACAAAATATCATAAATGAATTTATCACTTGTCTTACATGGAAAATCAAAAACTTTAGAGAAAGAGAGATGTTCAAGAAACATGCATTTCTCTTTTAGTGATTTTCATTTATTTTATATAAGCATGCCTTTGTCTCTTTATACCAAATCAAAATAAGTGTTTAAAAAACAAAAGGCAAATTTAATTATAAAAATCATCAAGACAAAAATATAACACATTATTTCAAGATATGATATTCAATTTTTCATGATAATGTGGTTCATTTTGTTTCAAACAAGTGTGCTCATATTTCAAAAGATGAGTATCAAATTTAAGACCAAAACATGAGTTTGTCATCAAGATATGATATCACAAAGTCATTAAGCATGATAACAAACTTTTAGTATTTTCATTTCAATGATGATTTCATAAAGTATTTTCAAACATTTATATGGAACCTATCATTGGATAAATTCAAAATATAAGTTTGTCATTAAACCCATCAAGATCAAATGCATCAAACATCTTTATGAGTTTCAATTTAAGTGATTTAATCTTTCATAAGAATGTTCAAATTTTTCATATGAAAATGTCATACATCATATTCAAAAACGAAAATATCATCAAAATCATTTTAATTCTTTCTTACATTAGTTATAACAAGATGATCGTTGCTCAAATTTTTGGTAAAATCATGCATTATTTTATAAATCTGAAAAATAATTTTCGTCATGAAACCCATTAAGTTCAATATAACACAAGGCAACATCAAAGCCACATTTCTTTCATTTTGAAACTTTGTGGGTTGGGTCTTTATAATTGATTTTATGAAGACATGTATCAATAAAAAATTTCATCATTAAAAAGAGTTAAAACCCTCCAAGCCAAGATGGAAGTTTCCAAATTATAATCAAGATACATGCATCTATCATCAAAAGATTTTCAATAAATTCATATATAGATATGTATCATGTTTAAGATTGAAAACCGATATGGAAAGTATACATGAAATTTCATCATCTCAAAATGTCATCTTAATTTGTCATGAAAACAATTAGACCAAGAATACGCTAATCCACAACATAGAGTCAAATCAATATTATATCAAAAACTAATGCATGTTACAAAATCATCAAACATCATGTTTAGAAATGAAAAGCAATATAAATCATCAAGATACACATGCACGGATTAATCCTAAGCATTATCACAAATCTTGCATCATTCATATTTTTACTTTTCAAAAATACTATAAAGAAAAGCATAGTATAATTTCGAAATTTTTAATTTCTAAAAACACAAGAAAAAAAAATTCCTACTAACTAAGTTAAGCATTCATGGAAATCATCATGTAATTTCAAAATAATTCAAGGAAGTTAAGTTACTTACCTCGTTGTCGAAGCCCATTAAAGCGTAGTTTGCTTCTTCTTTCCTTGATTCTTCTTGGTGAGCCTTCTTTTTCTTCATTGGTCTCTTCCTCCATTCAAGTTCATTGTTAATTTTAGATTTTTGTTTAATGAACTTATTAACATTCATTGTTATGTGTTCAATATCTTCATTGTCCTCATCACTTGAGTCATTACTCAAGTGGCATTTCATAGTTCGGAGTTCAAAAACCTTCTTGTTCTTTAGAAGGTGGTTCATGTGTTCATCATATTCATCATATTCATCATATTCCATTTCATAGGTCTTTAAAGACCCAATGAGTTCATCAATAGAATAATTAATTTAGATCCTTTGATTCTTGAATCGCCGTTATTTTAGGATCCCACCATTTTAAAAGGGATCTTAAGATCTTGTTAGTGAGTTCAAAATCCAAAAAACTTTTACCAAGACTTTTCAAGCTATTGACGACATCCGTGAAGCGGGTGTACATGTCGTCGATAGATTCGCTTGGTGTCATTTGGAAGAGCTCAAAATCATGCAACAAGAGGTTTACTTTCGAGTCTTTAACTCTACTAGTTCCCTCATGCGTGATTTCAAGAGTTCGCCAAATGTCAAAAGTCGTTTCACACATAGAAATCCGATTGAACTCGTTCTTGTTCAAAGCGCAAAATAAGGCATTCATAGCCTTTGCGTTTAAAGAAAATGACCTTTTCTCCAAATCCGACCATTCGTTCGTCGGTTTAGAGGAAGGTTGAAAGTCATTTTCGATGATCCACAAATCCAAATCCATTGAAAGCATGAAAACTCTTATCCGAGTTTTCCAATATGTGTAGTCCGATCCGTTAAAGAACGGTGGATGAAAAACTGATAAGCCATCTTGAAAACCATTTAGAGCCATTTCTCACGGGTGTAAATCCAAAAAAGAAAGAACGTGGCTCTGATACTAATTGTTAGGGATCGAGCGGCACTAAGAGGGGGGGGGTGAATTAGTGCAGCAGATAAAACGATAGATTTTCAACGATTTAAATCAAGCTTCGGAAACTTCGTACGATGAAAGCAACGTTTCGTTTAAAACCGATTTGATTGCGTTCTAACTTTAAAGCATGCGTACGAAGATGAAATGGAAGTGGAACAAGTAAAGTAAAGGCTTGCAGCAAAGTAAAGAGATAAAATAGAAATTTAAACACTCACATAATCAAGACACAGAGATGTATAGTGGTTCGGTCAAAGTGACCTACATCTACTTCCGAAGCCTTCTCCGATGAGGCTCCCAACTTCCACTAGCAAATCCTTTTATAGGGGAAGGACCAAATTCCCCTCTTACAACCCTTTACAAGTGGTTCACACTCTTACAAGATTTCACAAGAAGAAGGAAATGAGGTGAATACTTAAGCAAATGAAGAATAAGACTTTCACAAGACTTATTTTCAAAATCTAGCTCTCAAAGGGTTTAACTTTCAGCTTAGAAAGAGAGGGTATTTATAGATCCAAAATGGTTTCAAATTTGGGCTCCAAATTTGAAATCAAATTGGTGTTTCCTGATGCCAGGCGATGCTACACGCTATCGAGGCGGTGCCACACGCCGCTGCATAGTGTCGATCGACACAAAGAAGAATCGGCGGTGCTACGCCCGGCGGCGGTGCTATCATGCTAGCTACAGATGGTCGGGCTACAAGATGGCTACAAGACTCTGCACAAGAGCTCGATGGCTAGACTCGACTACAAAGCTCTGAGCTACAAGATGCTCGGGCTACAAAGACACCATGCACGCGTGCATGCATGCATCTTCTTTGGTGCTTCTTTGGCGGTGCCACCGCCCAGCACAAATCAACGTTTGGTTTGGGCTGAAAACTCGGCCCAAACTGGTTCCGAACAAGGCCTAATGGGCCCATACTTGGGTTAAAGGATTAACCCCTAATCCTAACCCAAATTGATGTGCTAACTACAAAATTAAAGACATTCCTAAGCTATTACAAAGTCCGCAAGTCAAGTCTTCTTCCGGTGAGCTTCCAGCGAACTTCCGACGATCTTCCGACAATCCCTCGGAAACCATCCTGCGGACTCCCGGCAACCTCTCGGATTCCATGATGATTTTGGCGAGTTCCCCCGAGCTTCTTTAGCAAGCTCCGATCTTTCTCGGCAAGCTCCAATCTTTCTCGGCAAGCTCCGCGAACTTCTGACGAACCTCCCGGTGAACTTCCGAAAACCCTTCGGCAAGCTCCCTACTCGTTCTCGACCAGTTCCGGCAGCACTCCCAACGAATCTTCAGACTTCCATCGAACACTCGAACTCCCAATGATCCATCGCACTTGACTTCGACCCTTTGTTTCGCTTTACGTCTTCATCCTTATCGTAGTTACTCCTGCACACAAACAACAAACACTCTACTTCGATCTAGACAGTTATTACAACACGAATTGACATTCAGTTGCCCGGCATGTCATTGGTCGGCGCTTCATCCGATCCTTCGGCACATCGTCCTCTCTTGCGGTCCGTTGCCCAATCGGTGATTGACCTCCGCAATCTCGATATCCTTGGCGCAACATGCTCTTCTTGGCCCGATGCCCGACGTACGAAGCCTCCTGCCGATAGTCGATCGAACCTCTGGCTCGACATCCAATATCCTGACGTGATCACCTCCGGTGCAATGTCAATTCCTCCAGCGTCAATTGTCTAATCCTGATCGATAGTAGACCTACGTAACTTAAAACACAGTTAGACCACAAATCACACTCAATTAGTTTCATCATCAAAATCCGAGATTCAACACCTACATTGTCACAAATATGCATTGTTCACCTCTTCTCGTTTCCTCTTGGCCATACTTACATTCATGATGTGTCAAGTAGTATTTAGCATAAACAAACTATTATGCAATGTCCCTCTAGTAATAATCTTATCATTCTTACTAATTGAACAATAATTATTCTCAAAAATCACTTTATAACCATTTAATGTCAAACATGAAATGGAAATAATGTTTTTGATAATAGAGGAAACAAAATAACAAGCATCTAATGTAATAATAGCTCTATCAGACAAACGTAGAGTGACATCGCCGATAGCAACAACAGCAACTCTTGCTCCATTTCTCATCTTGAGGTCCATCTCACCTTTTACCAATCTCCTATGGCTTGTCAGAATCTGCAACGAATTACAGATATGATAAGCACTATCGGTATCTAATTTTCATACATTATCACAAGAATCTGACACATGGAGACTGATCATAAAAGTACTTGAAGATTTTCAAAGCTTATGTTTTACTTTTTCTGCAAGATATGTCTTGTAGTTCCTCTTCCAATGCCCATCTTGACCGCAGTAGAAGCATTGGCCTTTGTCCTTTACTAGGTCAATTTTGGCAACTTTTGCCTTTCCCCGTTTGCCCTTGCCCTTACTCTTCTCAAGGGTCTTCCCAACCTTCCTTTTCCCTTTGGTCTCACCAACATAGAGAACTAATTTCTCTTTCTTGATTGTGCTCTCTGCCTCCCTCAACATATTGAGGAGCTCAGGGAGAGATACCTCAAGTTTGTTCATATTGAAATTTATGATGAATTGAGAAAAGGAATCTGGTAGGGACTAAAGTATAAAATCAACACACATGTTATCATCTAGGACCATTCCTCGACTTATGAGTTTTTCAATCCACTCTATCATCTTTAGGACATGGTTCTAAACCGGTGTCCCCTCAATCATCCTAGTATAGAAGAGACTCTTGGATATCTCATATCGTTAAGTTCTTCTCTATTCCTCAAACAGTTTGTAGAGATGCAAGAGTATGGAATAAGCATCTATGTTTTCATGTTGTTTTTGTAACTCAGGAGTCATAGAGGCTAACATGTAACACTGAGCGAGAGTGAAATTATCTAAATATTTCACATATTGGACAAACTCTTCTTGAGGAGCTTCTGCCTCAGGTTGGGGCATGATCGTATTTAGGACATATGTGATTTTCTCCACTGTAAGAACTATTCTTAGGTTGCAGAGTCAATCCGTATAATTTGGACCAGTGAGACGGTTAGCATCAAGTATATCACGTAGAGGGTTTGATGACGACATATTTCTGATAAACAAGAGATATAACATAAGTGAATAACAAGAAGATTTCGCAAAAATAAACAATCAAGATATAGACACCCTAATTTTTCTAGCGAGTCATGTGACACCCTCATGCACATGAAACAGAAGTCTCCGATAGACTTCTAGTGGGGATCGGGATCCAATCGATATCTTAGTGCAACCTCGATGGACTCGACCAATAATACTAAGCCCAAAAGGTAGACAACTCTTATCAATTATAACTCCTTATGATTCCCGTCATATTTGACCTCCGAACCACCATGGTCTCGAGGGACTCAACCAACCATGATGTCCAATTAAGTCATCACCATCGTTACAAGATGAGTCTGATTCAGTGATATGCCCTCGAGGGACTCGACCAAGCATACCATGTCCTCAGGTCACCGATGACATCTCTATGTCGAAGACAAAATAACGAGACGCGAAATAGGTAAGCCTCGAGAGACTCGACCAACTCAGCCTACATCGGGAATCGATTCTAGTCCCTAACGATGGAAGGCCACATGGGTCAATCTTATTGCCTCACGCTTACTGATTTAATATTATCATAAGAGGGGTTTTAGGTTCGGTCTTATGATATGACGTGTCACACACATACATATTTAATATATTTATATCGCACATAAATATATATATATATATACTTATCTAGTAGGTGTATAGCATTCACATGCACAAGCACACCAAATGATCATGGACTTTAACCTAATATAATTAGGCATAAGCCAGTAGGCTAATCACTTATATCAGGATCTATGTGCATATCAGTGCATCTTTATGTATGGTGATCATCCATCTCGTCATCGTTGGATCTGTCGGCACCTCGACGCATCTCCATGCGTTGCGATCGTCTGAATCAGCCTCAAGAATCCTACTATCACCTCTAGGCTTCCGCCGCACCTCTAGGATAATTACAACATAATTACAAGCACGCAGGCCCCAATAATCACATACACACATCACAAAGTCCATGATCATCTTCCCACATCATATCACATATATATCATATAGGATTACTAGATAAATAATAATAGTTACTTAAACCTTTTAAATAACTAAAATTCTGAAATCAAGGACATATAAATTTTTTTTAAATTCTGAAGGGTATTTTGGTTATTCTATCATAAGGGACAAAATGCGACGCTGCCCTTGCGAGGTAGAGCTTACAAGCGACGCTGCCCCCTTTTTTGCGAGTGAGCCACCACTGGCGGTGCTGGCATTGCCCTCCCTGTTGGGTGCGGCCACCCATGGGCCCAATGCCTCCCAGCGCCGCCGTTGGGTGCGGCGCCTCCGTGGTCTTGCTAGCCCCTATGGGCTCCTCGCGCATATACATCGGCCGATCTTTGCCACTACGCGAGATAGCCACCAACGGCCTTGCGCGCACGGCCATGGCTGCAAGCAGCCTTGGCCTAACTACGTGGGCAGCAACAATTGTTGCCCTCTCTTGTCTTTTACATCAATGATTTTGGCATCAAAAGTGCATCCAAAATACAACACATACAGTTTATAAGCCAATCATCCCAGGATCGAAACCTGGCTCTGATACCACTGCTAGAAAAATTGGAGATTCGGCATCTCATGCACAGCAGAAAACAAAATCAAGATCGGATTTTTCATAGTTACGTACTTGGCCGTCGTGTGACGATTAGTGCATAAAAATCGTAAATCTAAAAAATCCACATGTATCATGTCAAAAGCGTTACCTGGGGAGATCGTATATCCCCAAAAATTCCAGATTCGATGAAGTGGATGAAGGAGCACTAGTGTAATCCTCTCTAGCGGTAATCCACATAGCGGACGTAACAACAACGCTCCTCAGATCACCGTGGGATCTCTCTCCACGTGCACCACAAGGCTGTCGGAGCCAAAGAGGAGAGGAGACTGAGGAGAATAGAAGGATGACTACCAAGAGCTCTCAGCCTATGAACTAGGAGGTTCCTCCTATTTATAGAGGTGGAGGAAGCTTATCCTTAACAGATCCTGTTCACACTGGATCTCTATCCAATTGGATCTCATTGGATCTTATCCATAGGATCCAATTTAATTTCATCAAATTGGATCTTATCCACATTTAATTGGATCTCATCCATAGGATCCAAACTAGAGGATTTGTAGATATCTCATATCTGCACCTCTACTCGTCGCAACATCCACCTTATGTGTGTGACTCTCTAGGCCCGATACTGAGCTAGCCATGAGTCATTCCCGTCAGAACTCCTTCTGACTCAAAACACCTTCTGATATTGTAAATTATTATTTCCATAATAATTCACTCGACTCATTGACTATGGACGTACTAGGCCACTACGCCTAGTCCCCAGACAATACTGGGGGATCTAATCCATCGGACCTGTCTGTCCTTAGTTACCATGTATCTATAGTCCCTCATCCATCTAATATCACATAGATTATATATTGGGCATGGTAAAATCAGGCCCATATGGAATCCTGTTCGAGTCTCGCTCTAATCGGATTCTCCTGGAGAACTCCTTCTCTCTCAATCCAAATGACCCTGGCCAGAGATTTTACCTGAGTGAGCACACATGGGATATATCTCTCAGGATACCGAGAGTAGATGATCATCTATTGACATGCAATTGCCTTCGTAAGGTTGGTTACCATTCCCGAGAACTGACTATACCAGATCTGGAGCTCTCCAAACCTATAAGTCCGGCGTCAAAGAATGAAGTACTAAAATAAAGCATCTTTGGTGCTTCAAGTTTAAGGACTAGACACACTATTGAGACTATGGAATCACTGTCTGACATTAGGTATCATTAACTATACAGCATTCTGTAAGTGGATCAATCAGTGAACTCATTCTCCAATAAGCACTTGCATTGTACCTCTAGTGTCCCCACACAAGCGACTTTGAGACCAGTCGCCTCCACCATATAGACGAGTATATAGTGTACCAGTCTATTCAGTTATCTCGATGTCTCATCGAGTAACCTATGACTAGAATGATTTAGGATTTATGTTTAAAGGTATATCGGTCTCATTATCGTGATCTCATCACGATCCGATTCCTATTGCACAAATCCATGGACATCATAATATTCATCCAGATAATATGAGAAAATACCAATAATAATATATGAAGAGATCAACGTAATATGTCACAAGTGCCATCACTCACGTGATTGGCTTGTAGGGCACCTACAACCAACACTAGGGGGGGGTGAATTAGTGCTTTCAATAAAAACGACATTGATTCAAAGTTTCATACAATAAAATCATGTCGAAAAGATGTTTAGACTTAAAACATTTGTAAGCATAGTAATGAGCAGGTAAAGCATTTGTAAAATAAGTAAATAAGTAGAGAAAGGGATGCACACCAATTTTATAGTGGTTCGGTCATCGTGACCTATATCCACTTCTCGATTCCTCCTTCGTCGAGGCCACCAACGTCCACTAACGGCCTTCCTTCAATAGGCAAAAACCAACTACCCTCTTATAATCCTCTTCTCCTTTTCACAGGTTTAGGAGACAACCTTTCTAACCCCTTTTATAAGTGTTCCCTCGCACTCTCCCTTAAAATAACCTCTAAGTATATGGAGGAGGGAACTCAACTTTTCTAACAGGGTTTTCAACTTTAGAATTATAGAGTTTTGTTCTACTTTCTTGCTTTGCCAAGTAGGAAAGTATGGGTATTTATTGACCCCAAATGACTTCAAAAATTGGAGCCAAAATTCAAATCCTCGAGATTTTGGGGTAGTGACGGTACCACTTGTGTTGGGTGGTACCATTGCCTTACATAGTCTCAAAGATTGTTTCCCGGAGATTGAGCCTCAGATGGTTCCATCGCTAGCCCTGGTGGTGCCACCGCCTGATATGGCTCCAGGTCATTGTTTGGGCTTTTCTCTTGGCCCAAAATAGCCCTAAATTAGGCCCAATAGGCCCCTAATTGAGTTGGCCTAATTCTAACCCAATTACAACTAATACTACTTCGATTTAGATAATTATTACAAAGCACAAATCATATGTTGTCCGACATGTCATTGGTTTATCGTCGCTTCATCCGATCCTTTGGCACATCGTCCTCTCTTGTGGCTTATTGCCTAATCGGCATGTTAACCTCCGCAACTTTAATCTCCTTAGTACAATGTTCGCTCTTCTTGGCTTGATGCTCAAACTCATGGCACAAAGCCTTCTGCTGATACGTTGATCGATCCTCCGGCTTGACATCTAATCTTCTGACATGTTCCACTTTAGCACAATGTCCGATTCCTCCTACTTTAATCGTCTCTCTATGATCGAAGCTAGTCTTGCGTCACTCAAAATATAGATTAGATTATAATTTTATCAATTGATTTCATCATCAAAATCCAAGATTCAATAGTCCCCACACTTACTAGAGGGGTTCAAAGTGCATCGTTTAGTTCGCTCGACATTAGAGCATTTAGTATCTCATCTTGTAGGTCAATTTTTCCCGATTCAAGCATTTCAAGTACGTTGGCCCTACGTTTCTACCATAGTAGATTTCTCTTAGCACATGTTAGGTTTTCTTGACTCATACATCTCAGGTGTATTTAGCCTTGTGCCTTCGTTGTAGTAGATTTATCTTGGTATAAGTTAAGACATGTGTCTCGGGGGCATTTGGCCTTACGCTTTTGTCGTGGTAGATTTTGTTAATTATAAGTGCCCTACAAGCTAATCACATGATTGATGGCACCTATAACATGCTGGGTCAATCTCTTTGCTTATGATTACTAGTATTTTCTCACATTATCTAGATATATATTGTGATATCCTTGGATTTGTGCAATGGGAATTAGATCGTGATGAGATCGCGATAGTGAGACTGATTCACCTTTAAACATAGACCATAAATAATCTTAATCATGAGTTACTCGTCGAGATAACTGGACAGACTGGTGTGCTGTATACCTGTCTATATAATGGAGGTAGCTAGTCTCATAGTTACTGGTGTGGGGATACTAAGGATATAATACAAGTGCTCATTAGAGAATGAGTTCACTGATTGATCCACTTACGGAATGCTGGATGGTTAATGATACATGTTGTCAGACAGCGATTCCATAGTCCTAGTAGTGTATATAGTCCATAGACTTGAGATACCAATGATGTCATGTATGAGAACTCCACTCTTCGATACTGGACTTACAAGTTTTGAAGTTTCAGATATAGTACAACCGGTTATTGAGAGTGGCAGCCAACCTTATGAGGGCTATTAAGTGTCAATAGAGGATTATCCACTCTCGGTATCATGAGAGGAATATCCCATATGTTTTTACTTAGGTAAATCCCTCGCCAAGGTCATTCGGATTGAGAGAGAAAGAGTGCTCCGGGAGAATCCAATTAAAGCGAGACTTAAGTAAAAACCATATGGACTTGACAGTACAATGCCCGATATATAGTCTCTGTGATATTAGATGGATAAGGGACTATAGGTACACAGTAATTGAGGACAGATAGGTCCAAAGGATTAGATTCCCTTGTATCATCTTAGGACTACGGCGTAGTGACCTAGTACATATATAGTTAATGAGTTAAGTGAATTATTATGAAGATAATAATTCACTAAGTCAGAAGAAGTTCTGACAGGTATAACTCACGACTAGCTTGATATTTGGCCTAAAGAGTCACACACACATGGTAGGTGTTGCGACAAATAAAGATTCAGATATGAGATATCCGCTAGAGCCCCTATCTTATTGGATATCCAATAAGCCCTTGAATTATTGGACCCATGGATGAGATCCAATAAGAGATAATAAGAGATTATTAGATAAAGACCCATTAATTTAAGAGGTTTGGGTAATTGGATGGAGATCCAGTATCCAATAGGGCAGGATCTATTAAGGTTAATATGGGGCCTCTATAAATAGGAGGGAACTAAAGACATATAGGTTAGGGCTTCCTGGTGGCCATCTCCTATTCTCCTCTCCCTAGAGAGGAGCATCGTCACAGTCCTTTATGTGTAAATCACCACTAGAGAGGAGGACGCTTGACCTCCTTCATCCTTCCATACGGATCTGCAGGAATCTCAAGGATATACGATCTCCCTAGGTACTATCTTTCTAACATATACAGTTTTTTATTTCATGGATTTTTACACATCGATCTTCGCACAAAGATGAAATCTTTTTACGAAAATCTAGGATTTTATTTTTATTTTTTGTTCTTCTACTACGGATGTAAGGTCGCACTTGGATTTTCCAACAATGGTATCAGAGCCAATTTTTATCGTCAAAATTGTTGACACAAAAGGTGAGAGAGGGCAGCAACTATTATTGCCCTCGCAGGTTGGCCATGGCCAAAGGTTGCTTGCAGCCTTGACCTAGCCACCTATGGGTAGGGGCCGTAAGTGATTGACAAGCGACGATCATGTTTATGGGCGATTGTGTGCTGCTACCGCACTGCGTGCCCGCCAGATAGGCAATCGCCCGTGTGGCGCGTCTATGGGCAGTGCACTTGTGGTCGAGCCACCCACAGCCGTGCTAGGAGGAGTGCCCGCCCGTGGGCGGGGGCAACGCTTGCCCGCATCGCTCGCAAGGGCTATAGGCGACTACCGTCGCGAACACATCCCCCGCAACGGCGCTCGCCCTGCCAACGGGCAACCCACCCGCAGGGGGCAGCCTGCAAGGGCGACACCTTGCGCGGGTGGCGGTCGCCTGCGAGGGGCAGCTTTGCCCATGGACAAATCGCCTATGGGTGCTACGCTTGCTGGCGTTGTGCCTGTGGGCAAGGGCGGTGTGCTCGCCAGCAATGGCCACCGTCGGCTGGGTGGCGACAGCTGCAATGTAGGTAGCATGTAAGGGGAATTAGGTTTTCAGACAAAAGATAGTTCTACCTCTCAAATTTCAAAAATTTCAGGTTGTGTCCTTTTTGTCTAAATTACCAAATACCCATCACAATTCAAAAAATTTCCTATATGTCCTCGATTTCAGAAAAATATTAGTTAATTAAAAGGTTTAATTAAGTATTATTATTTATCTAGTAGTTCTATATAATAATATGTACATGTAATATATGATGTGGACAGATGATCATGGATCATGTGATGTGTGTACATGTGGTGATTATTATTATTGGGGCCTACGAGTCCATATTTTTCTTATTTATTATCTGGCCTACGTACCTATAATTATGTTATAATTACACGATGAGGCGCAGCGAGAGTGTGGAAGCAATAGCGAGACCCACGAGGTTGAGCCGGACGATCGTGATGCATAGAGATGCGTCGAGATGTCGACGGAACTGACAAGGATAAGATGGATTATCATAGGGCATAGAGATGTGCCGATGCATACATAGATCTTGATATAAGTGATTAGATCCATTAGCTCGGGCTTGATCACATTAGGATATAGTCCATGATCATTTGGTGTGATTGCTCATGTGATGTGTGATTATATATACACTTACTAGATACATATATATTTGCATACGATATAGATATATATTAACTATGTATGTGTGTGACATGTTATAGGAAATCTAATAAAAAATCTCCTCTCTCGATAATATTAAGTCGGTAAACGTGAGGCAATTAGATTGACCTACGTGGCTTTTCATCGTTATAGGTAGGAACCGATTCCCGGTGTAGGTTGAGTTGGTCGAATCCCTCGAGGCTCATATATATCGTGATTTGCTATCTTACCTACGTCATAGATATGTCATCGGTGACTTGAGGACATGGTATACTTGATCGAGTCCCTCGAGAGTATATCATTGAATCAGACTCATCTTGTAACGATGGTGATGACTTAACCAAACATCATAGTTGGTCGAGTCCCTCGAGGCCATTATGGTTCGGAGGCCGAACAAGATGAGAATCATAAAGAGTTATGATAAGTAAGAGTTGCCTATCTTTTGAGCTTAGTGTGATTGGTCGAGTCCCTCGAGGTTATATTAAGATTCTGATTGGATCTTGATCCCCACTAGAAGTATGTCAAAGACTTTCATTTCACGTGTTGAGGGTGTCGCATGACTCGTTAGAAAAATAGTGGGAGCACGTCAAGATAAAAGTCCTTACCTTAATTATTTATATTTCTATAAAATCTGCATGTTATTTATTTTTGTTGTATCTTTATTTTTAGAAAATATCGTCATTAGACTCTTTATGTGGCATACTTGATGCCAATCATCTCATTGGTCCAAATTATGCGGGTTGACTTCGTAACCTGAGAATCGTTCTCATGACGAAGAAAATCACGTATATCCTAGATATAGTTAAGTCTATGCCCATGGAAGGGGCAAGCGAGGATGAAATTACTCGCTATGTGAAGTACATAGATGACTATACTCTTGCTCAGTGTTATATATTAGGCTTCATGACTCCCGATTTATAGAGACAACATGAAAAGATGGATGTCAAATCCATACTCCTGCATCTTCGCAAATTGTTTGAGGAATAAGGAAGAACTCAATGATATGAGATATCGAAAAGTCTCTTCCGCGCTAGGATGATTGAGGGGACATCGGTTCAAAATTATGTTCTTTAGATGATTAAGTGGATAGAGAAACTTAAGGGTCTAGGAATGGTCCTAGAGGATAATCTGTATGTGGATCTTGTACTTCAGTCTCTACTAGATTCCTTTTTATGGTTCTTTTTGCAGGTAAGACTAGAAAGGAAAAGGAAGACAAATAAGTCCCTTAAGAGCAAGGGCAAGGGCAAGAGTAGACCGGGTAAAGTAAAGGATGCCACGAAGGATCCAGCAAAGGACAAATACCAGTGCTTCCACAGCGACAAAGATGAGCATTGGAAGAGGAACTACAAGAAGTATCTTACAAAAAAGGCAAACAAAAGCTTGGAGAAGCTTCAAGCACATTTATGATCAATCTCCATTTGTTAGACTCATTTAACAACACATGGGTATTGGATACCGACAGTGTTTATTATATCTACAATTCGTTGTAGGTTCTGGTAAGACCTAGGAGATTGATGAGAGGTAAGATGAACCTCATTATGGGCAATAAAGTAAGAGTTGTTGCTATTGCTATTAGCGAAGTCACCCTACATCTGCCTGGTGGAGCTACTATTATATTAGATGCATGTTATTTTGTTTCCTTTATTATCAAAAATATTATTTTCATTTTATGTTTGATATTGAATGGTTATAAAGTAGTTTTTGAGAATAATAGTTGTCCAATTATTAAGAATGATGAGATCATTACGAGAGAAATATTGCATAATGGTTTGATTATGCTAAATACTACTCCACACATCATGAATATAAATATATCCAAGAGGAAATGAAATGAGGTGAATAGTGCATACCTATGACATTGTAGGCTAGGTCATATCCATGAGAGAATGATTCAAAAGTTATTGACAGATGGATACCTAGATCCATTTGACTACAAGTCATATACAACTTGCAAACCTTGCCTTCATAGAAAGATGACCAACTATTCATTTAGTGGAACTGGAGAGAGAGCCATTGAGTTATTGGAACTCATACATAGTGATGTATATGGTCCTATATCAACTCAGGCCATTGGTGATTATTCCTACTTCATTATTTTCACTGACGATTTCTCTAGGTGAGGACACATGTACTTAATAAAATACAAGTCCGAAACCTTCAAGAAATTCAGAAAATATAAGAATGAAGTAGATAACCAGACTGGAAAGAGTATCAAGACTCTTCGATCAGATCGAGGATGTGAGTACTTGAGTATAGAGTTCACCCAGTTCCTCAAAGACCATAGGATTTTGTCTCAATAAACACCTCCTTATACGCCCTAGCTTAATGGTATATCCAAGAGGAGGAATTACACACTGTTAGACATAGTGTAGTCCATGATGAGTTTCATCGACCTACTCATCTCATTCTGGGGATATGCCTTAAAGTTCACAGCTTACCTTCTGAATAGAGTTCCAACTAACTCGGTAGTGTCTACACTATATGAGATGTGAAAAGGGAAGCCTGATCTTAAGGTTGTTAAGATTTGGGGCTGTCCTGCCTACGTTAAGAGACACATGCCCGACAAATTGAAATCCAGGATGGAACGGTGCAAGTTCATGGGATATCCCAAGAACCAAAAGGTCTTTGTAGCTAAGAGAGTAGTGTTCCTTAAGAAGGAACACATTCTTAGTGGAGATAATGGGAGCATGATAGAGTTGTGTGAGGTTGAAAAAACTAGCTCAAGCACTATTCCATAACAAGAGTCTGTTTAGATACCTAGCATATAAATTTTGACTTTACATAGGTTTAGTGAGTATCGCATCCTCCTAAGAGATATGTGGGACATATTGAAGGAGCAGATATTGAGAATATTGATTCTCAGACCTACGAGGAGGCTATTACGAGTATAGACTCCGGAAAGTGGTAAGAAGTCATGAATTCAAAGATGGATTCCATGTACTCCAATAAGGTTTGGAACTTAGTTGATGCGCCCGAGGGTATTGTACCCGTTGGCTGCAAGTAGATCTTCAAGAAGAAGATCGGGGTAGATGGAAAAGTAGAAAACTATAAAACAAGACTAGTGGCTAAGGGGTCTCATCAAAGCTAAGGTGTTGACTATGATGAAACCTTCTTACCCATAGCCATGCTAAAATCCATTCGAATTCTATTAGCTATTGTAGCACACCTTGATTATAAGATTTGGTAGATTGATATGAAAATTACATTCTTCAATACCAACCTCGAGGAGGAGGTATATATGATACAGCTTAAGGAATTCGTATCCAAGGACAATCCAAATAAGGTGTTCAGGTTGCTTATGTACATCTATAGACTGAAGCAAACTTCCCAAAGTTAGAACATAAGATTTGATGAGACGATCAGATTTTATGACTTCGTTAAGAATAAAGATGAGCCTTGTGTGTACAAGAAGGTAAATGAGAGTACTATCATATTCTTGGTGTTATATGTGGATGACATCATAATCATTAGGAATGATGTAGGAATGCTCTTCACAATAAAGGCTTAGCTATCTAGACACTTTTCCATGAAAGACTTAGGGGAAGCATCCTACATATTGGGGATTCAAATATATAGAGATAGATCCAAGAAGATGCTTGGCATATCCCAATTAAGGTACATAGACATTATTGTCAAAAGGTTTGGTATGAAAAATTTCAAAAGATGTCTCATTGAGATATAGGCTATCACTTTCTAGGAGTATGTCCACAAAGACTCCTGAAGAAAGGGAAGAGGTGGATAGGATACCCTATGCCTCAACGATATGGTCTATCATGTATGTTATGTTATATACTAAACCTGATGTAGCATATGCTCTAAGTGTCACGAGCAAGTATTAGGTGGATCCAGGCTTCGAGCACTGGAAAGTAGTAAAGTATATCCTTAAGTACTTGAGAAGGACTAAGGATCTTTTACTAATATATGGAGAAAGTAGCCTCAGGGTTGAAGGCTACACGGACTTGAGCTTCTAGTCCGATGTTGATGATGGTAAGTCTAATTCAGGATATATACCATGAATGAAGGAGCAATATACTAAAAGAGTTCCAAGTAAGATACTACTACTGACTCGACCACAGAGGTGAAATACATTGTTGTGGTAGAGGCAGCAAAGGAGGGAGTCTAGATGAAGCAGTTTATCATAGATCTAGGAGTCGTGCTGATCAGCGATGAGCCGATTCCCTTATATTACAGCAACTATGGGCGATTGCTCGAATGAGGGAATCTAAGTCTCATCAGAAGTGTTCTAAGGAGATTCCAACTTATTAGATAGATCGTGGCCCAAAGAGATGTAGCAATAGAAAGAGTTCCATTCGAAGATAACATTGCAGATCCACTAACAAAGCTATTGACTTAGATTGTCTATGAGCATCACAGATGTCTGATGGAGATCAGACACGTAGGTGATTAGCTTTAGGTCAAGTGGGGGATTGTTAATTATATGCACCCTACAAGTCAATCACCTGAGTGATGATACCTGTAACATGCTGGGTTAATCTCTTTGCTTATGATTACTAGTATTTTCTCACATTATCTAGATATATATTATGATATCCTTAGATTTATGCAATGGGAATTGGATCGTGATGAGATCACGATAATGAGACTGATTCACCTTTAAACACAGACCCTAAATAATCCTAGTGATAGATTACTCGAGAGGAATATCAAGATAACCAGACAGATTGATGTGCTATATACCCATCCATATAATAGAAGTGGCTGGTCTTATAGCTACTCATGTGGGGACACTAAAGATATAATACAAGTGCTCATTAGAGAATGAGTTCATTGATTGATCCACTTATAGAATATTGGATGGTTAATTATACCTATTGTCAAACATGGATTCCTTATTCCTAGTAGTGTATCTAGTCCTTAGACTTGAGATACTAAGGATATCCTGTATGAGTACTCCACTCTTTGATATCGGACTTATAGGTTTGGAAGTTCCAAGTCTAGTACAACTGATTATTGGGAGTGATAGCCAACCGTACGAAAGATATTAAGTGTTAATAGAGGATCATCTACTCTTAGTATCATGAGAGGAATATCTCATGTGTTCTTGCTTATACAAATCCTTGGTCAGGTTCATTCAGATTAAGAGAGAAAGAGTTCTCTGAAAGAATCTGATTAGAGCGAGACTCAAGTGGAAACTGTATGGGCCTGATAGCATCATGCCCGATATATGGTCTCTGGGATATTAAATGGATGAGAGACTATAGGTACACGATAATTGAGGATAGATATGTCCAAAGGATTGGATTCCCCTGTATCGTCTGGGGACTACTGTTAGGTTCAGAGTGGCACTAAGAGGGGGGTGAATTAGTGCAGCGAATTAAACTGAATAAAGCTTGAAAATGATTCCGGAGATTTGCTTAAGAATTTGATTCCGTGAAAGAGACTTTAACATGAAAATATTCAAGTAAATGAAATTGAAAGTAGGGAGAAGAAATCCGATTAGTTTGCAGCTTAAGAAATTTATGATGCAAAATTTAAGTACTCACACAGCAAGTAAACATAGCGATGTATAGTGGTTCGGTCAAATGACCTACGTCCACTCTTGAAGCCTCCTCTAATGAGGCTCCCAACTTCCACTACCAAGTCTCTTGAAGGGGAAGGACCAAACACCCCTTTACAGCCTTTTACAAGAGGTTCCCTCTCTTTATAGGATTTTTACAAAGAGAAGAAAGGAGGAGAACACTTGAGCAAATGAAAGCAGAAATTTGCTATAGCTTAGACCCAATTCTAACACTGCAAAGATCCCTCAACCAGCTAGGAGTAAAGGGGTATTTATAGAGCTTTTTGGGATTCAAAAATCTAGCTCAAAGAGGTCTCGTTTGAAATTTCAGACTGTAGGCGGTACTATCGCACGCATCAAGTGGAACTACTGCACCATGGGCGGAACTCTACTACCTCGCACTCAAGCGAACTACCGCTGACACACCTTTGCGTGTGTTAGTGTCTTTGGCAAGATACTACCGCTGCACTAGCGATACTACCGCCTGACATAAGTGGTTGCAACCACCTGTCAAGCAAGATACCACGCTTGCTCAGGCGGCGCTACTACCGCCTTCCATCCAACAGCAGCGCTACTGCTGGGTCCAGCGGTGCTACTGTCGACCCTTATGTAAAATCAGTATGGGCCTAACCTTTGGCCCAATACAGCCCATTAAAGGCCCAATTGGCCCAATACAGGTCTAGACAAGATTAACACCTAGTTTATACCCTAATTAAGTGCTAACTATGAACTTTTAAAGCCAAATTAAACTGACAACATCAAGTTATCTTCCGAAGAACTTTCCGGTGATCTTCCGGCGGACTTCCGACACTCCCTCGGATTCCTTCCAGCGGATTCCCAGCAGGCTCTCGGATTCTTTGGTGAGTTCAACGAGTCTTTGACACCCTTCCGAACCTTCTCGGTGATCTCCACGAACCTCCGACGATCTTTCCGGTGAACTTCCGAAACCTTCGGCAAGTCCCCGATTTCATCTCGGTTGGCTCCGGCAGCACTTCCGATGATCCTTCGGACTTTTAGTGGACTCTTGAACTTCCAGCAACTTGACTCCGGTAATTTGCTCTATCATAGTTAATCCTGCACACTTATCACAAAAATGGATTAGATCAAATAACCATCAATTGACTTCATCATCAAAATCCGAGATTCAACAATCTCCCCCTTTTTGATGATGACAATCAATTGATGATGGAGTTATTTTTAACTCCCCCTATCTATAAGCCATATAATGAGAAAGTAAAAATATTTGAATTCAATCTTTTGAATTCAACCAAAATCGATAAGTTACTTGTGTTGAACTTATCATCATGCTCAATCAGCATGAGGTTTCATTCGTAAGCAATATCAAAGCATGACATTTAATTTCAAGTCGAAAGATGATAAGCATTAATCATTTCGTCAAACGAAACCAAAAATTTTGAGATTACAACAAGGATCTCATGATTGAAAAAGCGTGACACCATATTAGATAAATCATGAGATGAAAACTTGTCATATCAGTCAAAAGATGCCATTTGATAAAAAATGATATAGTAAGAATCTTTTAACTATAAAACTCAATTGCAATGTGATGTGTTGCATTACTTATGGGTTCGTTGCAATGCTTTTTAAGGATTGCAACCTATTTTTGACACAAAGCATGGCAAGAGCAATTGAATTGCAATAACAAATCTTATGAGACATTTTTCATTTCATTTACACTATATAAGTCATTTTTCAATACAATGCATGATATTTATCAAGTCATTATTTTATTTTGCTCATAAAGGCCACTTTCAACAAGTCATCAATTTCACAATTTTCTCCCCCTTTGTCATCAACAAAAAAGAGATGATATAGTAAGAATCTTTCAACTATAAAACTCAATTACAATGTGATGTATTGCATTACTTATGGGTTCATTGCAATGCTTTTTAAGGATTGCAACCTGTTTTTGACACAAAGCATGGCAAGAGCAATTGAATTGCAATAACAAATCTTATGAGACATTTTTCATTTCATTTACACTATATAAATCATTTTTCAATACAATGCATGATATTTATCAAGTCATTATTTTATTTTGCTCGTAAAGACTACATTCAACAAGTCATCAATTTCATATTTTTCTTCCCCTTTATCATCAACAAAAAGGAGATGAATAAACTTGATGAAAGGGTGAAACTTAAAAAAAATGACATAAGTGAGAGGAGTCATAAAGTTATCAACCATATCCAAGTCATCAAATTTTTGCCAAAATATGTATAAGGATACCTCATTGAAGCCAATAATCAACCATATCCAAGAAAATTCATGATGAGATTCAACTTGTTATTTTTATGAAGGAAGAAGATATGAAATCATAAAAACTTGATTAGCACATGAATAAATATTTAAAAGCTTGATTTTTATGCAGAATCCATGACATTAATTTATGCATATGTTAAGCTTATATAATCCATTTAGTCATCATAAAAGAAGGTGAAGATAGTATGAAGTTATACATACATCATTGAAAGACATGATTTTCATTGAAAGTATAGAGGTGAAACTATCAAAATCAAAGTTTAAATGTTTTGGAAATCATGCACTATTAAATATTAGCACAAATTTAGCATGCCTAATTCTCTTCTAATGAAGTCAAATTATTCTTCATTTAAGGACTTTGTGAAAATGTCCGCTAATTGGTGTTTTGTATCAATAAATTCTAGAGTTATATCATTATTAGCGACATGATCTCGTATAAAGTAATGCCTAATATCAATCTGCTTAGTTCTTGAGTGTTGAATGGGATTTTTGGTTAGACAAATAGCACTTGTGTTATCGTATTTTATTGGAATGTTTTTTAAATTAATTTCATAATCTTCTAAAGTGTTTTTCATCCAACCAACTTGTGCACAACATGCACTTGCAGCTATATATTCGGCTTCTATCATAGATAGTACAACAGAATTTTGTTTCTTAGATGTCCAAGAAACAAGTGCATATCCTAGAAATTGGCATATTCCGAATGTGCTTTTTCTATCGATTCTACATTCGCCAAAATCGGCATCTGCATAAGCTTTTAAATCAAAGTTATCAGATTTTAGATACCATAATCCTAGATTAGGAGTTCCTTTAAGATACCTAAGGATTCTTTTAACAGCTTTAAGGTGAGATAACTTAGGATTAGCTTGGAATCTTGCACATAGACCTACACTAAACATGATATTAGGTCTAGTTGCAGTGAGATAGAGTAAGCTACCTATCATTCTCCTATATGTTTTTTTATCAAAATTTTCTCCATTTTCATCCAAGTCTAACTTGGTGGAAGTACTCATTGGAGTATTGATGGTTTTAGAACTATCCATGTTAAATCATTTTAACAGTTCAAATGTATACTTGGTTTGATTAAGAAATATTCCATCACTAAGTTGTTTAATTTGTAATCCTAAAAAGAAGTTTAACTCACCCATTAGACTCATTTCAAATTCATGACTCATACACTTAGTAAATGATTCACATTGTGATTCATCCGAAGAACCAAAAATAATATCATCAACATAAATTTGAACAATAAAAAAATTCTTTTCAAAATGTTTAATAAACAATGTAGTATCAACCTTGCCTTTAGTAAAATTATTTGAAATTAAGAAGGAACTAAGTTTCTCATACCAAACCCTAGGGGCTTGTTTTAATCAATAGAGAGCTTTAGTTAATTTAAACACATGATTAGGAAGAAGAGAGTTTTCAAAACCGGGTGGTTGTTCAACATAAACTTCTTCGGAAATAAAGTCATTCAAAAATGCACTTTTGACATCCATTTGAAAAAGCTTAAAGTTATTATTACTAGTATAGGCAAGGAGCATCCTAATGGCTTCTAATCTAGGAGCGAAGGTTTCTTCGTAATCGATATCTTCTTCTTGGTTGAAACCTTTGGCCACTAATCTAACCTTGTTTCTAACCACGATACCATATTCATCTTACTTGTTTCTAAAGACCCATTTAGTACCAATAACTAAATGGTCACTTGGTCTCGGAACAAGCTTCCATACCTCATTTCTTTCAATTTGGTTCAATTCCTCTTGCATTGCGATAACCCAAGAATTATCTTTCAAGGCTTCGTCAATGCTTTTAGGCTCAATTTATGAAAGAAAAGCGGCATGAGCACAAAAATTTTTAAACGAAGAATGCGTTTGAACCCCTTTCGATGTGTCTCCTATGATTAACTCCTTGGGATGGGCATCTATATACTTCCATTCCTTAGGTAAGGAGAATTCGGAAGAAGATGCATCCAAGTTGCTATTTTAAGGAGAGGGTTCATTTAAATTCAAATTATCAAAATAAAAATCATCATCAAAATCTTTTTTCTTAAATTCAGAAATTTTATTAAAAACTACATGAATAGACTCTTCTATAACTAATGTTCTTTTGTTAAAAATACGAAAAGCTTTGGAAACAGAAGAGTAGCCAAGAAAGATGCCTTCATCAGATTTAGCATCGAATTTTCCTAAAGCATCCTTTTCATTTAAAATAAAGCATTTGCAACCAAAAACTTTAAAGTAAGAAATATTAGGTTTTTTATCATTCCATAATTCATAAGGAGTCTTAGATAGTGATGGTCTTATTAGAACCCTATTTATGACATAGCAAGCCGTATTAACGGCTTTGGCCCAAAAATATTTGAGTAAACTTTGTTCATTTAACATGGTTCTTGCTATTTCTTGTAAATTTGTATTCTTTCTTTCTACTACTCCATTTTGTTGAGGATTTCTTGGAGTAGAGAATTTGTGGTTATACCCATTTGATTCACAAAAATTTTGGAAGTCACGGTTTTAGAATTCACTATCGTGATCACTCCGAATTGATGAAATCATGAAACCCTTTTCATTTTGAGTAAGTTTATAGAATCTAGAGAAACATTTAAAAGAATCACTTTTAAATGCTAAGAAATAGGTCCACGTGAATCTACTATAGTCATCTACAATCACAAAGGCATATTTGCTACCTCCTAGGCTTGTTGTGTCAATTGGTCCAAACAAATCCATATGGATCAATTGTAATGGTCTAGAGGTACTTATTTGATTTTTTGTCTTGAAGCTAGTTTTGATTTGTTTCCCTAGTTGACAAGCATCACATACTTTATCTTTAAAGAACTTAACCTTAGGAATGCCTCTTACAAGGTTTTTAGATGTGATTTGAGAGATTAGTTTCATGCTAGCATGACCTAATCTTCTATGCCAAAGCCAAGCATCATCATTCAATGCCGAAAAATATATATCACTACTAAGATCATCAAGATTAATAGTGTAGACGTTATTTTGCTTGATTGTAATTATTGATGTATTGTTGTGAGGTTTTTCGACGATACAAGCATTAGATTCAAATCTTACAATATAACCATTATCACATAATTGACTAATGCTCAAGAGATTATATTTTAAACCATCTACCAATAACACATTATCAATTGAAAAGGTTGATTTGTTACCTATAGTACCCTTGCCAATGATTTTACCCTTGTTGTTGTCTCCGAATGTGACAAACCCTTCGTCTTGGCTAGAGAGCTTAGAGAATTGAGATGGATCTCCGGTCATGTGCCTTGAGCATCCACTATCAAGGTACCATCTCTTGCTCCTAGCTTGTGTGGGTGTTTTTGTCTACAAGAAAGGATGGTTTTTAGGTACCCATTTTGACTTGGGTGCCTCAAAAATTGATTTATTAAATTTATTATTATTCAATGAGTTCCTAATTGATCCTTTAGGAACCCATACTAATTTATTTGGGCTAAGTTTCCTATATGGACATTTGTAAACAACATGTCCGGATTTGCAACAAAAATTATATTTCAAATGAGAGGATACATGTAATGTTGCCCTTTAATGAATGTGGTTTGAGTTCGGTGAGATCCACTCACGAATCTAATTCCACATCTATTTCTGACATGTCCCTTGTTAGCAAGGATCATGTCTAAGCTCTTGCTATCGACCTTAAACTTGTTTAAGGTCTCTTTGAGTAACAAGTTCTTTTTGATTGCTTCTAAGTGATTACCCTTAGAGCATGGGATCAGAGGGAGAGAATCATGCTTAAACTTATCTAGTAATAAAGCATGTTCCTTTTTTAAAGAATTAAAGCTTTTTGTAACAGTTCTACATTCATCAAATAATTCATGGAAAGCAATTAAAAGCTTATCGAAAGATAAATCTTCATTAAGTAAATCACTTACTTCTTCTCCCAAAGCCATTAGAGTGAAGTTGGCCTCCTCTTTGATGCTTGCTTCTTCATCCTCGGAATCACTCGAGTCGTCCCATGTAGCCTTCAATGCCTTCTTCTTCTTCTTGAGTTGCTTCTTCTTGGCTTGAGGGCATTCATTTTTGAAGTGCCTTGGCTTCTTGCATTCATAACATATGACTTGGTCCTTTTTTGGTTCAAGTTTGTTCTTAAATTTATTTTTAAATTTGTCCTTTTTAATGAATTTTTTAAATTTTCTAGTTAAGAGTGCAATGTCCTCGTCAAGGTTCTCATCACTTGATGTTCCTTTCAAGTGGTCTTCTTGAGTTCTTAATATCATATCCTTCTTATTCTTTGGAAGGGGGTTCTCTAGCTCATCATGAGCATGGCATATCATTTCATAGGTCATTAAAGACCCTATGAGTTCTTCGATAGGAAAAGTCTTAAGGTCCTTGGCCTCTTGAATGGTCATAACCTTTGGATCCCAACATTTCGGAAGGGATCTTAAAATTTTTTTTACTAATTCAAAATTAGAAAAATCTTTACCAAGAGCCTTGAGTCCATTGATGACATCCGTAAAGCGGGTGTACATGTCTCCAATGGACTCACTTGGTTTCATTCGAAAAAGCTCGTAAGAATGCACAAGAATATTGATTTTGGACTCTTTCACTCGGCTAGTGCCTTCATGAGTGATCTCAAGAGTTCGCCAAATATCAAAAGCTGATTCATAAATTGATACGCGATTAAATTCGTTTTTGTCTAGTGCACAAAACAAGGCATTCATAGCCTTGGCATTTAAAGCAAACACCTTCTTCTTCGACTCATTCCATTCACTCATCGGAAGGGAAGATTTTTGAAACCCATTTTCAATGATATTCTAAAGCTCAAAATCCATAGAAATAAGAAAAATCCACATACGAGTCTTCTAATATGTATAATCCAACCCATTAAACATAGGTGGATGAGTAATGGAGTAACCCTCTTACATGCCGGAAAAGGCCATCTCTCTTGGGTTTTAAACCAAATATGAGAGTGAACCTAGCTCTGATAGCAATTGTTAGGTTCAGAGTGGCACTAAGAGGGGGGGAGTGAATTAGTGCAGCGGATTAAACTGAATAAAGCTTGAAAACCGATTCCGGAGATTTGCTTAAGAATTTGATTCCGCGAAAGAGACTTTAACTTGAAAATATTCAGGTAAATGAAATTGGAAGTAGGGAGAAGAAATCTGATCAGTTTGCAGCTTAAGAAATTTACGATGCAAAATTTAAGTACTCACACAGTAAGTAAACGCAGCGATATATAGTGGTTCGGTCAAATGACCTACGTCCACTCTTGAAGCCTCCTCCAATGAGGCTCCCAACTTCCACTATCAAGTCTCTTGAAGGGGAAGGACCAAACACCCCTTTACAGCCTTTTATAAGAGGTTCCCTCTCTTTACAGGAATTTTACAAGGAGAAGAAAGGAGGAGAACACTTGAGCAAATGAAAGCAAAAATTTGCTATAGCTTAGACTCAATTCTAACACTGCAAAGATCCCTCAACCAGCTAGGAGTAAAGGGGTATTTATAAAGCTTTTTGGGATTCAAAAATCCCGCTCAAAGAGGTCTCGTCCGAAATTTTAGACTGTAGGCGGTACTACCGCCTAGCATCAAGTGAGTACTACCGCTTTGACACACCTTTGCGTGTGTCGGTGTCTTTGGCAAGATACTACCACACAGCCATCGGGCGGTACTACCGCCTGGCACTAGCGGTTGCAACCACCTGTCAAGCAGTACCACCGCCTGCCTGGGGCAATGCTACCACCCGGGCTTCACTCAACAGTGATTATACCGCCTTCTTGCCGAGCTCAGTATGGGCCTAACCTTTGGCCCAATACAGCCCATTAAAGGCCCAATTGGCCCAATACAAGTCTAGACAGGATTAACACCTAGTCTATACCCTAATTAAGTGCTAACTATGAACTTTTAAAGCCAAATTAAACCGACACTATCAAGTTATCTTCCGAAGAGCTTTCTGGTGATCTTCCGACGGACTTCCGACACTCCCTCGGATTCCTTCCGGCGGATTCCCAGCAGGCTCCTAGATTCTTTGGCAAGTTCAACGAGTCTTTGACACCCTTCCGAACCTTCTCGGTGATCTCCGCAAACCTCCGACGATCTTTCCAGCGAACTTCCGAAACCTTCGGCAAGTCCCCAATTTCATCTCGGTTGGCTCCGGCAGCACTTCCGATGATCCTTCGGACTTTCGGTGGACTCTTGAACTTCCAGCAACTTGACTCCGGAAATTTTCTCTATCATAGTTAATCTTTTACACTTATCTCAAAAATGGATTAGATCAAATAACCATCAATTGACTTCATCATTAAAAATCTGAGATTGAACAACTATGACGTAGTGGCCTAGTACGTCTGTAGTCGATGAGTCGACTGAATTATTATGGAGATAATAATTCACTAAGTCAGAAGGAGTTCGAACAGGTATGACTCATGGCAAGCTCAATATTGAGCCTAGAGGGCCACACACATATGATAGGTGTTATGACGAGTAGAAGTTTAGATATAAGATATTTGTTGGAGCCCCTATCTTATTAGATATCCAATATGCCCTTGAATTATTGGATCTCATGGATGAGATCTAATAAGAGCTAATAAGAGATTATTGGGTAGAGACTCATTAATCTAAGAGGCTTGGGTAATTGGATGGAGATCTAATATCCAATAGGGCAAGATCCATTAGGATTAATAAGGGGCTTCTATAAATAGGAGGAAACCAAAGGCTCATAGGCTAGGGCTTCTTGGTGGCCACCTCCTATTCTCCTCTCCCCAGAGAGAAGCATCTTTGTAGTCCCTACTATATGGATCACCGCTAGAGAGGAGGACGTTTGACCTTCTTCATCCTTCCCCATGGATCTGTAGGAATCTTAGGGATATACGATCTCCCTAAGTACTATCTTTCTAATATACGTAGTTTTTAATTTTACGGATTTTTACACATCGATCTTGGCATGACAATGAATCCTTTTTGTTAAAATCTGTTCTTCTACTATGCATGTGATGTCACCCCTAGATTTCCCAATAGATTTATCTAGGCATAGGTTGGGTTTTGCTGACTCACATGTCTTGAGCACATTCGGCTTTGTGCCTCTGCCATAGCAGATTTATCTTAGCGCGGGTTAAGTTTTTCTGACTCACACATCCTAGGTGCATTTGACTTTTCACCTCTCCTATAATGAATTTATTTTGACATGAGTTTGGTTTTCCTAACTCAAGCATCTCGGGCTCATTTGGCCTTGAGCCTCCATCGTAGATGATTTTTTTCACACGAATCGGGTTTTCTCTACTTATGCATCTCAGGCAAATTTAACTTTGTGTCTCCGTTATAATGAATTTATCTTAGTATGGGTCGAGTTTTCTTGACTCATGCTGTTAGGATCGAAAAGGCACTAAGAGGGGGGGGGTGAATTAGTGCAGCGGATTAAATATGTAACTTTGAATCCGATTTCGTATAAAGACAAGTTCGTAGGAAGACTTCGATTCATTGAAAGAGAACTTGTAAGAAGTTGCTTGAGTAAATGAAGCAGCAAGGAACTAAACAATTTGCAGCTAAGTAATGAAATGATTCAGAAATGTAAACACACACATTCATGAACACAATGATGTATAGTGGTTCGGTCAAATGACCTACATCCACTCTTGAAGCCTTCCCGATGAGGCTCCGCACTTCCACTAGCAATCCTTTGAAGGGGAAGGACCAATACCCCTTTTTACAACCCTTTATAAGAAGTTCACACTCTTACAAGATTTTTCAAGAAGAAGGAGGTGAACACTTAGCAAGAACAAGACTTTTCAAGACTTTTCAAAGACTCAAAACCAAGATTCTAACTCTAAAAAAGGGTTGCCCTATCAGCTGAGAAAGGGGGGGTATTTATAGATCCAAAATGGATTCAAAATTGGGCTCCAAATCAAATTTGGAATTCCGGTCTCAGGCGGTGCTACACTTTAGAGGCGGTACTACCGCTTTGTCGATCCCGGCCAGATCGATATCGACAGTGCGGTGCAACGCTTTGAGCAGCGGTACTACCGCCGCTTAGCAATGTGGCCGGGCGGTACTACGCTTAGGTCGGGCGGTACTACCTCAGCCGGGCGGTACTACCGTCGCTCAGCCATGTGGCCGAGCGGTACTACCGCTCCAGGCTAGGCGGTACTACCGCTTAGCACCTGACGATCGCAGCGGTGCTACACTTTGGCATTTTGCTTTGCTAAATGGGTCTTATCCAAAGCCCAAAAAGCCTAGTAAGGGCCCGGTTGGCCCCTACTAATTAGAGCAAGATTAATTCAAAATCCTTGCCCTAAGTACATGCTAACTACGAAGTTAAAAAAAACATAATTAACAATGATTTAAACCGACTTTCTTCAAGTCTTATTCCGGCGAGCTTTTCGTTGAGACTTCGGCGGTCCTCCGATATTTCCCTCGGATTTCTTCCGACGGGTTTCCAGCATGCTCCCGGCTTGTAAGTCACGCTCAACGAGTCTTCGACAAGCTTCCGAACCTTCTCGGCAAAGTTTCGCGAACCTTCAACGATCTTTGTGATGAACTTCCGAAAACTTCGGCAAGTCCCTGATTCGATCTTGATTGGTTCCGGCAGCACTTCCGATGATCCTTCGGACTTTCGATGAACTCTTGAACATTGGACGGACTTAACGTCGGCAAATCACTTTATGTTTCTGACCCATCGTAGTTAATCCTGCACACTTATCTTTGACAATATAGATTAGAACAAGTATTTCACCAATTGATTTTATCATCAAAATCCGAGACTCAACAATCTCCCCCTTTTTGATGATGACAATCAATTGATGATGGAGTTAAACTCAACCCCCCCTATCTATATGCCATATAATCAGAAGGTAAAGAAAAAAGGCGCTTGAATTCAATCTTTTGAATTTAAGCTAAGTCGTATAGATGTCATTCAACATAAAGCTTAAAAGACAAGCTTAGGCATAAATACTAAAAACAATGTACTTTAAACAATGTCAAAGTATTTACACCTATAATAATCAGAAAAATTAATTCAAACATGATAAAGATCAAGCGATATCCAAACGTGTGTTTTAATATGATATCAAATAAAAAGTAGCTTATTTCAAGAATAAGAGTTCTTAAGCGTTTGCAATGCGATACAATTGATTCATATTTTGCTTTAAGCATATTATAACTTCATCATTGCAATTTATATTTTTCTCCCCCTTTGTCATCAACAAAAAAATAATGAAGGTAAAGAAATCATTCATTGGAATTAAATAAGCTATGGAGAGAGCAAGAAACCATTCGAAAAAGTGTCATCCATAGTGGTCACAAGAAGGAGGGTATCAAGTCAAAATTACGATCAAATCGAATTATGAAGGTGCATTCAAAAGCTGGGTAGATGAAAGTAATAACACACCACATCATCCATAGTAGTCATAAACATAACAGGACAAGTGTTTTAAAACAGAGAACAACAGCTACTCCGGAGGAGGAACGCCAAAATATGTATACAAGTGATCTATTTTGCAGTTCATTTGTCGCATTTCCTTTAGAATTTCAGTTTGCTGTGATGAGATTTGATACAAGGCAAGCATGATCGGATCTTCCATAGATGGAGCAGGCGCAGGCTCAAACGGTGCTGGATCAACGGGACTAGGCGGAGGAGATTCATTTGCCCTAAAAATTGGTATTTCAGGTTGTTCTTCTGGTTGAGGAACTATAGCAACTCTTCTAGGTTGCCTAACCCATATTCCATCTCTAAAGGTGCATCTAAATCGCTTCAGGAGATGATTATTAATTATGGTATATCTATCAGTCGTTATTACTTCCTCGTCGGATGACACACAAATGCTATGGGCATGAATGAGTCTAGTGATCAACCCACCATATGACAACATCGAGTCTTTAGAGAAAATTTCTATCATCTGTTGTCTAATCAAATAACCAAAGTAGTTATTTTGCCTAGTCATAATCCAATACATTGTACTCAGCTCTAACATACTCATTTCATCAGGATGAAACTGCTTCGGAAGTAGAATGCTGATTATAATATGATGAAGTAATTTTGAGTGAAAAGGTGATAAATGCTCGTAGCTTTTAGGGATGATGCCTAAGTTAGGATTTGCAAAAATCATTTCTAAAGCTTCGGAGTGGGTAACTCCGACCGCATCCATATCTCATTGTCCTCTAAAGTAACATCCTCTATTTTTTTCTTCAATTCCTAGTACCTCACATATAATACGATCAGAAATTTGAATTATGGTTCCTAACACATAGGTGGACAAAACATCATCTTCAATAATCATGTTGGCATAGAATAGCTTAACCAACCTAGGATAGATTGATTCATTAATTTGCAAGATGGGTAGAGCATTTAGATTAGCAAACCATCGAATAGGTTCTAGGTTTCCTAATTCACCTAGATCAACATATTTACCCTTATGTATGGTCTTACAATCAAAATTTGGATATTTTAAGGCTACCTCACTAGATCTAAAAAGGGTTGGACCATATGAATCTCCTTCCAACCTTTTCCCTTTGCCCCTTGTTGATTTCTTAGGAGCCATGCCTATATCTATAGATGATGAACAAATGAAAGGAAAAAAAAATAAGGAAAAGATAAGCAATTTGTGAATAGAAGAGAAGATTTCAGCCATTACCTTGTTTTGAGCTTGAATCACAAAAATCCCTTTGCTTTCCCTTTAGGAGGAGGAAGAATGGAGTGGAGAGACCTTAGGAGGAAGGCAAATGAGGAGGAGAGGGCTTAGAGAGGGTTTTGGTCGGTTCTACATGACCTTAACACCCCTTTTATTTGGGGGTGTTCGGGCGGTACTACCGCTAACCAGGCGGTGCTACCGCCTGGGAGCAGAGTACCCAGGCGGTACTACCGCCGGTTCAAGCGGTACTACCGTTGGCCCTTTTTTTTTTGGTTTATCCTGAACTTGTTTTCAGAGATTTCATGGATAGGATGATGTCAAAAAGAAGTCCAAAATTTTAAGAAGAAATCCGAGAGAAGTTCAAATCGTTGAAAACCGACATTAAAAAAAAAACTTATACAATAAAGCTTATTTATTAGGGTAGTTTAACATGCCTAATTCCCTCCTAATGAAGTCAAATTGTTCCTCATTTAAAGGTTTCATAAAAATGTCCGCTAATTGATGTTTTGTATCGATAAATTCAAGAGTAACATCGTTATTGTTAACATGATCTCGTATAAAGTGATGTCTTATGTCAATGTGTTTAGTTCTAGAGTGTTGAATAGGATTTTTTGTAAGACAAATAGCAATTGTATTATCACATTTTATAGGAATGTTATTTAAATGAATTCCATAATCTTCTAGTGTATTTTTCATCCAAATGACTTGAGCACAACATGCACTTGCGGCTATGTATTCGGCTTCCGCCGGTAGAATTTCCACCGAATTTTGTTTCTTGGAAGTCCAAGAAACGAGTGCATGTCCTAAAAATTGGCATGTTCCAGATGTACTCTTTCTATCTATTCTACATCCACCAAAATCCAGATCTCAGATAGGCTATCAAATTAAAGTCATCAGATTTTGGATACCATAATCCTAGATTAGGAGTACCTTTAAGATATCTAAAAATTCTTTTAATGGCTTTAAGGTGAGACAACTTAGGATTAGCTTGAAATCTCGCACAAAGTCCCACATTAAACATGATATCTGGCCTAGTTGCAGTAAGATAAAGCAGGTTGCCTATCATGCCCCTATATGTCTTTTGATCAAAATTTTCTCCACCTTCATCCAAGTTTAACTTGGTGGAAGTACTCATTGGAGTGTGGATGGCTTTTGAGCTGTCCACATTAAATCGTTTTAACAATTCTAATGTATATTTAGATTGATTAAGAAATATGCCATTACTAAGTTGTTTAATTTGTAATCCAAGAAAGAAGGTTAACTCTCCCATTAGACTCATCTCAAATTCATGACTCATACACTTGGCAAAAGATTCACATAGTGATTCATCCGAAGAACCAAAAATAATATCATCAACATAAATTTGAACAATAAGAAAATTATTTTCAAAATGTTTAATAAACAATGTAGTATCAACCTTACCTTTAGTGAAATCATTTGAAATTAAAAAGGAAGTAAGCCTCTCATACCAAGCCCTAGGGGCTTGTTTTAGACCATATAAAGCCTTAGTTAGCTTAAACACATGGTTAGGGAGAAGAGAATTTT